>JAOTQQ010000052.1:18589183-18857705 GCA_026546715.1 Gallinago undulata | reverse complement strand
CCATGGCAGGGGGGTTGGAACTCGATGATCTTTAAGGTCCCTTCCAACCCAAACCATTCTATGATTCTATGAAAATGTCCAGTGTAATCACAGCTTCTGCCTGCATTTGGAGATGAAGATACTTGTGTTAAATGGTTGGTAGCATTTTACATATGATAAATTTTACTTTATCTTCTGTTCCTTATGCTATCAAAGGGATCTGTAGAGTTATGTTGTGATAGAGCTTGGGCTTCGCAGGTTCAGAGGTGGCAGATGTTTAAGGCATTACCAGTATTCTGGGCCAGACTTTTGTGGTTATATTTTCTCTCTCTTGTATAGTTCAAGGTGCGGTCATGGAGTGAAAGATTTCTTTAAGTCACTTCTGCACCATTTTGGTCCAGGGAAAGATCCTGTGTTTAAATTGCATTTAAAACCTGGCCATTAATGCTGCTTCATTGCTGTTCCAGCACAGGGTCACGGCCTTCTTTCCTTTCCTGTGGCTACATGCATGCTAGCTGCCAGGAGTCCCTTGGAAAGCACCTACATCCACCTGCGTAGAGCAGCTTTACTTAACCACAAAAAGTCTACCCATGTTCACTGTAAGATCTCACTATACAGTGAGAACAAGATACTAAGTAAATAAGACTGACTTGTTCTTTTACACAGGCTGTATCTAACTCCCTCTTTTACTGTGCACAGATCAGAAGGAAGTCACTTAAAACCATTGAAAACAAGACTCCCATGTGAAATGAAATAGGCTTGGGATGAGTCTGGCACAGTACAAAATACACCTTTTTACTATGCACCCTTGGGGCTGCAGTAAATATGTTAAATTTAATGTGGTGGTTTTATAAGCTGAGAGCACAGTCTGTTGGATTTTTTGTCTCTGATCATTTAAGACTGTATCATATCTGAACTTCCACTTTCAATAAGATCTGCTATTAATACTCCAGGGATGCGAGAGCCAAAGAACAGTTTTTATCATACGGTTGTTTTAAATAAATATTTGTTTTAATGTGGCTGTTTTCTTTTGCCTGACTAATCTCACCAACTGTTTAGCATCTTCTCCCATGATAAACCAATTGGTGCCAAATAGCAAATGAGGGGGATGCTGAGTTTTGGGACAGAACATATTCAGTGAGTGCTAAAGATTTTATTGCTTGGGGAGTGAGAAATTGTTATTCATGAGAGAAAATCAGGGTCTTAATTCATGGATAGTACGTACAATGAAAACCTGGCAAGTCTACAGGGGCATACTTGCCACTTCCCTGATGTTCAGAGCTGCCATATTTGTAGCATGTGAGGACAGAAGCAGAGGGAGTAACAGGGTCTACTAGATTTGCAAACCAGCACGGGATGTCCATGCAGTATTGGTGAGCAGAAGCGGAAGTGAACTTGTTATAATCTTGAAGTTATAACTTGTCATAATCTCTCAATGGGAGCCTAGAAGTAGGAAGCTGAGATGTGTAGGAAGCAACCTATTGTACAAAATACATTCTGGTCCAGTTGTAAAAGAGGCTAACAACTGCTGAAGTATACTCTCCTGCATTTACTGTTACCATGTTCAGACACTCCTCCTTATATGCATTCTCTTGACTAGTCCCTAGTGTCCAAAGAACTTCCTGTATGGTTTCAAGCTGTGGGGATATACACAATCTCCTTCCATGGGATGGCTCTGCAGGAGCCAAAGCATGTCCACTCACTCTCCATCAGTGTGGTGGGAGCCGGCTTTCTGAAGGATAAGGCAACTGTGGCAAAGTAGAATGACTCAGCCATAGTTTTAACCACTAAGAATTGTGTAGCAACATTTTTTTCAGAAAAGAAAAATGTTAGAAAGCAAATCAGATGAATTTTTAAACCACATAGCAGAATGAAAGTGGTGGTTATGATACAAGCTGTTTTATCACCCTAGCAATTTTCCAGTGGTCTCAACTATAATTTTAGTAAATCCAGCTGTGGTGTTTAGTTAAAAAAGAGGTTTGGGGTTGGCCTGGGGTTTTTGGTTTGGCTTTTTTAGGTTTTGTTTTTGTTAATTTGGCTGAGTTTTCACATACTATAAAAGGTCAGGGATGAATGGGAAAGGTTGATGCGTTTCTCTGAGATCTACCTGCCTCTTTAAAAGCTATATTTTGTTGCTACTTTGGCCTGAAGTTGGCAATTTATCTGTACAATCTGTATCTTGTGGTATAAATCAGCCATATTCCAACATCGGAGACAGGATTGGCAACTTTGAACTAGAGACATAAAAAGTAGCAAGGTTGTTCTTTTATAATCCCAGAGCAGACTTTTTATAAATCTTGTCTCTAATTGTGGTGAACATGATGACCACCCTCCCTTCAAAGTACTATTGCAGGGAGCACATTTTTTTATTTCTGGCTGGGAAATGAGAGGGATGGCCTGGCAGGAAGCAGCATTGCTGGAACTCACCCGTCCCTGTTAGCAGTGGCTCCCAGATGTTTGTAAGATCATCTCTGAAGCCATGATACTCTAAGAGCAGAAGGGAGGCAATAGCTATGGGAAGAGTTAATAGTTTTTATTAGATTGATATTCTTGGAAAAAGACAAGCTTTCAGGCACTCAGCCTGTCTTCATGTCTGAAATTATGCTCTCCACAGCCTGCCATGGGCTGATGGGCTGAGTGCCTGCAAGCTACTATGCTTTTTTCCCTGCTTTTTTTTTCATTTCTTCTAATAAGGCCATTACCTCTTCCTATGAATCCTGACTCAACTATCAGACAGAGTTGAGCCTTCAGCAGGTGGCAGAACTAAACTAGTCTGGATTACTTCATCACAAACCTCAGGTGGAACAAGCCAGAGGTGTCCTATTCTGTGTTTCTCACTGTGTGCTCTGCATATGACAATGATCGTGCAGGGTGACAAAAACTAAAATTCAAAGAATGAGGTCATTAGACTATATGAACCTAGAGAGGTTTGCTAACACAATCTTTAGCCCTCTGCATACTTTTTACACTTTCCCCCTCGGTCCTTGTTTTAGAGCAGATCTCTCAGTGAATTCCTTGCTCAATCGTACTGTAGCTGAACAATAATAAAGAGTGTTACAGGAGTAACGACTTAAGCATCTTCCTCTTTTAGCTTCTAATAATTTAATCAATACCTACTAGAAACAACAATTACAACTTCTGCATATGAATATATATAAATATCAAAACCAAAGTACACTTGACAAGTGCAGATGTTAAAATTTTTATTGCTTGTTCTTACTTTAAATTTTTTCCCATATGATTTTTTTTTTTCTGAACAAGAAAATATAATGAAATTAACTCAGCAACATTGTGGTAGCAGTTGCCAGGTGTTTCTGCTCATGGTCAGCCTGGTCAGCCTCTACTCCTACCCCAACCCCAATTTATAACCCTTAGGAGGTGAGAAAGAATTTTTCCGGAAGGTATTAGTTTCCTGGGTTCTTGTTTGTGCCTGTTACAAGGCCTCTTGCTAATTATCAAATGAGTCATACAATCCTGTTGAATTACAGTATATGCACCTGTAAAATGTTCTGCCAGATAAAACAGGTTCTCTCAAGTGTAACTGAACATATCAATGTCAAAGTCAGCTTTGTTTGTGATGGGGTGAAAAACTTTACATCATGTGCAAAATTTAAGTGCATCTGCAGCTTGTCACTAAATTAACCACACCCAGGTGGTCACTAAATTAACCACCCCCCAGAAGCACCTGGGTCTCCCTTGGAAACCTAGAGCTCATCTTTTTAGAGCAACGAGGTTCAGCTGTTCTGGCAGTGTTGCATTCACCTGGTCATGTGCACAGAAGAAGCTGTGGAAGTGCATGAGGCTGCTTTTGGGTTGGTGTGAGGCTGCAGACAATGTGGACGCCTTGGAGTTGAGGAGGTCTGTGAAAGGAGCTTGAGAAAGGGTTGTGATATAGCTTAGAAGAGTAGTATTACAGAGGTGCTTATCTCTAATGTGATACATTAAAAATCTCCTGCTATATTGCTAAGACAGTCTTCCTTCCCCTTTTAGGGAGGACAGCAGACTGAGAACTAAGTCATTTTTTCCAGAGCAAGAGAGGGAGACTTGCCACAGAGTACCTGCAAAACTGAGAGCAAAGGTAAGTCAGAGATGGTTTAAAATGGCTCGCTTCAGGCACTCAAGATTCCTAGAAAGTAACTATTATATATAAATGTACTTTGAATTTAGTGTTCATTGTGGGGTATATGCAATCATCCTCTTGATTTCTTTTTCTCAGAATGTTGGTGATATACAAGTCTCCTAGGGAAACAGTGTTTATCCCTATTGCTTGTGCTTCTCAGAAGGACCCAGCCTATTTTTATTTTTCTTGTACCTTGCTGGTTGCTTCTGGTTTATTTTGACTTAAGCCCTTCTATACTCAGTTCAGAATGCAAATGACTCTGAAGCCATATACTTTTTGTTAAGATGTGTCCTTTAACAATATATATCATAAATTTAGCAGAAAATTCAGGAAATTTCTGTGCTTGGAAGAAGTGGGGGGGAGAAACTTGTAGTAAAAACTTATTCTACAGAACATTCTGATGGTCCTTCAAAAATAAGAGTACCTCTAAAACCTTAAACGTATGTGTTATTAACAGCAATAAGCTCTGAAAAGCAAGGTCTTTAATTGAGCCTTCATTATCTAACTATGTGAGTATAACATGGTAATTCAGAGAACTAGTGTTATTATTCATTTAAGGCAGTTGAAGCAAATTACTAATGTTACAACTGTTTATACCGCCGGTGATCTCTCAACTGTGTGGGTTCTTCCATGGCTCTTTTCATCAAGACTTTATCTGTGATTTATAACTCATAGTAATGAGTTGAATCTGGAGGAAGTGTTACTTTATGAGCAAAACCCTTAGTTATTTACAGCATTGGTAAATCCAAAAACTTTTTATCCGGTTAGCATAGGACTGGGCCTATCTAGTTTCTTCCATGTATCTTCTCACAGTACATATTAATAAGAGGTGAACTCTCTTGTTAAAAAGAAATTTCACAGAAATTTGAAAGATTTTTTCTTGTCATAGCAAGCTTTATGTTACATTTTTTGTTGGTTCTAGTTTTATAGAAGGACTTAATCTTTTGTAAGCTTCTATAGACTCTTTAAAGTTGTCTAAAAATATAGAAATGTTATGATATGTAAGTATTTTCTTCAATACCCCCAGTTGGTGTAATTTTTATGGGACTTGATTTTAACTTTTGGGTTAAAGTAATTAAACTTTACAAAGTCCTCATTGCAAAAGAAGAGCACCTAGCAGTTTTCATACTGTAAGTATCAGCGCAACTTGCCCTGAGAGGCTCCTAGATAAAGACAGTTTGATCTGTTTGCTTATGTTCCTGGGCTGCATATCAGACTAACAGGCAGGAAAAAAAGAACCCATCTCCTGCCTCCACCAGTGACTCACTCTGCTCCTCAATTTCCCAAATATAGTAAAACAGTAAGAATGACACTTTGCCCTGCTTTGTAAAATATCGTTGGAAATCTCACTGCGAGTCTTCAGTAAGAGCTGAAATTACTTTCTAATGCTTCATATCCATATGAACAAGCCACTAGTGGTAAAAATAGCTGAATTCTGTAGGATGTAATACATGAAAACTCATGAGTCATACTCTTATGTTTTACTGTCACCTAGTAAAACTTCTGCAAATGTGAAGAAGTGATGACTGAATTATCTTCTCTTTCAAAATTCCTCAGTAATTCTGAAAAAGACACAAATTCATTGAGATCCCCACAGTAAAAGAAAGAAGCCTGGGACAGCAGAAGTGACAAACATCTACAGCACAGAATAGCTGACTTGAAAGAGGTTAATAGAGCAAATAGGTAGGATTGAGAAGTCAATATTAGGTCCTTTTGAAGGAAGTACTCAAAAAACAAACTTGCTGTTGCTAATGACTGCAGGTCACTTCCGGTCACAAGAACAAGATAGTAGTGATGTGGTTGGCCAGAGAGGTCTAAAACAGGGAAGCAAGACTTGGTCTCTTTTGCACTTACTCTGTACAGTTTCACATAGATATCTAATGGGCTGCCAGTAGCACTACTGAAACTGTGCTTCAGAAAGGGAGAAGCACCTGCTAGAGCAGGTCTTTGGCTTGTGTATTTCTCAGTCCCCTGTGCACAGGGATACTCTTTAGTAGAAAGAAAGCGAAAATTTGTGATAGTTATGCAGTGCATTAAATATGTAGACATGTCTTGCCAGTTCTGGTGCCCGAGGCATGGGTTTCATTAAACATATCATCTTCACAGTGTGCCTAGCTTCTGTTTGTTAATGCTAGTAATGAAGTTACACAGACCTTTATAAGAGACTTGAACTTAGTTGCCCTAGATCTTAATCTAGTATTGTTTCAATCTTAGAACAGAAATCCCCTAAACCCATTTTCTTTAGTATTCACCTTATCAATAAGAAAACACCGTCTTGGGTGGTCATGAATCTGGAATGTGATGCTATGTTAAAGCTGTAAAGTAGGTTATAAGACAATTAAGGCAATGCCTGAATACACATTAGGAGTTTGGATAGCCAAAGCACGCAGAAAAATTATGTCCCATCTCTGTCAAATAACTTTTGTTTGTTTGCAGTGATTCTCTAGTGCTGTGGTGGTTTTTTTTCCTAAATGCAACTCAACTTTGTCTAAATTACAAAATGTGAAGAAGAGCTCGGTATCAAACAGTAGCTGTTAATCAGACAGCATGAATGTTTTATAAATTTTGAGTTGCGTTTTTCTTTCTGCTTGTATGAGACTAACACCTCCTGTGTCCATGAGGTACACATACAATTGAGTTTTCAGAAGTAGTTGGTCAGCGTGACACGTTGTAGCTGAGTATAGTAATTAGCTTGGCCTAGGCACATAAACACGTGTGTGCATCTGTAAGCACACACAATGCATAATAAGTTCAAGAGAAACTGGTGAGCTCCCCAATAGAACCAGAGAGAAGAAAAAGTGGAAAGGAGGGTATACAAACCTGTGGGGAGTTGTGAAGTGACTGCTTTTTTCAGTTTCCTGGGAGACATCTTGACATAGAAACAGAAGAGATCCTGGTTAGTGGGTGCTGCTTGGAGTGCTTGTTCCCACACATAAACTTTCAGAAGTTTTGGGGCTTATTTAACTGTCTGCTATTTCTAAACAGCATCAAGTAGAACTAATTACTTGTTTATACTTATTTTTTTCCCAACAATACAGACCTCACTGGCAAACAACTTCTTTTCTCTCAAAACTGACTTAAGTATGAGTAAAAAAGTTCATGGTTTTCTTGTTAGGGGGATTTTTTTAGGGTTCTGGGAACTGAAATGCAGCCTAAAGCTAAAAATGACGCACCCAAATATGAAGTTTAGATAAAATCGGGCATTCTAAAAATACTTCAAGTTGGTCATGCTTGTGTTAACGGTAGTTAGAATAAATTCTTGTGTTTGATAACAAATTGAATCCTGAATACTCATGTCCAGTGTTAGACTTGGGGGGTAATATCACTTAATGCTGAAATAGTAAAAATGCAACAAACTTTTCTGTACTAAGTCATGATGGGAACAAAGATAATATGCATCCTGAAAAAAAAAAAACAGGCTTCAGCATAGATTAAGGAAATAGACTAAGCAGTAACTATTAATGTTGAATGTTTTTAAATCCAGGGTCAGATATTTTTCATCCTGTCGGTGGAATTACATATCCGGATATGTATACGTATCTTTAATTGCTTATGTTTTTAATTAATGTTATACAGTTATTCTATTTAAGTAATTTGTCCTTGTTTCACAAGGCTGTATCCTCCTGAAAAAGGTTGTTGTGAGGGTGTGCTCGCTAAGCAAGAGCATCCATGTAGTAAGTAAGAAACAGTCATCTTGGAGGTGTAGAACTGATGTGTCCCCTTGTGGTATGAAGTTTCAGGAAGGATGCATTGCAAATAAGAAGTACAGATAACTACATAATTAATTACAAGGACATTCTGTATGTTGAAAGATGTCTACTTGGTCTATTAACTTCTCCAAGTGAAGGTTAAGATGTGACTTAGAGTAGTCAAGTGTCTTTGTGGGGAAAAATAATAGCTCTTACCTTCAGCTGGAAAAGGTAAAGAGAAATCCAATGGCAAAAAAGTGAAGCTATGTAAATTCAGAGCAGAGATCAGGCAGTCTGTTATCAGTAAGGGTTATTCATCACTGGAACAACTTACCTAGACATGTAATGGTTTCACCTCCACTTAAGGTATTTAAGGTATGACTGAAGATCTTTTGAAAAGAGGTGCTGTAACTCAAATACAGATTATGGTTTTGAAGCATAAATTATTGGGTGAGGCTCATTGGCCTGTGTTATGCAGGAGGTCAGACTATACTATCATAACAGTCTCTTTTGGTCTTACTGTCTATGACTAAGTAGCTGCCGGCAGGGTTATGGGGAAGTATAAATCTTAGATGAATATCCCTACTGAGCTTGATGAATTTTGTATATGTGCTTTATGGATCAGGCAAATGAAATAGTGTCCGTAAACACTTGACTGGCACTACATGTAGGAAAAACTTAGTCTTGTGGATTTTCTAAACCCCTCCTACAGTCAATCCCAGTTCTTTAGAACAGTGTAATGGTATATGTTAAACTGTATATCTCCGTTATTATCAGACTTAGTTCAGTGGAATTAAACATCTGGTGAAATCCTAGTGAGGCTGCTGGCATATTTACAGCTATCTGCTAAACTACTGCAGGATAATGGAATCTAAAGGACAGTTTACAATATCAGTAAAAATACCAGATGTTACATGCAGGCAAATGTAATAATTTATATTAGTTAAAATTGATTGTTAGTGTAATAGCTCTTATTTGCAGATACTTTAATAACAGGCAATGCATAAATATCCTTGCTGAAATCACTTGGGCTATTTGCATTGACTAGTAACTTCCAGGAGCCTTGTTTCTTATTCTATCTAAATAACTAAAAGATCAGACATTATGCTTGTACAGATTTGCATCCCCTTGCCATATGTTTAACAGCCTACCTCATGAGCCTCCCAACACTGGTACAAAAAGTTCCAGTACTCACGGTCACGCTTTTGAAATCAGATCTCAATTGTATCTGTATTCTGCTATGAACAAGAAGTACAAGGAATATTGCCTCTTAATGCATGATAGAGCAACAGATTACACCAGCTAAAGATACAGAGATCTCTTTAGTGAAAGAATTATTGGCTTTGAGTGTGACTTTTTTTTTAAAAAGGGATCTCGAAGGACATCATGTTCTTTTCAAGGTCAAAATGACATGCAAAAATAGTCCAGATGAGTTACAGGAGAAAACTATTGTGCTCTCTGTACAGAATCCTTAAAGGAGCATGCCAAGTTTGACATCATGGAATCCAAAACAAAATCTGACTCTTATTAACTGTAATTAAAATATGGTTTCTTGTGTCATCTAAGTACATAATGCCCTTAAGATCATTATCTTGGGATCCATCAAGGTTGAACTGCCTCTGTAGCAAAATGTGAGAGCATATTTCAAAACTTATTAAATCCCACTGAAAACCTGTTAAATCCTAGTAATCCAACACATCCTGATTGTCAAATTCCATTTAAAATAGGTATTTATTTCTCCATTTATATCCAACAGGAGTAGTATGCTCTGGTTTAATTTGTGACCAAGTTAACTCTGTACTTGATAGTTATATGTAGGATGGTCATACAGGTTACAGAACAGTCTTAGTTTAGTTTTCCTCTAAGGGTGGATTTAAAAAAAACTTCCCAAGAAAGCTGGTGTGACCCCAGTTGTCCCTCCTCAGCAAGGTGACGTTAGTGAGTGCTACAGATTCTGGCAGGGTTTGCTCCCTTTTCTTCCGTGGTGCCTGCAAGCTAGAACCTACTGCTGAGCAGTGGAGAGTGGCAGGAATGGGGCTACCACACTCACCTGTGAAAGCAGAGACAGCAGCAGTTACCATTCCCAAGGGCATGCTGTGAGCCCTTCTGCTGCATCACACACGTAGCAAGTACAGTCCTTGGTACCTCAGGGCATGGCTCAGGACAAAGTTCAGAGGTGGGCAGGGTTTGCCTTGGCTGCTGGATGTCTGCACAGTGCTTGTGATGTGCTCAAATGTGTGCATTTCTCAACAGAGGAGAGAAACCAGAATGGGCAACAGCAGTAACACCACTGGTGGGACAAGGTATGGCAGCGCCTGACCATTGTATCATGCCTGTGGGTGCTCAAGGGTGTGTTTGAGCTGTTCTTGTCTTGACTGTTGCATGTGTGAGTAGCCTCTAACATGGTTCCCATTGTTACCTGGCCTGATTTTATAGCAAGGGTAAAATTACTTAGTCGTAAATATCAGCCTGAAGAAACAGGATTTCTGTAATCTGGAGGCCACCTCAGTCAAAGGTGAAACCAACTTATATCTATTTAAAACCAATTCTGACTGTGTTCCTAGCACACTCCTTCCCCCCACTTCTTTCAAGAATCATTGTGAAGTTTTCTGTAATTAATTTAAAAGCAATAACTGCATTGCTAGGTGGTATTCAAATGTTGTTGAAAAGCTGAGGAACAGAGACCAATTCCTGCAGCAATGTTAAAATCTTGGCCAGGGGTTTTTATTGAAAAGCACAGTGTATTTTTGGACTGTCCTGTGGCATGCTCATTTATTTCATGATGAACATGCCATTTGAGAATGGAGACTGGTGCTGAAAAAGGTTTCCTAATTAACTCTTGTTTCTAAACCCTACCGTAGAATCCTAGTCATGGCTTGTGATGGCATTCTAATGTGTAGTTTTGGCATGCTTAAGTTGTCTATGGGAAGAATCAGAAAAATAGTTTGATTGTGGATAAGTCATTTTGCTCTAGGAAGGAAATGATCAGTAAGTCTCAAGTTAGTGAAAAGAACGTACAGGTGTTTGTATGTTCTTAAAGTACTCTCATGCCGCGCTCTGTTTTCAGTGAAAAATTTTTTTAATAATGCACAGTCTCTTTCCTATTTTCTTTTAAAATCCTGGTTAAGCATTGCAAGAATTGTAACAACTTAAAGAATTAAAATTGTATTTGAAAAGCTGGCTAATGTGGATTTGATATCTTTTCATGTAACTAAAACAGTTACCTGTAAGTGTTCAGAAATGCAAACCAGATTGAGGCAAACAAAGCATCATTGTGGAATTTGAGGTAAATAGAATGACATTTGGCATAAATGAGCTATTTCTAGAAACAGCAATTATTCAGCCTCTCTTTTTCTATTAACTTTTCATTAAACGCATAGATGGAAAAAATCTTTGCATAGTATATAATCATTCTCAGAAGAGATTGTATCACAAGTGTATTTAATAATGCCTATTGTTGCATTATGGATTTGGAGGACAAATGGTCCTTTGTAACAAGTTTCCACAACATCTAGTGCAGCAAGACAGGGCAGGTTTGAAATGTTAAAGTGAATGAAGGGGAAAGACATTATTAAAGTAAAAATAACTTGATCAGTGAGTATATGATCCTTGGTCCCACACTTAATTATGTTCGTGATCACTTCCTTAGCTGCTTTATGGAGAGGTGAGGGGGGAGGAATAGTTATGTTCTCTCTTCCAAAATGGTTGTTGAGCAGGTAATCATATTACCTTTTGTCACTGTCAAATATCTGTAATGGGGCTCTGTGCCCACTTTAAAGAAACAAACCAAATGCATGGGTTTGTTTAGCATCTTGGAAGATAAAGTCCTGGACAAAATAAGGGCTGAAATTAAATGTAATACAATCTACTTTAAGAAGCAATCTGTAGAAAAACAGACTTACAGCCACTGAAGCCAAGGGCAGAATATTGGTTTTATCTCTGCAGAAGGAAGATCAGGCAGCTGGTCTTTAGATGTAGAAGGTTGATTTTGCATTACTGTGGTTATGTAGAAATTTGGTCAGAAGAAGATAAAGGTTTGAGCAGCCAATTTAAACAAAGAAAATATCCAAAAGTTGTCATTGTTACTTTAAATTATTTACTACTTTCTTAAAAATAGTTCAACACTGTTTGCTTGATGACTGAGAAGGAATGTTCCCACTTAGCATCCATACCCATGTGTACAATTTATCTCTAGATTAATGTTTGGAGAAATAAATTTTCTCATTTGAAAACTTCAGTGTAAATTAAGCTAAAAGTCATGATTTAAAAAAAAAAGTTTCCTATTTAGCAAATATTTTGGTATTGAGTCACAGTGGTGCATAACCGGGCAGTGGGAAAAAAGAAAAAGTATTACCCATATCTACTTTTATTTCACCTCAAACTTCTTTCCATTAAGAGTGAAACAGGGCATTTCTATACAGCCTTGAGTGATTGGACTGCATTGTGCTCTCGGAACAGTGCATGGTTATAACTGGGGCAGAAGATAATTCCTTATACAGCTTTTGGAGAGGTGGTAAGGACAAAGAAAGTCTGTCTTTAAAGGACTTCACCAGATTTCAGGTTAGCGCTTTCAGAAAAGGATGATAAAAGCAAGGAGCATGTTTTGTGGTTTTTTTATTTAAAAAATAAATATAAATGAAAAATACACATTTAGAGAAATACAAAAGTGAGAATTTTGTTTCTTTTCTAAATTCAATTACCTATGTAATCCAATTAGGCACTTTCAAAAGTTGTTTCATCTAGGCATGTCCATCTTTACACTTCAAAGAACTAAAGTCTTCCTTGCATGGTTTGGATTCCTTGTCTTTTGTCTCCTAAAGACTAAAGTCCTGTTTGAAAATAGGATATAGATTTGATGTGGGAGTTATCTGCAAATTCTACTTGAGACACTGTTTTTTTTCATTATTATTTGCATGATCATTGTTTTTAATACTAAGTTTTGTGACTGCTAGAGAGCATTCATTTCTTTCTTTGTCCAGACAGGATGTTGTGTGTGTGTGTGTATGTGACCCATAAATCACATCTTCCAGCTCTGATACGCCTCTACTTAATAGTTAGTAATTTTTGTATATGGATAATTTCTACCAGAACATCTCCCAGCAGTCTCTTAGTCTCTATTCTTTAGATGAATTTGAGGGTTGCATTAATACACAATATGAATAGGAAAACAACTGCTGTGGAAAGTTGTGAGGAAAAGAAGTGAAGGGGGTAGTGGAGGTAATTTCCAAGGAAAACTTTTGACTGTTTGGGATAGAGTGTAAATCTTTCCTGAAAACCAGGAATCAATCATCTGGGAGGTGTCACATGAGTTTCCCAAGTTCCCATTACTCGACTTAATGTGATGTGGAATGCAATTTCCCGGAAAAATGGGGGCAAATGGCATCCATCCCATAAACCCATTTTAAAATCTTTGGCTGAAATCTGTCAACATATGCAAAATACTTTGTGGAGTACAGGTTTGTTTCACACACACACACAAAAAAAAAAGGCAAGCAAAGCCAGTTTTCCATCAAAAAATCTTTTAAAATTTATTTTGCTGAAAATAAGGAAATTATAGTACATCATGGTATATTTATTATAAAAACTCTGTGGTTTATCAGGTATGAATAACAATGTTTATTGTCCGTTGCATGCTTATCTACTGAAGATTAATTTTATAGCTTTTTTTTTTTGTCTATTTCATTGGAATGTTGTAATATGGTAATATTTACTATGAAATTACCTGTTCTGGTAGAACCATTAAAAAATGCATGTCAGAGTTTCTCGTCACTTTATAACCACTTCCCTGGTCTGAAGGGCAGATCTTTTCCTTCTGAAATAACTCAGAAGGCAACAGCTAAAATGTTTTGCATAATTAGACCAAACAGAAGTCAACTTGGAGAGGGAGGAATTTCTTTCATGTTTTGTCACTGTTTGTAATCCTGCAGATCAATACCTTGTGCTAACATGCTGTTGTTTTCAGGCCAGTAACAAGCAATTGCACAATGTGTTCAGTACGCTGAAGTAGAAAACATAAGGAATTGGGGTTCAAGCAGTAGAAAATTAAAGTCTTCAAAAGAGTTGGAGAACAAATATCAACACATACCTAGCTGAGGTCTAATTTTCAGAACAGTGGCAGAAACATGAAAGGGCTGGTATTAAAAACTCACCTTCTCTATAGGACATGTGTTTACTGATCTATAAGATCCACCCTCCTTTCCCAAGGTAGGATCAGCTGTGCCTTCGCTGTTTAAGCCTGTGTTTCTTTGCTGTAAAACATTTCAGTGAAGGCTCCTGCAGTCCCTTCTGGCTGCCCACTCCTGCACTTCTGAACTCTGCCTTGGACAGCTTTTTTCCTCGTGTTCTTTGGTGTCATTTTCATCAACTGAATCTTTGTAGCCCCTAGACTAAGGGAAACTTTCCATTCTGCTTTCTGCTTTTTCTTGCTTTCTAATTGGCCTACACAGTAATTCTTACAGTCTGATGGCCACAGTGGAGCTAGTCTTTCCTCTGTGGCACCTGTATGATCAATAGAGCAAAGGAACTATTCATTCTTACAATCTGCTATCTCCTTGGTTCTTTCCTGCAGATCATCTACTTGTACAAATCCCATATTTTTAATTCTTTTTTGCTTAAGAAAAGACTCAGTCTGTTTACCTATTGACTTGTATCTGTGGTTGTACTTTTTTGCTTTGATTTGTTTAGAGTTCATATTTGACCATCCAACTTCCAATGTAGTGAGTAGTACCAGAGCCAGTGTGGAATCTTCCAGAATTCTGCTTGAATATACCCTTCCTTCCTGACACTGAGCCATTGACAACTGCTCTCTGGATATGATTTTCCAACCACATTCAGGTATGGTTGGTATGGTATATTTTTCCAACCACGTTCAGTATGACATCTACTACTTCTCCTCTGTCCGTACACCTGTTATCTAAAACAAATCATGTCAAACCAAACCAGTTTCCTTCCATTACATGGTAATGTCCAATGTGGATGTGTCAATTGCCATGTTATCCTCTAAGTACTTCTAAAGGGTCCAAGTATTCTGCTGGATATTGAAGTTAAGCAAGATGGTATATTTTCTTTTACCATCCTGTCCCTTAAAACATCTGTTGATATAACTGAGCACAGTTGCAA
This sequence comes from Gallinago undulata, assembly GCA_026546715.1. Lineage (NCBI taxonomy): Eukaryota > Metazoa > Chordata > Aves > Charadriiformes > Scolopacidae > Gallinago > Gallinago undulata. Next base: position 18,842,798 of record JAOTQQ010000052.1, on the reverse strand, counting down.
TTGCATTCATTTTAGAAAGTATCTAGAAGTTTTACAGTTAATGATATGACTCTATAGCAGCGCTCGCTTACTGTGACTGACTTACTGTAAGTCCTTACTGTAAGAACAAAGCAGTCCTTACAGCCACTTTCTGTGTATAACTTTATGCAAGGGCCTGAACATACTGGCATGAAGAGGAGAATTCAACCTTCCTCTGAAGCAGCAGGTGCTAGCTACAACTATGAGCTGTGAAGAAAAGCTTAAGCAATAGTTTAATGTGAGTTTAATGTTAAAAAAAGCCATTTACAGCATAGTAGGTTTTGCTAATGCCTACAGCAAATTTTTAATTGCACGAATAGGTCATCTGATCTCAGACTGTTTCTTTAGGACTGTCTTCTCCCTGAACTTTTAGTTTAGTAAAAATATTCCAGTATGCTAAAACACAAATTAAGAGGCTATCCATTTTTTGGAATGATTGCTGTCAGTTTCTAATATAAAGGGCAAAATGGCAAGAACTGAAGATGGAGTATAAATGTTGTCTTGTGTGAAAGTAAAAATACTTTATTAAATTCAAAAGATTAAATTCCAAAAACCAACAGCTGCAGCTTATATTATATACAGGCAGACTGGCTGTGGATGCTTCTCTAAAAGATTTCCATGTGTTTATATTGAGTGAGGTGATAGAAGTGCCTGGAAATACGTAACACAGCTACAGAGAGGAATCTAATAACACTATTTAATGCTCCTAAACTTGGCAAATACATTTTGTATTACAGCTTAAATTTGCCAGAAAACTTATATAACTCATGTAATCTGGGTTCATAATTGAAATTATTTTAAAAATTGCAGTGATATGTGAGAAGAACTGAATTCCGTTCAGCTACTGAGAATATTGTGTCAACCCGCTGCACGCTAAGTTCAAAAACATTGGATCTTAGTAATGTTAAATCCAATAAAGTTTCTACTTATATATAACAGTACATATATATATATATACTGTTAAAAACTGCTTCAGTAAAATGGCTTCGATCATTTAAGAAAAATGAAACAGATGTAGTCCAAAAAACCCAAATATGTCATAGGCTGTGGGTGAATGTCTAGAGCCAGTTCCAGTTCTTGGATATGCTTGTGACTTCTGATCATGTACATTAGGGAGAAGAATTCGGGCTGAATAGTATTTAACTAGAAAATTGGATATAAAGAGGTATGAAAATAATAAAAGAACAGCTGGCAAACACGTTCTGTAAAACACATTGAGAATGAAGTTGAAAACAATGCACTTGAACAAAAGGAAATTTAAGCATGGGGGAAAATAATATACCCTGAAACACTTTTAGGAGGAGGGTGATATCATTATTACGATTCAGTTGTATCAGTATTGTTGATTCAAATATCAAGCTTCCAGGATGTAAAGGGCACTGTGACAATGGTCTACAGGAGAGGAAGAAGTTGAGAAGAAATTGGAAATGGAAAACAAACATCTGATATGTAAACAGGCTATTTATTATAATAGCAGACGTTCATTGCTCAACAGCAAGAAAATATAGTAGTTTTGTTACAAATTGTTATAGATCTTGAGGGTCAAATGAAAAGGAGGACTAGTCAGCTGACAGTGGTATATAAAATAGTTTGAACAATGATTGTAGAAGAGGTCAGTTTTATCCTGACAACACTAAAATGGGAAGAAGAGCCTAGGAGTGAAAAGGATTAGTAGAAAGATGTCCCTTTTATTTTTGTCAACCAATGGGACTACGTAAATATATTATTTTTGGTCACTTTCATAGAGAATTTAGCAGTCAGTGCTTTAGGACAAAATGGAAGATTGTTAATGTTGATTGGTCTCCTTGTGTTCAAAATCCTTCTGAAAAAAATTAAAGTAGATCTATGTTTTGATTGTTCTTTCTGTGTTTTTAACCAAGAAGGCAAAATAACCCCAAGGAAATATGAAGAGATTGACGATCACTGATTCAGTACAAAGCAAGGTTTCTGCAGAGCAGTGACATCTTTTTTTTATTAGACCAATTTGTTCAATATACAGGGATGTTCTATTTTAAGCATTTTGCAAAGTGAGGTTATTCTGTTGGTCTGCTGTGCTTGTATCCAGTGGACTTGGACGTATCACAAGGAATCTGTCCTACAGCCTAGCAACAACTTCATAAGTGAAAGGAAACTCCACTTCCCTGACTTGTTACATCTTCCTACCTTATTTTCCTGCTTTGGCACACTGAGTGCTAGAGATACATTCTCACAGATAACTTGGGCTAGTGTCCACGCAGCTTAATCAAGGGTTGAAGCATGTCCCAAGAAAGTCTAGACAACACCTGATCACTTATCAGATGCCTGCCTTCTGCTGTCATTGACTACTCAGGAATATAATATGCTATCATGTTCATACATAAAACAGGTCCTGCATTTGTAATTTGTCTGCTAGCAGAATAGTGCCTGATATCTGTTAAAGCCATTCCTTGTCCTAGTAGCATTTATCCCTTCATTATCTTCAAAGTCAATTCCTTGAGAAAATGGAGCCCTGTTATCTCTTTCTGAGGTGTTCCCTGACTTTGTTGCTTAACCCGGAGACTGTGCTTCATGAAGAACCTGTGTGGCATTCATTCAAACCCCTGCTGTTGGTAAGCAAAGGGCTGGATATTGAGTGTATCCTCTGGTTGTTCTAGGGGAAAATAGAACATGCTCGTGTTTAGGAACACTCCAGGTTGAAAGCTTGGATACCTCTTGTCACATGGAGGCACATAACAGAACTTCTGAGCTTTCTGTGTTTTCCCTGCAAGAACCTGTTTCGCACAGCCTCTTGGGAGAAACTCAATAGTATTCATAAAGCCTCTCTCTTGCAAACTGTTTTCTTATAATCTTGTCAAAGCTATTAAGTTATGTATTTTCTAAAATTATTATTTGAAGCTGAGATGGTGCTAGTTTTTCTTTTTAATATGCAACAGTTTAGTTGGACAATTTCATGGAGGAAAGGTGCATAACCATTAAAATGAGTGGATCAAAGGGAAAGGGAGAAATTAACATGCAATAGGGATGTGTTTGTCATGGTGGTTTTTGTGTTTTTTTTTAAATACTGTATGATAATCTTTTCATTATGGGATACACACTCTTGAAACTTTTTCCATAATATGAAGGTGTAATTGAATTGCCTGAATGAAGGAAAATCAAATTCTAAAGATTAAAAACAAAATAAATATTCCATTAATCTGTTTCATTGCCATTTGAATAATTAAAAAAAATATGCAGATATTCAAAACTTACAGTGTCTGCTTCATATGTCCTTTTGACCTGGCTGAATCCAGAACAGCCCTACTGGGTTAAGTTAATGGTCCCTCTGAACTAAAAACTTTCCTTTGACAGAAGCAAGCCAGCAGCATATGCTGAGGCAAGGAATATAAAAATAGGGCAAACATAAAATGATCCTTGGTGTAGACTACTAGTTTATGGCAACCTGTAGTCTAAATGCATCCTAATGTATTTAAGGTTAATTTCCTTGCATATGCAATTTTGGTTTGAATTTCATGTGCAACTTTATTGCTTGCTTGATATCTTGAAATCCTTCTGCAATTTTTCAGCATTTTTCATTTTGATACTGGCTCAGTTATTTTGTACAGTAACTTTTATAACTCTTGAATGACTTTTTTCTTGAGAGGATTTTGTGTAGGTCCTCTGGCAGTTTTGTTTCCTTTAGAACCCTTAATGCTTCTTGAGTTTAAAGAGTACTGTGAGATGATGCCTTAATATGTTACATGCTCAATACTATCTTCAAGTAACTCTTAGATTTGAGCAGTATGATATCCCTTTGTAAAAAGCATTCTCAGCTCTTTCCCATTACACAATTGTGTTAACAAATTTTATTCTTTGTTATTGTTTCAACTGCTTGTCAAAGGTTGTATTCCCTTTCTGGGTATTCCTGGGTCCCGCCTGGAGCATTCCTGAAAACTAGTGTCCCACTACTGTTTCTACTTATACTTTGGATTTAGGTGACAGGTGAGAAAGAACAGGGTGTTCACGCTGTACCATTGACAGGAATGAAGTATTAAATCTTGCCTCAGTGATTCAGCACAAAGGAACTGGCACTTAAGCTTCTTTTGCAAGATAGCATGTGATGGGGAAAAGAGGCTCTGGAATTTCCAGCCTTCCTGCCTTACTTGTATTGCCCCTCTTAATTTGCTGGTAGACTTCGCTAAAGATTTTGCATACTAGTATTTGTTTAAGCTGAAATGCAGCACTTGAAAGAACTACTCCCCTCCCCAAGGCCATAGAGGAGGACGTTGGCTGCCTGAGAACTAGTACACTGTGCAGGTGACAGAGACAAGCAGTGCATCAGCAGGCCTTGATGTTCAGAGTAGGAACAAACTGGAAGGATGGATACATGGAGTCTAGTGATGACTTCATTTGTATGGGAATGGTTATTTCTATAAGTGACCTGAATATGAATTTTCATGCTTTCCGACAGCACAGGTATTTTAAAGTTTCTTGCTATAGAACTTAAAGCATTGGTCACACGCATTTTTTATATACCTTAGGAACATGATTTATCTTGTCCTTGGATCTTTCTAGCATTTTCACGTTCAAAGTTGCTCATGCTCACCCTTTACGTAACCCTTTCTCTCATTCACTATGAAAAATCTCTGCTTTATTTCTTTCTTGACATGATTTTCAAATGTTGAAGTCTTACAGACAAACTCAGATGTCACTTCAAAGCACTGTAAAAAGGATCACCAAAATAATCGCTGCATTTTACCACTCTTAAATGTCCAGTAGCAGAATAATACTTCCCCTGTGGGCACCTGGAATTTGAGTTGTTGCTTTTAGGGAATAATGAAATTTTGAGTAGATACAGCTCCATTTATATTTGTTACCTTCAGGAAAACTGAAATTACAAAGTCATCACCTTTAGAAAGGTATAACTCCTTTAATTTGTCTTCAGGATACATACCTGCATTGTATCAACCAATGTCAATTTTTCCTAGTTTCTACACACAACTTAGCCAGTTAAATTAATTGGCAAGTCATAAAAGTCTTACCCATGTTGGTGTTTTCTTGTAGCTATCTTATTTCATTTGGTAGTGGGAGGAAAAAAACCCCAACAGTTAAGGATTAATCATCTTGTGAAGGTGGAAACTTAGCAGCATCTGGTTTTAATCCTACAGTTTGCAGTGGGAAAAACTTGCTTTGAGCTATGACTTTTGGCAGGGGATGATGCCTCCGTAATACGGATGTAACTCAATCTAATTAAACTCAAGAGGAAAATAGTTGCACTTGCAAATTCAGATTAGCTGGTGGCTCTTTGCTGTCAGGCTGGCATGGGAGTGCATGCGGACATGGGTTGCAGACAGCAACTCCTAACAGACATGGTCAGTTTAGTTTCCTGTAAAGTCTGTTTTGCTGCAATATCTGTTTTGCTTCTTAATCTAGTAACCATAACTAGTTTTACTATTTTATCTGTACAGCTATGCAAATGCTAGAAAACAGTGTTTTCAGCAGCTCCTGTTGACTGGTACTAGTGATGCTGCTTGCTTCAGAAGTTTTGTCTCTGCTCCTGCTTTAGATTACCCAATGGCATGGTTTGTATACAGCACATTTAGCCAAATAAAAACAGGTACAGCTAACAGATGGGATTTGTTTACAAACTAGTGGAGGAGCTGTAAATATGAAGCATACAAAGAATTAGCCTCTCTCTATACAAGAGATTAAAATAATGGAAGAATTCATAGGAAGACAAATGTGATCAGCTTTGATAGTTAATAATAAAAGGTAGTATGATAGCTCCAATATATAAAGTGCCAGCCGAACCCTGCCTTGTAAGGTTGATATGTTGATACTTGGGAACTAAACTAATTTCAATTAAAAAGTTTGAGCCAGCTTTATTTCAGTTGAGGTCTATAGTTGAGCATTCAACCGGACGCAAGGTACACAGAGGCCTTCTCTTCCCCTTCCATCCTCAGACTAAAGGATTAAAGAAATCTCTGCAATGGTAGTGAGTGTAGAGAACATGAAGGTGTTGGTATTTTCCTTACTCCCCCTTCTTGAAGTCTCAAGGCAAAGCATGCTCTTTACAGAAATAAGAAACTAAAGTTCTGGCAGTTCCCCTCCTGCCTCTCTCCTGAACACTTAAGCTCCTACGAGCCATACTTGGTCCCATAATGAATTCAAAGGTAAAATTAAAGCTTATCAGGCATAATGTTTCCTTTAATGTACTTGGAAGCACCTACCTTCATGTAGTGTATCCAGCATCCTTACTCTTGCTTTATACTTCTGCAACTGAGATAATTGAGCTTTTTTTTTTTTTTAATTTGTTTTATATAAGCTGTAAAAGTTCAAGCAGACGTTAAGTGAAAGTTCCTGCCTGGGATGCTGGCAAAACTGAAGTACTCTTTCATATGCAGATTTGTTAAATAACTATGTTATAAACAAAGTACTTTTTTTTTTTTTTTTTTAATCGAGCATGTTTTAGAAATTTACTATTGAGAACACTGTTTCAGGAAAAAAAAAAAAGCAACTCTATAGTTAATCAGCAGCAATATTTCCAATTGCACAGTCCATTTTGGTTTTGGCCATATTACTGCCAATCTGTGTTTTAAAATTTATTCCAGGTCAATCCACGTTTACATATGTACAATTCTCAGTCAACAGTTGGTTGTAACTTTTGCAAGTAAACAGTGAGGATGCTAAGAGCAAAATACAGCCTGTAAATGGAAGGAATAATGTCTGTTGCCTAGGTCATTAACTTGTAAATCTGTTCTGTTTTGAAAAAAAGAAATATTTTGGAGCATTGTCTTTTCAGTCTTATAAATTGGTGCTTAGTTGCACTGTTTAATATGTACTTCATGTAATAATTATTTGGGCTAAATTATATTTGTCTGATTGGTGTCAACATAAGATGCTGTTTGAACCACCTAGAATCTATAAATATGCCCCCTTTTTAATTAGTTGGGTGCAGCTGAAGGCTGAGCTCCCCATTACTTCAACTTGTGAACTAAATCATCAGGACACACATGAACTACCTGCAATATAGATTTTTAAAGATCAATTTCATTTGGCTTCTTAAGCTAAAGCTCTACTTTTTAATATTTAATACAACCAATTAATTAGGAAATATATTGAGAGATAAATGGCTGCACCAAAGATGTGCAGTGTCATTCAAATGGAAGTTTCTTACGTACACACAGATGGAAGATACTTGCATACTGTTCATATATATACATAATGTTATCCCCCTGCTTCTCTGAAGTCCCCAGCTCTTTGTTCAAAGCAGCAGCTATTGCTTTGGAAGTAGCACTTGGCACATGAAAACTGTACACTAGATCTACTCTTGAATGTTACAAGCTCTCAGGGCAGCACCCACAGGAAACAGTATGAGGCTAAGAGAGTGGACAAACTAACCTGGAGTGTCTGGGCAGAAACTATACTGTGGTAAAATATTAACTTTCTTTATGGTGACCGTATTTAGCATTGTTTAGTTTTCTCCCCTTCTAATGACAAGTGAAAGATTTACTTCTGTCTGAATCATGTTCCTATATACAATATCCTGTGCTCCCCGAATGATACTTAGTTCTTTTTCACTTACAAGTAGTTGATTGAAGGCTAAGTTTATACTAAAAAATATCCCAACTTTTCTGGAAGACCCTGCCCCCTACATTATGGCTAGAAGTATAATTACATAAGTAAATTAAATGATATTCTATTTAGAATTCACAGATTTGTTTTACCTGTAGCACAGTGTGTGAAGAAAACTATGAATTAAAAAAAAAAAATTCTGGAGTGATGCAAAAGATCTTGTCCCCCCCTTGCACAAGTCAATCAGCAAGCCCCCCATTAAACAGCGTTTTACCTGTGCAAGTACAAATCCCATGTGTTTCAACAAGAAAAGCAGAATTTGGTGTAAAGTCCAGACCTAATGTGAGTGAAGCTCAAAGCAAGATCTTGGGGTTGATTGGTGGTTGTTATTTTGTTGGGTTTTTTTTTGATTGGAGTAATGCAAATTCGAATCCCCAGAAGTATGGCCATGTGTATCTATGTAAAAAGATGCAATCATGGCAAATGCCTTAAAGCTAATAAATAATTCATTTAAGACAATAAAGTAAAAAAGACATCTCATAACCGTGATTTGAACATCCCCGAATTGTCCCTGGGTACATGGTGTGAAAACTATGTGAATCTGTTAGGGGGAGCTTAGTGTTCCTACATAGTTAACTATATGCAATGCAGTTCTGTGGCAAACTTACCTTTGAATTTTTAATATATTAGTATTCATCATAGCATTTATATGTGTGAAATCATAGCTCTTGATCCTACCAAAGACAGAGAGATCTTCAATTGTTTCAAGCAAGGAGCTGTGCTTACAGCAGACAAAACCTATGGCTAATGTAAGATTTAGGGAAGAGTTAAAGACCCATTAGACACCTGGCATCTGAGGGTGGGAAACGGGGAGTCAGCTGGACCAGTTTCAGAAATTGCACTGTCACCTTCTTCCTGCAAAATATCCTGCTTCTTGGCTGGTTGATAAAGGAGTGGAAAAAAATTGTTGTTGGCCGATGAATGCAAAAAAAAAAGTTAAAAGCTCATCCTGAGTCAATTTCTATTATAAGTCTCTTTCCTACGCAAGCATCTCCAACATCACAGCTCCACAGAGCTAGCCCAGGGCTGTGCTGCCACAGAGGCCCTTTGCCTTGAGTGAGGGGACAGAATCCAACTCCCTTTTGTACCCCAGCTCCTGTTCATAACACTCCCCTGGGACAGGGCCTGGTCTGTGGTGAGATCAAGTCAGGTACAAGAAGAAAAAAAAAATGGGGGTGAGCTATTGATGAGAGATCCTGTTCCTAATCTGCAGCCCTGAGATGCCCCCTATACCGTCAGGGTATAGGCAGAAAAAGAAGTTAAGTAGTGAAAGAAACTTGGTTGTCTCTAATAATTTAAGGTTTTGGAATTAATAAAGTAAATTAGCTACAGACTACTGATGGGTCCCCATTAGTATTTTATGACAGATATAAGGACCTTGAATATCCTCTCAGTACCCATGAGTACTATCTCCTTGATCAACTATTGTAGTTACCCTAATTTATTTTAACTCCACTGTTGGGGAATCTTGATCACATTGTGTCTTGCCAGATCTTTTATGTTTCAAGGTTATCATTCCTTGCAGTGAGTATGGAAGGTGTTTAAGACTTGATAATTGCAATTAGTATAAATAGTCTCTGGGAAACTAAGAAACAGCGATGCTCTGTTGGTAAAATTCTGAATTGTTGTACAGAATTTTCCCGAACAATCGTGGTTGATTGTGTCATGGTATCAGCAACATCTCACTTGAAGGCAGCCAATAACGATATTTTAATAACATGGTTTGCAGTCACTGTATAAGTGCTACAATCACAATTGTTCCTCCCAGAGTAAGATAAACTCTAATTTTAAACCTTTTTATGATAAACTCTGCTTACAAATTTGTTTTCTTTAATACTTTTTCTCTTGCTTTTCCTGGCATCTACCAGGAAATAGCTGTTCCACTTATAAGGCAATATTACCTCAAAGTACCAGATCACTATATGTGAAACAACTGATTTTCTTAGTGGGTTACAACTTAGCTAGCCTTTTATAATATGGGGAAGATACCTTTACAGTTATCAAGGATATGACGCTTGTTGAAACTGGCAACTGCTTTATGTTTGTCAGGAGCAGAGCACTGCATTTTAGAAGAAATAAATATGGAGAAAATGACAGCTTAGTGCAACTGGAGATAATGCAAAAATATCCACAGACTGCAATGCAGTAAAGACTTCAAGGTTGTGTGAATGCATGTGTGCACATGCAAACATGCATGTGCATATACGTTAATTGAGGCATGAATTAATCTAAAGTCAATGGAAGCTTTCAACACTCGGTAGTGCCCTCAAGAAACTGTTTGTGATAGCAAAACAAACCAAAAAAATCTGTAAAATTGTTTAGTATTACTAAAGATTTTCATTCTTTGTCACTGAGCTACCTCTAATTCAGGAATGTTTGTCACATTTACTGGATTGTGCACAGTAAGAAAGGATGGTTCCAAGAATACAGGTGTCCTAAAACTAGTATATTCTAAAAAAAAATAGCCAACAATTTTGACACACAAAGAAATTACTGTAGAAGCACTACTATCAGGGGCACAATTCAGAATAAATTATTCATTTATCTGTAGAATATCACCTGCTTTATTCAGAAAAATGTACACAGTGCAATTTTCTGGCACAAAATAGGCTTTTTAGTGACCCGTTAGTATGTATGAATTTTAAATGGACACTTTTATAATTGTGTTTTTCTAATAAAATTGTAAGTATAGTCCAAAAGAGGCCATTTCCCTGAACACAGGTTTTTGGCTCTTCAAGTGTGAGGGATGCACAGCAGAAAATAAAAATGACAGACTTTTCTCCTGTAGTGTAGTCAAAATTCATGTGGGTCTTATAGGCTACAATTTTCCTGGGCATTGAATTCACAACTTACATGTGATTTCTGGCCACAGTGAGTTTGGCTCCAAGGAGATCAAGAAAAGCTCCATACCTATTGTACTGTTAGCCACACCGGTACGTTATCTGTAGTTTTTTTTATTGCATTATAAATTGCAAATTTTCTCGTAGGAACATGTCTTTCTCTAAACTGGCTACTGTGTTTCTGTAAAAAACATCCAAAAAATAGTATTTAGGAATGAAATTCTTCTTGATTTACCAGGGGAAGTCACTGACTTGAGAATAACTTAATGTAGTGCTTTAGTGACTACCCAAGAATTAGAGTTGAAAAAGAGAGTATCATTCAGCTTTTGCAATATCTTACTAGTCAAGGTGTTCTTTTAAATCACTTTCCAGTTATTTCTGTAGGTAGGATATTTGAGACCCTGATAGTGTCACAGGAGGACTGGTGTTTGACCACTGCTTGCATTTGTTGAGGCAACTCCCCTGCTCTTTTGTTCAACCATTGGCATGCTCTATCTTCTGTTTAAAAAAAAAAAAAAAAGCCCAAAACCCTGAATTATTTTAATCTTAAGTGTAGAATGGCAAAAATCAAAATCTAGCTGCTTCATGCGTTGCAGGACTAAAGAAATCTGGTGTCCTATATCTGTCTTGACATGGATTATCTGATGTGTAACAAGGAGAGGGCTCAGTTTACCACGCAGCCTTTGCTGGGCACTGATAGGGTCTCTCTCTGCCACCCATCTCCTTATTTTTACTGAATTCATAGAAACTCAGTGTCTTTGGGCTCTCTTTTGAAACTGTCCAGTGGGTACAAAGTTACTAGGGTAGACTGACACGCTTATACACACAGCATGATTGCACAAATCTCATTCCCCTAGGAAACCAAACTAAAAAACTGCATTCCTAACAACCCATGTAGAGCATGCCCCAGGCCCAGCCTACTGAAGTCTGGTGGGACTCTTACCATTTGCTTTCAGTGGGATCCAGATTTGGACGCAAAACTTCATACTTAATTTGAGCGGTTCTTTGCTTTGGTATGGATAGATGCGTAAGACATTTAATACCATGACACTCGATCACTCAAAGCTTAATTTCTTATGTGAAATCAGTGCTTGCCCTTTTCTTAGTTTCACAAAGACAGAAGCGGGCAGTCAGACACTGAATTGTTCACTGCTGTCTCACAACATGGACCACAATGTATAGCAGAAGAGGGCACCTCTAGGAGTAAGAGGGACCTATGTTTAGATATACTTGGTGGCTCTTTAGATATACTCAGGGCAAGTTTTTCAACTGTGCAGTGCTAAATAGGAGGGTATGCAGGAAGAGTTTCATACGTTGTGACTTAGGAATTAAAAATAGTGGAAGCAGCAACAGGATTGATTTAGGTACCTTGAACAAAGATAAAAACAGTACAGTTTGGGACATTTGGGTATTGAGAATGAGAGTCAGAGAGGAGACACAGTGGAGGACCCCAGGCAGACCTGCATCTTTCTGGAACAGCAGCGTGGAGACCAGACAGGATACTCTGGGTACCTAGCTGGTACTAAATGCTTGTTGTCAGGCAAAGAAACCAATAACTGCTAATGATTTGTACTTTTGCATACAGAGGTCTGAAGATTATATTTGCAGCTCCCTTTGCTCCTAGGCAATTCAAGAGTAAAGGAACGAACTTGCAGCAGCATAAAAGAGAACTACAGAGGCAACATTGTGATATATTATTTTCATTTGCCAGGACTTATATCCCTCCTTTTTTCATACAAAAGGTTGGAACAAATAAAATTTACTAACTTTTGTTGTGTTTGGAAAGGAAAAGAGTCTTCTCTCTTGAAACAGAATTGGAGTGAGACTCAAGAGCTCTCCTCTCTATCTGAAATTTGAATGTTGAGGCAGTCAATTTAAGAGTTTTAATCAAGGGCTAGTGATAGCTCACCCAGCCTTGCGGGCCCTTTCCCTGTCTGAAATTCTAATTTTAATTTGTTTCTCTGCCATAGAAATATAAACAGGGGGTCCTGGTTCTGAATTCACTGCAGTGAAAGTGCCTTCCTCAAAGACTTTGCCTTGGCAAGCTTGCAGGTTCATTGCATGGTAGTGATGAACACCCCTCGCACTCACTGGGTTTACACAGGGACTTGCAGAATAAGTCCCATAGTTGATTTTAATGAAAGTTGAACCAGTCCCTCCTGGATGTAGCTGTTGCCTGTCAGCAGACTTAACATCAGTAGAAACTTTGGCAATGCTTTACTCCAGTTATGAGTGCAAAATCTCCCTTGTTATGCTTGGCCTGTTTGTTTCAGAGAGTAAGAGAGAATGAATGACACCTAGGTGAAGCATTAAAGACACTTTGAACATGTACTGGGCAAAGAGGAAGCAAACCCTCAGAGCCTGAAAAACTCTTTGAGTTCTGAAGAGCTCTAAAGTAGTGAGGACAGCATCTCTTGGGGACTGTGCTCCTCGTCTGATGGCCAAAAGGTGGTGAGGTGTTTGGGCTCAAGACAGGATTTGGTGTGCTGCGTGTCCCCTCATCTGCTGTATGGAGGAGGGCAGGGAGGATTCTGGCTTTGTTCTGCTTTCTTCCCGAAAGAGACTATACGAGTGTCTGCAAGTGGGCTTAAAAGGCAGGTAGAAGGGGGCTCCCTGCTGGAATGTAGCTTGTAACAAAAAAATCCCAACTGTTTGAAAGTGCCTTTGGGCGCCTTTGTTACAATATAGCACGTTGTACTTGTTGGCAAATCTCAGCAGTGGTTTTTAGCTGACTGTTAAGTTCGTGTTTCAGTGTGCCTGTCTTTCTGGGGCTCTGTGCGTCTCTACCACATCTTCTGAGTTTCAGCCACCCTGTAATTCTCTTCCAGATCAGACCTCGTGTATGCATGAGGTGCTGGGTGCTCCCAGTGGTTTCCCAGAGCCTTCTAGTTCCATTGTGGATATTTATCACAGTGCTGCTGCAGACAATATGCACCATGTTAGTTTTGGCTTCATCTGTGTTTTAGGTACAAAAATACAGTTGTCTTCTCATGTCTATGAGCTTTTCTTGTGTTTCCATCATGGTCTTTTATATTATAGTGCTTTTGCCAGAGCCTTTTGCTTTGACTCAGCCTTGAGTCAAACTTTGGGCAACTTTTTGCCTTTCTGCTCTATCAATTCCCTGAAAGCATCTACGTTGTGGGAATATCTTATTGTGGTGAGGCTGAGTATGTGCCTTTGGCAAAAGCGGTCAGGTCTAAGAACTATGCATGGATCCATGAAGAAACTTAGAGAGATCCATGTGTCCTAGAGCAGATACATAAACTTGATATGTTGATGTCTGTAGGGCTACTGGTAATTAAAGAGAAAGTGCTAAGGCAACTTCAACACACTGGAGACCTAGAAATATCAATGCAGCTTAGTACAGAGTGAGTTCCTAAGAAGAGGGCTCGTGGCAGCAGAGCAGCCAGGGCCATATGAGCTCTACAAGAAACAGGGTTCCTGCAAAGTGGATTAATGTCCCCTCTAAGGAGGGATGCTTAGTGTAGCCTGAGGTACTAAATCACTTTGAAAACCAGTCTGATGTACGCACCAGCTACTTTAATGCAAGCTAACCACGGATAAAGTGGTTCAACAACCCAATGTAGACATGGCCTAAAGCAGTGCAATAAAATTCCCTTCTTTTCCAGGCCATTTGTGGTTGTGTTGGCAGGTAATATAATCCTGGAGGTGGAAAAATTACTATATTACCAACCGAAATTGGGAGGGGAAGTCAGTTAACAATATTGCTAGCATTTTTATTGCAGAATCAGCAATTACAATTCAGTTGTCTGGTTCTGGAAAAATCAAAGAGCGGACACACATAGCCTCAATCCCAGGAATATGCCAACCCTGAGAGCAAAGAACTTCTTACTATCTGCACGTGAGACATTTTTGCATAATCCATTTTGCAACGGGTTATTCAGACCTATGGAGTGAAGCCTGTGCCCCTTGTTTCTCACTATATACGTTACTTTTGCAATATATTTCAGCACTAGCTATCTACATTTGGGAGAAAAAACTTCATATATTTCAGCACTATATATTTATAGGTTCATAAGACTTTTAAGTGGAACTTTAAGTTATTTAATTGTATCTTATCATGACACCTTCTGCAGGATTGTATTTTTAATTGCTTGTGCAGTTCCCTGATGGGTTCAGTATCAGGGTTGCTTGTCATTATAATAAATTAATTAAATGATTGCTATTAATGATTATATAATGTAAGAGAAAAAGGTATTTTTCAGCCTGGGGCATAGAGGATAGGGATGCAGATGGTTCTGGTGTGGTAGCTGAAGACTCCCCGTTTTGCCAAGATGGAACCAACATTCTCCTCTGCTCCATCTTCAAACAGTAAAAGGGATCATTAGGTTTTGGTAACCTTACAGGGTGTAGAGGACACTTGCTATTCTCACCAAGAACCTCCAAATGTTTGTGAATATCATAAAAAGTATAAAATTTGCCTTTGGAAAAATTATACATGTCCTACAAATTTGTGATGTATCATTGTGAGGCAAACACTCAGTGCCTTTTGTCTCTTATTTTCGTGCTTTAAATTTAAAATGAGGATACCGCAGTTTATACCTTCATGTCAGTGTAACAACCATGTCCTCCCTGTATAATCTTCCATGTTATCAGATAACTCAACTAGGTCAAATGAAAAATTATAAATAAATATTGGACCATTCTAGAAATGCAGTTATCTTTGAAAGCCTACCCACCAGTAAGTCAAGCAGAGTACCTGTGCTGAAGTGATCCCTGAAGCACTGATCTAGCGCAGTGCATTGAATTATCCATGCCAAAAAGGCTTGATGTCTAATGCACCGTCTGTGGAAACAGTGCCAGAGAGCAATCTCTCATAGTTATAGGTATGCAAAATGTTGGCATTGTGCTTGTAACATCTAAATCCCACTAGTTTTCTTTAGAGACTTCAAAGCCTAGACTAGCAGAATGGTACACCGACCTTTCAACAAAGCAAGGGCAATTCAGATAATACCACTGGTCATTTAAACTAAATTTAACTTCATTTTCTTAAAAGTGAGATTTGATGTGTATCAATGAAAAGGACAGGTAGAGCAGAGGAGAACCACAGTCCCCTAAACTAAGTGTGTGTATGAGCTGCCTGTCACTCCTACAAAGTTAAAGTATGCTGGAGTGAGAAATGAGGGCATGTTTTGTTTCAGCTGTGTAGTGCGATATTATGAGCCTTTCTGTATTTGTGACCAAGACCAACTGTTGCTTCAGTCAAGAAATACTGCACTGAGTAAACCTAAGGAAAACATACCCCTGTTTTTCCATTTAATTTTATATGAAAATGAAATTTAAAACTTTGCCAGATCCTGTAAGAAATAGCTCTAAAATAATTTTAAAAAAGAGCTGTGGCTGCCTGCCAGTTACACCGTGCCCATTGATCCATCACTAGGAGACCTTCTGAGATCACATAAGCTCATCTGCTATTAACATTTCTAACCTGAGGTGTTTCATATTAAGTGGTTTCCATAATAACAAAACAGTCATTGAAATGATTTCTTAAGAGTCTGGAGAAAAAAAAAACACTGATAATTACAGTATTTGAGGTTAATTATTTGGGGCTTGCTTCCTTTCAAATGGTATACATTTCGTAGTCTCGAAGTCTTTGCATAAATGGTGCAGCTTGTGAACTTAAAGTGGAACTCCTTCCTTCTGGTTTATATTTTCAATTCACCCTCGGACTCGTATTAAATAAAAAAAAAAGTTTGCTAGGCTAGAAGAGAGCCAGAAGAGAATGACTGAAACAAATCAACAAGCAAACAAAAGCAAGAGAACAAAAATCCTGCCAGGTTCACAGGGCTGATGGAGAGAAAGGATGAGCCTTAATTCATTTTATGCTGTCCTTTAGAATCTACACTGAGCCTGATGTGGTAATACATCCCGACATATTAAACACAGTAGGATCTATAACGTGGGAAAAATCTTCTTCTGCCAACAACTACCTGCATTAGTTAAAGGGAGAGGTTGGTTCAAGCTGACGGCTTTTCCATCGGCCCTTTGAGACAGTAATGTACTTCTTTTGCTTGGATATTATTTCAAACAAGGGGAGCTTCCAACATAAATCCTGTGATAGGAGCAGTCTGGTAGAAGTTGGAGGCAGAGACTAAAGCCTGTGCTTCAGTGCAACATTAATTACAGGTGGGGAGAAATAAGGTAGAATGGAAAATATAAGCCAAGTCACGAATATGTTTCATTTTATA
Organism: Gallinago undulata; assembly: GCA_026546715.1. Taxonomy (NCBI): domain Eukaryota; kingdom Metazoa; phylum Chordata; class Aves; order Charadriiformes; family Scolopacidae; genus Gallinago; species Gallinago undulata. Next base: position 18,826,141 of record JAOTQQ010000052.1, on the reverse strand, counting down.
TCCTGTAAGTTGTGCAAAGCTTGTATTACAGAATTAAGTGGGTGTGTGTAAGTTAACTCACTACTGTGGCACTGTTTTCTTGTATGTTTACCTGATGTACCTGTATGTTACAAAAAATCGGATGAGCAAGCTTATCAGGCAGTATTAATAGAGTCTTCTGGAGTCCATCACCAGAGTCTGACCTCTCAGGGCTCTCTTCCTTGTTTTTAAATTCCCTTCTGTATTTTCACACCCAGCTCATCTAGTCTAAGTGATTCACTGGTTTAGTGATTCTGCAAATTGTTTGTAAGGAATAACACTATCCAGTAGGAAGAAGCATATAGGAAAACTGAAGTCAGAGGCAGCTTCCCAAGTGAGGCAGTCAACCTGCAGATCAGCTGCACTCCCCTGGAAGACTGCAGCTTTCTGTTCACGTTAGATGTTCTCTGTGATAAAGGACATTGTCCTCAGGAGAGAGACAGCACAGGTTTTTTAACAAGTTAGACTAACTTAGGTAGCCTTGCATCTGAAATACCAGAACCACAGGTGGCAGCCAGCTATGTGAAAGAGAAAGCAGTGAACTTCTGTGATATGGGTCCCCGGCCTGGCCCCTGTTACCCATTGGAAATTTGAACTGGCTGGGCTGCAAAACCCTGGACCTGCCATGCTTACTAAAAAGATTCACCTCAGGAGACTGTCTGTTGTTCCTAGTTAGGTGATATATGAATAACATCAGGATTTTACTGCCTGCTGTATTCACAGGACCTTAAGGTAGTGCATGGTTTTAAAGAAAGGTTATGACTTGTGGCCAATGAAATTATGTGATACTATTCTAACTTTTATGTAGGTGATCAAGTTTTTAAATAGGTACATTTAGGCAACTGACTGCAGCAACTAAATGCATTCTTGCTTGGCAAGTGTGCCAGGCTTTGAAAGGAGATCTCTGAATTTCAGTGACAAAGGGTGCTTGCTGTTTGGTTTTAATTGTTGTTTCTGACCAGCCAACTAACGGGAGAACTAAGCTTTTTTCCGGTCACCTAGGGATGTTTTGGTTGAAGTTCAGGTGAAGACTTGTTTTTCCTGATTTACTGGGAGCTGTACATGGACAGCTACTCTTGTGTGTCCCATTTGCTGATGAACTGAAAGAGGGCAGAATAAGCAATTTCAAAGAGTTGTTGAATTGAAACAGGAAGCAGACAAGATGAAAGCTTGTTCCCTGCAGACTGAGCATTTTACATATGGAACTGAAACAGACCAAAAGCATTGAAACCATATTATCAGAATTTGACTCTCTTTCATAGCTGCAGGGCTGGATATAGCTGTGGGTGCTCTGACTCTAGCCACATTTACATAGGCATACATTCACAGTTCATCCACTGAAATCAGTAGATTTTAATATAATTTAAATTCAAATCACTGCCAAACAGATCAGACTCAGGCCCCATGGTTTCTACATACCTCTAGAGAGGCTGGCTGAGCCCAATTTTGCATGGACTTTCACCTTATATAACCCCAATACTTTCATTAGGACCACACAAATGAAATTCAGTGAAAAGCTGGCACCATGTTTAGTGAAATTCAGTCTGAACTCGAGTTTCTGGGTGGACAGGCGCATATTCTAATTCCTTTTCTAAAAATTGCATGCAATTCATCATGAAAACAGAAGACCTCTTTTTTCCCCACTGGTATTTATGATCCTGTGACCCTTTTACCCAGGAATATGAGTTTGCTTTGGTGTCACTACTTAAAAACTTTCCTTCCCCACACTGGTATGAGCATCTTGCATCTTTTGAAAAGTAGCTAGATGTATTAGCAGAACTGCAGAAGACATTCTTTTTATTTTATTTTTTAACTAAAATGACTAATTTTGTTGATTCTTCAGAGTGTTTGATACTCGCTTAAGAGGCAAAAACTAGATTATCACAGTTCTAATGATGATCAAATATATTTTCCCAAATATATTTATTTATCAGATTTTTGTCATTAGAGTAACACATTTATAGTGATTCTAATCCACACAAAGGTGTTACTTCATAAGGCAGAAATACTGTTCCATAGCTCTGTACAACAAAATAAATATATTTACTTTAACCAGCATAACATATAGTTAGAAGCAATTGTTACAATGCCACAAATAAACATCACTTAGCTGATTACATGGATTAAATGAGGGTATACCCAACATAATCTGTTTTATTTTTTCTAATTTTCCTAGTTGGATGCAAGGTCTTAACAGAAAGTACTTCATGCTTTTGCACTGCAGGAAGCCAAATAATTTTACTTTTGTCTAGCAACACAGATTTGTCACAACTACTCTCCCTTTGTTGTTATTGCGGGGGCAAAGTTGCACCTGCCTGCTTCCCTGATGAAGAGGTTTGTTTTTTTCCCTCTAACTCACCAGTGTGGCAGCAGAGCCCTTTGCACTAACTGTTGCCCCTTCTTGGTGGGCACAGGAAGGCAGTGCTCTGCTGAAGTATCTTTCTCTTCCTCCTCCCTGAGGAAGGCTGGTGCTGCTTCTGGTTCCCCAAGCTGGCAGTTAGTACAGGAATTGCCCCAGTGTGGTAAGGTGCCTAGGCTGATCTGGGTGGCAAAAATAAGGAACCCACAAGAAAATCAGCCATCACCAAGTGTAGTTAATCCAATGGAGATACAAATACGTAAAAAGGGTTATGTCCCATAAAAACAGACTCCAAAGTTTGCTGAAAGCATGGTTAGTCGCATCTGCCGATGAGATGTATATGATTGGAAAGAATAGACAAACAAATACGTCATGGTCTACGTCATGGGCAAAACAAGGCAGAACAGGGCTGCAAATGATCCAGTTGTATCTTCTTGTAGCAAGTGGGTGCAGCCAGTTTCACTAAGGAAAAATTCTGTTTGTGCCTTGCTGATGTGAGGTGGTACTATGTGCTCAGACCTTCCAGCTTGTTAATGATAGAGAACCCTTGCATTGCTTGAAGAGACCAGAGCTTTCAACGGTCCCTTGTTATGGGACTGACTTCCTCTCAGCTTACATATTGTCTATTTAGTTACTATTAAGTCACTAATTGTAAGATGGCTAGATTCCATATTTGAGAAACACAACCACGCAATTTTTGGTGACTGATCTCTCTGGCTTTCCAGGTAGTTGGACACTGGCAGGTTGCTCTGAGTGGCTCATCACTCTGCAAAGTGGTGTATCACAGGACACTTGGGATAATATGTTTTGGCTATGTGAGAATAGGCGCATATTTTCCAGTTTGTATTTCATTCTTGAAAATTTCTATCATATTTGTAGCCACACAAAATCAAAAGTTTGGAAACAGAAAGAAATGCTGCAGTTTTGCTGTTTCGACTCTTTAAGTTGCGCAGTCTGTTTCTGTGGTCCTGGTTCAGTTACCTAGGAAACAGCTGTAGGATGGAATTTATTTATTCTGTCTGAATATGTGTCTGTGATATATACATGAGGCTTATCCTGCTTGTGTCTGTGGAAAATCAGTGAATAGCTGGCTGATACCAGCTATCTCCAACTACATGAGGGCAATTATTGGCACTATTTAAATGGCTAACAATAATCCTCTGTAATTCCCAAAAGAGAAGGGTGAAAGAAGAGCTGTTCAAATATATTATCAAGCATTTATGATGTTGGGTCAGAGGGGGAAGCCACATGGGACCACAGCTGTCTGAAGTAAATGGGGACCGTAGCTCAACTGGTCCCTTCCACAGAAAATAGCTGTGCACATCTGGAGCGTGCTGTGAGCCAGGAGGAGAGCTGCCCACAACTCACCAAAGCTGGAGGTACAGCCAGGAACAGACATGGGTCAGATCTGATCATCCAAATCACACCCTAGTAGCCAAGACAGTGAATTTGTGAACTTGGTCAACCCTGTCCTTTGGAGCCCCGGTAAAATGCCACTTCTTACAGGAGAGGATCAGGCATAAATCCATGTGCTTTTTTATCCTGACTTTGTTAGCTGTTACTGTACAGCACATGGTGGTGAGCCACTCATGGGCTGATGTACAGGCAGCTGTCTTTCACCTTTGTCCATGCATCCTCTCCACTCCCTTCCATGCACAGCGTCGTGCCATGTGAAAAGTCTATTTCCAGGCTAGAAGACATTTTCTGATTCATTCCAGCTCCCAGTGGGAACCATCGCTCTGTTGGCTCCTTGCCCTCAACTATTTCATTTATTTTTTTGACAAGAACACAATGTTTTCCCAGGGTACCTATCCCAACATGCTTTGTGAACTTGAGAAAGGGAGAGAAGATCACCAGCCTGTTCCTTATCCCCATCCTTCCTTGCTTTCCCGAAGCTCCCACCCACGATGAGCTCCATGTGGACAACCTCCACCCTTGGAGGAACAGCATCACACGCCAATACTCACACACACTGTGTGTCCAGCCTGACACATGCTGATGTAGGTTTCATGTTTTATACTACAGGGAAAAGTTAAATAGCAGACAAATTATAGACCAGGCTTCACAGAATATTTTTTTTAAATGGACAGTAGTCCAGGAAGGGCTCTTCTAGCTCCCAAGGGTGACTGTGTGCTTAGCAGAGATGCCCACGTGTGGGCTTGGAGCCATGCAGCTAAGAGAGGTCTTTCACTTCTGTTTCCCATTGTAGTTGCTGTAATTGATATGAAGACAGAGCATCTGTGTCTACTTTTAGTAGCTGGTGTAGTTGTGGCTGCACTGGACAGCAGCACTTTCTAAATTAGGGTAGTTTCAGATGGACTGGGAACTCTGAGTCCCTGGGGGTGAAGCTACACCTCCCAGTTCACAGCCCGGGCAGCCCTGCCACCACTGCACCATGGAATCACCTGCAGGCGCTGGGCCTGCAGTCGAGGCCAGGCTTTCAGCTGCATTGCTTTAGCCAGCATGTTGAGAAGATCTTGTATTTCAATAAGGTTCGGTTAGATGGCACAGGGAAATTTTGTGTGAATAGAAATGTTTTCAAAGAAATTTAGCAATTTAAATAGTAAATAAGCCTTTGATGACTACCCACTCTAAACTCTCCCATAGGGTGCACCAGGTACACCCCTATTCTAAGATCACCTCAGCTGTGTTTTAGCTTGGTGGTTTTTACCATCCTTTCATAAGCTGTTTTGTGATGCTACTACTGCTAACTGCAAAGGCTTCTTGCTCTGCTCTGATTTATGCACCATGTAGTTCTAATTTTAATAGGACTAAGCAAAAGGAAAGTAAAGGAAAAATGTGGCCGTTTTGGGTATTTACTATGTGTATCTTTATTGTAGTGTTTTGGTATTTCATCCAAAGATCATAAAGTGCTTTACAAGGATAGTAAAATTATGAGCTGTGCTTTATGGGTGGTAAAACTGACTCCAGTTAAGAGAATTTCTCAGTGTCACATGGAGAAAAGGCAGGAAGAGATTCCAAGCTTTTTTAACTCTACATTCCCTCCTTTAATTGGTATATTACTTATTATAATTAATATAGGGTTTTCTTGATACTACATTAGCATAAAGCAATCCAAACCACTCTCAGAAATCATTTTTAACAGCAGAGGAAACTGTTAAACTCATAGTGCGAGCATACAGGAAATTAAAGCATTTAAGAGGTTTATGAATTTAACAGATGGCAATCTCAGCTCTTGGTACATATGATGCTATGAGTTTTTTAGGATATTTATTTGAGAGGAATTCAGTACACTACTAGTGTGGAGTATTCTTAAGAAAATCTTGCTTTTGCCTCTAGATGGCTCACCTGGAACTGCCATTGCAAAACTGTTATCCAAATAGGAATTCCTGCAGTATATTCTCATGCTATAATGGCTTGCTTTTCCAGCAGCAATGGGGAGTCAATCACGTAAATGTATTATATCTGTGTAAAAACATTCTGCCAAATTGTTTTGCCTTTTGTAAGAACAAGAATAACAGATGGATTAGGGACAGAGCAGATTTATGAGGAAAGTAACTTTCTATTAGTCATTATCATGAGTCACATCCTAAAATATCTTAGGGAGGACTGTCTTTCTGGCTATAATAAACACTTTCCAGGTGTAATCCTTGCTGTGGGGTAGGTGATATGTCAGGCAGTGATCACATTGTCATCTGTCCATTGTATTTCTGCCTTGTAAATAAGAAATGGCATTTTTCTTGGGGGAGTAGGATGCAGACTACTGTATGTAGTCCTAAAACTTCAAATTACATAAAAATAATCATGAATAATCTGTTTTTAACCTGGTAGTAATTAAAAAATATGAAAGCACTTGGGGGGGGAGAGCTAAGAATTTTTACTTCTTCTACTAAGTAATGATTCATAATTCATACAGATTTTTAAAAGTCTGGGTTAAAATATAAATTTCTTATTATGTCCATAATAATGCACAGAGGAATGAAAAAGGACAGCTGGTGGCTGTGAACACAGTAAAACCCACCCAGCTTCCATGAGCAGAATTCAGAAAGGGCTGTCTGCACATTGAAGCTTGCAGGTTTTTTGTTGTGAGAACTGCAGTGTTTAGGGGAGTCCCGTCACAGCCTGCAGATACTGTGAATTCCATTTAGAGTGCTTGGGGACACAAAACTACACAAACAGCACAGAAATGACTGTACTGTTCTTGGGGCTCCTGTGTACCTCGCTGAAGTGTGAAATGACTTTCCCAATATTTTGATTTTACATGCTATGCATTTGGGTTTGGGTTTTTGGGTTTTTGGTTTGGTTTTTGGTTGGTTTTTTTTTTTTTTTTCCCCAATGGTTTCTTTAAGATATGCAGTTTTGCTGTTGATTTTTATCTTACATCACCCCATGTTTCTTGCTGCAATGGGGACTGTATTTATCCTTCATCTGCCGAACTGGAGCAGCCCCCTTTTTTTTTCAGCGGCGCCCCGTGCAGTTCCTGCTTGCACATTCCACCTTTGTTCCGCAGGAGGAACTCCCCTTGACGTCGATATGTATTCCACACACCAGGCGAGTGCAGAGCTGGCGATCGACAGCCTCTGTGCTGCAGGCTGGGGAGCAGAATATTTTTGCAGATCATTCCTTGCATTTTAATAGTCCAGAGAAAGTAGAAATCTCCATTTTCTGAAGTGAAGAAAGTAAATAATGGAATAAAAGAAGGGTCAAGTAATTAAATAAAGATTAAATTAATTTGATTTCCCTTTTGATAATTCTACTATTTAGTCACACCAACACCTTGGTGATACATTAAATGTTAAGAATGAAGCCTCAGATTGCATAGATGAGACACTTTTTAAGTGAAGAACTGTGACATACAAAGATCATGACGCATGCCCAGACTTATAGCAAACTGTGAACAAGACTGAAATGTCTTGCAAAGTGTCTCCTGCCTCTCTGATCCATGATTTTTGGGGAGAATTTTTTTCATGCATAGTCAAAACTGGAGGGGGGGCGGAAATCAGTATGATATTCCTCACTGAAACTTGACCTCAACTCAAATGAGATGGTAAGAAACGCCACCCAGAACCGGCTCTGCTGTTTTGTTTTTATTTGTTTCTTTGTTGTTTTTTGTTTCTGGTGGGAACCCCACTGAGCTGTGATCTGCAGAGCCCACTAAATCTTTGTCGTCTTTTCTATTTACTCAGGCCTGTAAGTTACAATAGGACTGAGGTAGGCTCCATCTGGAAGAGCGACATGTTTAGGAGAGACCACTTGTTAGAAGAAATTCTACCTCTTCCCCCATTCCCCCAACACACATCAAACCTGAAATCAACCTAACTCTACTGGTCCTTGAAGAATTTGTCACGGTTCAGCATGACTAGCAAACCCAGCTGAAGAAAAGCCCAGAGCTACATTAACACAGAAACCAAATATGTGCTGTCGGGGTGTTGTGTGGAAGGGAGGGTCTCTTTAGGTCAAAGGCAAGGGCAACAGCTGAGCAGGGATGTGGCTCCTGCACTGTCGCTACTGTGCCTTTTGTATGTACATAAACCTCTGGTTTCCAAGGGTTTGCAGGCACAAAGATCCCCCTGACACCCAAACAAATAATCAGAAATAAATAACTCGTGAAGCTGTTGATGATAAAGCCAGAGAATGGCCATTCATAGAAATATGCACTACATCACTCCTCCTGACTGCGTGGTGATTCATCACCATTTCCCTTCTCTTGCCTTTTATTCTTTCAATTATCTTTGCTCAGGGATTCCTTAAACACTTTCCACCTAATTTTAGATATGTCTTTGTTTGAAATGCTAGATCTTGGAAAAAGCCCTTTTCAATAGGAGTATTTCCTATAAGTAGGTCACTGCAGTAAAGGGGTTAGACGTGCAGCCTTTGCTGACAAGATACTTTGCTTTCTAAAGCACTTAATGCTGCTTTACAATTAAAAAAAAAAAAAAAGGAAGAAAAAAAGAAAGAAAGAAAATATACTCATTTGTTGACCTTGATTTGGTGCTTGGTAAAGTGTCTTTCTGACCAGCTCAAGAGACAGACATGAAACCAGTGGCGTATAGAACTATATTTATACTCCCAGTGAATAGACTAAAAATAACCCCTCAAACAGGGTAAGCTATAATTTTAAATTGTAGCACTTCTAAAGAGCTTTCACTGATATCAGACACTCCCTGGCTCCAAGCAGCACAGCACTGCATTTTAATCAAATAACTGTGAAACCATTGCCACAAAATTGCAACCAAAATGTTTGTGTAATGTTATGTAGCTACGGAAACAAACTCGGGCTTCTAGAATTACCTTATTAACTGGTTCATAGCAGTGGGCTCATTGCAGGGTTTTGGCAGAGTTGCCTGTTAGGCTGTGCAATTTCTCCCCTTGCCCCAAAGATGAGTAAACCCCATATAGATTCAAGAACAGACAGACATGAAGTGATATTGGGGTCTTATTAACTTTAGATTGATTAACGACACAGCAAATTCCTACTTGATCATTAACAACTGGAACTGGTAAATCAAAGGTTCTTGAATGCATAAAAATGCCATGTGGTGCTTATATGACCCTTTCTTGATTATTTTATTACATAATCTTTCCTTCCAGACCCACTTTATTTCACTTATAGCTACTTAGGTTGCATCTTTACTTGCACCCTTTTGGCTGTTATGGATTAGGTACCTTAGAAAGCATGACACTGGAGTTACTAGAATTTAAAAGAAAAAAAATATTTAAAATTATCTATTTACAGATATTTACTTGTGTTCTTTCCTACTAAGCTCCTTTTAGACCTTGTCAGGAACTACTGTTATATAGGAGTGCTTGGGGATCAGGAGTTCTCTCCACCCTTTTCCTTCTTCCCCACCCCCTCAAATTTTTTGTGACAAAACAGCAAAAATATTTGTGTAGTCTGTACTCTCTTGCCTTGCGGTGTCTCTAAACCAGGACAGTTTAGCGCAGATTATTCATTTGCTCTCTGAAAATAAAGCAAATATTAAATCAGAAGTTCATTTCCTGCTGGGGATATCACAGGGCTATATTTTAAGTGAAAGACACTCTATGTACCAATAAGCAGTTACCAAAAGCTAAATATTCTGTAATTCAGTCATGCTGGAGATAGGTTTCAATATTATTCTGTCACTTTTTCCTCTTTTTTAATCTGACATAAAATGTCATCAGTATCTATTGAAATCTTCCTGTAGAGAGGTGAAGGGCAGAAAAAAAATTGGATGTTGTTGAGAGAATAATTTAGTAGGATGTTTATTTAATGAGTCTGTATTTGGGATCAAGAACATTGAAGGCTCTAGAGTCGTGGCTGTGGTGGTGCTTCCATGGGCACGTGGGGAAGGGCACTGAGGTTCCAGCTCTGCCTGGCCAGCTCCTAGGGGGCTTGTCTTGGCTCAGAGCTGGAGGTGAGGCAGAGTTTTCAACAATCAGGGACTGCCTCTTGTTGACTAAGCTTCCAATAGAAGCACCAAGCATGGGTAACTCTTTCTGGTCACAGAGCAAGCTATGAAAAACAAAGCAATCCTCAAGCTTATTTTCAGCCCTCTGTTTTCACTGTCCTCGAGAGGCTGTTTTCCTGTTACTTGCAAAGGGTATGGATGTAGCTGGTTGAACTCTCTTTATGACCAACTCACCTTGTGATACGACCCTGCTAAGTCATCTGCTTTCAGCAGGCAGAGGTAGTAACATGCAGAGTCTTTACCAGCGACAATTCTTCAAGTAAATGAGTACCTGAGGATCACTAGGCTCCACTCCTGAACTCAGAACACTGTGTTCGTGTCATCCCTTCTGCTGCAGCCTTAAGCAAATGTGAGAGGAAAAAATGCTTGGTAATAATTATTTTCCACCTCAAGAGAGTAGGGAGTAGTACAGAAACTTTTCCTCTTTCTCTCCTGGAAATATGAATATCAAACATCACAGCCTCTGGAAAGCAGGACGTACCTGGGAGCTTCACAGAAAGCAACCTTTCTTTCCATGGAGCGGAAACAGATGGGGACATGGGAGAAACCCTTTGCACAGCACCATAAAGGAATTCAACAAACTGTCTACTAGCTGCAGCCCTAGAGATTGCATTCTGGACTCACGTTGTGGGTATCTGACAGACACTGTAGTACTTTTTGTCTCTTTATACCTGCCAGTCCTGTCAGGGAAGGGGGATTTAGGGAGGACTATGTGTGACTCCAGCTCAGGCAAGACTGGGATCAGGCAAGTCTGCTCTCAGACAGGAGCTTTTGACGTGTATTCAATGCCCAGCTCTGCCTGCCCTCCTGGCCAGGCCAGAGACCTGTCAGGAAGGTGGGTGCACATTGCCATTTGTCCACAGGCAGCTAAGACTGGAGCCATGTAGTGAGAGCTGAAAGCAAAAGTCAGGGCAGCTGCAGTAAGACCTGAAATAGCCATTACCCAGCAAGGTTTAAATCTTTGTACTCTCTTTTCTAAATCTGTTTTTCTTATTTCTGCCAGCAGCAAGAATTAACCACAGTTTGTTTAAATGAAACTACATATTTGCTCTTGGGTGGGAGACAGAGAAGCTGAAGATGTGCATTGTTCTGAAATCAGTGTAAGAGCTCTCAGTACAGTGCTGCTACCAAAGTCCTGTAGTGCTGATAAAGGCCCATCAACTTCAGCGTGCTTTGAGTATGAATGCGCTCTAAATATAAATACTTGCATCCTTCACTTTAAATGTGGAAATCCCACAAGTGGGTCATGATCTAGAAACAGTGTTAGAAAAAGGAATTGTTCATGATAGTTAGAAAGGACTTGTGTTTATGGTTTTTACAAACTTGTATTGACCAGTCATAAAACTATAGCCCCTAAAAATGTGTAAACCTGCCAATTTCATATGGAAAGACTTAGACGTTAACATAAAGACTGTTTTACAAAGCTGAAGTTAAGCATTAATGCCAAATCAAAGCATTCAAATTCTGTGAGTCGGGTTCCCAAAAAATAAGGATTGTCTTATAGCTGCTTTGCTCTTTTTCTTTTTCTTCTTTTTTTTTTTTTTTTTTAAGTTAAAGATTGTAGAGGTTGTTGTCTTCTAATTATGGAGTCTAAAATTCCAATTTTGAAGTTTTCTCTGCAGCCTTGAGAATGAGATGTTTATCTTTTCAAATGTGTAATGTGAGACTCCCATCATGAATCCAGGATTTTAGACCTTAAAGAAAACATGAATATTGTCAGGTTTATGATAAAATCACAAGAGTTGGCAGTGCTGCTTAAGCCTGCCTTTTCTGAGCTTTTCTATGAACACAAATTTCAGGATGTTCCTAAGGTTTTCCTGGAAAGGAGAACTGTGCCAGGAGAATGCCGTGCCATTTACAATGGTAATATTCAGACTGGTTGTTAATTTCAAAATTGGGTTTTAGTCTCAATAAATAAAATACTTAAAGTCTGAATTTTTTGTAATTTTTGAACATACACAATTGGCATTGACTTCAGACAGGGTTTTGATTCTTGGTGCCTCTAAAAATCACACTCAGATAAACTTTTTTGGTTTTTTTTTGGAATAAGAACATCAGAATAACTGTATTGAACCAGACCAAAAGTCTCTCGAGTCCATTTTCTATTTCTGATGGTGGTCAATAACCTCACTGAAAGTAGAGATCAGACCAGGCACAGTTCAGTGATGCACTCTTCCAACCTCTGTGAACAAGCAGATTGAGAATTTTGAGCTACAAGCATCAGCAGGGCATTTTATATTCCCTGGTCGTTTGTTCTTATACCAGAATCCTTGTAAACTTGAAGTATCTCATCTTGCGCGTTGTGTGAAGAACCTGCTTTGGTGTTTTGAGCAGGCAAAAAGATGACCTGTGTCTATCACAGAAGGTATGTCAAGATTCACAGGTTTCTCTGCTAACTCTCCTGGAGCTATGTGGTGAACATCATTTAAGCAGATACTAGTTTTTCACACATGGTTTGTATTCCCTTTAGATCAGAAGATGATTAGAGTTGTGACATCTTCCGCATGGATTTTAAAATCACATCTGTATCTTCAGCAGCCACACTCATCTTCCTTCCCACATGTCTGCTCTCCATTATACTGGCATCTAGAAATGCTTACCAGATGCAAGCACAGTATGTACCAAGCAAATTCTGTAAGAGAGAACCAAATGCAATTCTTTCTTGGACTTACCCACGCCAGAAATCCCGGAGACAGATGCCTTAAAGTAAAACTAGGGCACTTCTTATGAAAAGAGTAAGTTGTTGGTGCTGGCATCTGTTTCACAAATTAGAAAGACTCAAAGCAATTGGAGGTAAGCAGCAGCTACCGCTCCCTAGAGATGTTGAATGTTATTTGCCAGTCTTATAGTCTCTGAAGAGTTTCTTCAGCAGGATTCCTTGTAAATATCCACCATAAACCTAGTCTTTTGGTCATATTCACCCAACTCTACCAAGACAATAAAATATGTAAAAGACAGCTGATTACAAAATTAAATGCCAGGGCACGTTCTATTCTTGAGAACTCCTATTTTTGAGCAGTTTTAGTCTCTAAGGGAGGCATCCTCAAATGGCATTCTCCTCTACACCTGACCTAGGAGCAAATCTTGCCTGGAGCCTGCAATGGTCTTGGGCAGGAGGAGCTTCCTATGCTCCTGCAGAAGAGCTGCCCTTCTGATTCTCTCAGGGACTAGTGACAGCAAGCTGTCATGGTTCACAGCAGGGGAACAGCACTCTGAAATGGGCTAGGATGGCTGTACTGGGGCAGGCACACTGTCCATCATTAACAGGCTGTGAGCACAGTGTTTCTGTAACCTGCTACAACCCCACCCCTGTGCAAGTAACAGCCAGTTCAGGTGAACTTGCTTTAAAAACACGTACAGTCTGTAGAGGACAGGCTGAGAAGCCAGGACCCAGTCATTCCCAGATGGCAATACAGCAATTGCTGTAACGTTTCAAAATCCTTTTCTAAGGACTAAAGAGACTGATTTCTGCGAGTAGCTTGACCTCCAGTTTTCATCACTGACTGCGAACATAAGGGTCCTGCATCACTGCCTGCAAATATAAGGACCCTGGTAGCATTGTATTCATGACAGAAAGTAAGGGTTTGTAATGTAGACGGACCATAACTACTAACATAGTCACTCTGAGATACTTGGTCATGTTATTCTCAGTGTTCCTTTATCATTTTGTTCCAGAGGTTGTTTTTATTTTATGTGGAGGTGAGAGAAATGGTTGTCTGCATTGGAAGCTTGGTTGCTTAGGACTAGAACTCAGGAAGATGATGGATTTGCATGACAAAAATGCAAATTTGCAACTTCTCTTGGCATTTGTTTTCAATAGGATTGTTGCTTGTTTTCCTAGGGTCATTGAAACTACAGAGTTACCTAAGCTATTATCCCCCCTTTACGTTTGCCACACTGTGATTATGTCTTTTGAAAGATTTAAATGAAGAAAATCTTCCAAATGATATTAGATACTTTTTGCTCTGGGCTTTAGGAAGCATCCTGTAGGTCCTCTCTGCGACTGATATATTTTTAGTATCACATGCTGTTTTCGGCAGCCACCACCACTATGCTGTGCACCTAGGAAAATGTAATTACCTAGTCTATGAATCCTGCACAGGATAGGAGTCAGACACTGCAAACACACTGGCATTTCTCGTACTGCACAGTATCCCAATTGTAAGTACGAACAGAAAATGTCACTAGAGAATCTGTGTGTCGAGTGTCTCATCTGTCTACATAAGGTTGCATGGGATTATTTTGGATTCTTTCTTGAATTTAGGTACCCATGCTACATCCTTTGGAGTGAAGTGTTAATCTTGGTTATGATTTTTAGCCTCAAATTATAGACTTATATTCTTAAAATCTGGAAAACACATTGAATATATGGTCATTGGCAAGCTGCCGGTTGTTGATTCTACACTAAACCTATACCAGATAGCACCCCTGTGGGTCAGCGTCAATGATTCATGCCCACAAGCCCTAAACTGCACTGCTGAACAGCTATGAGTTTAAAGTTAACTTAAATGGTTCTTCTCTCATCTGTGGTAAAACTTTCAGCCCTAGAGATGGAATGGGGAAACCTTCTTATTCTCTTGTGGATGAGCTACAACACTATGTAGTATTGTACATCAGCTGTGAGGACTTGCAGGGATCCTAGAGTTCATGGTTTATTAAAGATTGCCAAAGAAAATGCCTGAAGAGCTGTTTATCTGCCATAAATTATTTCAAGCACTTTTACTAGTACTATAGTATTAATGTTCTATGTAATATTTTTATATAAATATTATATTTATTGGTGGTAGCTTGAATAGAAGCAATACATTAAAAATTTCTGGAAGTCTTACAGAGGTAGCTTTTATTTCAGGAATTGGTTCGTTTAAAGTGTTTGCTATAGATATATTGAAGTACAATTTAGATGCCTGTAAATGGATAACAAAGAGGCAAAGTTTGCTACTGAAATTAAATTTTTGAATGCAGTGGCCAGTAAGTATTTTTTTTTTACAGTATTTATTCCTCCTTATCAGGCCTCTGTGAAAAGGGACATAAAATGTATAGGGACAAATTCCCAGTTCCAGTGATTTCAAAGAAAAAGTATAAAACATCCTGAGAGCAATGAATTATTTATTTTTTAAAAAATGAATCTTCATTTCCTGTAATTTCCAGCAAAAGTAGAATAGAAAATTAGAAAATGACATAATTCTAAAAAAAAAAAAAAAGAGCTGGTGTGTATTAACCAGCTATTTTCTTTCAATATTGACGCCTGCCTTAGGCACAGATCATCTCAACACTTACTGTAATTTTAACTTCAAACATAAAACCAGTCACAAAATCTCTCTGATGGAATTATTCACATGCTTACAGTTAGGAACACAAGTACGTTTTCAGGTCCATGCATCTTCTGAAAAAAAAAAAAAATCCAGGTCTTAAATCAAGACCATATTTCCTTTTGTACGGCTGGTTAGTGCTAGATTGCTGTTCTGGGGAAACCCTCTACATAGTTATTTCCATCATCATTCAAATTGTAGTTCTTATTTTGCTCTTCTGTGGTCCTTCATGACTATTACCATTTTACAAAAGTGTTGCACGTGACCATCAGTAAGAAAATGGCAACGCCATAAAAATTAGCTTTGCTTGTCTGCAGCTCTGTGTTACACAAAAAGCAGAGCCATCTCATTGGAGTGGTACAGGGTGATAGTGATAGTAGAAGAGGACACCAGTGCGATCTAAGGAATAGTTTTATTTGTCAGTCAGAGCTTGCTTCAAGAAATCACCCAGAAGGGAAAGCTGCAATTGCCACAGCTTTTTAGCGGAAAGCACCGGTCTGTGAACTTGTACATGAAAGGCAGTAACATAAGATTTTTCCCCAGGCTTTTTGTCTATATTGCTTCCTTCTGGTTGTGCATCTCCCGCCTGGCATCCTGCATCCCATTGGACATGCCTACGCCCCCACGCTTGCTGTGGGGAGCCCAATGGTCAGTCATGGGGCCTGGTTCCTGTGGAGAGGAGGGAACCTGAAGGGCTCTTTGGTGATGGTGTCCACATATTTTGCTGAGATTCCTTACATATTTTTATTCATTACCTTTTTCTTACATGACTGCCTTAAGCACATTAGAAAATGTATTCTCTGGGAAAAATTCTACAGGACTGAAAGGGTTTGCTTTCTACTGGAGCTGGAATACAAGATATTTCTTAACTCTTGCCCATGTAAAGTATTCAAAGATCTCTTTGAATACTTTATTTTCAGTCATAGCAATACAAATGATACAAATGTCCTATTTATCAGTTAATTGATTAAATATATAATCAGAATAGTTTCATTGGATCATTTTTTGCCATTATCACATACAATTTTATTATTAATTACCTAGAACTTTCTTTCACTGAAAATGAATGAATTCATATTTGTTAGTAACTACAACTATTATTTTGGAATTCAGATAAGTGTTGCATATCTTCTACATACTCACTGGGACTTGATACAGTACACATAGAGAAATACTTCATATTCTGTGATGGTCAGTTTGTTTAGGAAAGGACAGAGAATAAGTAACTGAGTGGGTATTTCCCTACCCTCTCCATGAAGGTTTCTATTTTATCACTAAATTCCTTTCTTTTTGTATTTCTTCTAAATGATTCTCCGAGTCAAAAGTTTCATTACTCTGATAAATGTGTTTTTCCACCTGAGGAAGGTTTTTCCTCTTCCAGCCTGTGTTTTATGTGGTTGTTTGTTACTGAGACCTATACAATGACTAAATCAATACAAAGTACCCTCTAGGCAATGAGAGACCACAAGAAAGCGCAGCATCATTAAACTGAATTACGGACAAGCACTTAAGGAGACAAATAAGTATTTTGTTACTATAAAGCTTCACTTTTTTATAGCTATGATGATTGAAAATGTTTACAAAGCATGCATGATACAGTGGTGGCAGAGGCAGAAGGCTGAGGAAAGTGCTCTGGTTGACTGGCAGTAAAATTCTGCTGCATATTGAAAAATGGGTTGGGAGCTGAAAACCAGAGCTATCTGCCAGGTGTGTCCAGAGAGGCACCAAGACACAGCTTGCAGAGCTCACTGAAAAGCAGCCCCAGCTTGGGGCTGAGGAGGAAGCAGCCACTCAAACGCTAAACAAGAAATATCATTCGCCTCTGGTGTGAAAATGTTAGGGTAAACTCATTGATGAGAATTTGAATGTTGGTCACCAAGGAAAAGTGCGCAGGTCCCCAGGGACACCTTACAGACAGATAAGTAATTTCTACTTTAAATACACTATTGCCTCCTCCTGTTTTCTCTATTTCTAAAGAGCTCTTAGTTAGCTATTGAATATTAATAGCTGTGATGACTTCTATTGAAGTAATTTGAAAAAGTCATCAAGCCTTCTGTAAAAAGTTGCTTGTCTGATTTCCAACATCCTCCTAATCAAGTTTTCCTTTCCTGTTACTTGAAAAATAATAGATAAATCATGCAGCTCATCCAAAATTTCCATGACAGAGCATGCATGTATCATTCCTCTTCATCTGTCTTTCTCGCAGGATTGTATATGAACACCTTCCTTATAAAATTGAGGTGCAATACTAAAATCCCTACTTCAGTTGATGTAGTCTTTGGCTCATCTCCCTTTTGTGGGAGATTAGCCTTCTGCTTAGGCTAGGAACATATATTTAATCTTTATGGTTTGCAGCTAGCATAATTATTTAGAGCAACAAAATACTGAGTAACTTTCAAGATATTCTTAAACAAAGCACAAGGCCTTTCTGTGAACTAGAGCTTTCTTTCATCTTTAAGGTTGCACAGCTGAACAAGAAAGATGTCTCCATTAACAAGAAAAGTCATCTAACAACAAAAAATGTTTTATTCTAGCTCTTTTCCCCTGTGCAAAACCTGTGGGCAATGGCTTACATATGTGCTGAGCACACACTTGAATTCCTCATGCAAAGAAATCAAATGCCTATGTATAAAAGGATCATGGATGTGTCCGTTTTGCTAATTGCATGTAAACCACTCTGTCCTGTCTGTGCAGAAAGAGCAATTGCATGTTAGGACTGTGTATCTGCATTGCTTGTGAATTTATACAGGCTGATCCTTAATGGGAATTGAATGGCTGGGTAAGATTTTTTGGGGTGAGTTTTTCAAAACTGTTTAGCATTGGCTTAACTTTGTTTCAGTTGACAGAAATCCAAGAATTCATTATTGACTTACAGGCGACAAAATTGGGCTTGTGATGAATGCTTTGGAAAACACTTTTTTTTTCTTGGTTATCACACACATTCAAATTGTGATCCAAAATCAACTAGTAGCCTAAAGTGTGTTGAAATATGTGGCTATGCACAAGGGTCTGAACCCCCGTCTTCACTTCTGCAGATTAAACTGCATTATAATTAGCTACAAATTTTTTCTTCTCATCTGTTAATAACGCTACACCACACTCCCAGTTCCTTTCAAGCCCCCTTCCCGGTGAAGGAGCAATCACTGGCATGAAGTGTGGGCAAATCTACAAAAGCATGGATTCATTAGGGGAGGAGTGGAGATAAATGGCTTTTATCCCCTCATTAGCACTGGTGTAATACCTACTCCTGGGAAAACCCCTCTACACATTTATTTACTCCCAGCCTAGAATCAGAGCTAGTCAGGGAGAGTGCAGATTTCCCAGTTGCAGGAATCTCACACACAGTTTGTAAAGAGCTGCAGAAAGTAAATCCTTCTGCTGCCTGAACAGCTGCCCGTGCCCTGGGTCCTGCAGGACCCAGTCTAAATGCCTACAAAGCTCTGGCCATAATTGAATCCTTGTACACACACAGCCATATGCTTTAGAAGACATACATCTAAATACTTTTTTGATTATAAGGAACTTGATATAAACAACTGTAGTTGCTGTGCTGCTAGTGGTTAACAGGGAGAAATGATCTGTGTTGCTCTCCCATGGCAAGAGGTGGCCCATAAACCAACCTGCTAAGACACAATTCTTGCTGTGAAAATGTTTGGGTGCTCTCTGACTGGAGAATGCAGCACAAAAAAGGAATGAAACGTACTTTGTGTTTAAATACAAGCACAATTGTCATTACTTATCAACCTCACAAGTTACGGCATCTGTCTTTTTTCAGCTTCATTCGTAAAAGTGAGTTGGCTTAACAATATGATCTGAAGGATCTACAATGTATTAGAGCTGTCAACATTGCTAAATATCAGAATTAGAAGGAAATAACTTAGTTTCTTTAAATTATGAAGGCAGGGAGGCCCCAAGGGGTTTTGTTATTAAAAAATCCTCCTTTCCATCTAAACTTTGATTTTTCTATTCTGTTTCTGCCACTTTGAAATGGGTGAGGCATGGTGAGAAAGAGGACAAGACGGGTCCCATTCAAGCAGGCATTCTGCTGGTCAATGCAAACTGCAATTTGTGTCAAGGTCATGGGAAAGGTCAATGACCTAATTTGTTTTCCTGCTCTCAGTGGAGCACTTCATGTGCTCTAGAAAAGAGGGGAGAAAAAAGGCACAGCTCTTATGGGCATGTCCTAGCACTCTGAATAAAGTGCTCAGTGGCATCCACCAAACCATTCTGCAGAAAGTCTCTCCTTTTCTACAGCTATGAATATGACAGGCCCTCACATCTGGCTGCAGCCATTACTATTAATCCCTCACAAGCAATATGACCCAAGATTATGGTTCCATAAGGAAGTCTGAAACTACAAAATGCCTGTTTAGCAACTTACTTTCTTAGTACATTATTCAATCTGGATATGACCTGTCTAGGTAACATGGCGACACTATGAAAACAATTCTCAATTCTAGAGGAATGTGCTGACATTTGGACTGAGAAAGAGGGAACACCTCAAAGATCTCCTAAAATTCTCTAGAATTTGTACATGTGCCTCCTGTATATCTAGCCTGATGTAAACAAAAGTGGCTCAGTCTGTAATTCAGTAGTTTTCCAGTTTAAGGTCAGTTGCTCATAGCAGCTAAAAAGAAGGTTTAGCACTGTCAGTCCGTCCTATTCTCAGACACCAGGATTAACACTCACTGCATTGACCGCATACTCCCATGCTTAAATAGCATTAGAATGAGGTAAAATGTTAGAAAATGCCCAAATCCTCCAGTATTCACATTTCTGCCTGACTCTGAGATAGGGTTTTTGCTTTCCAAGTAGGTTCTTCTCCAGGAAGGAGTCCAGATTTAGCATTATCCTGCATCCATATATTCCCTGCAACACACAAGGATGGGAGAATGTCAGACCAAATCAAGCATAAAACCCCACTTCTGTGCTTTAGAGCAGATTTTGGCAACTTTTTAGTGCTAGTTGGCTAGTTTGTGATATTCCTTCCTAGTTCAGGGACTGACCCTACCAGTAGAAAGCCAGTGGGGTCTAGGAGATACTGCTCCTCAGTGTGTTTGTGGGCACTCACTGCTGCACAAAGAGGGAGCTGCCCATCCCACCAGCTCAGGGTCCCCACCTGGGGATCCCCAGCTCCCAGCCTTGCCACATGCCACCTGCAATGGGAGTTGCTGATCCCTGTGCCAGAGCCCTGCCTGGCTCCCAGGGCACCTGCCTTTCCTCCTTGCCACTGCACAGCAGTAATACCTGATCTCTCTCACTCCCAGGGAGATGGCTTTGGAAGCAGGAGTTGCCCTGGAAAGTATAAAAGGTTTATTTTAAATATATGATGAAAGGAAAACTAGCATTATTTTGAAGAGAAGAAATGTTTTAAAAGGTTTTGTTGCCTGCTAAAGAACTGGCCTGTCTCCCTTTAAGGCTTGACCGGCATCAGGCAGAGGCACCATGGGTAGGGAATTAATCGAGGTAGTTCATCTCAACCCCAGTAGAAAGTAGACCCTATTCATTCATTTCTTAAGCTACATGAAGTTTGTTCATCTTATGCTACTTGGTAAATCAGATTTAGTAAAGAACTTGGATTTAGCAAGGACTTGGCTAAAAAGTGACACTTTCGGTTCAATGAAGTCTTGAATACCCTAGTGCACAAGCCTGGTTGTACATTTCTTTATGCTCATTTTCCCTTTTGGCTGGCATTTCTTCCTCCAGTTCGATACATATTTACATTATTTATTGTCCTAGGACCATCACACATAACATTGTATGGAAGTTTGTTTTTAAACGTCTTTAAACAAGCTCGCATAGAAGCTCTGTTTTTTAAAGTCAGTCATTTCCATAGATATCAGAAACCTGACTGAGAAACCATTAGCATCGGGCGCTTAAAATAACTTTTCTTTAGTGCACTAATTAAGCCTTCAGTTCCTTTAATTGTATATATTATATTAGCATGTGCATGTGTGGCTGTGCCCTTCATGAATTTTTTGGTAACTCTGTAAATGTTTTTTATTTCCTTGCTCCTCTTGGAGGGAAATAGTAAGATGAAAATAAGTGGTATGAAATAGAATAAAATGTGTCCTTACATCAAGGGATTGTGTTGAATTGTGCATGCAGTTTGCTTTTACTTTTCCAAAGGTGTAGTTATTAGGGTGTTCCCCAAGAATTAGGTAGCGTTGAACTGGATTGAGCTAAAATCACTCAAGGTGTCATGAATCTGCTCTTGAAACATATGACTGAAGACAATGAATCTCCTGAGAGCCAGCTCTACTATTGGCCCTGGAAGGCCTCGGAATCAGAAAGGCTGAGGACTGCCAGCCCTGAAGGAGGAGCTGGGTGTCTACAGGAGCTGCCAACATTGGGGAAGGTTCTCCTGCTCTTGGCAGGGATGGCTCAGTAGGCCATACAGAAAAGCCCCTCGGGTGCACAAAGGGAGGGACCAGCATCTTCCATCAGAGTGGGTCACAGACCTGGGAAAATTAGCCAGCAGTTCAAGGCAGGTCTTTGGCAGCTTGGGCTTATTAGAAACATGGTGTATTGACTTTGATGTTAGACACCCCAGCTCTTGCCATTTTAGGGACATGCTTTTCTCTAGTATCAGTATTGCTCACATTCTGTTTCTCAAATCTGGGCTTGTTTGCCATCTGTGAGATTAAGTATTTATGTAGATAGATTAAATAGCTCACTCTGACACACTGCTTCCATTTCTATTGTGCTAGTGTATAAATTTACATGGTTACAACATTCTCTAATTCAGTGTTAAGAATAACATCTTTAGACACAGACGTTAGTAATATTAACTCCTGCCTCCCCAAGTATGGCAAGCAACTATTAGTAGCATTAGTAATCTATTAGCAGACATCTCACAGAGAATGAAATTCACTTAAATTAAAGCTGACTGAAAAAGGTAATTCATGCATTAAATATTAATACAGTTTTCTCATGAAAATATTCAGAGGACACATCAAAATTGTCATTTAGCTTTTCTTTCTGTTTGTGGAATATCTGTGATCATAATTTTCTTCCATTCATTTTTTATTTAATGAATTGATTACGAATATTTGAAAGTCAAGCTGTGCTGCTCAGTTGTTATTAATCAGAAAAGTCACACAGTACTGGTTATACACTCAAGCATTTATGAAGCAGATCCTGACACGTGCTGGTTTAAAATTTTGTTTCCACAAATTGTCTGTGATGCAGCTTTGAAACTCCTGTTTTAAAAACAGCTGAACACAAATAACTTCTAAAAGTTATAGGAATTGTGCATTTCGGGATGAATTCAGCAACACAGATTCTACCAGAGGGAAATGTCCACATGCAGGACTGGCCTAATAAATCAGTAAGACAGTAATAGAAATGTTTACCTTCCAAAGTGGCCAATTGGGTTTAAAAGTCACATTATACTCTGTTTTTTCAGCAGATCTAGGGAGAGGTTTATCTCAAATAACTGTAGCGCCTCCAAAAGGCTCTTTTAAACATCTGTGAACGTATCAGTCTCTGTGCAGTGAGTAGTGAAGCAGCACAGACAAACAGTTTAGACACATCATTTTTAGGTAGCTAATGCTGAGTGAAATGAATGTCGCTGAACAGTGCAAGTCTCAAATGTTGCACTGGTTGGTTGTTGCATCCCTTGCAACCAAAAAGTGAAGCCATTTATGAAAGGACTGCTTGGTATAGATAAAATTACCCACATCTCCTTCTCAGTTTTCTGTGTTAAACTGGAGCTTTTAGGGAGTGAGTATATTTATTTCTTTATTAACTGAGGTTTTCAAGTTCAAATGAAGCCATTTCTGTGTACTCTCTAATTTAATTCCGTGTGGTACTAAACACTGTTTATTGCACTTGTTCAAACCATTCCCGCCTCATTATCTAAAAGTATTGGAAGGGCTTGCTAAGTTTGAAGCCATGGAAAAGTAGTGTGCTACTTCTTTTGCCTTTGAAAAAAATCTGAACTTGCTATATTTTCAAAATGAGCAACAGGGCTTCTGACTAGGCTAAGCAACTCCAAATTCAAGATATTTTAAAGTCTCATAGAGCCTCTCATGAACTTTGGAAGGAGTAGCAAATAATAGTTAATCAATGCTGAAAGAGATATAATGGAAAGTAAGCTTTAAAACATCTCAGAATATTATTGCATGAGGTTTTCAAGCACTGTTATCTTCAGGAGCACTTGAAATACTCATGTATTTAGGCAATTGATAATTCTTGAGTGCCTCCCAAAATAATATTGGATTTTTCATTTAAGGCTTTACAAAGCAGCACAGATTATTCACTCCCAGAACATCCAACATCTGTAAGGCAATTTAGGCTAACAACACACAAATGGAGGCACCGCTAGCCAATATTAAACATGTAGATCTTAGCTACATTGCAAGGAATCTCATGAATTGTAGCACAGTGCACACCAAGACGCCAAGCACTGATGTGTTTTTTTTTAGAACAGATGCAGCCTCATGCTGTTGAATCTTCATATTCAAATAGACACTTGAGAAATGCATAGCATTTAGCACATTCCTTCAGAGCAGTAACTCCAAGGGCGAGTTAAAATAACTAGCATCATTTCTCTGACTGTTAACAAAAATAAATTCATACTGCATATCTTTGTCTATCTCTCAGTACAGTATAGCACATTTACAGGGCCTCCCTGCTTGTTTCCTTCAAAGAATATGCTTTCATTTACAGTGTGGGCAATTGCAAGGACTATTCATCTGCAGACCAGGGATTCTCTACGCTGTACAAACAAGGCACAAGGACGTTGCCATCTAAATGGGATGAAGCAAATAGGCACTGTGTTTGAGCTTCACAGTACTGTTCATATTATCAAGCATTTAATTTTCTGTAAAGCACTGTAATCTGCAACTTGGCTTTAATACTAATACAGAGCTTTACAGATATTAGCAAGGTGCACCCTGGGTCCCAAAGGGCTTTCAGCTTCACTAGCCAATATTGCAGCTTCAGGATAAGCATTGAAAGAAAGGCAGCTGGGCTGGCATCTGTACTGATCACCACACTCTTTTGTTGGACTCTGTATTCTGATTCGTTCCTTGTATTTAAATTGGGAAATTCTACTAACAATCGTTGCCACTTTCTTCACTGATTTTAATGCCTTCTTTTAAAGGCAAGCCAATACTTAAGGGCTGGCCAGCTGGTGAACTAGGTGAAAACTCCCTCAGAAATAATGATTTTATGAGATGTAGAAGCAGCATGAAAATTCTTCTCAAAAATATGAAAATGTTTAAAAGAAAACATCTTACAATTTTTTCCATTAAAAAAAATCTCTGCCTTTCAGCATTAGACAGTCAAATTGTAGCTTTTAACCTGATAAATTCCAGTCTCTATTTAGTGCAAAGCTAGAAGAGACATTGGCTTTTGCAGAATTTATCAGCTATTCACAAGTGTTAATGTTTGCAAAAGTTGCTAGGTTGGACTATGCATCTGCACAGCTATTTGGAGAGAGATAAAGGCAACTTTAAAAAAAAATGCCCTATCTCTCTTCTATGATATTATTAGATGCTCCATGGGTGGGTTCTCATTTGTCTAAGGTTATTCCATTCCAAAGATCTTACGTGTTATCCTTACGATACCACTGTCCTTGGAATCAGAGAGATGACAGCAGATCATTGTTATCCTGAATTAAGCACACCGTAATATTTCTCAGCTCCTGATGCCCCTCTTTTTCTTCACATCTCTCATTTCTGAGGGCATTTATTTGAACTTCAAGACTGCTTAATAAAATTGGCCAGAGAACAACAATTCCATAATAACTTTAAAGGTCTCAATTTTTTTTTGTTCCATGCTGGAAAACACAAAATATGGTGTTTGGAAAATATCACAAAACAGAACTGTTGCATTTGTCTATTTTAAATTGAAAAAAAAAATCACATTTTTTGAGTCACTGTTTTTTTCCTTTTCTCTCCCTTGTTGGAACTGATATGCACCACAGGAATATTCACATTTAAAACTTGATTAATCTGTACTTCTTCAGAAATATCTTATCCATGGAAATATATTTAGTCAGATATTTCTGACCGTTTCTTTCGTTTCAACATTGGGGAAGGTGTGGCTATGGGGAAGGACTTCTGATATTTGCCGATGCTTCAGCCAAGCACAATCTCTGTCTCTGATTTATTCATCAAGTTTTACTGCAAAGTCATTGTGCCATGGATGATTACATCATCCCTCCACTTAAGACAGTCCAAAATCCTTCAGGAAGAGCCTTTTCCTGGAACTTAACTAGGAAAGTGTTAGCCTATTTATTCGTCCTGGTGTGTGCTAGCACGTGCCGCTCCTCACAGGTTAGCACACGTGATTAGAAATAAGAAATGGGATTAGATCTGCCTCAGAACTCACAATATTCTGTGATTTCTCTCCTGTTTGCTACCTGAATGTGGGCTTTCCAGGCCATGCGCCTGATTGTCTTGCTTGTGCAGGCTCTATGTGAGGTCTGTGCACTCCCCAAGGGCATCCCAGTGCTGCTTGCTGGCTTTGTGATACCACCAGAGCTGTTGGAGCAGGTGTCCTCCTCCAGCTCTTTCTGCCCCCATGTTTTCTGGTCCAAAAGCTGAGCCCACCTTCCTTCCACTTCATCAGACAGTTCATAGTCACCCTCCAGCAGCACAAATGGCTAATTAGGCCCTCATACACAAATTAGCTTGCAGAAGGGACCTGTACTGCTGTCTGCCATTCCCGACCCAAGCAGCAGGCCCAGGACTCAGACTGACAGGGGAGCCAAAGGGTCGACACATTAGCACAGTTGTACTCTGTGCGAGGATATCACCCTGCCTCTCCATTTGCCAGCATCTTCATTCTGACCTTTCCATTGCTGGCACATCTTGCGCGCCCAAAGTAGCTCCCTGGACAGGTGGTTTAAATGCTACTCACATCTTGTTTCTCCACATGCGGTTGTGAGGCTTTTGTTTGCATGCTTGCTTAGAGTTAACATTAGAAGAGGTTGGAAAGGCAACTTCCAAAATAAATCTTTCTGAGTGTATTTACTACGCATGGCAGATTTACATACATCTATATAACAAAGTGTGGGAGCTTTACAGCACTTCCCTAGGACATGTAAACTCTGCCTTGAAATGGTGATATGTATAAGCAAATTTATACTCATAAAACTGCATTGATGCTCGTTGATCCTGTTACATCAAAGATTTACGTGGCAGCCTACTGTGTTTCTGTCCTGGTGGTTGTAATTCTCGCGTAATTTCTGCCAGTCACCTGACCTCCATGTTTTAGTCTTGCTTGAAAAGGGGTGGGAACTTGGCCTCATTGATGTCAATGGTAAAACCCCCACTAACTTTACGAAGAGAAGGTTTTCTCAGACCTTTTATATAGCTCTAAATGAGGGGTTTGTATATGTGTCTTCAGCAAAGCAGCTTTTGCATCTCTAAAGAGAGCTGTGTTGCAAAGACAGCACAATGAGAGATGCTGCCCACTGTAAATTATGTAAGAGGACTGAAAGGTGATGGCATGGAGGCTTCTAAGGAGAGGTAAAACGTTAGGGCTGTTGTGCTGAAGTGAATAGCACACATGAGGTTCAGCCCAGGGCCCGGCCACACAGCCTTCTCCCTGCTTGTTGGAATAATGTTCACCAACAGCAGGAGTGTTTCCTCAGGTCTTTGCTAAGGTCAGTGACTTCGGTGAATACAGTTAATGCAACTCTAACAGTTTCCTGAGAGATCCTAGATGGTAGATTTATTGATTAATATTAATTGTGCAATTTCACAAACCCTATAAGCAAGTGTAAACATCTCCTGCTACACAGAGAATAGTGCAACCAGAAGCCACTTCTTTAGCGGAGGGTCTTCAGACACACCAAACGTGTCTTTTGGTTTCAGCTGCCAACGTTGGTCTTCTCATCAGGCCCTCTTGCTGGCTAAAACACACTGCTCTGCAGGCAAGACAAAGGATTAGGCAAATGCACCTGAGGTATACAGGTCTGTAACCGCAGACACTACCTTGTCGACTTGAGATGAAGCTAACAAATGAAAGCTGCAAGAAGCCTCTCTCTTACCAACATAAATATCTGACATCTTTCTTATTTATCCTTGACACCCTAAAAGGTGTCAATAAATAGTCTAAATTACCTAAAAAAGTGCACCAGATGAAGAATTTATTATGTGTTCATTGGGAAAAAAGGAAAAGATGGCATTCTTGTTTGATGAGAGAGAAACAAGAAGAGAATACTTGTGATGCCTCCTTACAAGAAATGATTGTTCTGTGGTATATTCCAGGAGTGTATTTACCACTGTCCTATGTTCCACTTTGGATTACAAAGAGAGAAAAATAAGCAAATGATCAACCAGCGATTATGTCTTTGTGGCAGAACCCAGTCCTATAGAAATACAGAAAACATGTGACCACGGTAAAAATATTTATTTCTACTCTTCATGTAGAAGAAACTGGAGTTTCTCTAATATCACTAGAAAAATCGAAAAGTAGGTGACAAATACGGTTTCATATGTAGAATGTGTTATTACTGAGGAGATGTATTTTGCTTAGATGCATTATTTAACTAAATGGGCAAGCAACTGCATTATGGAAGTGCTGCGACTGAATGGCTACCTGTGTACTATGTTCACTGCTTCTTCTTCAGATATCTACGTGCAATTTAACTGTAAGACCTTTCAAGCTTGACAAAAGAAAAGCCATTACTTGGAGGCACTGCCAAAGGGAACTGCAGAGTCCTAAAATTTTGTAACTATACTCTGAGGTCCTCAAGATTTAACTAGAGAAAATGGAATTCAGCTCAGAGGCAAATGTGTGTGGAAGTGCACGAGCTCTGTAGTTGGCACCAGGCCCTGTCTGGAGAGGTTTACTGCAAGAGACAACACAACTCATGGCAGCAAGATGTCAAGTTTCTCCCTCACACGTACAGGCAAATGACCACAAATTTTCCTTTTATATCTTTAATATTTCGTGACTGCTTGTTATTACCTAATAATCTTAAATGGATCCTGCTGGGGGATTTTCCTAATGCAGAGTCCATGCCCCATGCACAAACTTTGCCAGTGCTGCCAATATTTGCAAAAATCCTGGTCTGATTCCAAAGGAGTGACCTTTGTGGGGAAGAGATGGAGAGGCAGCAGGGACTTCAGGCCTGGCTACATGGCATAGGCAGAAGCAGCTCAGGATTCACTGCCCAGTCCAAGCACTCGAAGAACATCAGGTTTAAAGGTGTCCTTCAGTTAATCTTATCCTGTAGTGTTTTTCTTCAGAGAACTGAAGGGCCAAACTTCTTTTTTCACCTAAGGATTTTTATCCTAGTCTTAATAGATAAAACCTCGTAATTAAGGGATTACTGGCTGCCTTTTTTAAAACACCTTTTAATAGATATGATTGTTCCTTAGAACTGTTAAACTCTGTAGACTGCAAAATACAGTTCTGCACTAAGGCTGGAGGTAACCACCACCGGTACTTCAGCTACCTGGGAGATGAAAGACACAGCTCACATCAGCAGTCAGTCATATAAAGCTTAAAAGAATAGAAAATATAAGAAAAATATAAGTAGAATTAACATTTAGCTATCAGTAGTAGTGGTAAGGATGATTGCTCAACTGATTACGAAATGCCATAACTTCTTAGCCTCATGAGTTGCTTCATAAAAACTTAATGGGGGGGAAATTCTGTTTTCAGAAATTAGTTTTGCTGAGTATTTTTATACAGTGTGTGTTAAAAGCCAAAAATATTGATAGGCATCACTGGGGTAAGGCAGAGTACCAAAAGGACTGCAGGAAAGAAATACTTGGAAAATGACGGGAAATATATTTGGGCCAATTTACTTCTTAATTATACCAGTAAATTTAGGGGTTAACTCCAATCAATACTGGTATTAGAATTATAAAGACAGAAAACTAATGAGAGAGAAATTAATTGATTGAAGCTTTTATGCCTGCTTTTCCTGATGCAGGAAGGTGAAAAGAAAACAAGTTTTCAGAAATTAAAATAGAAATATGAAATTATGATATAAATTAAAATCCACAGAAGATTGGCCAGAAAAATGCTAGACTTAAATGAGCATTAAAACAGCACCAGCTTGTTCCTGGGGATCTTGTGCTATTTATTGCCTGGTTTGCTAATGAAAGGTGCCAGACTCACTCTTCTTACTGTATAACAACACACCAAGGGGTTCTGGATAGAATACAGGATGATACTAGGGTGTCTCAGAAGCATAGGCAAAGCCAAATAATGCCATCTGGTAGCCAGGTTTTAGTGAGTAAATGCAAAAGCTGGTGGAAGGTTATGACAAGCACACCAAAGCTTAATAATGCAGAGACATTAATCCTTTCTCCCCTGCCTCATTACCCCAGCAGAAAGTCTACACCAGCCTGTTTTCTGTAAATGATTCAATTTACCTTTTTCTTTTTTTCTGAACATACTTGTACAGCAATTAGTATGTTCTCAGCATTGCCCAAATAATAAATTAAGAATCAAATCGAAAAAAAAAATCTATTACCCCAAACTGTATTTTCCCAAGGGACAATCTGTTCCTAGAATTAATCTCATGCAAAATCTCTCTTAAGCAAAAAAAAAAAAAAAAAAGTGTCTTCTCCGACAAGTTTCACCAGGAATAAATATGGCATAAACAAGTGTAGGTTTCCTCGCGGTCATTTGGTGCAGTTCAATACTTATGTCTACAGGATTTTTAAAAAGTTTTACCTAAGTCTTTGACAGCAGAAAGGCAATAGTACTTGCAGATCCCTGGTCCCAGAGGATGCTAACCAAGTACTTTGAATCTTAAGATCCCCTATCATACTCTTTGCTGGGTCGCTCCCAGCACCAAGGGTTTTTCTCAGCATCAAGATCAAGGTGAAGATACTTTGTGTGGATGCTCATCCTACTTTAAGGGCGTCATCTTCTGCCTGATATAGGAGCAGGTTTTCCTTCCAAAGAGCTGGGGTAGAACAAGATCTGTTTGACTCTGGTGCAAATAGTACAGAATATTGACTGTGATAAAGATCTAGTAACTCTCTTGCTCCAAACCACCCATCCCATTCAGGGCTGACCCTGAGCATATGGTACCTGTACTGCTATAGAGAGCCCACAATCCCTTCCCCCTCTGCGTTCAGGCCCATATTGCTTCCCATGCACTGGCCACATGCCACTTGCCAAGCTGCCCCCTGCTCTCAGCTGCCATTTGGCTGATAAGTGCTGTCTCAAAGCTGCATGACATGCACAGCCAGGGCAGGGACTAACCTGAGCTGAAAGACGGGCGACCCTCCCAGAGACAGCTCATCCTCCAGGGACGGAGAGTCATGGTGAGCCAGTCTGTTTTGGGAAGAATAAAAGCATGTTTTAACTGGTACTGGGAATGAAGGAAAAAACTAAACATGCTTTGGGATGAAGAGCTTCTCTGGCCTCCGCTAATGAGAAGATAAGATGCAGTATTTTTAGCTGGAAACTTAAATCCATAGAGCTTGGCTCTGAAACTGGCTGTGGCCCATGCCAGGGAGAGGTCTGCCAGGGGAGACACCTGCATGTTGTTCTCCATCAAAGGCTGCTAGACCACCTGCATCAATGACTGCTGGAGAAGGAGACTGAGCCCTTAAAGGAACAACTACATTCTCAAGATTCAACTCTCTGGAGCGTGAACCCAGTGTACGCAAAAACTGCAAATCACTAGCAGAGACACCATTCGCTGCAATTTTTTTTCAGGAACAAACTGTCCTTGTCCTAATGAACTCTTCAGTAGATGTGTAGGTATCAAAGCTGGTGGACAGACTGTGTGACCACATAATGGAAAACTGGGAGACAGGTCATGAATTGTTCAGTGTACAGAGGTGGTGCCTACCTATGGCAAGCTTATTACCCTTGCTTCTGCAGCCTGTAAAAGCCTGAACAAATAAATACAAATAATCCACAGTGTCCATAGAGCAATGAAAATAGTCAAGGAAATAGTGATATACGTACTAGGACAGCCATATGTCCTTTAAATGTTCCCTCTGGCTTGCCAGATAATGCCCTTACGAAGACCTGTAATTAATGGTAAGTACTGGGCTGAATACTTCCTAGTGACGGAAAATCATTTTGAGCTAGGCTCTGGTTTTCAGAAAAGGAAAGGCTGCTGTACCTGCCTGGAGTACCTGGGCTTG
Organism: Gallinago undulata; assembly: GCA_026546715.1. Taxonomy (NCBI): domain Eukaryota; kingdom Metazoa; phylum Chordata; class Aves; order Charadriiformes; family Scolopacidae; genus Gallinago; species Gallinago undulata. The sequence continues at coordinate 18,794,958 of JAOTQQ010000052.1, read as the reverse complement.
ACTTGGACACATGCATTGGGCAGAGCAAGCCAGGTGGGTGCCCATCCCAAGGACTTGGGGTCCAATTTTGGCATGTGCCTGGCGGTTGTGAGCTGGCCCTTGCTTTGGTCGCTCACCCTGAGGGATCAGAGTACTTGTCAGGGTTCAGGACCTCTGCTGCTCTGCTAACAGGGCTCACACTTGGCACATTGGAAAGTTAATCAGCCAAGCCTGAAATTCTGTGTATGGAGGTAAGACACTGGGCAAAGGGAACTCTAGAATATGAAACTCAACTGTTTTTATACAAAATATGCTCTTTCAGCCAGCAGCAAACTGAGCCAATGTCCATGGCCCAGTGCTTATTGATGCAATCCTCTGGATTAGGCGAGCACAAAAATTTTTTCTGAATCAGTTTGCCAAGCTCATTTAAAGACACCAGTACCCTTGCAACTTCTTGCAAGTCGTGGTTGTTGTTGGTTGAGAAGTCACTTGAAACAAGAACATCTTCAGTGTCTTTCATTGTGCCAAGACAGGTTGGACCAGATGATCCCTGAAGTCCCTTCCAACTTGGGATTCTATGATTCTATGATGACTGTGGGAAAATTTTACAGAGAAGCACCCAAGCAAGGCCAGTTTTGGACCTTGCAACTAACTCAGCTAGAAAATTGTTCATCTTTAAGGTAGCTATTCCAGTTGCCATTAAAAGGTCAAGGGAAGTAAGATTGAAAATGCAGTTTCAGTTGATGACATGGAGCAGTGACTTGAAGTCTGAATAAAAGCTCAGATGTTGAAGGCTGAGAAACATGGAGAAGGCTTTGGTTGAAAAAGCCTAGGTCAGATTTCAAGAGGTGGTACTATAGTGTTCAACTTGGAAATCATGCAACACTGAACAGAAGCAGAACAGAAACCTCTCTCAGAAAACATACATCATTTAAATATTTCTGACATTTTTATTGGTAACCTGTAAATAAGTTTGATCTGGACTGTCTTACGGTATTCAATAGGTGTTGACTCAGTTATGTTCCAGAGGAACTGCTCTGAGGCATGGAGAAGGACATTGAATGTAACTATCATCCTCATCATGGAAAAAAAATGTTGTATTTCCAAACAACGTACTGTACTTGCATATCAGGGAAGAGCTGCTGGACACTCCATGTCAACCTGTGTCTCTCATTTTCTGCCAGAATAGTGGAGAGACTCCTGAATGGGTAAGCTTCCTTGGCACGTATTTTTTTAATCCATCTAGAACAATATATGCAAATCTGTCCAGCCAGGAAATTATTCCTCCCCTTCATACTTACATACTCTCCACGCTAGCTAATGTTCATACCAGAAGTGCTCCTGCAGTGGCCTGTTTGCCAGGAGCCCAAGATCTGCAGTGCAAACCTCTGTAGTTTCACAAAGATAAGCACAGTTTTCACCCCTCTCTGTTCTCCCTTTGAGTCTCCATCCAGAGGCCTTGTCCTGACCTTGTCCTTTTGCACCTATTTCATCTGACTGCCTTGAACAACTGTGACAGAGGCTCCTGCAGTTATTGCCCAGTGCCCTGATCATGTGCTGCTCTGAAAAAAGCAAGGCAGAAACTGGATGGGCAAAGAGCCTTAAGCTCAGAAGAAACTCTGGAGCCCTCCAGGAAATATTTCAGTGAATCTGAGGTGATGGGTGGAAAAAGGCAGCAAGGGTATGGAGGGAAGAAAGACATATTTTTTGTTATTTTAAACACATGTACTTGTCTTGATGCGTAATGGGAATTTGGGTGGGAAGCACAGCTGGGAGGACAGAGGGAAAGGCTTATTTCTATTATGAAAATATGTGCTAATTGTGGCTCAAAGCAGGGAGGGAGGGTGTGATGGTATACGATGAAGAAGCAACCTGCAGTGAAGGTGGGGAAGAAAGAGAAAAAGGGCAAAAGGATACTACATTTTTCATATTGGTCAATTGAAAAGATACCTCTCTCTTCTGTAGTGACTGAAGAGCAGCAGCCGCAGAGCACCCAGCAACTCAGATTCAGTTCTGCTTCTGGCAATAGCTTTTATGGCTTGGTTCTAGCACCTTTTATTTAGACTTGTGTGAACAGTTGGTTTCAGGTGGAATGAAGTGTTTCATTTGACCCAAAACTGACATTTGTTTTCACTCAGTCTTCTAGAAAATATATTCTTTTCCTTTCAGGCATCAATTTGTACTATGTTTGTGTTTTTTTAAAGCCAAGTCATGGAGATGCAGAGAGGCATGATTTATATATGCAAGGAATTAGAATAAGTTCTATTCTTTCTCAGCAATGAAAAGTCCAGAAATGTCCACAGCACACTGCCACGTTGTAAGAGAACTTTCTTTGAGCTTTTTACTTTCTGAGAAACTTTTAACCACCAGGCTATAAGTGATTCTGAGTGGCAGGGTATCTGGCCAGGACTCTGTATTAAATGCCTGACTACATATTAGCATTGACGCTGATAAGGAGTCAAGCACCCAGTTGCTCCACACGTTGGGTAAATGTCCAAATGCTCTTTTTCTCAATGGCTATGGTAGAGCTCCATCCAAAATAGAATAGCTTCATCAGGAGAGACCTATAGCATGGTGTTAATTAATCTCAAACCACCGGGCAGAGGTAATTCAGGCAGCAACTCCAAGAGTGTTATTTGAACTAATAGATTAATTGCTGCTGGTCTGTGTTTTTTTTGGAGCCTTACTTTGTTTTTATTAATATACAGATCGTAAATGTGTGTCATCTGAGCCCGTAGATAGCACAACTCTATCTACGGGCTCAGATGCAATCTTGTCAAGATGTACTGGAGAGGTTCTGCCCCAAGTGCCAGAAAATATATCTTGTTCTGCAGTAAACCATATAAACGTCAATGGGCCCAGTACCTCTTCTGAAATTGTAAAAGGAGATCCACTGCTTCCAATTACTATTCTCATTTCCTCTTAACCTAAATGATTCATCCCTGCTCCTCTGGAAATGGCTCTTGTGCCAGTGACCCCCAAGAGGAAATACAGAAGTATTTTTTTTAATTTTGTTTCTTTTAAGTCTTGTGGGTAGCTAAAAAGGCAGAAGGGCTCATAATTTCCATTGAGTATCTTCTGCTTTCACCTTTGAAAAATCCTACTGTGATCCTAACTGTATTGTTTTGGTGTCTTAATACCTTAGAAATCTATTCCAAAACCACTTCATCCTTTATGCGGCAAAGTGCAATATTTTATGCCTGGCTGAAAAAGAAAAGGCATATTAAGGAGCAGGTGAAAAGTAAAATTTGGGTTGCTACTCTTTCAGTTCCACGGACCAAGAGGGAGTTTTGATGAGGGAGGAAAGAAGGAAAAAAGTTAGGGATATACTGATATAGTCTGAGTCTCTGGCCAAGTTCTTCCTACTCTCCCACTCAAACAAGTTCTCATTGTCTGATGCTTTTTATGAATTATCATTAACCACAAGTTAACTGCTCTATTCTGCTTACCCAGTAAGCATGTTTAACAGCCTCTGACAACACGCATAACTTGCCTATATCTACTGGGATAATTTCAGTATGAAAAAACACTACATAAATTTCAAACTCTCAAACTCTTCTCCAGCTCTTCTGACACTGTTTGTCATGAAAACATAGCAAGCAGATAGATATAGCTAGGATTAGTGCATGAAGTCTCACAGATAAAACATTTTTTTTAGGCACCACAAGTTCTGCTGAATTTTTTGTTGTTCAGACCCAAAAGTTGGCCAGGAGGTGCTCTTGAGAAGAGCTTTACAGCGAGCTTCATTGAGCTCTGCAGTGAAAAACAGCTCCTAAGGGACCATGCATGAAGCAATATAGAGGGTGAGTCAATTAGAAAATCATCCATGTCATGTGACGCAGGAAATTCTGTGGCTGGTATATATACTACAGTTTTCCCATAAATAGAAGTGAGGAAATTGTTGCTCTAAAACTTGAATGTGTAGCTAATTTGAGTGTGATCTCACAGAGGGTAGTTGCAGAGTTCCTATTTGTTATTATTTAGTGATTAAGCATAGCTTGTATGAAACTCTGAAACTCTTTGTCTATTCATTCTGCTTTTAGACTTGTAGCAGCAGATGCCATGCCAATTCACAACAGAAGATTCAAGCAGAGATTTCTCTCTATTTTGGAGACTTGCAAAGGCTTCCTCATCCCTCACAATTCTGCTCATTAATTCCCTGACTGCTGTCATAAATCTTGTATTTTGATAACTCACTCATTAGCCCAGACAAGCAACATGCAACCCTTGGCAGAGCTCAGGACCCATATTCTATGTAGCAGATAGAAAGCAACAAAACATCTGACTTCTTCACTGGAAATTTAAGCTTAATACATCTCCACATTGCTTCTCACTGCCCAGAGAAAAAGGCTGATGCTTGGATTTCCTAGGCTCAGCTCTTCTTTTTCAGTTAGGCTGCATTTTACCCTAGTGTACTTTCATTTCAGTTAATGAGGGTTACTGTTTTCCAGTGAATAGAGAATCATTAATCATACATTGTATCTTCAAACAAAATCCACAGACACTTTTCTCATTCTGAAGGAAACCCCTCCCCGCTTCTCTGAAGTCCCATATTTCACAAAAGGTTTCCCACTACTCGGAGACTAACCAGTGAGTGGAAATCTGTGTCTCCAAAGTCCATGGGCTCAGGAAAATAAATAATTAGACCACCACCAGCTGTTTAAGTTAAAAATGATGTATGTTCAGATTTTTGCTTCCATACACACAAACAAGATAAGCAATGGTCAGGAAGGAATTTTTCATAAGTACCAAATTATTTGATGTACTTAAATAAGAATTTTAGGCCAAAAAAACACATGCAAAAATATTTTCCAGCATGAATAAATGTTAAAAGTTTGATCTTTGGTGTATAATCTGTAGCAGACATACAGAAACTCATAGGAATTTATAAGGTTTTTTAATTTTAAATTGTAATGCATGTATGATGAGAAAATGATTAATTGGGAATACCAACAGCATCAGTAAAGGTCAGTTCTCCCAGCGTACTGAAAATCAGCACCAACACATTTGTCTACTACTTTGCAATCAAAATTTCAACAGGAAAATTGCCCAATCTTTTTATGGAATCTTAACGTTACAATGAATGTAATGGCAAAAGAAAACAAAAATAGCTTTCTGTAAGTCCTTACATCTCCGAAAATCTTCCTAAATCTCAAAGTTACTGTCCAAAAGGACCGATTTAAAAGGGGCACATGGTGAACAAGGCCTAGATTGTCAAGCTGCAAATGAATAAGTTATCTGCTACCAGTTATACGCTATTGCCAGTTTTTCCATTCACTGTGACAAGGAACATGCTTTGATTTGATCACTTTTGGTCTGCACCACAGCCATATTATCTATTCCACTGGTGTTAATCTATGTAGTTTAATGATTGCTACAGCACCAAAATTTTTAATGATGATGAGGCACAGAATTAAATTATATAATGAGTTATTCCCCAAAAAGTGCTGAGGGTGGCTTTTGAGCATTTCCAAACCAGATATCAAGTGATATTTATGCACACACATCAAATGATCCACTTGGAATCCAAGCCTTGACAATAGAAGTCCATCTTTTACCCTGTTCTTTTAGGTCAAGTGAAAGTACTGCTTAAAGTACTGGAGAACAACCTGTTTTCTCAATAGAAATTATATGACACCCACCCCCCTTACCCTCCTAAGACTTTTTCCATGTCTTAAATTTTATGACTGACAAAATAATGACAGCTGCATCCTTTCTAATTTCTTAAAGGAATGCAGCTAACACTACCCAGAAGTACAAACAGTCAGGGATGAGGAGAGCTGGGGAGGGAGAGAGCTTGCACGGTTCAGGAAAACAAAGCTTCCTGAAAACATTCAAATAAATATAATTACTAAAACAGCTTTGAAAGGAGGGAGTTAAATTACTGAGTGTGGCTGTGATCATTCTCCTAGTTTAAATTACTCTGGTATAAATGAAATTAAATAGGACCTGGACTCTGCTAATTAACCACCCTACCCACAGGTGATCACAATATGTGCCACATAAGATCCCTGCAAAAGCAAAATTTATACACCTAGAAATGACAAGTGTGCGTATTAAAACCATTTTTGCAGTTTACAAGAATAGCAAAGTGCTTTGATAGCTAACCAGGAAAATTATAGTTTGGGGGTAGGGGGTGTGTGGAGGAAATTCTGCATACATTTAGAAGTAATGATTTCAACAACATTTCCCTTGAATTAGTTCATTTTAAAGGAGAACAAAGGGTTTGTCCTGCTGGGTAGCTTTTCAGCAGGGATGCCCTGCCTGCCTTATTTCAGATCTGCAACATTATGTGGTTTCAATTAGTGGTAGCACTTGCAAAACTAGTAACACAGACATTTTGGCATGAAATCTGACTCCAAGGCGGTGAAGGGTACTTAAGATCTACTCAGGGACGGGTGGAGAAATACAGTGTATTTGAAACAAGTGTTGATCATTTTTCATAATGGTGTCACTTCTAAAAACCTTGCTTATTTTTATAAGCTTGCTATGTCATTTCTTCTTTGCCTCCCCGTTTAGAATTTGCTTTCCAGTTATCTAGCATCCCTGTTTCCTGTCTCTTTTGTCTACTGTCTAATAGTAGACTACCTGTCTACTTACTGAGCCTCAGTTAACTTTTTCTTCAGGCTTTTAGGGCAGCCAAGTGTCCAACATGCTCAAAATACTATGGTACTTAACATTTACAGTCCTCTTCATCTTCAAAGTCCTTTGCAAACAGTAGTTCCAGTAAGAACAATCCTGCATTGTCAGGAACTGCCTGGTTTAATTGTCTGTCCCTCCCGTTAATGTTGTGAAGCAATTACTAAAATATCCTTTTAAGGCAAATGTTAATTCCTTTAACTTTGCAGTCTGGAAAGTTGACTTCTGTTGCTATTCCACATCAATGTAAGTGCCTCTTGAAACACATCTGCTGGCAGAAAAAAGCTTGTGCATGATTCAGTGAAGCTTCCCAGTCCTACTTATTCTAGATATCTTGACAGACAGGTGACATTTTGATGAGCCAAATAACAAATGTTACTGCTGTGGTGATAGGCATATACAATATTCCAAATATCCACTGAAAGAAAAGCGTTTAATACAGGAATGAGAGAAGCAACTGCTTGACAGGATTTGAACATGTATAACTATAATATTTTTAGCAATACAGTCAATAATTTGTCTCGCTATCACAGCTATCATTGTGCCAAAGTAGTTTTCGTCAAGACCCTCCTATAGGCTATAGTATGGTGATTGTCAACAAACACAGGATAGCTGAAAGCACAGATACAGGGACTTTTTTCTAGAGATGCATTCCTTATCTCCACTACAGAATTTAGATTTGTTTCAGTGGTGCTGAAGATTGGAGATCAAAAAGGGCCCTAAAGATTGTCATATATTTGTTTTGCTAGTCTACTGCTGGCAATAGACCTCATAAAAAAATCTTTCCTTAAAATCACCATATATTTGGCAAAGTTTCATTTTGATACTTGTGGTTGCTCTCAAGCTGAAACAGAACATAGGGGCTGCAAACACAAGTGTGGAAAATGCTACTCATGTCAAACCCCACAGTATGTGTCTACCTCAGCCCTGCTCACCCAGCCGTTCAGCCTCACTCTCCCTCGCACTGGGAAGCAGCGATCTGAGCTAAGGAGTGGAAGAGGAAGCAAAAGCATGAGATGTGGTTAGACTTTCTCCTTCTGATTCACTTAACAGAAATGAGAATATAAATGAGCAGTTAGGGTACTGCAATCAAATTCATCTGCAGTGAAGTTCAACTGATTTGGGCTAGAATACCAAATTTACTCCACACTTCTTTAAAGCGGGAGCATCTTATTTTGTAACAGTCTTTCTTTTTACATGACAGGTAATCCACAATGATCCACAATCATATGAGCAGGCTTTTCCCAATTTCATTCAGATTGCTTAACAGCTTTATTGCAATTCTAGGAATAAAGACGATCACCTTTCACTGACTTAAGAGAGTAGGTTTAATGCACTGTGCTATTTGCCACCATCCTGACAGGCTTTTTTTTGTGTGTGTGATCAATACATGTATTAATGCTAATAAAACACTTACGGAGTTTCCCAGATGTAGACATGGCCCCTTAATCCCTCCCTGTTCTGCTGGGGATAATCATTTTTACAACATGAGATCACTTGCACCAGTGAAGTGCATTTTAACACCTTTCACTGTTATCTATATGAACTGATGATCCTAACAGAATCCCAACAGTGCATTTAAACTTTATTTCCTAGGTTAATCAGGCTAAAAGACAGTTAACTGTGTTTCCCACTTGCCTAAATTCCTTCTTTATGCTAAAAAAAAAATAAAAAGATGTTGCTGGAATTGTTCATCGTTAGAAATTTTGCTCATTGAGAAAAGAAAGGCAGCAATGCAAAAGAAAGGGTGTGTTTGTCTTATAGTGGACAGCATGGCACACACAAAAAAAAAAAGAAATATTTTGTGAACAAAGAAGTCAGGCCAGTCCCCCTCTTTTTTTGATCTTTAATCCCTTCTCTCCCAAGTAGAATGGCAAAGGAGCCCTTCTCTCTTTCTAATAAATAGCTGGCAAAGGCAGGCATTCAATGCTATGTCCCTTTGATCAGCACAAAGCTGTCAGCTCCTGCCGCTTTTTTTTCTACCAGCTCTTGTTCCTGGTTAAAAGTGGAAGTAATACCCCCTGAAAGAAATACCCTAGGTGTCCTGCAAATCATCAATCCTATTTTTTTCCTTGTTTTTCAGTGGCCCACCCTCCTGGCCTGAGCAACCTCCTTACTAAACCCCCTCTTCCTCTTTCCACCCTTTTTCCAGAATACCAGTTTCATTTGATACGCAATTCAATGTGCCAGTCTGACCTACTGGGACCTTGCTGTCTGAGACTCTACCACTGCGCAGACAGGGGAAACCTTCCCTCTAGCAGTAAACAATGTTTGCTTCCACACATTTATCTTCCTGTAAAGGAATTAAAAAATACTTCATAGGTACAGCAAAGGGATTTTTGGAAATTAGCTTTTAATAATTTATAATACAGCTCTAACTTAAAAAAAAAAAAAAGCACAAACCAAACAACTAATAAAAAAATTACATCTTGTGCTTAACCGAGTGTCTGAGATCCCATTTTGCTCCAATCTTCAGGCTGCTGCGTTTCAGACGACATTATTGCATCTCAGCAGTAAACAGTTTGCAAATATTGCTGCTTTCAGACAGGTCACTCCACGCATTTTAAAGCAGGCTCCTTGTTTACTGCTGAGATTATCTGCAATCTGCATTTCTGCTCCTCACAGTGCCAGGACCTGATAAACAGTTTGCAAATATTATGCAAAGGAAATAATTCACAAAGCCAAACAATTACAATCAAGTGTAGAACACAAGACTGGCTGATAATGGGAGAGCGGGGCAGAGGCTTTGGTGTCTACGTGTGTGTGTGTGTGTGTGTGTGTGTATAAAGGGTTGGACGGGGGGAGGAATGGGGGAGTAAGGAAAAGCGACTGTATAAAACATCATTTTTACTAGACAATGTCATATCCTTAGCGACATGTAATGATGTTTAAATACCTTTGCCATTTCCCCCTGGTGATTGCTGCACTGGGTGCGTTCTGTGTGCCTATAGAGATATGTTTTTCAAAAATCAGGATGGAGTGAATGCCGCTCGTTGTTCTGGCTGCAAAATGTCAAACTGCAGTGGAAAGAAATACAGCATTGCAGTGGTGGTGCACTGAGGCCCCCGGTAGGAAAGCAGGAGCTATTAAGTGGAAAATTCCTGCAGAGGACGTGTTTCCATTTCTAATGCAAAGAAAGAGGGTGTTGTTTGAGGCTGGCAGGTTTGTGGAAAATACAGAAAACACAGGGAAGATGAGAAAATGACCTCATTGAACTCTGAGAACTTAAGCAAACAAACAGCTTCAGCCAGCATACCACATTCCTGCAGCACTTCTGCCCAATGGCAAATTGACCTACAAGTTACATAATGGCCCAGAAGCCCCCATACCCTAAGTACATGTGGGGAAGGAGAAGGGTTTGTTCACTCCAGGGAGAGGAAGGGGTGGGGCGATAAACAGTAAAACCTGCTGCATTAGGAAAGAATACATGGGGATGAGCTGCTCGTCCCCACATTCCAACCACCTTCCCAATGGAGGAGGTTCAGGTTTAATTGGGCTCTGAATACCTGCAGAATGATGGCACTAGTTGTTTACTATAGTATGAACTATTGCAGTACAGCATAAATTTTCCATTTTAAAGGATCCTGAATGCCTGCAGGGATGGGACTAGGTTTTGTGAGCAGAGGGTGGCCTCTGCAAAAGGTGGGGGTTTCATCCTGGGGACGGTTAAAAGTACATTCTTTGAACCTGACTGGGGGGGCCTCTGGGGAGCATGTTTAGGGTCTGTGTTTCCCCTGTAGAGGCCCCCTGTAGCGCTGACTTGGACTGCCTGAGTTACCATTTTATATCAACTGAACAAATCCTAGTGTAAAAATGCAGGGCACGGGTTCCTCTGTGGCTGCTGTTATTACTATTACTATTATTACTATTCTGCCTGGCAGAAGAGGAAGATGTACACCAGCATCCCCAATATCGAGTGTGATGAAAGATTTTGTTAGTTGTACAAATGCTTGCCTCAGAGTATTTCCAATAACTAATTAATTGAACATAACAGAAAGAAAGTTATTCATGATCAGATCAGCAGTTAAACTATAATTAATATTTTAAAATGTTATTAATTACAGATCAGAAAAGGGCTTTTCTTTTAGCTAATAGTACATTTGCTGTGGGAACGAGTTCTCAGCTACCATATAATTCTAATGTGCCCTGTTATTAGATAGCGCTTTTTTTTTTTTTTCTTGTTTACACTGTTAAAATCCTGTTGGCTCCCAGCTGCAGATGATTTTATGTGCAACCAATACCAGGTCTGCCATCCGGCATTTTGCATGGACTTTGACCGTGATAGTCAAGTTAGTTTTGCAAGATCCTTGGAACTTGAAAAACTGCATGATGCTTTAAGGAGAAGCATAGCTATAAGTGTTTGATCTTCAAGGTCTGTGTTTAAAGCATATGCATAGGAATGGGCAAGGTTCAAATATTAGCAGTAAAGAAAAAGCAGCTGATGCAAGTCACAAACTACAGATGCACATTCAAATTTCATGCAAGCTGCTATTTAGATCCAGTGGTTTGATCCATTCTGTCATTAGACTAGGGACTACTAGCCATGACTGCACTGAGGTATAATTCAGAAACCCCAGCAGCTGCCTAGATCCAGTGCTCAGTTTCCTTCATGAAAAAATTTTAGAGCAAGATAAAGTGATGTATGCTGAGGACAAAGTGAGACCATCCCAAACTTGATCCAAAAATGCAACCCTTGCCTCTTGCAGGGTTTGAAAGATGTAATTAAATTAACATTTTTTCCTTTCCAGTGTGACATATCCCTGAATATCTGGAACAAAACACACAAAAAAAATAATGGCAGAGATACATATTACAAAAAAAATCTGCAAGACTTTCAGCCTTATTTTTGGACAAAGATCAAAAAAAGGTGGGTGAAGACTGGGGCACATGGCTAGATCAAACTGAAATTCTCCCACAGCTATTAAGTATTGCTTTTCAAGTCTCCATACGCCAATTTTTTAAGTTATGGAGGAGATACTGTTGTAGAAGTACAAACAGGAAAGAATTCTCATCTATGCAGCTCAGATCTGAAACCAAATTTGCCCAGAAACCAGCACTGTTTCAGTTTAACCCTAAATGTCTGCATCCTCTGCAGCACAGTGACCAAAAGACATTCAAGAACTCCACAGCATCATGTTATTCCCTTTCTGGGAATGTTTAACCAGGGCAAACTATATAGTGCAGCATTTCTGCATGATGCCATGGATTCTGTTTCTCTTTCCCTTGTGCTGTGTAACTAAGGGGCACTGTAAGGGGCGCATAACTTACAGACCAGAACAGCTTTCTCCTCTGCACTCTGACAGGAAATAAAAAGCTCCCAAAAAACTCGATAGAAAAACAAACTGAGAATGACAAATAGAAGCACTGCCAAAACAAAAGAGTTTCCTGCATCTAATAAAAGAAAAAAAGGGAGATTTTTGCTCATCCTCACCTCATGCCTGCAAATGCCAAGAAACAGAAATTTGTAAGGAGTGCCCTGGGTATAATCAGGGCTCTGGAGTTTAGCACCCATTGCAGGATTCATTTTTCTGAGGAGTGCAGGGTTTTGGTTACACTTTCCCTCTGCTTTTATAGGTTCTTTGTCTTTTACGTAGTGGACTCAGCTCATACCAGAGCTTCTGTTTTGCAGTTTGTTTAGAATACTTTAGATATCTAAAGAGATTTCTAAGAGACTATTGTAAATGAAAACTTAGATGAATCTGGGTACAAACCTGAGCCAAGAAGATTGCAGGCAAGCCATGTTTAGGTCCTGCCAGTGCACCTCAGTCCAGCCCTACATCACACTTTCAGAAGCATACAGAAACACCTGGTCAAACTAACCTGTGCAGGAGTTTCATGAAGCACAAAAATAGGTGATAGAATAAACAAAAATATTAATGCCTTGTGAGTTGCCATTCTTTGTGTCACAGTATCAAAAGACATGGAGTAAAAGAGCCATAGGAATCATTGATTAAGGTCTGGCCTTTATTTCTTTGTTCTTTTATTTTAAATCATCACATTCATCATAATTGTGAAATGTGAGCTGTTAACATGCCCATGCTAGCTTCAGCACTGCCCACTTGTTCTGACCACAGTGGGAATAGGACACTTGGCCTCTGACCACTGATGGAAGCATTAAATTCTCTCCTCAGGCTTTTACTGTCACTGATCATATGGGGCTGGTTGTTGTGAATCTAAGAGCTTGAAAGAAGTTTTGAGAAGACCCAAGTATGAATCAGTCTCCCTCTTGTTTTGCATTTCAGATGAGTCCCAGATTGGACACCTGGAGGATGAGGATGCCAGGACATGCTAAAGAGTAAGCCTACTTTTTTTCTCTGGATGCAGAAAGCAAGCCTGTTGTTCAATGGTTTCATACTGAGGCAGGAGCAAAGAAGGAAACTTCACAGTAGGACATATACAGAGAACTTTCATGGGTAAAATGTGTGTAATCTGTCCCAGCACTGACAAGATGAAGACCTTTATCTGCCTCAGGAGCCATAGTTCAAGGTTCAGGTCCTGCTTAAGAGCCACAGAAGGCAACAAGAATCATCAGGTGTTTATAAACCATGTCTTGGGAAAGCATTGGTCAGCCTCCAGAGGGGAAAAAAGACAGGGCTCTCAAGCGCTTAAAAGGTAGCTGCAAAGAAGTAGGTAGTCTGTGTTTTCCATATCCATTGGAATAAGAATTGGCTCAAATTATACTGACAGAATTTTGGGCTGTATTAAAAACCTCATATTGAGTCATAGGGGGAGGTACAAGTACAAAACTGAAAGTATTCCCCTGAATGCACATCCTCCCACGTACCTTAAGGAATACATAAATCAGCCAAAGTGTGGGTCAGTTTATGCTTGGAAAAAGTTTTGACTCAACCAGGGGTTTGGTGCTGCTCAGCTGGGTTTGACTCAACCAGGTGCTGCCAGCCCGTCATGAAAAAAGCATGGTGGTAGAGTAGGCCCAACGTTTGAAAGTGATGGCACAATGAAAGGTTTTGGGGAGGGGTTGGACCTTGTTGCTGTTCCCAGCTTCTTGAAAGATACGTCATTGTTGACCTCTGCAGAAATATATCAGTATATATAGAGATGTGTTTTTTCTTATAGCAGTTGATTTGGCAATGAGAATCCCTTAGTTAGGCTTTCTGCAGACTGATGTGTTTGCAAGAGCCTAATTGTTAAAATGGAAAAAAGGCTAAAATTTGCCTGTTGAGTCAGTTTCAATAGCACTTCAGTTTTACACCAGTGAAGCTAAGTTAAATCATATGTGAGGCAAGACAATACAGATACTAAAAATATGAGTCAAGATCAATCAACCTCGATTTCTCTTACCCAAGTCTTAAGGAGAACTCCCTGGCGATTATTAATTTCTATATTATGTATTAATAAAAGAAGTCTATGGGCTTCAAGGAGAAGCAATAAGGGAGGCTTTTAATATAATCTTTGCTGCTTTTGGTTGTGATTCACATAATTAATGAGTATGATGCTAAACTCACTCCATCCAGCATGGTGGGAATGTTACCTAGTGTCACTAACAGGCATTTCGTCTGATTCAGCCCTGTGAGCCCCCACCACATAAAAGCTAATTGCAAGGATTAGGAACACCAAGACACTCAAGCTCCACTCCTGTGGGTTTGGGGAGAAACAACACATTTAAACATTCCAGCTACAGTTCCCGTGGTAACGTACATAACAACAACTCAGTAAAGCTATGGGTTTCTGTTTTCTTAACCCTTCAGGACATTGACTGAATGAACATTTCCTTGAGGAAACAGTTCAGTCAACCAGATATACTCAAACCCTCTTAAATCCAGCAGGCCTTTTCTCCTTACAAAAGCAAAAGCTGAATTCCATGTCAAACTGATCTTCTCCCCTAGCATTAAAGGGTTTAATTCAAACACACACATAGACCACTAGCAAACCCTCCATAAAAGTCTGCATAAAAAAAGATGGTAAAAACCAATCCTAAACCATCAACATTTCATATCATTATAAAGTTCCTGTAGATCAGAAGACATAGAGAAAAATACACAAGAAATTCTATAAAGCACATAAGTACTCTTCAGAAACAAAAGCATATTAACATTTGCATAGATTACAGAACAGAATACTGTTGCTGTTAGTTACAGTAATAATAATGTCTATAGCACCTTTTATGAAGATTTCTGGTATTTAGAATACTTCATAAATATTAACTAATACTGTCAAATAATAAGATTTACACCATCTTTGTGAAATACATAAGAACTTCCTCTGAGTTTATTCCACTACCCAATGAACTAAAGTTTCTTGTGACATTAAGCACATCTGCTCTTCAGCAGTGGCTGCTCCTATCACACACAAATTTGGAAGAGGAATCTCCAGCTGAATGCATGTGCAGGGGGGTTTAAAGTCTCCAGACCTCATCTGCACCTCACAAAGAGCTAGTATAGATTTTGGGCTGTCATTAGTAGGCAGAATTAATGAACATGTTCATGACGCCTCAGTTAATAGCTGTAGCACCAATGGTATTCTGAAGGATTAAGACAATGGTCTGCCCCATATTGTCTTCCTCAGAAGTTTAGGTTTGTTGAAAGCATTAAAATCTTTTCCCTAGATTAGGGTCATCAAATGATGTGTAGCAATTGCCTGAAGAGACTTTACCTTGCTTCCTCAGCATGCAAGAATGACCTGTTCTAGCTTTTTAGGAGAGCAAGAGAAACCATCAATACCTATGATAAACCCTTTCCTTAGCTACCAGTGCACTGATGCACACTTTTTTACTGAAGCTACAAAACTAAAACAGGGCTCAAGCAGAAATCGATGCAGTTTAAAGCAGTTACAGTTCATAACTCATCTTTTTCCCTTTCTCTCTGTAAGTTTTAATTTTTGTTATTTTCAAAAGGAGCCTGTGTGACCTTCCCTTAGGTCTTCCATCCTGTGATGGCAAGGCACCTTGTTGCATTTTGTAGCTTCAAGCAGATAGAAGAAGGAGTAAGTACACTTGCAAAATTGTTGAAGGCTCTTTAAACATCTATGGTTCCATTGCTCCAGCATTGCTCTCCATTGATGGAGAGTGCTCACCTTCTCCTCTGCAGCAGCTTCTATGTAAATCACTGGGAAGTACACACACACACCCCTCCACCATCAGCCTTAGTGCACAACAGTTTGTTAAAGATTATGCAGCATCCTTGCTAACGCGTGGTTGCCAGGGCATCCTTGTTCCCTAGCCAACTACTATACTAAGGCTCTACTGGCAGTCATCCAGCTGTGCTTCATTTAGGAACCTCTGCAGCAGTAAAGGATGTTTTTTCTCAGTTTATAGGAGAAATAAGTCAGTTTGTTGCTTGTTGCCTAAAGATTCTAAACATTTGGGGAAGCAGTAACTTTTTACACAGGACTGTAAGACAGGGAGCTTCTCTTCTGCCTGTTCTCTGCAAACCAGAATTTCAGTCTTACTAATAAAGGGCTTGGATTTTGGACTAACCCAGCTAGTATGGATCCAAGACACATCAGTGTGGCACTGTGCCCAGGCCAGCACAGGCACAGAGTCACACATGGCGACACTTTCCACAATTGGGCTGGTAACTCTTAGGTGTTTTTCTGTGCAATGTTGTGGTATTGTCTTGTTTGGGAGGAGAGAGGATGTCTTAGCATATGCTGCTGTTTCTACATATCCTATTTCACTAAAGATTTTGTACCATCAAACGACACAAACCTGAGATAACATTGCTTTTAATGTTGAATTTTCTTGGGCCAACTGCATTTAAGATGGAAGGAGTATGGTGTCACTAGGTCACTGTGAAAGGGCCTTGCTTGCCATTTCAGTTAGAGTTGGTGACACCCAGAGGTGTAGCAATGCTATGGCTGATTCCAGGCTTGA
The DNA here is from genome assembly GCA_026546715.1 of Gallinago undulata. Classification (NCBI taxonomy): domain Eukaryota; kingdom Metazoa; phylum Chordata; class Aves; order Charadriiformes; family Scolopacidae; genus Gallinago; species Gallinago undulata. The sequence goes on along the minus strand of JAOTQQ010000052.1, from coordinate 18,778,508 downwards.
ATGGACTTTGGTTACAGAAGCTGATTGCAGGTTACGTGGTGCCAGCAGCATGCATAAGTTGTTGCCGTTGCAGTAGTATGTGTCCAGAGAGAGCTGAAGGCCGGTGCCCAGGCTGAATGAAAATCCAGAGGGAGGGTCACACCAAGAGGGCAACTTGACAGATTATTATTGCTCATGCCATGATTCTTCTGTCCATTAAAGCCTCCAGGGTGTCACTGCTCTTGAATTTCTCATTGCTAGAACAGTTAATGAGGTGCATTTGTGCCCTTAGTGCCATCTCATGGTAACTTTATAGTAGTATTCATGCAATAAGTACCAGATAAAGAATGAAGGGGGACATCCAGATGGAGATAGGATTTACTGTTTTGTGCATTCCTGCTGTCCCCAAAGTATAACAGGGTTCCACACACTAAGGAAAGGTTAATTTAATCTGAAAAAATATCAGTAAAATGCAGATGCCACCATCGCTTCAGCTGTCATTCATACACCTAACAATTGCTGTCTATATGTCGGTCTTTTATCTGAGAATTAATCCAACCCAAAACACATGTACCCTGGAATAGGCACATGGAACAGGCAAGGAACTCTTTATTTTGAAAAGGCAAGAAATAGAGCCCTGTGTTTAAGACAGGAGAACTACACAAATTCAAGTTTTGGAGATCTATTTACAACCTTAGGCAATTTGTTTTAATGCCACCTATACAATTTTGCTAATTTGGGCAGCAGTTTACAGTAAAATCCTGGCATTCTTTTTGTCCATATTAGTTATGTGTTAGCTTACACTCTGGCTTTAGCCTGGGAGAAGCCAACCAGGTTCTCTGAATGAGACAAGTCAAGACAAATGAAATGCCAGCTCACAGTTAGGGTTTTTCCCTGCAGAATGGGTAAGTCTCACTTAAATCACTATTCTGAGACTGCAAGCAGGGCTAGTGAGGGCAGGCTAGTTGCAAGCCAGGTCTAGTTCCCAAAGCACACTGGATTAAAAGGTATGATTGCAGATCTGGTCAGGGATACTTTAATATAACTTGTAACAGATGAGCTAAGAATGAGACGCGTTACTAGCACAAAAGTAGAGACTTTTGCACTGCAGGCTGCCTTAGGTATCACTTAAATGTGCTATATAATAGAACAGGCTGATCCCAAAGACATATATCAGACTAATTAAAGGACTAAGGCACGTTGTCAGTGGACTACATTTTTAGTATATATAAAGATATATGCACATAAAAATGCATAAGAATTATATATATGTGTGTGTGTAGTGCTTTCTGATTGATAGTACACGAACTGTTTATAGTCTTGAATTGTTAAGGGAAAGAACACCGTGTTTGCAATTAATTTGATCTCCAAAGAAATAGTGAACACTGTATCTATGCTATTAAGTAAATATATGAGACCAGAAAAGCAATGTAATAACAAAAGAAAAGATGGCAGATGAATTATAGAGCTACAAGAAGCCTTACTCGGATACCACCCAAGAAGACCTGATCATCAGTATTCAGTCCCCAGTATTGCACCTATAGCTTTAGTGTTTCAGACCAAAAAAGAAAAAAAAAAAAGGCAAGAATTTGGCTTTTGTTCTCTGTGTGAAAGGGGAATGTGTAGCTCCTCACACAGTCCCACAGGACATGCAGAATTCAGTGACTCGCTTTATACAACCTTTCACTGGTGGAATGTGCAGGCAGCAAAAGTATTTGTAATACTAATTAAAGATTAGAAAATCCTCATTTAGGAAAATGCCCCTTGGCAGAGTATTTCAAAACAAACTAAACATATTTCTGTCCAAAGTGATGGAAAGGGCTGTATTTCTCAATTTACTTAGAGAAAAGGGGATTAAAAATGTGCCATGGTTGGGGTGAAATGGGTTATAAAAATGAGACATTAAGCATTTCACTTCAGCACCGTCAAGGACCCAAACTTCAGTCTAAAGGTTCTTTAAAGACTGAAAAAGTAACAGACATCCAGATAAAATAAAGTCTCATTTAATATAACAAGCTATTTGAAAAATTGATAGCCCTCTTGCTACAATAAAGCAATGAGAAAATGTCACTCTTTTTGTCACAATTAAAAAAAAAAGTGAAAACGATAATATTATGGCTCAATGGAACACAGCCTATAGTTAGAGCACCAAATTTTACCAAAAGAAAGACTTCTAAAATTTGACAATATTTTGAGACCATATTGTACTCAATCCTGAAACTTGGAACATTTTGTCCAACTTCATTTTGTATGGACCTTGCCACAGTAGCAAAAACCCCATCAAAGGTAAATTAATAGGGAATCTAGAAGTACCTGCATAACTTAGAATTTTGCTGATGAAAAGTAACGAATGCAGCATGAATGGATACTGATAAGTGTACAAAATAATGCGTTATCCCTCATGATATATATAAATGTTGGCTATACTTATGTTTTTTCGGAAGTGCTGTTGTCATGGTTACCATTCAGCTGGTTTTTTTTGTTTTAATATGCCCTGTTTTGTAAGGTTGAGGTTCAACTTGAGTTCATATGAAGCAAATCAACTGAAGTTTTCCGATTTGGTCTTTAATGTGCATCGTTTTCTGAGAGGCCAACTTGAAATACTTTTGGCATGATTTTAAGAGATGTCAAGCACCTTCAGATGCAGCAGAAGTCAATGCCCTGTATGCAGTGACTGAGTCATGAATAATCTGCCAAACAGCACAGTCCATAACAGTCTTATTTTAAAAAGCTATAAACCTATTTCAGTTGATATAGGGAATATTTCTGTACTCCTATATACTGAACCTACCACTGTTAGACACTAAATGAATGACATCATTCTCTCAGTAGCAGTCTGAAGCTATAGGAATGCTTGACTGTAATATTGTAAAACATAACCTTAATTCCTACATTTAATATCAATAATCCAATACTTTTGTTCCATTGAAATGGAAAACTCCATTGTCCTTTTCCTTTCACAAGTTTCCCCATGTTCAAATGTTGTGGGTGGGAGGTGGGGACAAAAGACTTTTTGCCTTTTGTATTTCATTAAAAAGCTTGAGGTTCAAACTAAAATACAGCAATAAATTCAAAAACTCCTAGCCAGGGCAACTGAGAATTAGGTCGGGTAACTGTGTGGATTTGCACTGCAGGTGCTCTGCAGGTGTTCCCAAAGAATCAAACTGATGTGTCAATGTCCTTTTTGCTTTTCTATGGAAACAGATGGACCTGCTCTTCAAAGTAGCCTCTTTCCCATATTAGCCTTAAGAAAATCCTTTTCACCACCTCCAACAGACCACCTGGAACTGCAGAAGACTCCAGGAATGGCTCTTTCCTTGCTTTCCCTTTTCTCAATTTAGCTTCAGCTGAGCAATGTGGCAAGGAGGTGTTGATCTTTCTTGCAGTGCACTGCACAGAAGTGGAGTCTGCTCACAGGGAAAGGAAGCTTTGTGGTAAAGTTTCACTATAGTTGTCTATGAGCATGTCACATTCAATATAGAATAAATTTTAATATCTCCTCCTTTTCTCATTGATATAAAAATTGGAAAGGGTAGGAGTGAAGGAAATATCTACATCAGTGTCCCTTTGTATTCTAGGCTCAGCCCTTGTGTAGTCTTTCTGCTTTTAGTATTTCTAGTTCTTGACTCCTGTTCTCTCAAAGGTGGACACAGGCAAGCTGGCTGTGTTCTCCATGGCAGGTCTTCCTCTCTCTTCAGCACTCCTAGAAGTGCCCAAAGACTTTGTTTTCTTTTCCTCTTGATTGCTGGGCTGTTAGGGGTTTTTGTTTGCTTTCTTTCCTTAATGAGATGGTCCTTGGGGACAACCCTCAGAAGCCTCTCTTTTCAGATTGTCTCTACTTATTCATATATCTCACAAGTGCATAGAATGGGATTGTTAAAAAAATTCTTGCCTTTTCCAACAGCTCTGGAAGATTTCTGAGGCACTGATTTAGTTGAAAAAGAAAATGCAAAGTGTAGGACACAAAATGCAGCATAAACCAAAAAGAGAGCCAGGTCAGCATTTGCGTTGTACACATGATCACCTGTGTGTCTATGGGTACACGTACAGGTGTGTGTGTGTGTGTGAGACATGTGTTGGTAATGTCGAGACACATAATGAATGTTATCATGGTCTTTACAGAACACACTCCCACTCCCCCAACTACATTATTTATTCAATTTATTCATCCATTCATTCATCTCTCTATCTTTTGGAGACCATTTGGACATATTAATAGGGTTGATAGAGCTCTGTGTGCATCTGTGTATTTGTAATCGGAGTTTATCAGACATCTCAACATTATTTCATGATTTGATTTCACAGTATGAATTCTATATGGTTCTTCACCTATTTTGATACCAACTGAGCCAGTAAATTATAAGCTATATCTCTTAAACCCTAAAGTTAATCACCATCAGACAGCTGAAGAGGGGTTGTGATCAAATTGGATTGAAGGAGGCCTCTTTGGGCCCTGTGTCCAATTCCAGTGTATGTTCAGATGAGTGGAAAATGTTTGCTGCAAACCTCAATGCAGAGCTTCCAGTTCACTGCACAAGTGATACACTTCCACACACTTGATGATGTGGTCTGTGATCTATGGAAAGAGGAAGAGAGCTCTGAGATGAACTCCAGATGCACCTATTTGTTATGCTGTGGGCTCTGGCGGCCTGGCACCATGTGAAATAGCATTTCAAAAGTCACTTTCTAGGTCATAGCATGAGACAGTCGTGATAACATCTCTAAACAGGCTGCCTCTGCAGAGAAAGGGTCACCTGCTTTCGCACCCTGTTAAACACTGAACTGATCAAGAGACTGTCTGGCATTGCAGGCTCAGCCTGCTCCGGTGAGTCAGTTTACAGTACATGGAGAATACAGTGTGAGAATATTTTTATCACAAGTGCATGCTTTTAAACAAGTTATTAACAGAGCACCAGCAGGGGGGGCAGAAAAACGAAGACTACTTTTTGATTTGTTCATTAAAATAGAATAATTATTTAGTCTAACTGATCAAACTCTCTATGCTTTTTTTTTTTTTAAAAAAAAAAAAAAGTCCTTATTCTGCCTGCTTGATGTTAAATGGTAAAACAGCACGGGAGTGAAAATATCCTGGAGCCCTATATCATCTTCATTATCTTCACTGGTGAAGTGAGTGAGTGAGTGGAGAGGTGTGAAATTCCAGCAGAGAGGAACATGCTGTTTTAAGAGGAAGTGCTGACATGCAGGCTACAATTAGACAAAAAATGACTGCTGACATTTAAAAATCATTACAGAGAGGAAATTGTGAGTGTAATTATGTCATCATTGACACTGTTCAAGTGTGCTGATGCATTTTTGCTGATCAAAATCAAGTGTTTATATTTGTAAATAGAATGCACTTAGCAACTCTATCAATGGAAATGTTCTAGCCAAGAACCAAGGAAAATGGAGCCAAGTCACTTTGACAAAAACTTCTTTTTTCCTTTTTGTTGATTTTCATATTTTGATTTCAGAATCTTTTCTTGCTAACAAAATCGTTTCTCGTTATTTATTATTTTGGATGACTGTTTGATTGGGTTTTGTTTGTAGGATTTTTTTGCATAGAACAATAGGAACAGCCTTTTTGGAACAAGCAAAAGGTCCATTTTGTCAGTATGTATCCTATGGCCAACAGTGGCCACCAGTAGACACCTACAGAAGGATATAAGAGATTATTAAGTATATCATGATATTCCCTACACCAGACTCCCAGCTTCCAATATCTGCTGCTCAGGAACTTCACGGAATGCTCAGAAAGATCAGAATAATGAAATCTTTCTGACTGGCTTTAGAAATAGTCAAACATGGGCATCAGTGCAAAGGGAGACATGATATCAGCAGGTACAAAATATGTAAATGTTCTCATTTACTTGGAGGAGTTTGTTGACTGAGCTAATACTGAATTCTTGGCACTGCACTGTTTAATGCAGTTCTGCCTTAAGCCCTGTCATAAGCCCTTTACCTATGACATATCACTCAATGAGAGAGAAAAGTGACCAATCTATGATACATACAAATCCTCAGTTCAGAATGGACAAAATATGTGAAAGGATATCTTTCTGATTTCAAAACCAGACATTTTTTTTTATCTTGAAGATTTGGGAGATTATATATACACTTTAAAAATGTGAAAGCTGAAGTGTTTGTAAAGGGAGGGAAGTAAGAAAAGGTCTTGCCTTCTGCAATGAAATGTCCACAAAAAAGCAACATCTACAAATGCTAGTTGTCCTGAGGATGGCATTTTGTTCATAATATTCTGGAACACGTTTATAGCAGAAATTAAGGAAAAGACTAAAACTGTGAACAAGATAAAGGATGCTTAATAATGAGGTACTCCACGTTATCAACACAGTTATTCTTGAAGGCTGTGGCAGAAACAGAAATATGAACATTGAATGTCAGCTATTCAGGTTAAAATTAACTACTCCACAGTCTACATCTACTGAGCCTCAAAATTCTCCTCAGTATCTCTTTGTTAGTTTTATAAGAAAGAAATACAAAAATTGGTTTGCCTTTAACATTTCTTTCAATTTTTTACAGTCGTCAATATTGACTTTGGGAATGGGTATTTTTACAGTCCATCTATTAATTTTCTGAGTGTCCTCCTGCAGATAGTTTTTCTCCTTTTGACATTTGGTCCATCAGTTTCTATCAGTGTCCCCGTTTCCTGGATGTCAAAATGTATATCCAGTAAAATTGTGTTACCAGAATAATGTCAAGCAATTCTATAGTCATCACATCAGCAAAAGATCTTCTTTCATAATGTCATTTTATGATTAGATGAATCCTGTAATTCATTTTTAGAGTGATAAGGATTTCCATGTCAAAACACAGAATTTTTCGTGCCATTAAAATACTAGAACTCAGTAGTTAGGGAACAACCCACAGTGGGTGTGTTGGGAGAGGCCAGTGTCACAGCTATTTTGGATGACTGTTTATTGTGGCAGGGAATACTGAAGAGCCCATGAAAATGTGGGCCACAGAAATAGGTAATAAGGCTTTACTATTGGATAAAAATATGACAGAAAGAATAACGTTATGTTACTGTGTTTTATATTATAACACTTAATTCTAAGGCTACTTTTATCTCCCTTTTCACTAATTCATACCTTTCTAGATTTATTTTTTTTCTTTGGAATCCGAGTTATCTTAGTGGAAAGCTTATTTAAGTACTGCTTGTGACAAAGTAAAGAAAAACCATTTTTCCTGGTCTCTGCTTGGTTTTGAAAGACAGAAGTTGAAAAAAATTAATCTTTCTCTGCACAGTAAACTGCTGCCACATACTCTTTTTAAACACATCATTCCAGAACAGCTGAACTTTAAAACTTGGCAAGATCTAATAATTATTTTTAGTAATCTATCCCTAAATGTATTTGAAAGACATTACTTTGCCTGACATTTTAATAAACACAAGATTGATAGGGTATTGCTGAGTATCAGGACTGTCAAGTAGTTAAAGGCCCATTCCTATCAAAGGGAGGTTAAAAAGAAATCAGTCCAATGGACAGCCCTTTATAGTCCAACCAGATTTGAGGAATTTAGTGTCAGTTCAAGATCTGACCCTGAAAGCAGAATTGGAAGGGGCTGTGAGAGGTCCTCTAGTGCATCATAAGTGAAGAATCAAATCTCCATGTTGTCTTTACGTTTGGCTTGATGATTCTGTTTTGTGGGAGATTTTATTTTATTTATTATGGGTTGTTTGGTTTTTGTTAAGACCGTGATGGGCATTCTAAAACTTCCCTGATAAAATGCATCCATCTTCACTCCTGGAGACGTTTACCTAAAGTCTAACCTGAATTTTCCTTGACATAACTTCTTTGAATACCTACCATGCAGTTCTTTTTGCAGGATGAAGTTTTCAGTCTTTGAGGTTAGCCCCTAAGGAAGCTTCTAGCCTCTGTAACATGGCAGTCTGCATTTCTTTACTTTATGTGACAAGCACAAGTGGTGTCAATCTCAAGGTATTGCTGGTTGAGGTATGAGGCAGAAGTTAAAAATACACAAACACTTCCCCAGATGAAACATTGCATCAGCACTGAAATTTGAAGAAGTATTGTAAGCAATAAAAAAATGCAAGTGCTCGGAGACTGGAGGGTGTCTCCCTATATTGTCTGCATTCCATGAGATTCTGTATAGTTTATGCTTTCATTGCAAAATAATTTGTCAGTTTCTCATTTGCCAAATCATTGTCAATATAACACAATGCAAGTCATGAGTTGCTGCTCTGAGAGCAGCTGTCCTGTAAGCAAGCTGTCTCCATTTAAGCATAAAGGCCTCTTTCAACAACAGAAGTAAAAAAAAAAATCTATTTTGCCAGTTTTTCATTGGACCAAACACAACAGTGAGGTGTGAGCTTCAGAAGTTACGCAAAGATGAGTAAATGCTACGCTGAAAGACACCTGCAGTATTGTTTTCTTGCACTGTGCGGGAGTTTATTTTTGTTAGAGTTAGGTTGATGGTTGGACAAGATGATCGTGAAGGTCCCTTCCAACCTAGAAGATTCTATGATTCTATGATTAACAGAGGCCCTGCAAATAGCAAGTGTAGTAACAGGGTTCAGGGATGAGCTTTGGGTATAGCAGTAGGAGAGACTATGCAGTAATTATAGTAATGTCATATCAATGCAGTTTCATATCAGTTTGTTTTGGTGATGAGGAATGACCTACCACGTCAGTTGTCAGACAGGGACCAAATTTAGGCTCTTTGCTCTCTATCGTGAGTAATTATCTATCCAGGTTTTCTTTTCTCATCACCATGCCAAGGTGATTTTGTATTTGTATTTACCAATACACCTAAACAAGACAGTATAAGCATTAAAACAGTGGAGCTCTACTTCTTGATGCTACTGCTATATACATGTTAAATAATAGTAAAAGAAAAGGGTGTTGGCTGCTTTTAGTAAAACATACTGTAGCAAGAATAATTATTCCTTGATCCATTCCAGTTTGAAAGACTTCAGCTGAGCTTGCAACTAAGTTACAGTCATAAATGAGACGATAGCAGTCAGTCTCAAAAGCTGTTAAATCTTTCAGTTCCATGAATATAATATGCTATTTCTTCTGTACAATTAATTAAATTAATATATGACTAAGGTGTAGATAAAAACACGCAACAGCAAGTCTGAAGGCCATGCTGGATAAAATAAGAATAATTATGCAATTTAAATTTGATTTACCAACTATAGATTTTCAGCTATATATTTTAAAAAAATCACCTTCATTTTCTTCCCCTACAGTCAAGTACAATCAAAAAGATCAGGAAATTTGAAAATTTGGAAGCAGAGAAACAGCCCAGCAAGGATTGGTAAGAAAGGAAAAGGTAAGATACTGCCCAAACTTGATTGTTGAAACATTTTTGCTTCTGAAAATACTGCTAATTAGCACTATTTACTCAGATTTTATTAGCTAAATTTCAATTGCTATACATGCAAAATACATTATTCAACCTGTAAATATTAATTATATTGTTAATGGGGATAACTTTATGGTCATTTTGTGATGCCTCAAATCAGTGAAACATGGTTTTCTATTTTAGAGTTGATCAGAGATGTTAACACTTTGAATGTAGTGCACTGCTAGTACTTTTTCATAGAATTTAAATAATTAATTATAATCTTTTGATTGCTGAGTTTTAAATACTAATATTGGTAAACTGGAAAATACAGTGGTATTTGGATGTAATATGATATTTATATGTCATGCAGTAATTGCTTCTGGTTACACAATTGGTATTAATTATGCAAGCATGAATCATTCATACACCAGGGTTTTATGTTCCATCACAACAGCGAAGCAGGTTTAGATTTAGACCCAGATGCCGTTGGCAGCACTTGTACTGAAACAGATCAGGAGGCTCGGATGTTTCAGTGCCAGGGCATTTGTAAACCTGGTAGGTTCACCATGCTCAGATAATGTAAGTCAGTATTGTTTATAGACATCAAGATGCTGAATCAGTTTATGCCAGATGAATGTCTGGCTTCTTTTAGCATCAGTTCATCCTCTTTGCTTTTAATTAAACGTTGAAAGCAGACATTGGCATCCCTGGTGAAAGCTGTCCTACCAGGGGGACTGAGAGATCCATAAATCAGTCGTATGACGAGGTACTGGACACTAGTAAGGCTTCAGTTTAAGTATCAGCTCCAGTGGTGAGCATGTGACTTCCAGAAAGTTAAGTGACAGGAGATAGTGCTATTAGATATGAGCTCCGAGAACCAAAAATCTAGAAAATACCACTTAAAAAGTAAGATTGAAAAAATAGAGACAATTAGTGTGCAGAAGAGATGACTGGGATACCAGTCTGCACACACAAAAGAAGCTGGTATAAAAATGAAGAGTAAGCAGGTAAGAAGAAAAGCAAGAACAACATAATTGGCAGCAGGAAAGACTCATACTGGGCATTAGGAAAAGCTTTCTAATGCTAAGAACTGGCTCAGACACAGCTGGCTGTTTGGGAAGCTACGGAGGCGCTCCATCACAGAAGTGTTAAGAACAGGCTGGACTAATGTCAATCAGAAATGAAACCGATGCAGCTGGGCCTATGCTGGGGCTGTCCTTAAATTATGTCCCACGTCCTCAGCATCTTAAGCTTTCTAGGATGCAGAAAATGCTCCAAACTCCTAATCTAGAAGTTCTTGAAAGAAATGGCGTTCAGTAATTCCCTGCTGCTCTGCACTCTAAGGAGGAGGTGGTATTTCTGTTGGGACAATACACAGCTCCCTAATGAACATCCTGAATTGAGACGCTTCCCTGGTCAGTGTGCTGCTACCATTGCTCTGATACCTATGCCCAGCGTACATTATTATTGCAGTATATTATTAAGCAAGACTGTAGCACCGACCATTTAAACACCTAAATCCAAATTATACTTAGACCTTACTCATGGTGTGTCAGCCAGAACTTACTTACAAATACCAAAAATTATTTTTCTATTGGCTTCAGTGGTAGCCTCAACAAATATTGAAATATTTCCCAACTGTCAGAGGTGTGAGAAAGCTGGATTGCCCTCTCCCAGAAAGATAGCTTACAAGTGATGTCACACAAAAGCGTGGTCTTACACCGAGGCAAAACTGGTGCAGGTGCATGATCTTCCCTAGAACCTATTTGCAGCTGTAGAAGGGTGGGATGCGGCAGATCTTTTGCAGCCCTAGTTCTGGTTGTCTTGAAAGATTTCATTGTGCACTTCAGGTATGTCACTCCCCAAAGAAAGTTCACATTGTGCTTCAGTGTCATCCTGGAAGCGGATTCATGTACTGTGCCTGGTGTCTATTTTAAGACCAGGCTCTTTCCTAACCTGCCTTACAACACCAAACCAAATTCCCTTCAGAGCTACATTAAAATGGTGCTACCTCTCAGGCTACTGGGTCTAGTAAGTAAGTGATACTAAACATTACCATTAAAAAAAAAAAAAAAGGCAAAGACAAACGAATAAGAAAACCTCAAAATCAAAAACGCCTTTGTTTTTTCCTTCTGCATTTAATTCATTATTTCAAGAGACAAAGATTTGGGGAACAAAATTCATAGATGGTGTAGAGAATACCATGGCATCTCTTTTTTTTCTTTTTAAAATAAAGGCCTAACTTCCTCCTGATTACAACAACTCTAGAGCTGATCAGAGCAGAGATCCACACCCTACTCCTGTTACCAGTTGAGTTATACAGTGCTTTGTTTCACTGCAGCTGAGCATCTCTGTCTTTGTACATGAGGTTCCAGAAAAGTTTTTGAAGTCATTATAGAATAAGTAGGAATAAGCCATGAGTGAACTTGTAGGTAAAACTAAGAAATATTCTGGTTTGATTCTGGAAGGTTGGCTACAAGCACTGCAGCTGAAGTTTTCAAAATATGCTTTAAAAGTAAAAAAGCCTCACTAGATGCCTCTTGAAAGTGTAAACAGCCAAAGCAACTTTAAGCTTCACTTTGTGCTTCATTTGCAGTAGTTATCTGACCCAGCCTCACACCTCCCAGCCTCTAACTCTGTAACAGGTCACCACAGCATAGCGTTACACGCTATACCCTTGCCCTGCCATTCATGCTTAATGTGGTCACGGCTTGGTTTCTTACGGCGTGCTGGGACTCCTGGCCAGATTTCATTGCTAACAGGAGAAAAAGTCAGCCTGACAAACTGAGTATTTCCAGTGCAAGCAAAGGAAAACAGAGTTGCTTTTTACTCCGTAAGTATATACACACACATATATAAGTGTATAATATCTTGCTAGGTGAAGGCTTCTTTATGTTGCACTTAAGACTTACAATGTTCTTTTGAAAGAAAAGCCACCCTTTCCCTTGTCAGAGAGCTGCACCTCAGCCAGTCAGTTGAGTACGAGAACTGATAATTTAGCAGAACACTCCAGGATTCAACATACAAGGTAGCACTAAGCACAAAGTTGGCTTTATATCCTTTTCTCCACACCCCTGCCCCACCAAAAATTTCAGATATGGCAGGCCTAATGTTAGGAGGCTGTTACAGTTTGCAAATAGTTTCCATCCTGGAAGAAGGCGCACCCAACAGAATTTAAACAATGCATGCTGCAATCTCAGTTACAGTGGCATAAATTCGGATCAATTCCATTGGGGTCAGGACAGTTATATCAGTGTCAGGCACCTGAGGATTGAGCCCAATTAACTGCAATAGATTAGTTCTCATCTACTTTTCTGTAAGTCAGAGCAGAATCTGAGCCCTAGCTTTCATTTGGACTGTGTCCATGTAGCAGGCCAAATCTGGCTTTGAATTTTAAGAGAATAGATGTGAAAATAGTGATTTTATTGGAACTAGTCCCAATTACAGTAGTGCAGATTTGGGTCTAGAGACTATTTAGAGTCCAGGCACCAAGCTGTGGTCAGCAGTTGAGGTCCCATCATACTTTGGCCTAGGTGGACTGGAACATTCAGGTTGCAGACTGCAAAAGCCTTTCCATGTGATTTGGGGTACTGCAGTTCAGACCTGTGTTTAATCATAATTATTTTTCACATGGATGAAGGCAGAAATTCCAGAAATAAAGCCGACATGTGGAACACACTTGTATACCTAGTTACTCTACCACCCCCAGGAATATTTTTTGACTTGTTAACTATTGGAACCTGATCCTCATGTAATACAGGAAATGTGTAATGGTGATACCGACAACCTTACTAAAGTGCAAGCTGTGAATAGCCCTGGTGAAGCTGAGCAGCCAGAAAGACAAAAATGTTGGTATGTCAGCTGTCTATTGCTAATGCAGGTGAGCGGCTTTCAGAAATATTTAAGCCAGTTGGAGTATACTTGACCCAATTTTCATTTGTGGGAAAAAGGAAAGAAAGGCAACAAAACATGAGCAGGACAATGACAGCATATACTAACGTGAACAGTATAAATTGTTCCTTCACTGGTAGGAGCAGTGATACAAGCAGTAGCAGAAAGGCAGAGCCTAGCAAAAGGCTGCAGAAACCCAGGTGCAAGCCATAAGATTTAAATGGGCACTCAAGGAGGAGGAAGACTGTCCTGTTTGATGGTGGGGAGGAAGCAGCATCAGCTTAGGGTGTCAGGGTCTGTCTGCCACCTCTTCTCCCAGGTGTGTGAAGGCTGCCTCCCTCCTGCAGTGGCTCCATGAAGCTGGGTGCTCTGCGTTAGGGAAGTAATTATAAGGTGAGTGAGAAATGTAGCTGTGTACGATCAATTCCCTATTAAGAATTCTCTCCCATTATTTAAGTTGAACTGATGCAGAGCTTAATGAATCACTGTTTTCTGACAAACAATAAATATACCACACAAATGAATTTCAGAGGCAGTAAAGACTCTTCCTGCATTTGAATGGAATTTAGCAAATAGTCCCAGATGAAACAATGCAGAGAAAAAAATGTCAAAACACTTCATTTTTAGTATTTTCAAAATGGAGTGTTTCATTCTAGAACTGCCAAAACACTTCCAAAAACTTTCAAAACAAAGCTTTTTAGCTGTCCATTTTAAAATTGGCCTAAATTTAAAAAGCAAAAAAGCTTTTAAATGTGTGAAACAGCCCAAGACCAAAAATGAAGCCATTTCTTTGTAGCTGAACAAAATATTTTGGGTTGAAAAAAAATTATACTTTTCCCGATTATTTTTTATTTACCAACATTTTTTAAAAGCTCAATTTGATCAAAACTAAAATACAATTCTGAATTTAAAAAAAAGAAAGTTGTTAGATAGAACTACTGACTAAAAATTCATGTGTTACCAAGCTTCAGTTCTAGGTAATCTTCTGCCCAATTAATGCCTCTTTGAGTTTAGCGGAGCAAAGTCAGGCCTATTACTTTCCAAAATCTGTTCAAGCTTATTGATTTATTTTTAAACTGGAAAAGAGGAAGAGATTTATTTTTATAATGGTGAAATAACAAAGGTTCCATCTGAAAACTCCCAGCCATGTAAAGGTAAAATTAGGTGCTCGAAGACATCACTGTTCTCTGTGGTGCTGTATCAGAGACAGCATCCTGCTTAGCCCCAGCCTGGAGCTCGTTTTCAGCTCAATCTCCCTGAGCATCCCTGCTGTCCCAGCTTGCTTCCACTCAGGCCCAAGCCTTCAGGATGAGCGGAGGGAGAAACAGCTCCCATCCAAATTCTGGTTCACAGGCAGCATCGCTGTCACAGGCAGCAGCCACGTGGCTGCTTGAGCTCTTGTTCCTACTTGAGCTCAGCCGTGGAAGGCAGTAAAGATGTGGTGGTTGCGTGCCCCCTCACAAAGAGCGTGGAAATGAAGCCCCAAACTGCCGCCCTCCCAAGAGGTGCAGCAGCAGCACTCCAAATCAATACTTTCAGTCAGAAATATTTGGCTTGCAGGTGTTTGGCTTTCTGATGAATAGCTCTAATTTTCTACAGAAAGCAGATACTTTTTTGTGGAAAAAAATATTCTCACAAAATCCAATTTTCCCCTTTAAGGAACAGATGGTGACGGAAAATTTTTAACCTATAAGATGTAGCAACATGTGTGATTATTTTTCCCAAAACAGTCTTTTCTGCATATCCATTGACTTGCCTCACTGCAGAAAATTGCAGTAAACATCCCTGGCTCTGAGCCCAAAATATTGCCCACTTTCCTAAACTCTAACAATGGATTTATTAAAGATGTTTCCATGTGTGGACCTTGCTTTTTCTCTTATACCAAGCCCATTAGGGGTAGAACTACATACTGTCCTATTGCGTGTCACTGGATATCACGATCATGTTCCAGGGTCGGCTGATGGAAAAATAAAGGGGGCTTGCAAGGACCTATAGACACAAAGAACATCGAATGAGTCACCAAGGAAAGGGGAGTCAGGTTCCATAACTATCTTAAAGGTTTAAAATATAGTATTACCAATACACATGTGCAGATGTTCTAGAATCTATTTGCTTCCAAAATAAAAAGCAAAGACATGTTATCATAAGAGCAAAAGAAATTCATCTAACTCTGTTTGGGATTTGTTATTATTCAATCATCAAAAGAAAGGAAATCCAGCATCAGTGATCACCTCCTCCCCACTGTCTATCACAATAAGTTACCGTCCTTAATTTTACCCAACTGTGTCATATTGTCACCAAATATTGGAGGTTTAATCCTCAACTTTGAAGTTTTTCTCTTTAGTGGAATTAAGCCAGAACCACAAAATTTTTGAAAATGCAGTGCTTGACTGAATTGAATGTATTTTTTCCCTGTGAAAATAAAACCAAACAGAAAGCTTCTGCTCTTCCAAAGGATGGCTTTTAAACTGCCTTTGACCCTTTTTCTTCACATTTATATTGGCTCTGGTTATTTGACTAAAACTGTAGGAAATCTAATTCCAAAGATTATTTTTAAAAGACAAATAAGAAAACTTTGATAATTCTTTTTTATATATAACTGCTGCCTTTTTTTATAAATGCTTTCCAGATTTGGCTTGACATTCTTACACATTTCAGGATTATCTGAAATTTAATTCAAGTAATACTTTAGTTTGGCCCTGCTTTTTTAGGTAATTGATTTTAAGTGTTCTCTTTAGGAATATTTGACATAAAATAGAGATTTTGGAGATTAAAATCCAATATACATATATATACCTATGCTTCTAAATACATGTGTATACATATGTATATGTAGCCCACAGAAATTAATCATAAAAATCAAATGTGTTCAACTAATCAAATACAATAAACATGTCATTCATTACTTTAAAATTCTATTGATCTTAGTGATAACTTTTCCTAAATAAAAAAGTCGACTCTGGCCACAGTAAAATTTACTGAGTTTAACAAAATATTTTAACAGAGTTTAGCCTGAATTCAAGAGAACTTCACAGAGGGAGGTTTCAGTGGCTGATATATGAAGGGAGGAAGTTTTCATATCGATAAATATGGTAACATCTGCCAGGTAAAATGTTGTAATCATCATTGTAATGGTCCCTTCCAACTCTGACAATTCTGTGATCCTCTGGGTGCTACTTCCCTCCCACTGATGTCTTGGACAGTTTAGATTAACACCATATGCCTGCTTCTAGAATAAGCTGGAAACCAGTGTAAATACAGAGGAAGATAAAGAGTTCATTTTGCAGCCTTGCTTTCCCTGCATTCCTGCTGTCCTGGAGCTAGGGGTTGGTGGTATCTACAGAACTATGGAAGAGGAGGAAAAGAGCCCCCAAAACAGGTGGAAGCACAGAGTCAAGAGAACTGAGAGGAAGAAGAGAGGAGGAAAGGTGAGGAAAGATATGGAGAAATTATGGGAACTGGGGGGGTAGGTTGGTTTTTCATAGAATAAACAGACAAGGGGGATTGTGCAGTGGTGTTGAGGAAATGGCAGTGTTCTAAAGCGTTGCAATCAGTAAGCAAGGGGAGTGGCTCTTGTGGAGATACATTAAAGAAAATAGGAAAGATTATCTGTACGTATAGAGATACACGGGTAATGACAACAGCACAGGAGGGAGATCTGGAGTGAAAGGAAACGATTCAGGCAAGTGTGAACATCATGGAAGTTACTACTCGCTTTTAGAGAGCCAGAACTGGAACCTGTGTGACACGCTGTTCCTATAGCAGTGCCACTATATGAGGCACAGTAAGCGAAAAAAAGGGAAGTAAACAACTTGGCTTTTAAGTCTACATGTCAGACTTCAATCCAAGCTTCAATCCAGTTCTCTTTTAGCTCCTTCATAGCTCCAAATGGACAAATAAGTCTGGCTGTGTTGCAGGTAAGCTTGCAACCTCATCAGAGAATGGCAAGTGCGTTTAGGGAAAATCTTGAAGCTGCTTTCTGATAGATTTAGGCTTCCATTCTCTCCTGTATCCTGTTCATGTCCTCTTCCCGAGTTCTGAACTTGCCTTGCTTTGCCCTCGCATGGGGATTGTGCCCTTAACGCTGATCCATGCTGCCTACACCTCAGTGTCCACAGTGTTTCTCTAATGTGTGCTAACACCAACACATGATACATTATAAACTAGGTGTGATTTAAATTCTCTTTTCCTTTGGGAAATTTGTAGATAGAGATCATTGTGTAGCATCTGTAGTTTCCAAATGTCCATATGCAGGATGAATTAGTCAAAAATTATTCCCTCACTCTGTGTTTACACTGTAGTCTTCTTGGCAGAAAAGATGTTTACTTATTTGTAGCAGTATAGCAAGACCTTTACCCTATTGTTTGCAAGCTTTAGCCAGCAGATGAGAAATAAAAAATACTTCAAATTAATACTTGTACGAAGCCCATTTATGACTGTATTAAATTACAGCTTCAGGAATGAATGTCAGAACTAGCTTGCACTGTGCTTTGTCACTGCTGTATTAAAATGTCTGGTGTTAGGCCTGTCCATGTGGACGTACACACCTCTCCGTCAGCAGAGGACTTAGTGAGTTACACAGACACGTACTGAAATTCAGATGGAACTGCAGAAAACTGCCTCCAAACAATTTCTATGGATTGGCTTCTTTAGACAAAAGGCAGTGATGAATGCTTTGTTATACCAGAGGCAAAGATGTTTTTGTGAAAAAAAATAGAACAGAAAACAAACCATAAAAACAAATGGATAGTCTGTTTTCTGCATGGACAGATGTATAAAGTCTCCTTACATTGTTTTTAAGAAGAGCTCTGGGTTGGTTTGTTATTTGTGAAAATAGTCCCATCTTTTTTCCTCATGGCTTTTGTATTTGAGAACCCAAGACTAACACCAATACTCTTTTCAGCCTTTAATGAAGAAATATGTTCTTACTGGAGGAAAATCCTGGAGTAAATAGCACCAAAGTAAGCAAAATATTTGCAGGTCATCACATTGATTCTGTTTTTAAAGAAAATATGGGCCAGAAACATCGCAGGCAGATATATTGCAATCCATCTCTGGTAAAATAATGACAAAATACTCATAGTTACTCAATTAAAAGTGCCAGAATTCAAACTAAATGTTATTCATAATAAATGGTTCAGCTAGCTGAATCCGTGGTGTGACAGAGACAGCTATAATGAAAATCAGCAATGCTATGATCTTTTTCTTTTCCTTTCAGAGAATTCATAATGTGCTTTTAATTAGAGGGAATCCAGTTTTCAGAAATCATAGGATGTTTCTGCATAACCGGTCTGCTGCTGCCTGGTCCACTACTGCCAGCAGGAGGTAAGTGTTAAGGGTGAGCCTGTGTCCCAGGGCATTGAACCCCCAAGCAGGGGAGAGCTTCAACTCCAGCATTGCAGGTTTTCCTGGGGAAAGGTATCCTCAAAATAAATTTTGTTTAGTAGACTGTAAATGAGAAAGTCTAAGTAATGGTCCAAAATACTACAAACACTGAAATTTGAGGGGAGTTCAGGTGCAGAACTGAACCGCATGGCTTATATGTAAAGAAGTGTAAGAATTGTATTTTTTTTTCTCAAAACTGGAGGAGGGCAAGGATTCAACAATTTCTCTTAATCTTTGCTTAGATAAAATGGACTTCCAAGAGTTTCACTTCAGTTCTAAACAACCAGGACATGAGGAGAAGCGAAGTGTTTGCTAACAAAGTTGCATGAAGCTGCCTTACCAAGACCACGCAGTGACATAGCAAGGTACGTTATAAAGTTAAGCAATTGAGTCAACTTCATGTCTGCAAGATTTACACCTGAAGGCAACTTACTCTTATTTTGATTTCTATGTTCCTGAAGGCAGCAGGACTGTTTCCTAAGACAGTGCATAGGGTAAGGGAAACGACGCGAGCTGTGAAGCCCTCTGCTCATTTTTCACAGTGCATAGAGGCTTGCCTGACAACAGGAACAGCAGCTGTAAAAATGATTTACACTCAAACAGTCAATATTTCAGGAAATGCTAAGAGATTTGCATCATAATACATAAGTGAATTTGGAATAAGTAAAAACAAATAAGGCTTCTACTCTAAATTTTAATCTGTTTTCCTTGTTTTACTCTTGTTTACGGTTTAAACTCTTCTTGCTCCACAACCACAAGCCTTTAAAGCCAATGCAAAAATGAAGGGGAAGAATCAGACCCTAGACAGAGGTAGGACTCCAGACGGGGGGTTCCCAAGTAAAGAAATACCAAAGTCAAATCAGAGTCTACATCTCTTTGTTTAGAAAGCGCAGAGATCATCGAATCATAGAATGGTTTGGGTTGGAAGGCACCTTAGAGATCATCTAGTTCCAACCTCCCTGGGACACCTCCCACTAGAGCAGATTGCTCAAAGCCCCATCCAGCCTGGCCTTGAACACCTCCAGGGGTGGGGCAATAGAGGCAATATTTCCAAGTGAGAATTTATATCCCTCAATCTTAAACAATGACTATAATCCCAGCCATGGGCGATGACAATGACTGTTAGGGTATGACAGAGATTCCCCCCATATAATGTTATTTTGCTAAAGATGCATAGATATACGCACACATATAAAACAACAGAACTGTACTTAATAGATCACTTCAATAACAAAAGAGTTAGAGAACATAACTGAGCTCTTTTTCATAGGAGTGGTCTTGTTTACATCAATAAGAATAATTTACTATGATAAAGGTTTAGGGGATCAAGCCTATGTAACAACTTATCTGTGCTCTTTAGGTTTTATCCTTAGATAACATTATTCTCTAGCAACAGAAGGAAAATGCCACGTTGACAGGTAACTCAACCTAT
Organism: Gallinago undulata; assembly: GCA_026546715.1. Classification (NCBI taxonomy): domain Eukaryota; kingdom Metazoa; phylum Chordata; class Aves; order Charadriiformes; family Scolopacidae; genus Gallinago; species Gallinago undulata. The sequence continues at coordinate 18,758,491 of JAOTQQ010000052.1, read as the reverse complement.
TTCCAAACAGCATGCCAAGTCACTGCTTGGGTGTGACATTTGATTGCAGTTGCTTTCACACTTTGATTTATTCTGCTGCTCTCGTCAGTGCACTGTTTCCCCTGTGCAAATTCCTGCAGACACATTAGCGTGGAGATTGTCACACTGCTTGTCCACTTGTCCACACAGCTGAGCTCTAAGCTATTCGGCCAACACCCTGAGATTGACCCCAGCCAAGGTGGTGGCTCTACATGCCACCTTCTGCATTTAAAACATGGCAAGAAGACCCTTGCTATTGTAGAAGTTACTACAGCAGACACGAGAAAACTGCAAACTGTTACTGTGAAAATATATCCTTATTAAGACAACAAATGTTGAGCCTTCTGTAAATATTTTAGTTATGCAAAATAACCTTCACTACAGTATATACTGCTATTATTGTACTTAAGGAAAATTGTGCAAAATTGATTAATTTATTAACAAATGTTCAAAGGGAGACTAAGACCAGACTGCAGGATTTGGCATATCCCAGTAGAGACCAGTAGCAGTGTCTTTTTTAGGCAATATGCTGTCCGTATAATAGCGATTTCACTGTAAGAATTTATAACCTGTTTCTGATCAAAGTATTGCAAAATCATGATGTAGTTCTGGATTTTTGGCAGACACAATGTGTCAAGCTTTATTTTAGTTTTATTTTTTAATAGTTAAGCTTGCAAATCAGAGAGGCATTTTCTTAAAACCAAAGGTAAACCCCTTCATTTTGCAATGAGCAGCACAGAGAGGAGACAAGAAATCTTATCAGAAATATTTGTAAAATCATATTTAGGGTCAGCATTATAGAATCTGGCCTGTTAGATGCCTTTGCTAAAGACAGATTTCCCCAAGAACCTGTGCAGAGAATTAGATTTCTAGAAAAGGATACCAAAGGGAATAGCAAAGAAGTAAGATGCCCATGGATGGAACAGGGCTTAGAAACTTCTGCGTTTCTTTCCCACAGGACCCTCACATGTCTGATGAAGTAGGAGAGGATTTCAGAATAACCAGCAGATTCTTCTCAGTTAGAGCAAGAACTTCCTTTCAGCTGCATGCCGGGACATCGGGTAATTGGCTGTCCTGGACAGAGAGACAAGCTTTCTTCCTGCCAAGGCATTTCAACCTGGTCTGAATAGCAAAAGAGGCACTGAACCAGATAAAGAAGCATTGCCAGCCTCCTTGGAACTGGCTAAGACACTCCCTAGTGTCTGGGAAATTGTGATTCAAATATCTGTTTATCTGGTCCAGAGTGGAGTGGAGAATGTCTACAGCACAGAAAACAACAGAGAAAAAGCAGTGAGGAGCCAATTCCAACCACTCAGGAACTTCAGCCTGAGTCAGGGCACCTGGGAGCTAATCAGCTGATGGTCAAGCTTTAAAGCCTGATTCAAAGGGACCACAAGGAAACTCCAGAACAACAGAGTTATCTGTGTAGAAGTAACATGAATCCTCAGCTGACATGAATCTTCATCTTTTGCAGGAGGATTCCTGATAATTCCTGGTAGCGCTGCTTCTCCAGGTGACATAAAGGAAAAGTTTCATCAAAGAGGGGAAGCAACTAAGGTGAGTGTAAAGAAGAAATATTTCATCACCTACTGCAAATCTGTTCAGTCAACTCCAGCCAACTTGCCTATCAAGTTATAAAATGAATGTGGGGAGAAATAACGGTGAATAGTTTCTGAATTATGTGTAATAGTACTATAATATCAGTATGATATTTCAAGTAGCTTCTGATTAACATAAAAATAAGTTAATCACAGAAAACGGTTGCTGTACATTTTCATGGTCTAGTGTTGTAACGTTCTTCCTGTTGCCGCCTGTGAATGATGTGATGCAGAACAGGGCCTCCTGTTGGAATGAGATAACTCAAATGCTGTGCATGCACACTGAAACTGAGCTCTCACTGTCATGTCTCTGTGATATACAAGAAGGAAATAAACCACCAGGAAATAGTAACTTAACTTTCAGAGGAAGAAATGCAGTGTGAAGCCATGAAGTTTAGTGAGAATTACAATAAGCTGGACCTAGAGCTGTGTGAAGCTCACAGCTTTAGTTTACCTATGCTTCAGCAAATTTTGCCAGTAGGCTGGTTTGCTTTGCTTGATTTTCCACCAATGAATTTCAGATTTATGTGTGTTGGAAAATCAAAGGTAGTGCTGAACCTAGGCAAATTTTGCCATGTCCTCTATTCCTTTGCACAGTTAGTCTCATGCTGTCTCTGAGTGTAGGGGAACTGTCTCTGACAGTGTAGGGGAACGGTAGTATCATATATGCTTAGAATCATCACATAAAATGTTTCAAGAGCAAACAAGGAAAGAGACCTAGTGCCGATTTAATATGACCTAATGCCACAGCACTTCCAAGGTCATTTACCTGTGCCTAGAGAGAGAATACTAGAGTTTTGGTGGATGAAGGACTTGCATGGCTAGTGGAATCTTGAAAGCTGCAGATCCATGCCCGCCAGCTGTGAGCTTTGCTTTGCAAATACATTTTGCCTATCTACCAAACAGCAGGCCATGGTTATTGTTTCAGGTTGGGTGGGATAGAATCACCTGTACACAGAACTGTGCCAAGGTAACAGAAGGTGCAATACTGGGTGTTTATTAACTTGAGGTTTTTTGTGTGGAAACCCATGTAATCATTTAAAACAGAGTTATGTTGGATCAGGTGAAATTAACATCAAGGCCCACTCCATTGCACTGCTTTAACAGAGTTCTTTCAGGTTAACTCATTACAGCTTATTTTGTAGAGAACCTTTTTTCAGAAACTCCTGTTCTGGCCCTGCAGGCCAGAAATGTGACTGGAGACTGTCACAAGTGAGACACAGTGGCTGGTGTAACCCAGCGTTCTGACATGAGTGTTAGGTAGGTTCAGCATGTCTCCTGGAGTAATTTAGCACTCCGTGTTCAATGATTAGCACAGCTGTAGCCTGAAGTAAAGGCTTCTGCTTTCCCAACACAGACTTTTGTTCCACTCATTCTTCATGTCCCACAGTCCTGTATGACCAAGGATATGCTTTTGGAAGAACTTTTTGTCTCCCAGCAGTTGCCTATGAACAAGAACTGTGGTTGCCAGCCTGCTACGGCAGCTTCAGTAACTAATAGCATTCCAAATCATCCTGCTCCTTTTTGTCAAAGGCATTTGGCTTGTGCAAAAAGTACTTTTCAGTCAGAAGGGTAATCATTGGAAAGAACATTTTTAAAAGAAATTTTATATTTCTTAAGCATTACAGAAAGTACATGACATTTGCCTGTACCTATAAACAACATGAAGGCAAATAAGGTACTGTGCTAATAAGGATGTCAAAATCTTGTTGAAAAATGAACATGAAAGCTCAACTTTATCGAGTCATTCATATTCCAGACTTTCTGTGGGAGCCAGCCTAGGCTTTAAGATGTATCATTTGTACAAGAGAGAATAGTTATTATTCACCTCTTTTTCTGAAAATTAAAATTTAAAGAAAACGTACTCAGATAAACAGATTTTCCTACATCTTTGCTACAGGAACTGAATCCATTGATTATATTAAATGTGAATGGTTTTCCTGGCCATTCTCCCACAGCGTGGAGAGCAATTCAAATCATGTTTCCTTGAACACTTAGCAGCTGGTGATTGCTGGCTGCAGGCTACCTGCCAAAAAGACACCATGCATACAAACAAAATATATAGTAATATATATCTATTTACATATATGGAACAGAATAGGTCACATTTGTCCCTACATTAATAAGTATATCAGCTCTCATGGTGCTGGAATGGAGCACCTTCACTAGGCAATTGCTTCAGCAATACATTTTCCAATATTACTGACTTTGCAGGACACATTTCTTGGAGAATGGACAGTAGTTTCTAGTATCTTTGTCTATTGCGAGTGCAGCAATAAAAAGAATTGATCAGATGAGTAGTGAAAATGTAGTAAAATGTAGTACCGTTCTAGCAACATAGACAGGATAGATGTATTCTGTCTGTATGATCACCATAAGGATATGGATCTCCTACTGATGTTGGTCTGGTGGGTGCAAAAAGTAATTACAATTGCATTTACCCCGTGCTGAGAATGGAGCTTGCAAGATCACAGCAAAGCAATGCTGTAGCACCGCCGTGGGCATTAAAAGGCCATATAAGCATTCAGGCAATTAGCATGTAGTGCAGCGAATAGGAACCTGAAGTAGCTACAAGTTGGAAGATGGCTAAGGAAGGAAAAAGAGTTTAGCTTTCTGACACAATACTAAGTCCTTCCATTGATGGAAGGCCACAGTGATGGAGAGATCTTCCTGACAGTGCTAACACCAGGGATTTGTGGTGAAGGCAACCCATCCCAGAGTTGCATATTGCCAAATAATTTGTTAGTACTCAGCAACATTCTCACTTTACAGTACTCAGGACCCTGGTGCAAAGATAAATTGTGGTGGAAGATGTGGACCTCTCCGAAGTGATGGTGGATGTCGTTGCACCTCAGTAACTGACTGTCCTGGTTACTGCTCCCAGAGTTTCCACGGTAAGTGTATTTAATTATCAACTCTTACTTTGCCTTTAGAAAAAGTTGCTTGTATATATATAGAGTCATGCAGTTCCCTCGTCTGGCACAGGTGTGAGGGAGCCTCCCCTGCCTGATTCATCAGCTGGCACAGCTGGAAACGACAGGATCCAGCCAGCTGTGGGACTATGTTTCTTTGATACAGAAATATTATGAAGTACTAGGTGTCCTTGGTACTTTCCCTGCCACCTTGACATACGCTAGCTAGGGCAGCCATAGTTTAGGTGCAGGTTGGTACTTAAAGTTGCAACAAATTGCTATCCGTAACAATTAAAAAATGGGTTAATTAAATACATGGTACAAATGGGAAGTAAGATTAGAGGTGACACTTAGCCCAGGAGGCCTTTTTCAGGCTGTGGAAAAAAATAGAACACAGTTATTTTTCCCACAGCGCGGAGAAGGCCTCATGTCCTAAATGTCATCTCTAATCTTGTTTTCTATTTCCAGTGTATATTACACTGCACTGCTAGTGCCACTACAGTGTTTCCATTGTAAACGCCTATCTTCAGAGGTTTGCAATTCAACCATAAATATTGTGCTCTGGGAAGAATGTTGGCAAACAAGTTCTAGAACTGAAACATATTTAATTTTTTTTCTTCCTGTAATTCAAAAAGATATTATATTTTAAAAATTAAATTTTGCAAGCCATTAAGCTATAAGAGAATTGCACAACACGTAGAGTTTGAAATTACTCCCAAAGTACTGTTAATATCTTATTGGGATAATGTGAAGCTTTTTTTTTTTTTAATTCCAAATACAGATATACTACTTTGTAAAGAATGAATAGTTATACAATCAGGTCAAATAAATGCTTTTTAAAGCTGTGAGTAAATATTTATAGGATTGGGTCAATAATCTGCATTTTATAAAGGCTCCTAGGTACATATTTACATAATAAAATGTAACAACTCTGCATCACAGACAAATAAAGCAATAATGTGCTTTTAGAAAACTTCATAAGTGTAGTTACACGGGCCAATAATCTGCAAGGTTTTTTCACATGAGAAGAGTCTCTATTTAGCTAAGAAAACCTTATTCATGCAGAAATAATCAGATCTGGTTCATCTGTCTTTCCTTTTTCCATGTGTTGTGGCAATGAAAGAGTTGTATATATAGTTTGGCTAAGACAGGAAAGATAGGATAGATGGCTTCTGAGGTTTGAAGAGCACACTATAAGACTGTGGAAGAATTATTTAAAGTGAGACAAAGGGGTTCTGGCAAGAATTGTAGTAATATAATTAAATTATGACTACTGGAAAATAACAACCAGAAAATCCTGCCAGATGACTGAGGAGCTGACAAACACAGGAAAAACCCATGATTTGGAACATGAGAAATAATACTGAAGCAAATAATAGAAAAATATATTTGACAGGGGAGTAGCACTAGCAGTATGGATTTAATACTTATATGCACTTTGCACTTATTTTCTGTGCTGAAAGACACCAGTATTTCAGTAGACTAAGACTTTGATTTTGCAATTGGATCTACACTAATTAATCCTCTTGGAAAGCTTTCTGGAGAGGAATATCTGACTCAGAATGTACATATGAAGAGCAAGAGATTGCAGTAATTTTCTTCACCAAGGTCTAAATAAAAACCATGAATGGTAATCACATTGGGAGTATTGCAAAATTAGCTCAAGGGGCAATCCAGAAGTGCTAATAAAATCAGATAATAAATTTCTCATCATACCAAACTATATAAAGGCATCTTTGTTTAGGACATATATATTACTATCTATATATTCTGTTGACCTCTAACACACAGATAATTGTACGACAATTTAATAACAAGGGAGGCAAGTATCGTTACTCTTTTTCATAGCCTGGCTTGAATTTTGTTGTAAATACTAGTATTAGTCCTGCTTCAGGTATTCTCCCTAATTTATTTATTATAGATGACAATCTTCTAGTAATGTTACTGCATCTTCAGTTCATACCTTTAGTTTTATAACACCAATTTAAACATGCTTTTATATTCCCCAGAACACAGTCCTTTAAAGTTACTAAAAATCACTTGAAACCTGGTCCAAATCCTGCTGAAGTGAATGGCTCTCTTGCATTTAATTGGGAGTGATTTTTTGCTTTCCCTAAAACTCCAATAAAATCTCCATTAATGTTTATGGGAACTGCAAGCAAGCATTCCCTTAATTTAAATGGCTAAATCATCTTTCATATATTATAATTTAAGATAAAGATTCCTGTTATATGTTTGTGTAATTTGTTACAAGTTTTATTCAGCATAAAGATTCCAATGTCTTGACACTGACAGGAAGAGTATAAACATTACTCCTGTTGCCCACCTCCTTAATCCCCAAGATGTCCCATTCATTTCAGTGAAATTCCTGGAGTTTTCCATGTACAACATTGACAACAATATCAGAATCTGATCCTTGACTATAATTTAAAAAAAAAAAAATGGGGGCCAGGCAGAAGCTATTCTTCTATCCATCTATTAAAGGAAAACTTATTTAATGTCAGCTGCATTCCTGATTCTTACAGAAATGTTGTATTTCTGTAGTTGTAGTTTCATAATTGACCTGGCTTTTAATGTTATAAGTGGCTAACTACTGAAAGACCACAGAAGCTATTTTGGAAAATGTGCCTGAAAACTAATTTCTTTGAGAAAAGAGAAATGGAAGACTCCAATCCAAATATAGTACAGAGTGAAAGAAATGTCTGGGAGATTTCACTGTTTTAATATGCTAAAACACAGGAAAGTATGCACACTGTAGAATAATTCCAATCACACTTCTCATGCAAGAAACGCCTCTGGATTTAAAGGGACCAAATTTCTTTTTTTTTAACTTTTCATCTTTTTTTAATATCTTACTAATAGTTGCAGTCGCAGCACTATGCAGCTCTCAGTTTAATCACTGCAGCTTTCACAAGGAACCTCTCAGTCTTTGAATATTTAAGCACTTAGTTGTCTAAATTTATGATTGTTGCTTTGCCAAGAGATAGGAGACAAATGTGGGCTCGGAGGGAGGTTTGTTCCTTCCAAACATGCGGTAAACACTCAGTGAATGAAAAGTCATGTGATATCACATTTTGTTAAGGAACTTACAGCAAGTGACCCGCCCCTTTTCACGGTAGCAGCAACTGTATTGTTCACCCCACATAAAGAATTGGTAGGTTATGCTAATCTGAAGAGGGAAGCTATCAACTGTATATGTCCAGACCATCTCCCCCATTGATTTTGTAATTAATGATGAATGTACATTTTGGGAAGGAGAGATTGCTGAGGAGGGAACTTCATGTGCAGAATAAAAATGTTACAGTAGCCTAATCAATTAGGTACAGTTGACAAATGGGTGCAGGATAACACTACAAAGTACTATGCTTTAGTAGTGGTCAAAGAGTCAGAGAAAAGACATCACATGATTTCTATATTAATCTTTGCACAGGTTAAATGTGATCCGTTGCATCAGCAGGACCGTGAGAAAACTGATATCTCAAAATCATGTTTCTTTGATGTTAACTTGAAAGCTATTTGCTTTGTTCACTGATAAAAACATTGTAATAATGCACTAGATGCCAGGAAGATAATTTGTCATTTTAAGCCTGCTAAGAGGAGTCAAAGTCATGTTGACTATCATTTTAGGAAACAAATAGGACACTTTGGACGTAGACTTAACCAATCTTAAGTGTCAGGAGAAGGTGGTATGCATTTGGAAGCACGCAATTAATCCTCTCTTTGGGTGCAGCCTGTAGAAAGGTTTATCTTTCCAACCCCATGCCAGGCCTTTCAGCCTCTCACTATAGCAACAGCTGCCACAGGGTGAAGTGACAATACCTATAACCAGCTTAAATATTCAGATTCAGCTACGCAGCAACGTTTGGATGGACAAGGTACACAGCAAGTTGTAAAATCAAGAAGGCTGCTGCAAAAATGCAGCACTTAATTCCTCAAGTCTGACTCATGAAAATGACCACTCTCTACACATAAGTCTCCACTGAATTGACTGTAATTATTCATAAGAGTGATAGCAGTTGGCATAAGAAGGTAATGCCTAGGACAGCATTTCCACAGCGCAGCATTCCAAACATCAAATAACACTGCTTCAGTTCTTGAGGGAGGTTCTCCTTACTTTTGGGTGGGCTGAAGGGCTTACATATTTGTGTGTGTGTATGTTTATAGGTGAATAACATCTATAACTTTCATTTTATTTCCCTCTTTTGACTTTTTTGGAAATACAAAGCAAAAGAAGACCTTTGGAGTGAGTACCGAATGTGTAGGTAAGAGATTTGTCAGTTTTTAATTGAACAATGGCCAGTGCTAGATTCTTCCAAAAAATAATTTCTTTTCCTGTAGTGGTTGAGCGAAATGAGTTGTGTGATGAGCTTGAAAACAAAGACATGCATTCCCATCTGGGAAAGACTGACTTACTAAAGAGACTTTTGCCTCAATGCAGCAAATTAAAATCAAACTCAGCCCACTGTGAAGAAGAGAAATCACTTATTTCAGTTTAAATCAGGGTTAACTTGCCTGATACCTGTGATATCCTAAAAAGATCCATTCTCCTGTAATTCACAGCCCTTCAGAGAACTTGAATTGCTAAATTATAACTGAAGGAGCTGCATAATAATATTTTTACACTGTACCGTTCACATTTGTATATCACAAATATGCAAGAAAAGGACATGTCTGGAGTTTTGGTGTAGGGGTTTTGGGGTGAAGATGGAGGGGGTGGTGTGTGTTGGTGAGTCACAGCCTGGCCACATGTACCGTGTCTCTGCCACACATGGAAAACGCAGCAATTGGATGTGTACATACACCACCTCTGCTTTGTGAACCATACACATACGCTCATCGGTGAGTTCCTACAGGGAAATGCTGGAACAACTTTAAGGTAGGAGATCAGATCTGTGAAAACCCCAGAAAACAGTGATCTTTCTCCAGTTGTGGAGCTTTGTTTTATGTACTTACTAGGCATGCACTGGGATGATGACTACTTTTAAGATGCTGTTTACTCTCACTTTGGACCAACAAGCTCTGTACGATTCATAAAGAGAGAGTACAACCAGCTGCAGGCGCAATATAAAAATCTCAATTTCATTAACTGAGAACATTAGACACATTATTGGCGCCTTCTAAAAGGAATTGGTGCTCCTTCAAAGAAGAGTTCACCTTCACTTTAATGCAAACCAAGAGTAACTCATCTCAGGATAGTGCAGTTGCACTGATTAACAATTTTCATTAAAAGGTAATAGAAGGGAGCTCTGTGACTCCATCATGTTTTTGGGGTTTGTGTGCCCTATGACAATGTCATGTAGCCTCAGTTCAGCACAAAGTAATGTGTCGTTATTATACCTGTTATCTCCAGCTGGGCACCAGCAATCTTTTTTAATTATAGGCAGGCAGGTGTGGCAGTGTGCTCTCCCTGTTTCCCCCCTCCTCCCTGGCTCCTGCTCCTGCTTGGGCTTTGGCCACCATGGCTGTGATAACTTGTATCTGGACTTTGGAGGATGGCTGGCAGCATTGTCAAAATACTGTCTGGAGTGGAGACCTAGAAGTTTTATTCTCATGAGAATATGACTATAGGTCAATTATCTTACTGCATAAATAGTGGACAGCCCGAGAACCCTTTGAGCTCTTCTGTGTGGCAGCAGGCTGCATGCCAGGATCTCCCCTTTTGTGAAGACACTCGCTTAAGGTTCTACTCCTCGAGGTTCCTTGCCACAACAGATTCTCGGTAAGTGACTAATAGCGTGCTAAACTTTGATATCTTAGTTAAGTAATGTAAAGGGTTGATTGTGCAGATATAATCCTTTAGACATAAACCGTTGACCAAGTCTGGGACTAGGATTGGATCCAGCCGCACCTAGACTCCTCTCTGAGAAGGAGTTTAGAAAGCAAGGGGGTCCTTTCTGAACCTCGTGACTCAACGGGAGGGTCTCCCTGACAGCTTCTCTGACCCTGTCCTCTATGCAGTAAATAATAGAGTGTACCCTGACATCGAATCTTGTAAATCACTATTGTATTTACTACTGGTTTTATTGCACTTATTGCTGATTTTGTTAAATCACTGTTTCACCTTAATAAATATTTAATTACTTCACTCTAACTAGTGAAGTCAATCACTCCATTCGCGACAGCAGGTTCCTGAAAAGGTATTTCCATCTGCTGGGAGGACATACAAGGTGTATCAGTGATTCTTACCGATGAAAGTGTTCAGAAATGTTCTTCATTTCAGTATGTAACAATAGGTATAATACTAACTGGGGTTTCCTATGTGTAAAAGGCAAAAAGAATAAGCTATATTCACACTTGAGGACCTGCATTGAGCTGCATATTTGTGGACTGGAGCCAAGTGGGAACTGAACTGAACTGTTTTCTGGTTTCCACAGTCCTAATTCTGTAATATGTCACCAATTTCATCAAACACAGACAGTTTGGGGAATGTGGCTTTTCTTAGTTTGAAATTTGTCTTTCTCAAAGTACTTTGTTAGCGTACTGGTAGCCCTGTTTCCTAGCACATGTTGCAGATGGAGTTAGTGGTGTGGGTACTGGGGGAAGGGAAAGAAACAGAGGAAAAAAAAAAAAACCTAAAACTTCAGTATGAAGTTTAGAAGCCTGGAAGGCAGGAGACAGGCCGTTACAGGATCAAACTGTAGAAAAATCCTTACCTGTTACTCAAAAGTACACAGTAAAAAAATCTAAGGTGGTTGCATAGATATTCGTCCTATGAGGTTGTATAATAACAGCTGCGGGATTTATTTCCATAAAGCTAATATCCAAATTAAACTTTATAGGGGAAGAAATAATTAAATAGACAAGATAAATACCTACAGAAGAAAGAAGGAATTGTAGTTATTGGTCCATCTTTTCACATAGAAATTTGGGCAGGGGTGGAAGGAGTTTGTTATTTGTTTTTACAGCTTTACCCTTTTAGACATTTCATAAACAAACTCCCATAAGATTATAGCGCCAGCCTCAGTCATGTCTCTATGGAGAAAGTTTGTAAACCTTTGTTTAAGATTTCATAAGAGCTCTATGCTATGTAGGTTTTCTTAACAACATATTTAGTAAATTAAATAAAACCATTCTTGACTTCTGAATGAAAAATGTAGTAAAGTGTGCAGGAGTCACAACTTTCAGTAAAACTTATTTCAAACTCGGGATGCAGCACCTGCGTTAATTCTCCAGTGGGTCCCTGGACTTAAAAGCAAATGAACACATTTCAGAGAAGGGGTAAAATTCAGGGCCAAGACAACTACTTTAAGTAATACTATACAGGGGGCCGGGGGAAAAATCCCTGGGAAGGTGGTTAGTGTGTTCCCTGCACTTTTCTTTTACAATAACACTTGACTGGCATTGATTGCAGCCAACCGAAGTCACCATTTAAAAAAAATTAACAACAATGATTGGGCCTTTTAAAGATCTTTTAACCTCTCCTCAACACTTCATATATGTGTCAAATATTGTCCAGAAATTTTATTTTGTTGGTCTTTTGAGGCACTCTTTACTTTTCAAGACTGGGCACTTTTCCAAAAGCTAGGCTTTGGAAGCTAGTGGTTCGAATAATTTTGTGAATTGTTATGGCCCATTTTAGTCATAGGGTCAGAGCAGATGATTACAGTCACCTCTTCTGATCTTAAAAGCTAAACAACCCTATGGTAGCTGAGAAATTGTAATGTTTCAAGTGTCAGAGTTCCTTTTAATGAAACATCTCAGTAGTCTCTAATTGTCCTAACATGTCAGTGGCAGTCAAAACCTAACGGAAGTTCCCTCTATCTCTTCTTAAAGAACACCCCCTCTAGTAATGTATTTTGGATAAAGGCAGACACGTTTTCCCTCAGGACAGAGACTTTCCAACTGGAATGTCATGAGTCATATTGCTTTTCTTTCTTTTCTATAATTTAATTATTTTCGAGGATTTTTTTCTTTGATTTGCTGAGTTTTTAACAAGTTTTAATTTCTATCTTCAAAATATAAGGAATCACACTTAGAAATTCAAATCAATTCATTCTATCTATTGATTGTGGGGTTTTATGATTCAAGTGTCCATTTTTTCCAAACCATTTTTCAACTTGCCACATAAAAACCAGAACTTTTTCCCATAAACCTTTCATTGTTTCTATCTGTAGACCTTTACATTTATAAAATAACTAAAAATTCTGGAGTTGAGATTTTAAACCACTAAAAATTCAGAATTTAACAAACATGAATTCTGTATTACATCATCAAACCCAAATTTTCTGAAGCAATTTAGCGATGGTATGGAACATAATAGCATAGAATAAACTATATTTTTCATATGTTATTTCACACCAAGCAATTAAGCAATTAAGATTCTGGATTCTAAAATATAAATTAAAACAAGTACAAATTCGTATTTTTCATCTGTAAAGATGAAAAGATCTGCATATGCAGTAAAATAAGATATTAAAAGATTCAGTTCTTCTCAGTCTAACTCCTGAGTCTATGAATAATTTTGAAGCTAAAGGGATTAATTAAAAATCAAGTCCTTCATGACACATTCAAAATGCATTTCCTCTTTCTTCAGGTGAAATGAGGTAGTTTTCATTGCCTACAATATTGGTGGCACTAAAAATTTATAAATATAGAAGGCTGCTTCCTCAAGAAATAGACAATCATGTATATGCATAAGTATATCTATATAAATACCACATACAAAAAAGGAGATGGGATTGTATACAGGAATCAAGAGAAAGTATAAATCTGTCTGCTTTGTAACAGCTCAAATACAGCTGATTAAATTCCTGCATTTCTTTTCCAGGGAAAAATTGTAATGTTTTGAATCTTCCTTTCATTTAAAATCAGAATTGGACCACAAATTTCAAAATGTCCTTCAGCATAAAAGCTTAAAATTAATCCATATTAGGTAATACCAAAATTAGTTTTGAAATTAACACAGTGTAATTAATATGAGAATAAAGTTAAAACATTAGCATTTTGAATCTACTGATGTGAAAATTCTAGATCCTTTTTTTTACTTCTCAAATCAGTACATTACAGTGAAACCTTTCTCAGCTGATCTACAATTATTTAATAAACATGGATATAGCCATTATATACTTACACATATAATTGAAAATCCTTCTAGAAAAATTTTAAATGGATTTACTTGAAAGGCAATGTTTGCAGATCACACATTAGATGCCATCAAATAATCCTCTTTTACTGGGACAATGATGTGACTAAAACTACAGCCTGAAATACTATGAGTATAGGAGACCCTGAGCACCTGGGGACCCAAGCTTTGGCAGTACAAACATGTCCTCCACCACCCAGACCATCGGGAACTTGAGAGCAAGGAGCAGTATCTGTTCTTGTATTTTCTCTCTAGAGCAACTGCAAAGGACTCAAAAAAAGGTGGAGAAGAGATAAACTTTGATCATAAAACAGCACTCAGCTACTCACTAAGGCAAGGGAGCTTGTGTGTCCAAGCAGCTGAGCTAGCAATAATGAGTTTTAATTTGATGTTAATGTACAGCTGCAGTGGGAGAAACAGAAGTCTCATGTCTGGGCTGTTTTCTACGACCCACAATAGTAACGCTGCTCCCGTCTCTGCCAGCACATTTCCTGGACTAGCAGGACACACTGTCCTTCCTTTAGATTTGTGCTTTAAGCTACAAGCTTAGTAAATTTTCATTCTGCTGCAGCAGTATATTGCTGTAAATTAGGAAGTCATCAGTGAGCAGAGCTGATCTTCCTACAGCCTTTTTGTAACATCATTTATGCAGAAGCTAGATTTCTATTCTTCTTTTGTCTATCTAGGAGCTCCTAGAAATACATTCACAACAAAGGAAATACTATCACAATTTCTGATAGCTTTTCCTCTTGGGCAATACAAAAAAATTTTGGATTTTTTCTAGGATATGTAAGACTCTGGGTCTCACAGGTCTGTCAGCTGTAACAGTTCCTTGCTGCAGGTTTCCCCAATACTGCAGAGATATGTCATTTTAGAGCATAGTTTAAAATTGTGTTTTACCTGGCAAGGCAGGTCTGGTCAGTTAAGGACCGGCTGATCATCTGTTGGTTAATCAAAAGACACGTGTCACAGCATCCAAGAACGGGAAAGAAAGAAAAGTTTCTCACTCCCACAGCCATTAGTACAATGCCCAAATCTCTCCTGACACCACTGAGGCATAAGACCAGGGTTTTGTAACAATATAGAGAACACCATAGTGGATCACACAAAATGTCCACTGAGCCCAGGATTTGTCTCCAGAAGGGTTTCCAAGGAGCTGAGCAGGGAAAAGCAGAAAGAGGGTGTGTACATATGAGAGTCTCCACAGTTGTCTCACATAACAACTATTTTTAGCTGCAGGTATTTTCTGAGTGGTTGCAGTTTCTGCAATTTAATAATTCTTAATGGATTTTTCATCCATAGAGTTGTGCAATCTCAGCTTGAACCCATGTAAACTTTAGCAGCTCCTCTATCCTTTGAAAAATGTTACACGTCTACTTCCTGGTGCATGAAGAAACCAAACTTCCTTTGGTTTCTTTTGAACTTGGCTCCTACAAGGTTGATTTGCTAGTCCTCAACTTTTGCATTGGAAGAGACAGCAAAGGACCAATTCTTATCCTCTTCGTCCGTTCTGCTCATCAGTTTGTATCTGCCGGCATGGCCATAGGGACCCTGAGAGCTACAGCTTACTGTGTGAGAGTGTCACCAAAATTTAAAGGGCGCTGAAAAGGGCCTAAAGAGGGTTAGAAACTTGTTAGCAACCCCATAGTCCCTAAATTTCCCCAGAAATCTCAACCAGATTAGTTATAGATAGGAGATTCTAAAATGGGATCACACTGACATGTGGACATCTGGGAGAGAACTGGATTTCCTACATCTAACATGTCCTTGTTTTGGGGAAATGTCACATCCTGCTGCTCACAGCAAGCATATATCTGTTGTTTAAGGAATATTTGTCACTGTCCTCTCTGTAGGTTCTGTGAACATCCAACCATGACAGGGAGGAAGAAAAAGTTACTTTCAGTCTTCATAGCTGAAAGAACTTTCAGTCACAATTGGGCATTTCTTATACCCCCTTCTCCTATTGTGAAGCACATGCCAAAGCTAAAAGCTTTTTTCTAGTCCTCCTCTCCCCACACACCCCTACCTCCCCCACCATGCAACGATCTATATGTTAATTTATAATAACATGGAAGAAAATGGATGCAAAAGTTTCAGTAAAAAAGAAACAGGAGAACAGATCTTGCAGAACAGGAGCTTAGTGAACAGGAATGTGATATCTGCAATTCACGATTCTGAGAATAAAAACATTAAATGGAAAAAATATTTCTAGGAATAAGTCAGAGTCTGTACTGGTCTCAGTCGTGCTCCCTCACTATGGAACACAGGTACAATGCAAAGAGCACTTCACAGAGAAGGAAACGTGGACTTCCACTCCACTGTGAAATTTACTGAACATTTGTACACTCATATTATCAAAAAAGAGAAAAAAAGGTCTTTTGCTCTATTTTTACCAATGTAAATACCTTTCATAGGATGTGGGTTTGTCTCTCTTTGCCCTTCTGTTTTATGCGGGGAAATGAATTATTGATCATGAAAAGGAATAAACACAAAGAAGTATGAAAGCAAATGTAGCTAAGTATCCTGATTTTCTAAAATTTTATTATTATCAGCAAATAACTCCCTTTTAAGAGTAGCCCTAATTGGCTATTAACAACAGTAGCTAACAATTTCAAGGCAATTAATAATATTTTAAAATAATTAGATGGCTAATATATTACATTAGAGCATACAGTAAGCAGAAGTCTTGCTAATTATATATATTATTCTCCCTACTTTGCTTAATGAAGGTGTCTGGCTTTTAGATTAATACATTCTTGCTCTATTTTTTATTTTTTTTAAATCAGTGTAACTAATCCTCCCACTCACTATGGTGGCATTAAAGCAGAAAGATGTGGTTGAAGCAGTGAAAGAAACATGAAAAAGAACATTAAAATGAAGATTTAGTTCCAAGTTTCAGAGGCAGTTGCACAAAGTAAAGAATTAAGATGTGGGAAATTAGAGAGAAAATGCAGAAGCCCGAGTTAACATTTATTTAACACCTTCTGCCTAATGCTGAAAACGTAAATCTCTACACAGAGGTAATCGCACCCAGATCATTTTGATTTGCAGAACAAAACAATTCTTCTGACAAAAATATTGCCCCTCCATAGTTTAAATGATTATTTTTCCTGTTTTCTCTAAAAGTAGAGAGAGGAGGCAGCTTTGGATAAAGGGAGATTTGTTCCATATTGGGAGCTAATCTTTCAGGAAAGAATAGCAATGAAAAAATTGTTTTTTATAGTCAAAATCATCTCACTTGTATTATCCTATAACTACATTTCACTCTCAAATATTTGAGTGCGTCTGTGTGCTCAGCAACTGTCTGCTGCTGTGATTGCACAAGCAAAGCCAGAATATACAAGTTTTCCTACCCTGTGTGCCAGAAACATACTGTATTCTTGCATTTCTACCCCTAGGCTCAATAAACCATTCCAACCTCCCTGGGAAAATGGTCCCTGTTTTGGAGAGAGGGAGGTGGAGGAAGCACCTCCTTTGGCTTTCCCGGGGAAGACAAAGGCTGTCCCGTGTCCCAGGCTCAGCCCTGCAGAGCTGCACACCCCAGCCCACCCCAGCACACCCAGCCCCGCACGCACGGCTCACCACCTCTGCCCCAACTGCGAGAAGAACCTCCTCCAGTCTTGCAACGAGGCCTGGGCAGTACTGCCTGGCTAAGGTGTATAACAGCATGAGGAAACATGAGCTCAATCTAGCCATTTAATTACCCTACTGCATCTCCTACTGCTCTCCCACCTATATATAATCCTCTTTAGGATCCAGTAGGAGCTGTTGATCATCACAAAAAGCAACTGCTCAGTAAAGAGGACAAAATCACAAAAGGAACTGTTTCATTGTGGCAAATGTCTCTCAAACAGCAGACTAAGGTCACATTTTAGCTGTGAGCTTGCTGTTAACTAACAAAAAAATAGTTACATGGTAGTCAGGCAATAAAAGTTGTCTATACTATCAAATATAAAATAAAGACTGTATACCAACAATGCCTTATTAGATTTGTGCATTTGAGACACAAAAAAAGCCCAGTAAATAACCACGCCTGTTAAATGAGTATATTCATTTGTAAGCACGCAGAAGACATGCATGCTCACCCCAAAACCCTCATGCCCCTTAATAAAGCATCCAGCAGTAAGTATGGATTCCCAGAGTAGCAGTTGTTATGCACACTTACAGCTTACCTACCACTTGTGCACACCTACTGTTTTTTGTCTTAGACCAGGCCGGACAGACACACAGAGCACCTTTTTGTCCTACGTTTGCACCCTGTTTATGAGGAAACAGTCTTTTTTCCAAGACTGAGACTTCTCAAAATACTGTTCTACCACTTTTATTTTTCATATTTTAACCATGATAATGGATGTTGGCTCTTGGGGCCATGTGAGGCAGGGTAATAATAAATGAATACATAAATGCATCTTGACTCTATGAACATTATTTTGTTTTCTTTCTGTAGTAATTAGTGCACACACAGATGCAATATATTGACGGTTTCCTACCTTTGTGAAAAATCTTTGCACTTACATTTTGAGTTGCTCAAAGTATTTTTTCATGTAGTGCTATGTAGCAGGTGACATTTTCTTGCCAGAAATCCAAGAGACAATAAATAATACTGTGAAAGACGTCCAATAGTAAAATTTACTAGTAAATTCCCTTTCATCCTCCCAAAAATCATAGTAGTTTTTCTTAGGTACTAATTTGTATAAGACTTTTTCCTTCCTATTCCTATTTAGGTCACTGGGGAATGCAGGACTAACACGAGACATTTAACACACACATCCACTTATCAAAAAATAAATATATTACTAGTTTGTTAGAATATGTTGCAGTATGTACCCTGCAGCAGAGATAAAGACTAACCTTGGCCCAAAGATCACAGGGTAGCTCAATAAACTGTTGGTTTGTACCTTATCTGTCTTTGGTATCCACACATGGTCCCTCCGCTTCAAGCCAGCTTCTTAACTTTGCGACCACTGCAGGAAAAAAAAGAGCAGTACAGGCTTTAGGCAAGTGCTCAATGGTCATTAGATCAGCAGTAGCTCCCTCCAGTCAAAAAAGCCCTGCTTTAACATTCAGTCTAATTATGGTCCTTTGAGAACAGTGTGATGATGGGAAACAGGGGTTAAAGAGCTTAGATATATATTTATAGATATATTATCTACACACGCTTGTGTATAGGATAGTCTATATCCCACTCACAAAATGGGCAGAATCCAGTAAAGGTGATAAAAGATGGAAAAAAACCCCTCCTTTCTGGTGTCTCCCATCATGCTCATTATTGAGCTGCCAGCAGAGAACAAAGACCTTGCACCCACATCGACCCCAAAGGCTGACACGGGGCAGGGATGCTACTGCCTTCCCTTTACGTAAAAGCTGAGAGAAGCATTTTATGCTTCCATCCCCTGAGAAAAAATGCACCAGGGCAGGAACACAGGCTTTCTTGCAGGCACAGAAGCCTCTTTTTGAAACATGCAGAGGAAATGCCAGGTTTGGGGTTGTCAACTACCTGATTTCAGGGTTCATTCTGTTACTGCATATAAATTTCTCTGGTGTGTGTTTGGCACGACATGTTATCCTAGACTGATCATATGTTCACAGATTGCAGAGAGTGTGTGAAAGCCTTTTTTGCTGTAGTTACTGGGCGAAGTCACGTCTGTTACCTGGTACTCATGCAGAGAAATCTGTAATCTGGGAACAGATGGTCTGACTGAGTGAGTGAGAGAAAGAGAGAGAGAGACGCTGTCTGGAGGACTGCAGAGTTTTTCACTCAGAGGAGATGAAAGAGGAATGAACAAACCCACCACAGCATGACAAAACCATGCAAATACAGAAGAATGTCAGTCCTGAAGGTCATTCCTTTAGAATTCACCAACTGTCTATGCACCATATGCGCATATCAACACACCGAAAAGAGCCCACCATCCCGTTGCACAGAGTGGGAGGTAGCTCAGACAGCCAAAAATTGTGGGACTGTAGACTTACCATTTTGAAAAGTGACACACTCTGTAGCCTTCAGCATTCAGTCTGAAAAGAATGTGAAAAAATATATAGCAACTTCTGATCTGGATATTTTACAAAATTTGATAGCAATAGACCAGAACAGAAAAATTCCCATTCTACCCCTTAAGCACTGCCTTTGCAGGATATGTTTGGACCTGAGACTGTTTCAGCAGCTTAATTGATGCAGACCAAGCCTGGCTTTGGAGTCACTGTGCTCCTGAAACTGGTGACATCTGCCATCAGGACAAGCCCGTCCTTCCCAAACAGTTACACGAAACTGGCTATTGTTACCAAAACGCAGCATTGCATTATTCCAAAATAAAATTAATTGGATCTAACCTGTCATAAAATCTAATCCAGCCTTCTTGACAGTGGGAACTTTGGTAATCAGCAGCCTAACCACGGCTACGGAGTGCTGGCCTGCTCACATGTGCACCCACCTTGCTGGCCTGAGAGTCCATATCTCCAGGTGGAAGCTCTGATGGCCTGAGGTGCTGCAGCTCTCCCGGGGACAGGAGCACAGATCACTTTGTAGCTCTGGACAGCACAAAAGTCACCAAGGTGCAAAAATTCCAGCTGAGGGTCTAAGGCAGCAGAGTCCTAGTGATCCCTGCATGGCCTTGAATAGACCCTTGCCATCACCCGTGCCAGACAGTTTAGTGCAACTCTGCTCCATCCCCACTCTGAAAAATAAACACACCTCTTATATTCAATCAAAAACTCGTGACCGTCCTAAGCCCCACGTTCCCAGAGATATTTCAACCAGAGAGAAAACAACAAACCCCTGTGTGAGAAAGCAGCATCACAGCAATGGCAGGAAGAGGTCTGGAGCCCCTGGCGTGGCAGGGCCATGGAGAGCAGAGGGATCATCCAATTGACATTTTGCTCCCAGAACCAAAATCCCTCTGTTTGACAGGTATTTAGGGAAAGTTGGTCATAGTGACAAAACCTCTCCAGCCCTGTGAATTACACATTGCAGGGACTCTCAACATGGGTGCTTCTAAAACCTTCTCACATAAAATCTGCCGGAAAGAGAAAGGAGAGCAAGAGCAGGAAAGAGAGGAGAATCAAGACATTTCCCTGGTGTAAATCACCGGATGAAATCAGTGGTATTACCCTCACATAAAACCAATTCAAAAAGATAATCAAGCCCTAATCAAAGAAAAGGATTTCACCAGAAAGATGACGGGTTGCAGTCTCACCAAGTTATTGTCTGAATGAGACTGAATTTTTAGCCCTTTCAGTCTACAGCTAAAATTCTACTTGTAACACATCAGATGAAGCCAATTTTAAGAAAACTTCAGTTTTTAGCCAGCACAAGATTTTACTTTTGGGTGCTATCCAGTACTTCAAACAATTTTTCACAATAAATCTACTTTGTCAGATATAGACAAGCAACACCGTATTTTACTATTTATTCTTCCAGTGATGCATCAGTCAATTTGCAGAGTTAATTTCCAAATGGGACCAAACATTTTCTTGCATCTCAATAGAACTGAATGACTTCACCAGAACATTAAAAGGCAAAATTCCTCTTCCCTCACCTCTCTCTGCCCCAGTGAATGGCAGCAGAGACAGAGTAACAAGATCCAGGATTAAACATGTTGCCAATGGAGTGAAAAAAATCCATTCTTTCACAGTAACAAAGTGATCTATCATACCTCACGCCTAAGCTACTGAAGAAGACATCCTTTTGGTCAGTCTCCATTATTAGAAGCAATTGCTTGGAGCCAGAAGCTGGCTAAGACACTCTGGAAAAGTATAAAGTATCTTACAGGAGAAATGAAATACAATATCTCATTGTGCAATATAAAACAAAGGCTTCAACTACTGCTTTATGCATTTGCCAAGTCAATTATGTTGATGGTGATCCTGCAGACATGCAAAAAGGGCAAATATCAACTTAAAAGGCCAGAACAAGCAGCTCTGCTCTCCCTTGCACTTGTATATTTTCACCCCTTTCTGGGGCAGGATGAGTTCATATTACATGGGTATGGCAAAGGCTGTGATTCTTCTTCTCCATAGCTGCAGAAGAGAGGACTCTGTCTTTAAGGAACAAGTTTCCCAGCCTCCAAAAATTTAGTCAGGGTGGAGGGAAGTTTTCATTACACACAACCAAATGGAACTGGACACAGAGCAAAACAGATTTCTTGTGAGAAGTTTTAAACACGCACACCATCGCTGAACACAGCGCATGGTACTGCGAGTAAAAATTACATTGATTGTCTTCTAACTGGGAGAATAGAACTTCTGAAGCTTCATAGGAGCTGCAGCTCTCAGGAGGTGAGAAAACTACTATGAGTTTACACCTTGAGGGTATTCGCATACCTCCCTAATGGCTGCCACTATCCCCTAAGCTCTTCAAGCCCTGAATTCAGACAAAAGGATGTGAGTCCTTAAATACCATATAGGACAGAGAGGAGAGAGGACAGCCCTCTAAGCATGTGTTCAGACTGTGGGCTCAAACACAAGCATGGGCCAGACCAAGGGTGTGTCACTTGAGAAGAGTTTGTACTTGCCATGAAGAGTGGGCACAGACATAGATCCAGAAGATCTCTGCTACCGAAGATGAATGTGCTCTCAGCCTGAAAGCAGATGGCACATTTACTACTCTCAGGTTGGACACTGGTGCAAAAGCCAGCAGTTTTCAATTATGAGAATGAAAAAACTGGGAGTAAATAAGTAAAACACAGTCTTTTTTACAAAGTGTGTCTCAGGCGTGTCCCAAGGGAGAAAGAAGAAAGAGAAGATAAAGACGCCTCATACCACTGTTGCGATGAAGGTGAAACATATTTTGGAATAGGAAGGAGATTCAAAAAAGACATAGGAAGTCTGCCATAGGAACACAGAATTTTAGGGAGAGTACAAGACTGAGTTGGAAGATCCCAAACCAAAGCAGGGGCTGGACTAGCTTACTGCCCTGGAAATTATAGTGAACAAAGAACCAACAAATTAAATGTTCTGAACAGATCCTGACAGGGAAAAGAGACAAAATTCTTTGTTGCTACAAAAAAAAACAAGAACAAAGGGGTTAAATAAAGAGGTAATAAAAGATCATCTTCCATTATCCAAAGCGAACAGATCAGCCTCACCAAGTATTTCTCCACATTTGTCATGCTCAGCGGGTCAGCAGGCTTCTGGCCCTTGGAAAACTGCAGGTCTCAGGCAAGACTGGAAGTTTCATCACTCTCCCCTGGGAACTGTATTGAAGTGGGGAATAAAGAAACTAGTTTTATAAAAAAGGGAAAAAGCAAAAGGTTTCTGAGGATCTGTGTCTGTAGCAAAAAAGCTAATGGGATCTATCACATTACCCTCAAACTGTGCTTGTGACAAGCTGTATCAAAGCTACTTACCTATTAAACTTCATAATTTGCCTGTGAGACTAAGAGGGCAAAAGTGGCTTATTTTGTGTCACACTTTGCAATGGTCTCTCCTGGCACAAACAGAGGGGAAGTAAACCTGGGAGAGACTGGAAGAGGAGGCAGTCAGAGGGCCTGGTATTCTGCCTGCTCGAACATCCCTTTCTGCAACGGAGCACAGCTCTCTTGATGATTGTGTCCTTGAGTGTTGGAACCAGACAACGCATGATGTCACTCAAATCCTTTGGGTTATACTCAGTTATACCAACTAAGTGCTGGGCCTTTCACTTTGTGCCACTGCCACGGTACACAAATTACATTATTACAAATTATGGAAATGTAGCAAAGCCTGAGGTTCTTAGAAAACTATAGTTCTCTTCACATCCAAATTTTCTGATGTGCAAGTAACAGGAAAGCAATTCTTCTAAGGGTACACGGTAGCACAGCAATACATGGTGTACATACAGAAGCCAAAAGAATACAATAACCATTAGCTTCCTAGTTCTTTCACAACCCTTAAGCTAAAATATGAAATAATTCCTAGAATCTTTTTATCTGTTAATAAATCACACCTGGGCAACCCTTTAGTCACTGTGTGATTTTATCTGCCAGTGCAACTTTGGTAGCAATTCTGATAGATATAATTGCAAATGTAACAGCAGGATCTAAAGCTCTTTGCTGCTGGTGCCAGCTGGGCACACACAAACACCCTGCAAGAACTTACACACTTGTTGAGCTCAATAGTTGCTGTTTATAATAAGTTACTTGGCTCAGAGTAAAATGCCAGCTCTTGGCAAGGTCCTGGTGAGCCTGGAACCTGCAGAGGTTTCATTTATTGGTGGCTGATGATAGGGATGAGTTAAATTACAGAAACTGGAATTGCTTTTAACGTTATTCAAGGGGAACGTTTCCAAAGAGCCGACTGTTGCGAAAGCCGACAGTAAAGTCTCTTCCAAAACATTTGCCATTTCAGAGAACTCCAAGCTGCCAATGTCTAAAGTGCACCAGTTTCATTAAGAGAAAAGAACCTGTGTTCGGTATTGAGCAACCTCTGCAGATCCTAAATGTCCTCAGCACCTTGCAGGGTCAAGCCCTAAGCAGCTTGTCTTGGCACATTTGGAAATTAACAGCAAGACCAAAGAACCAAATTTTGTCCAAGTTTCATTTTGTGTATGTTTAAATTGAAGGCCACAATAAATCCATCAACAAAGCAACTTTTTTTTTTTTCCCTGCACCCCCTTTATTCATATGGCAGGAGCTCCTCAGAGGTTCAGTCCTGAAAGAATTATTCTAGGCGCTGTACAACCATGGAACACAGAGGTGATCCTGGCCCAAAGAGCTATTTTGTATATATCTCCAAGAAGATGGAGATGTGTACATCGTAAGCAAACAGGTAATCATAGGCTGTGGTCCTTGGCATTTACACACTGGTGAGTTAATGGGAAAGTGGTATGACTAGGTGCTGGATTGCACGGGGTAATTCAAGGTGTTTCAAACCTTTGTGGAACAAGTCAAAGTCTAGATTATTTACCTAAATTCATTCCATTTAAATCAATATAATCCAAAAGAGATTTAATCCACCATGCCGCTGCGGAAAAACTTCAAGTATAGATACATGTTACAGTGACAGGAATTGCTGCATACTTAGCAAAAGCTGCCATTTCTAACAGTATGAAAGAATAAGCATTTTCTAAGACTTCCTAATTTTGCATATTCCCAAGAGGTGCCCAGAAGAATCTGTTATTTGGACAAAATCCATGTCTCCCCATATTACAACTATTCTTAACAACAGTGCATGGCAATTGTTTTCTCAAACACACTGAACTGATCATGATAATTCATTTAATATGTAGGAACTGATCTTCTCAGAAAGATACAGCAATCATGAGTCCTCATTTAATTTTGTGGGATTACACATCAATAGCAAATGAGAAATTAAGACCTAAAGTGAAATCTTTGATGGTAATACTAACAGAAAAATGAGACTTACTTAAAAATAAAATGATGGTAATATGGAAAAGAGTAAAGACAAATTTTTCAATAGAGCAAGTGTGAATGTACTCCTGGCAGACAGGATAGTACACTTTCCTCAGCTCATGGACTGTCATTAAGATGATGCTTTGGTACTCGTGGCCAGTAGGAACATGCAGTGAAGAGTCAGTTCTTGCCATTAATTTGCAGCATATTCCAGTGCTCACAATGTTACCCAGGACTAGGACCTATGTACACGCATTAGAGGCACATGTATTCTTACCAAACTTGAACAAGTCAAAACAAGTCCTGCACAGAGAATATTGCATTCATTGTAGTTGGATATGGAGGAATCTTTTGAACCTGTTGTTTGCTTTCTCTGCTCTTGTTTCAGTAACTTATCTTGACCATTTTCTGTACTTCCAACACTTTACCACAGTTCTTACTATTACAAAAAGCCAGGTTTGGAAGACCCAAAGATCACCTTTCTCTGCAAGGAGAAAGATAAGGTGGACCCTGTGGTGATATTGAGATTCACGTACTGAGCTCAGATCTAAGAAACAAACATTCAAGTCCCAGCTCTGCTATTACCTAAGGACAAGCCACTAACACCCCTTGCTTGGCTAGCGGGACTGTGTGTTCTCCAGCATGGGTGAAATAGTATTATGGGTTTGCACAGCTCCTGAGGGACTCTTGCAATAATAGCAGTGCTGAGTAACCTAAGAAAGCAGCAAGCATGCAACAGGAGAACAAAATTTTTGCTACCAGCAGGATTTCACTTGACTTTTCAAGAACAAACTTAGCTTTTCTTCAGGGGAATTAAATCTTCTAAAGTCGGGTGTTTTTTTTTTTTTTTTACCTGCTACACTGTTCCCTCCGGTCCTATTCCTACTGCAGGAGTATTGTGAAATTGCTCCTTCTACAGCCAGCATAGCTTACCACTTACCTTGCTGAAAAGTGCGTCATGACTACTGCTTCAGTTTCTAAAGTCACTCTCTACAATCTTTTATTCCTGAGCTAAGATTGTAACTTTTTTCCTTTTATTGGTTTAATTGTACTGCCATCCCCTTTCTGAAAGCCCTCAAAGAAGTGCCTTAAAATATTGTGTGTGAATGTCCAGTCTGTGGCTCAGGACATAGAACAACAACATTTGATCACAGCCCAAAAAGATCATCTCATGCTCTGTTGCCACCCTGGATAACAACAGTACCTACACGTGACTCCCAGTGATTTCACAGGGCTTGGAAAAGCAATCACACATACAGGAATGTTTGAAAAGTTGAGAGGCATATTGAAAAAGTTATTTAGAAAACAATTGAGCACATTAGAATGATAGTCTTCCCAGGAATATTCCTCTGACTGTATTTGTATTCAGAAAATTGTCTGGAGTGGTTTTGATCTCAAAAAATCTTGTCAGACTGCTAGGTCAGCTACAGATATCTAGTTCTCTACCCCATTTACCTTCCTATCAAAAGAAAGCGGGACTTCTCTTGTGCTGAGAGTGGAGCTGGGTGAGACGCTGGGTAATTTAGTCTCTAAGCACATACAACCCATGGCATCTCTGCTGAGCATGCCAGCAAGCACAGTGTTTGTGAAAAGAGGTGTTTAACCCAAGTGATGTAACCTGCTACAGTTCACTCGATGTCTTGCAGAGACCGTGGCTCCCATTCAAAGCATTACAATCTCTACCCCGAAAATGATTCAGCCCAAAGAAAGAAAGAGTTGTTACAACAATGCAAATAGTGCCAGGATTGCACAGAAGGCTCCAACACATTCTTTGTTATGATTATTTTTATTTCTATAGCTCAACAATGTACTCTGCAGGAATAGATGGGGACCCACTCTGATTTCATCCGCACTACTAAGAGTCAATGAAGCAAACTGTCAGGACAACATAAAATGGAATAACTGATAATTGTACTAACATGGTAATAATTTTATACCCAGGTGGCTCCTCAAAGCTCCAGGCTAGCCTGGCATTTTACAAACACCACAAGGGACAGTCCTTGTCCAGGCATACTTACAAACTAAACAGACAAGACAGGCTATGTGTAATAGGGAAAACAAAAACTCAAAGGAATTGAATGTCTGGCCGAGGTTTACACCAGCCAGTCAATGGCAAAGCCAAAAATAGGATCCAAATTTCTTAGTCTACTAGATGTGGCAATGGGAACTATGTGGCCATCAAGAACCTGATTAGTGCACAGTCTCTGGCAAGACCTACTTAAAGTCCCTCACTAATATTTAGGGACATTATTTGTACTCTGCTCTATTTCTCTTGCCTTTCTCCTCAGAACGGAAACTTTTTCTGTAAAGGAAAGTGGAAGGAGTTCCTTCACATGAATGGGGGAGGTGATGACTGCTATGGGATTAAGCAGATGAATAAGTAACTCCCCCAAATCAATAAAAAAATAATTCCTCTTAATGCAAAGTATTATCCCTCTCAATGTTCATAACCATAAATGTCAGTTATCTAAATAAGGATGGAAGTTATTGTATTTTTTAATTGTATACCAAAAGCACATAGAGCTAAATGAAGCCTATTGCTCACGGGAATATGAAAAGTAGTAATTCACTCAAACATGAGATTTTATGTAAGTCAATAAATATTTTTGAAAACAAAAGACCATACTTAGACCCACAATTTCTTTCATGATTCCCAGGTGGTGGGGTAGGGTAGAGAGGACCATGGATAACAAGCACAGATTTATCAGCTTGACATTAGGCTCCTAGTTTAGAGCCCACATTGCTTGCAGTAGGACTCTGTATGTGGGATTTTGAAAAGCGCTCACCATCCATCTAACTCTTCCTAAACTCTCTTGCCATTCAGCATCTGTAACTTGAGGAAGAACAAGACCAGCACTGAGCCCTTCTGCAATCTCACCTGAAGTGGGAACGCAACATGACACAGAAGCTGCAAAAAGATCTCCATGGCCACTACTTGAGGACATATCAAATCTCACAGTATTGCTTTCAAACATAATACATATTATTCTAGTATCCTACTCTGAGAAATATTTCCTTTATTTATGGTTAATTTCTTGAATGAGAACATGTGCATTATATAGGAATTGAAAAATCAGCCCCTTCCCCATATATGCAATTAAGTGTGTTAAAAAAAATATGTTATATGTCTTCTGTTTGCCAGTCATTTACAGTAAATGAGACTCGAATTCCAGACTTTGGAGTGCAGCCATTTAGGATATGCAGTTTTGCAAAGTATTTTCCACAATGAAATCTCAAATGATTTGAAGGTACCTCACATTAACCTAGAGCAATTTATTAGTGCAAAACCCTCCAAACTACTGACATATCTGGTCAAAGAAAAACATGATAAATGCGATGCTGGGATTATAGTTGTTGTACTGTGGTGAGAACTGGAATTTTGAGAAGCTGGCATTTTTGGGATCAATCAACAGAATTCCTCACAGTCCAAAAATGAAATTATGAATGCTTACAATAGAAATAGGTCCCAGCTCAATGCTCAGCTTTTATGCAATACAGGATTGATTTGAAGTAACATTAGTTGTTTACGTGGAATAAGCCTACAAACAATGTCAATGAGCTATCTGGGAAAAGCTCTGACAGAAGATGTTTTGTAGAATTGGGCCCTTTTAACCAGAAAGTATAAGTGTTATTTCTGCTGCTATATCTTTATAAACCAAAGCCTTCATGAAACAATGTCACATTCTACCTTTTGTAGAGAGAGGTCCAGAGATAAAACTAGTCTGTGAAAATTCAGATATCTGAGATTTGTGAAGCCAACAGTTTCCAACTGCACAAAGCAAAAAGTTTACACGTGCTCAGAGATGATGCAAGGAATTTTAGTTAATGCAAACTGGCTGAGCCGTGGTAACTGTCTGGATGAATTCAGAGGCTCACTGCAATTTTAATTCAATTCAACTTAGCCTGCTGTTAAATGGGCTTATCCAAGATGATTACATTGCCTTTGCTACTACTTAATACCATATAGAAATAAATATCATAAATTGGATGACAGATAATATCTTGTGGATCTGTGTTACCTAAATGCATTTTTAAGTTCAATTTCTGATCTTGTGTTTATAAATAGGTGCCATACATTTACAACAAAAATATAGAAGCCTGCAGACACAAACACTCTTGAATTTTGTTTGAAATCCAAACCCAGAAATGCAAGCAGATTCTATTGTAGCTTCAGCTCATATCTGATGCTTAATGAAACTTGTATTTCCCACAAAACTGAAAGCAAATCCCTTATTAGTTGAGAGAACTTAAATACATTTTGCTTTCTCATAAACTATCTATTTTCTGTTGCTATTTCTGACAGCGCTCCCTTTGCTGGTTAATACATTCTGGAATGGTATTTTGGAGCAGATCACTTATTTTATTGCTCTTTTAGGGCTTTCCCTCACAAGGCAACACCCTTGTGTCTTTCAGAGACAAGGCTGTTCTGATTTATCTGCAAATACCTTTGCATCTGTAACACAGAGGGATCCTTTTTACCACAGAACTCAAGACTGTAGTAGGCGCAGCGTAGGATGCACCTACAGAGAACGTGTGAATCTACCACCCTCAGTGCTTCTTGATCACACACCATACTCTCGGGCTATCAGAGGCCCAAAAGAAGGCAGTAGCTGAAAACTGAGCCTTAAGACTGGCATTGCTAGCAGCTCTCAACACAGCAGAGTAGGAGGTTCATAGGGTTTGTTGTATTAATAGAGAGCATGGCCATACACACTTGAAATTTTATAGTGTTTTCTGTATCTTCCATAAGCCACAAGCTATGGAACAACTTATTTTCTGGAAAATCTGTTTACACAGATCTCTGCCAGCCCACTCAAGGCTGCATTGGCTTATTCTAGAGCTGAGTGCACACATCAAGGACGTCCCACTGAGAGGAAGAAGAGTGAAGACATTATTAGAATATGTTTCAAAAGTTTCACCCTGTCTCGGTTTTGTTTTTTTTTTTCACTGAAGGATGTTAGGCCCTACATGTTAGACCTTTTTCGTGTCTATTGGAGCCTGATTCTCTGTGCAACAGTAAAGGAATGTTGGGTGAAATATCAGTGAAATATCACTGAAATCAATAGCATATCAACATAACTGAGAGTCAAAATTAAATCTTGGCATACAAGAACACATTCCTGCACATTAAGCATAAGATGAACAGGTGTTTGGGCTTGGAGAGAATATAACCCTACTATGGGCCAGCTTCCCCCACATGGTCATAGAGAGGAGGTGTGACTTAGTTTTTCCTAGTACAGTTGCTGGGGGACAGGATAAACCCTCATCCCAATGTCAGCATCAACAACACCAGGAAACTTCCAGACCCTCAATCAAAATATTAAATCCTGAGACCTGAGGTGGAAAAGTCTCAAGCACTAGCTGCAGCCAAAACCTCAGAAATCAACCGTTGATTTCAAAGCAACATGAAACAAAGTACTGCACATTCACACTTTTTTTGCATGCAGCTAACTTAACCCACTGTAATGGAGTAACCCAATGCTTTGCTAAATTCTGCAGTCCTTCACCTCAACGAATTCCTTCTGGTATTTTATTGTTTAATATCCATCCATGTATCCCTGGTGTTTGAGAGCAAAAAAAGACCAAGGTTTCCTCAGAACAGAAGACAACTACCAGAAAATGACAGTAGAGTGTCTGAGGAACATCTTTAGGTAGATATTAAAACATACTAGATGTCATCACTTATCCTCACTAAGTTTGCTTTTTCACTGGTATCTGAGAACAATTATAAGCAGGGGAGAAAATAATTACTCCTCTCCACATATCAGGCTTGTCTTGATAAGGAAAATATTTTGTGCGATGCACTATTGCAGAACTCAACCATGCTAAAATTAGAGGCTGTGAAGTATAAGCTCCACAGCTGTCAGCACATCCATCTCTATCTTCCTAAGGGTTTTGTGATATGGCTTGGAAAAATAGACACACGAGGAATCTGAGTAAGTTATTTCAACGCAAAGGGAAATATTTATCTGATAAGAATACTACAGTTCAGACTTTTGTAATACTTAGCCCATGTTAAAGCATCCAAACATTAATTCTAAAAAATCCTTTTGCTTTAAAAGTTTCACTCCATCATTTACTGCCACTTTAACATTATTTTCATTGAATGTAATTATTGACTTTTTTTGAAAGTACTGGAAAAGTACATCACGAGTAAAATATGCAAATACTATTTCAATGACCTCCCAAGGCAAGGAATTTCCTCATTAGTGAAACCTAAGTTGCTGGTGGGCTGATGGTAAAGCAGAGAGTCAGGAAGCTCTGGACTTTTACTACACTAAGACAGCACAATGGCTGGGGAGCATCGAACGAGGGCTTGTGTTCCCCAGAAGCCTCTGCAGGGAATCAGCCATAAGCCTGGCAGGTGAACAGACAGAAGGCAGGTGGGGTTCTAGAAACCCTCAGTCTTTGGTCCATTTAAATAAAACCAGACTATATTTGCGACACTGTTCAGTCTTACAGGCTCAGCAAACAATATGTTATTCAAAAATTTCTGACCATTCCTACACTGTATTGTGTAGGATAAAAAAAAATAAGTAAACTGCCATGAGAAAAAGTGATCAGAGTGGCTTGAGTTGTTGAAAAAAGCCATGAAATAGTACTGGTGAAGGTGCAGGCCTTTTGACTGAAAAGTCACAATCCAGCAGTAAGTGTCCATAAAG
Organism: Gallinago undulata; assembly: GCA_026546715.1. Classification (NCBI taxonomy): domain Eukaryota; kingdom Metazoa; phylum Chordata; class Aves; order Charadriiformes; family Scolopacidae; genus Gallinago; species Gallinago undulata. The sequence goes on along the minus strand of JAOTQQ010000052.1, from coordinate 18,726,892 downwards.
TTTTTCCTTGTCAGCATACAAGAGTTAGCTGTCATGCAAGCTAAATATAGCTATCTATAATACCCTGTTACGTTCTCTGAAATATAAACAAACATGATAATTTTAATAATATTCACTCCTCACAATCACAGTCAAGTACCCACATTTTCACACTTGCAATTTAGGATCTGATTCTTCCCTGACTTAGGCATCATGCCTTGGCAATCATTTTCCCCAGGCAACGTGGATGCCAAACTTCCTCATGAGAATGATTTCTAATCTGCTTTGCCCAAGCAGAGGTGGCTATGGAAACAGAAAAGCAGTGGTCTACATTTCAAGATTGAAGGGTTGAACTGGAAATAAGGAGTGCCACACTTATTACCGTCGCATCTCACTGCAGTTTGGTTTGCTTTGTCTATGGAAATTCAGCTATAACGCATGAAGAGAGCAGAGAAAAAGAAGGAAAGACAATCAGGTTTTGTTGCAAGGTTAGTATTTTCCTGTGAGGGCTGCATCCAGTAAATACAATCTGTAAGGCTACACTATTTTACACATTATCAAAGGTAAACAATCTTTAAATATTTAGAAGAATAGTTCTGTCCAGTAATATCTTGACCGATATACTCAAAAATGTAAGTTTGTCAGTCACTGAACTCAGGAAGTGTAGTCTTCAAGTAATATATTTTGCCTAAGCAACACAGACTCCAGATGCAATTCTGTTTTTAAAACGAATAATGTGAAGCATCTGAAGCAACTGTCAACAGTAACTATCATGCTTTGTTCCACTGACACTAGCAGAAATTCTGCTATTGACTAAAATCCACAGTTCTATACAATTTTAGACAGAAAATGAGGTATAATATATTTCTGAGTCAGGGATGACATTTTGATCAGGGGCAGCAGAAATATCCGAGCACAGTGACCACAACAACAATATCACTATTCACGTCCAGCAAATGAGATTTTTTGATACACTTTCACAACCATGGGTATTTCCTTTAAATTTCTTGATCTTGCTTATTCAAATCTACTCATCCCAGCATCACTGGGTTTTTACCTAAGACAGACAAAGGAAAAATGAACAAAATCTAGCCCTGTCAGCATTTCTACGTTATAATTCACTTCAATTTTTAAAACTTAATAAAAAGTGCTAATAAACATTCAGAAAGTTGACTAAACTGTTAAAACACAGTAAGATTAGGATAAATTGGATAGTTTCACTAATTAATGGATTAAATTATTGTCTGCTCCTAAAATGTATTCTCCATGTTACCTATAGAACACCACAGGTGTACAAGTTATTGTACAGACGAGTATGAGAAAATGACCGTGGCAGAGAAGGTTACAGTTTAAATTAGACATTAAACAGAATACAGAAAGCATGCAATAGCGATGGAAGCAGGAAGAGATGCCTTTCATCAACAATGGGTCAAGAAACTAGTCTGAGTTTTGGATTGGGTCTCACTGCATTTCCTTTTCAGGTCTGCCTTACTTATTCTTCTTACAGATCTCTGAATGCAACAACAGAAATAGTCTCTGAGACATGTAGCCCTATGACTGCATTGGGTTAGACCCAACACACAGGTAAGATGCATGTGAAATAGATGGAGGTGAGAGAGGTGTACTGATTTAGCTGACACATATTTTTACATGTAGGCACTTTTGTATGGTTCTTTCATAGCAGTGAAGCAGAGCATGAGTGTGCCATATTCCAGGCTTCTGCAGCATCTGCAGTATGGTGTTGTCAGTGCTAAGTGTATTGGAAAGATAAATGCTCAATGCCTGTGATCTCTGCAGTTATCCTTATGAGCTGGATTTCCAGTTTGGCTCAGTCTCTTGGAGGCCCTATGAAAATGTGGCAAACAAGCAGTTAAGAGCATTCAACTTTAGACCAAAATCCCCAGCTCAACACTATCCGAATTAGAGCTTTTTCCAAGCTTATAAAGTTTACTTATTCATTTCATTCAGGACTTGACAGTATGTTGAGGAAGTTACAAGACCAAGTAAAGGGAGAAGAAAAAATAAAAGAATAACACCTGTCTTTGCAGCTGGTCAACAGGCAGACCTTTAATGTGCTGCCTGCTGGGAAATGGGGATGGTCTCACGTTACACTGAGCCTTCAGCAAAGGATGGAGTTTGCAGAAAGGAATCCTACAACTAGAAGATGTGAGGCTTGGGCTTCAGCCAAAAACAATGGAGAACAGCATTAAATGAAAAGTTCCGTAAGTCCAAATGCATTCAATCACTGAACAACACACAACTTTGTGGTTTGAAAGAATTTAAAAAAGAAATTTAAATCATCACTGCAGAGCTACCAGTTGTTTCTAATTTTGAAGAACAATCATTATTTTACCCTTAACTACCACCAAATGCTTCCCAGAGTGACCGTAGTCACCCATAAACAGACCAAATATCTTCATTTAGAAAGAATAGACTAAGCCTGATAAAAGCTGATACACTATTCTGAAAATTGCTTTAGTGCCTGAAGCAGAATTTCATCTTTCATAGATTAAATTTAACCTAGTAAGCAGCACCAGTTTTGCTTTAGATTACATCCTTAGAAGCTCATTGACTAGAATTGAAAAGTCATTGAGGAAGAGTGATACCAAAAGGTTAGCAGAGAAATATACTTAATGGTATTACAGTAGACATTTGAGAGTATAATCTTGAGAATAGCAAAGAAAGGTTGTAGCAGAAAGCAGTAGAATAAAATACAAAATAAAAGTTGAGCTGGAAATCCTAAAGCAGCGCATAGTTCTACCTCTGAAATTAAACAGTGGAACAGAGGACAGGACTGCAGAATATCTCACAAAAATTATCAAAGCACCATACAACCAGGGAATATAATTGCACATTAAAAGCTAAAATGCCCCTTTTTCAGTGTCTCGATAATACTGACTGCTAGAAAGGGATAAAGGTATGTACAGTGGCTCAAGGAGTATATCAGTAATGACCTGCATTTTCAGCAGTGACCTCTAATTTTCATTTCATAGGGTGAAACAAAGAAGAATCATTTTTTCTAGAAGACCTAAAGCATCTTAAACTCTCTCTGATTTTGGTAGGGAACAAAAGGACAGTAACCTTCCCTGAGGAGGAAGTGAGTGGGTGACGTATCACCCCCAAAACGTTGCTGAGAAGTGAACTGTTGAAATGGCAATTTCACAATTTCAGGAACCTGACAAGACCTTAAGAATTTAAGAAAGAATTATTTTAAATCCTGTGATATTTGAAAAGGAACTTACTGGATGAGATAGAGTATGATGCACTAGAGTTTGAAGAATTAGTAAATATGTTAAGATCATATATAAATACAGTTTATACTGGCCCATTCAAATGAGGGATGGGGTTCACATTAACAATGCTATTTGCTTTTGGGGATTTCTTATTTTATGGCAGATAATAATGATGCTTTGGAGGAAAAAAAAGTAATCTATAAACTGTATTCCAGCTCTTTGTTTTCAGGTGCATTGCTAGAGATTTAATGACCTAAGATTCCTTTAATCTCTAAATTTATGACTCTGTTGAACAAATGATAAATAAAAATTTCCTCTAGACACACAGGGCCGGGGGGGGGGGGAAATCACCAAAATATTGGAAAAGGATCCAGGTTTTCAGTCAGTTGAAAACCTCCCTAATTGGCTGGCATGTTTTTCTGCACTTATTACAGTGAATGCTGCCATCTGTTTCTTACTTCAAAAGAAATCGTCAAAATGTAAGCAAGCTAACAGAGAAGGCAAGCTTATCATCCATACAGAATATTTAAAAAAGCATAGTATCCACGAGCTCCCTGTGGATAGAATATTTTCAGTCTTGACATGATAATTACTGGTAGAAAAATTGTGATAGGCAAATATTCAACCAGCTTCCATTTGTGGTAATGGGGCATGTACAGATGAGATAATTTTGACTTCAGGTTTTCCATTATTCACTTTAGTTTTTACCTTTTAAGTGTCACAGTAGGGGTGTTTCTTTGTGATGAGCCAGGCTGTGCACTGTCCATCCATTAGATCACAGGTTGCTGACTGAAGACACTAAAAAGTTTGCCAATGTAAAATATCATCTTTAATAGCCCCAAAGGAAATCTACTAAGCAACAAGAGAAAGAGCATGAAAGAAAAGACAGACACAATATAAGGGTAAAGAAAAAGACAAACAAAAGAGAGAACTTCGTTCAGTTTTGCTAGACAGCTAATGTATCATCAACAGTGCCATCACCAAAACTGATCAAATATGCATTACAGTGGCTTTTTTCCTAATTGTTAAGCATCGTAATGAAGAGCTAATATTTTAACACTTCAACATTTAATCCCATCAACTGCTTCTTAACCCAAGGACTGCAAAATTGATGCTTGAAAAACCAGTAGTGTTAAAGAACCCTTGCCTATACATTAACGTTGGATATTCACTTCCTTGACTGCTTGGCAGCCTATTCAGTGGAACACAGCCCGTTTCAGGTGTCCTGTAATGGCAAAATCCTGTGCCAATCTGCATAGGAACAGCCACAATCTGAAAAGTCATAGAAAGGAAACCATAGCACACAGGATGTGCAATAAACCATAGTAGCTACTACAGTCAAGAAGTGACAATATCTTAAGTATGAAATACATGAGAGAATTTCACTCACATGGTGCCTGTTACATATCTTTTCACCCTAGCAGTGCACTGGAGAGTAGTGACACTCACAGCTTCACTCCATCCCATTCTTTTCTCATCTGACCATAGGAATCTAAATCTGGATTGGAATAGGTTTTTACGAGAATAGGAGAAACAAGAGCTTTCAGCTCTCTGCATCTTATGTGGCAGGAAGCAACAGATCCCATTGCAACAAAACTGATTCTGTATCATTCTATTTTTTTGTTTGTTTCACAAAAGACTTTATTAATTCACCTTTATACTTTGCTTTTTCTTCATATGTCAATGACAGTAACATAGTATTTCTTGGGTTTACGTCTGCCTAACTAACAGAAGCATAAGCAACACAGGCTAGGGCTAAGCCATACCCATCAGTAACCATTCACCTTTATCTGTGGGTCACAGAATGAAACAGGCAATTTTAGAATGAACAGGGTGCCAACATATACTTTTGCCACAGGATTCCAGGCTGTAGAGGCACCTGCTCAGAGATGAATGCAGCAAGTGGGAAGAAAAAGACTAGAAAACAACACGGGAGGGCAGAGAGGAGAGACAGTGAAGGAAAAAAAACCAAACCAAAACACCAACAAAAAACAAAACAAACCACAAAACCCAAGAGGTGACTAACGGTCATTCACGAACGTTTGCTATCAGAGACTGTGGACCACTAAAGGTAAAGAAAAAAGAACACACAAGTCTCAGACCAGAATAAGAATCGCACCTTGGCAATATCACAGCTCACCTTACAAATGCGACTGATGACTACAGTTTGTGTTTTTCATCCACTTTCTAAAAAAAAAAAAAAAAGAAAAAAAAAAAGGAAGATACACACATTCAAAGTGTGGGAAACAGGAGAAGGGCCATGAGCTGATGTGATAGCTGCTGGCTCTTGCTAACTTAAAAGGGAAACCTGAGAAAGTGCAAGAACAGCAACACTTAAATCGCACAGGCAAAGGAGGTGTCTGTGCTATCAAACTGGAAGACACTACTGTAGCCAAGGATTCAGCACAGTTCGCAGGCAGATGGACCTTTGGAAATGCAGATAAACTCAGAGGAGATATCTGAACCTGGGACCAGGATATAAAAAAGCATGGGAAGTCAATCAACTCCCCTGTGAGTTTTGGTGCCTACTATACGAGCTCGATCTGTCCGAGTGAACTGTGCATGATGATGTCTAATACAAATAGTTCTTAATCTAAATTAAAAACAAACAAAAAAAAAAACAAACAAAAAACCTCATAGCTTGGATGAGGACCTCTTTTGCTTCTAAAAGTGTCATTGTTCTCCTGCCGGGAGAGAACACTTAGCATCTCTTATTATCAATAGACAAATTTTAGGTTGGGCAGAGTTGCCTAACTGGACTTGTAACAAATATGTCTACTGTGCTACCAGAATTCTTTTTTGATAAAGTAATTGAAAAAAGCACATTTATACTGGATAATAAACAGCAATGGCTGGAGGGTATTTAACATGCAATGGATATGCGTCACAGAAGCCTATGCCCTCTGCATGACAGCCACTGGGGAAAATACGTGGACCGAGACTCTACAATTTCTCATGGAAGGGAAGAAATGTCATTTAAGGTAATATCTAGAACTGGTCAAATCAAAGCTGACAAATACATTTGCTGACAACTTCAGCCTTTTTTCCAATTACCAGCTGTTTGCAAACAGACTGCTGTTGTGTTTGTTATTGTAATTGTAGGACAGACAATTGAAGGGCCTGAGCCAAAGCCCCGAACTCTCATTAACTTCACTGGGCTATAGGAAAGGGCTGTAGATGAACAAACTTTACCCCAAAAATTTATGAATTATTCACTTGGACTCTTTCCCAGTTCTTATTTATGCTGCGTAACTGGTCATTCACATCATATAGATCATATTTTTTTTTGCTTCCAGACTAAGATGTATGAAATCTTTTAATTAATAGTTTAATTCCCAATAATTTTTACACAAGAATGAATTGCCATATTCACATGAACTAAAATAATGTGAAGAGCAGCCATCACCCAAATGTTTATGGCAGTACAAACATCCATGAGTAGTTGATACCAAAAGGTTGCAGTAAGTCTGAGATGTTCAGGGTCCAGGGTTTGCAAGAATAGTTTCAGTCCATTCAAGAAGCTACTGCATGGATCATTAATCTGAAGTAGAAGCAGTCTCAGAACAGACTGCATTGCAAGCTGATACACTGAATGGTGAAATCACTGATTAATCTGTCCTTCCCATGAATAAAGAGGAAATCAAACACTGGGATTAAACATGTAACTGCTCTCTCTTTCAGAATCTGGAATTATACTGTCTGCCTCTACGGGGGGAAGTAGTTGTCTTTATAATTCTGCCCTGCTATAGTCTGTTGTCGTTAACAATAGTAATAACATATCTGTTCCAAAGCATTGTAGGAAAAATCCTTCAGAGGATTTACCATTTAATAGTGATATTACAATACACTTACCTTTACAGAATTACACCCTATTTTCCTAATCCAACAGGGTTTTAATAGATTTGCTTGAGGGCTCTTGGAACATGCCAGCTATGGAAGGATATCCCAATCTGATCCTCAGCTGCTTCTAAATGTCTTAAGCAGTATGGATCCTGCTTCCCCCTCTCATTTGAACATACCAGAAAGCTTCTCCTCGATATTCAGGCATTTTTTAGAAAAATATTTACTACATCTCCTGGTTTAGAGTAATTTTTCTCCATCTTGGCCTTTATCAATTAAATAGTGGATGTTAAGATTAGATTCTCATAACCAAGCTATCATGGAGCAAGAAATGAGGCACTGTAGAGAGCAATATAAACTACAGTATGTAAGCTGCAGAATTACCACGTACCAACTCTATGTGTATGTAGAAATTCTGGACTACCTTTCTTTTTTTCTGGGAAATTCCTTCTCCTGAAATATACCCAATGCAGATCAGATACTCGGATTATTTATACGCTGTATTGCACTGAGATCCCTTTCCAAGAAACACTCTCTCAAAGGCGCTTTAATGACCCAGAAATTTGTCAGCAATTGGTTGAAGCTCTGAGCAACCACAAGACACCTTGTGACATATCACAAAGATGTTTTCCATTTCTTGATTCCAATGTTTATTTTCCAAGTACTGAATTATAACATTTACTACAAGGAGCATACAAACACAATAAAACCAGTCATCTGTTTAATGTAATAAATAAGCTTGAGCTATAGATGTGCTATTTGGTTTACTCATTTACAAATTTGAAAATTTGATTGAATTTGTTCCTTTTTGATAGCATCTTGATAGCAGCAAGTAATGAATGTGAAGAAAATAACATTGGTTTGAGTATTCAATGTGATACACAGAAATATTTTTATAAACTACCCCAAAAGCTCAAGGAAAAGGGAACTGGCAAATAACATAGGGTATGATGAGCTGAGCCAAGAATGTGATTTTGGACTGTTTCCATTGCGGTTTTCACTTCAGAGTAATTTGTATGATTTGGAAAGCTAGCAATATAACTCTGTGTAGGGATGGGTTATTCAAGGTAACCTCTATGTTTAAAGGATGGGGTATTTTTATAGCCATGGACCAAAAATGAGGTCACATGCTACAGCTACCTAGAGCTAGGAAGGAAGACAGAGGATCCACTGTTTTTTAATTTTTCACATTATCTTGTGCCACACAGAGACATGTATTTTACCGTTCTTAAAATATTTAGCTACGAGCAAAACAGCAAAGCCTAACAAAATGTCCCTCTAGCAGAAATACTGACTTTTCGTATTCTTTAAGGCTAGTGTTCACGTTGAATTCCTCAAGAAATGCAGTGAAGTAGAATCAGAGGAGTGCAATATCTGGAACTTTTAAAATATATTGGATTTTAATTCATTCCTAGTTCATGTGGCAGCCCAGCCTGTCTATTTAGCACTAGATTTTCTCCATGATAAATCTTGAGCTAATTTATAGAAAAGAGGTAGAAAATTTTAAGCCAATAAAAGTTGAAAGTTGTGGTTTGTACATAAAAACACCACAACTGTGAGATCAACACAGTACATAAAGAGAGGACTATCATCATTTAACATATTTGGCTGTGAACAATATTTTCTCTAGCACAGAACGGGTAAAAGATGAAAAATGTCAAATTCCCTAAAGAATCTTGAAATCAGTCACCAATGAAAGTTTTACAGTGGGACCTTTTAAAGACTTAGGTCCAGATCCTCATCTGTAGTGAAGTTTCAATGAAGGAAATGGAAATACCTAAATTTTGTCAATGAAAAATTGTACCATTAATTATAAGGTCAAGATAATCTACACATTAAATTCTCATTTTAATCCTCACTGCTTGCAAAGAGTAAAACACTTCTAAGATTTCTACTGGACCAATCCAACAGCAGTTATGGAAATCATCTTTCAGTCATCATCTGTCAGTAAATGCTTTCAATTTACTGACACGATCTAAGTGAGAACTTCAACCATCTTCTGGCTTATTCCAATTTATAAAAGTTCAGAGGTTTGAAAATAAGTCCTGAGCCGCACAGGCCTTCCACGAAAGAAATCCATAGCAGGGATGTCAGGCTCTTTTCCTACCCCCTAGCTCCTCATAAGCCCACACATCACAGAAGTTCTGGGTGGGAGAAGTGGCATGCTGGGGACTGCTAGGACATTGCATTATATCACCAAGATATGGGTATATATACAGAATCACCTCAGGCTGCCATACTGCAGATTTCTGGGCTAACTGAGATAACATAAGAAGTAACTCAGACAAAGTTTGAAACCTGGCTTGCAGCATGCATGCACAAACACACAAAGCTTGGAGTCACCTAGTCATGTCTCTACATCCAGTTCTTGGATGCCAACCTTGGGCTGTGCCTCTGGTCAAGTACAGGCCTGAATCTTAACATATACACAAATAGTGCTGCTGCTGCAGCAGTGGCTGCTTTGGGTACAGCTAGATAATCTGTCTGCATTTCATGGATATCTTCTCCAGAGCATGTCTTTATACTATTTCACACCAAAGCTAAGTTTTTAGAAACCATTGACCATCAGGTAGTTTTCCCTTAAGTTTCTGTTATTTCTCAGACATTTGCTATTAGTTATCATTTTTCTCTTTTCAAATTTTCTTTACAAAAAAATGTCCTTTAAGTTTGGTAATTTCCTACGCATATTTTGTGTATGTTCTCCATAGATGCTCAATTATCTTACATGTGCTGTACTGGATCTCCAAGATCGCCTTCTCCTTTTTCTCATCCCAACCTGACAAGAACTAAGTGGGTTCTGGTCTGGACGAGGACATGTAGTTATGGTGACAGGATACTTTCATTACCAGATACTTACTAATGCACGTTAAAGGTTTTATGGAGAGAAGAAAGTCTGATTTTTACATTGGGCAATTTAAAGTCTACTGGGGATAAAAGGATTTATATTGCTCAGGGCAATATTCAATGCAATTATAGCCTTTGCTAGATGAAGATTTTACTGTGCACTTATCTGGATTGCTTAGCAGGTACTTAAAATTGTAGGGTTATTCTTAAAGACAACTTTAGTTTTCTTTTAGATAAATTATTAAAATTGCTTCTTATAGTGAACGAAAGAGTTGGGATAACACAAAAGTCAGCTGACAAAAATTTTCTGCCACTGGAGTGTTACCTAAGACAAGTGAAAGCAGCACTGCTGGACAGACAGGCATGCACTGTGCCAGGCACCGCAGCTTCCTTTATCCCTCTTGCTGTGCGGCAATGCCACACGGTCAGCACTCAGCACAGAAGACAGACCAAATTCCTTGTAATCCTTTTAGAACACTCTTGATATCATCTGAGACAAGGGAAAATGAGATTTGTGGATAATCTCAGCTCATCTTAGCTCCAAATGCCCACAAGGAAAACATCAATGCCACCTACCATATTCTACGCACACAAAAGTCCCCTTGTATTTTGCTGTTTTCTGGAGTCACGTAGGTCAGGCAAGTGGAAATGCAATGGTGGTTTCTAGTCCACTGGACTTTTTACAAATGGAAGAGTACAAATAAATCCAGTTTTTCCCCTGACTGACCCCACTGGTGGGCTGTGCAGAGTTGCACTAATAAACCAGAAAAAGCACAGTTCTTTTGTGATTAGGAACCTTTGGTATGCCAAAACGTGGGAAGATATCTGCATTTGGGCTGTTTGCCCTAGAGGTTAACACCAGTGGTTATCATAAATCTATCATTCCCAAAGCTGGCACAGGAACAACAAGAAAATACAACAACTGTCCAGAAACAGATAGGATCTTGCAACCTGTGAAGCCACACAGCACTAAGAAAAGGTGATGATGCCTTCTTTTCATTCTTTTCCTTGGAGTCAATAAATAACAAAAAGAAAAAGTACAGACTGTCAAACCCAAACGGAGAAGCTGATTCAGTAGTCAAGCTCTGATCTTTAGTATGTTCACTGAAAGTTCTTTTTTTTTTTTAAGGAAAGTTTCCCTGTTCTTACATAACCTTCGACACTTTGCCACAGCAGGCTGAGTGAGGGAACAAGACTAACAGATACGAGATATTTTTACTGCTTCACCTAAAGATTCACAGAATTTTCTGGGAATTTTAACACTTGTTCAAAACAATGTGTGACTCTTCATCTTGCTATCAGTGCTAGGAGAGAATTCTACATAGCCTCCAAGTGATTTGTACCGAACAATTTTACATCATTATTTAACATCCTTCTTCAAACTAATAAATCTGCTAAATTGGTTTTTGATAGGAACCAAAGCACTGTTATTAAATATCTCTACAAAATAACAGAATTATCAAAGTGGAAGTCATTAAGCTGCTATTCCTACCAACTATTGTGTATGTTACCATGAACAAAAACATGACAAATGTTTTTTCAGTCAACTTACAGGAAATATATTTGTGTCAATTAGCACAGATTGTATGATCGAGGAACAAGATCAGTGAACCATAATGAATATGGTCAATATCTGCCCTAAAATATGACATCTATTTACCTAAATGCAGTATCTCATCTTCATTTACTGCATCTCTTGCTATTTTTCTCCCTTTACTAAGCATTTATTAAAAACGATGCTAGTGTAAACAAAGCATGTATCATATTTTAAAATGAACTTCAATTACAACACTTTTAGCCACCGTTCCTCCAGTGCAATTTGCTCGCCTCACTACCATAAGGATCCACTTGTTCATGCTGTTACCAGTGAGTCCTCCAAACAGTCACTGGCTTCAGCTCGCAGGAGGTCCACCACAGATGTGAAAATCAGCAGCATTTTCCCCACTACACTCTGCCAAAGTACAGGGTGTGTGATAGTGTCTCAACAGTTGGATTGAGCACCAGCTGTGAAACCACATGGCCCAGCCTGTAATAAAATCCTTTTTTCTCTCTATTACAGCTGTAACAACGTCAGAACTCCTTGGATACAGAAAATCCCTACAGTTTCTCTACTGGGGGAAAACCAGTGAATGCACAGTATCAGGAACTATTAGTTAGCCCAGGATTCAAGAGTGTAGAGCCACAGGAGAATATTTCTATTGCCAGTTATAAAGGACAACATTTCATAGTTTTCTGCCATGCATTAGACATCAGTTCCTCAGTCATATCTCCCTAACTCCACCAATGGCACTGGAGATCTAAGACTCCCTGCTCAGTGCTGAGACCTCATGCAGGGCTTTGCATCCACCCAGGACAGAATGGCTCCGTGCAGGTCTGCATGGGAATGCTCTCTGCAGATGAAAACAGTAAAGCTCATGTGCAAGTCTCATGTGTCAGACCTGAGCCTCTGCTTTCATTGATGTTAAGAGAGTGAGTAGCATTTATACAGGTAGCTGGATCTGGGGCAAGGACAAGACCACCTCAACACTGGACAGGAGGAACTTTGCCTCAGGGTCAGGACCCATACTGTAAGTCAGAAAAACATGTTAATCTGGAATTTCTTCAGTTTTCTGCTTTCAAGCAAATTCTCTAAGTATGCTACGGTATTTTTTAGTCTGCCGTTACTCATAACCTTCAAAATTATCTTCCTTTGAGCACACATTTTGAGATGCAGGTCTGATTTTTGAAGGAGGCATGCTCAGCACTTCACAGGATCTCATCAGGGGAAATAGATTTAGACATAAAACAAATGGACATATCCCCTAACTATCTAAAGCTTGAACATTTTAACCCCAAAAAATGTCTCCATATATAAATTTAAAAAAATCTTATTACACAATGTCCCTTGTTTCAAAATATAGCAGATAACATAGCATTGAAGAAAATTTACCAATAAACTGGAGTGTAACTATTCTTGGGCAAAGGAAACAAAACAAAACAATTTCTACATGCTCAGCATACTAAAATACATTGCCAGATATTTGAGAGCAAATCAAGAATTTGTTGCTATTGAGAAATGAGACATACAATCTTTGGAGCCAAACTGGCTGCTGCCGAACAGTTAAAACAAAATAATTTCCATATTTATTAAGTAATCTATTGCTATTTACCCCAGAAATCATTGCAAACAAAAAATAGGGAGAAAAAAAAAAGAAAAAAACCCTACAAAACAACAAAGAAAAAAAACCCACAATGACCCAAGAAGTCCTGGTGTATGCTGCTATCCCCTTCTGTTGTCCTTCAAGGAACATAATGGAAACCAACACTAAAAACTAAAATACTAGATTTCTTACATTGTTATTAGAATAATACAAAGATAAATCATTATAAAAAGATGATAAGTGAAACTCATTTTAATTATCCTTTTCATTTTTTCTCTTCCTGTCACTATTTCCAGATTTTCTTGATTTAAACAAAGAGAAGGAAAGGTTACTTTATAGAGCAAAGAAAAACAGGAAGGAAGGGAAGATGTATATTTATCTTTCCACAGTCAAAAGATTTTTTTTCTGTTAGTACTTCATAATAGTCCCTACCAGGTCTGTTCTGGTCTCAGCACACACCTAATTGCCATTAGCATTAATAACTGATGTGGGCTCACAGCAAAGGAACAATACACTTTGTCAAGTCTTAAAACTGGACAACAGGTTTAAATTAAAAGCTTAGAAAGGCTTGGAAACAAGTGAAGTAGTACATAGCAAGTCTATAACAGATAGTAAAGAATACTTGAAAAGATTTCATACCAGTGGTAGAAGGCCTAAATAAATCATGCAAATGAATAGAAGAGGAGTATAAAATCTTTGTACAACAACACAAGGAGCGAATAGTAAAAATTGCATAGAATATTACATTTTTGTATTAAAAGCAAGCAACTGAAGATAGCCCAGAGAGTTTTTAAATATTTACAAGATAAAATATTTTTGTGAAGGATACAAAAGCGTTGCAATTATCAGACAAAACTAATGGTCAGAATTGCATACTTTTTCAGCTTTCAATTCATGTCCTGCATAGTAATTTACATTTTTTGTTTCCCAATTTTGTTTTCTGTGTTATAGGAGTGATTTTCTTACATGTATAGTGATGTACAGTTAGATACATTAACATTTTCATAAATATTTAGGTCTATGGAAAGATTAATAAATACAGATATTAATGAGCAGGAAAAGGCAATTAGTCAGATGTATTACATATCCCTGTATAGCATGGCTTTTTCCATTAAAAACTTCTTGATGGCCTATAAGGTCACCAGCTTACATGGAGATATGACAAGTTAAACTACCTAGGGATCTGTTCTTCAAATTTCTTTATGGTTCAGATTGACTTGATTTCTAGCCATTTTTAACTGATTCCCTGAGCAAGTCCCAGAAACAAATATCCTTCAAAACAGCGTACAGATGAACTAATTGCTTTCATTTCTTTTAGTGAACTAAGAACCCTACCTTATATCGCAGCAAAACCCTTGACATTTTTAACACATGAAGTTACCACGAAAGAATCAATTTCAGAATATTATCTATCAGGATGCTTTGAGATATTTCACCACAGGATAAGGTTGTAGAGTTGACTGAAAGATTTTGATATGTCCAATGCAGAGAGTCTTCAGGATTTATACTTTAATTTATAATTTAATACAGTTTCACACCACATTTGATTATGAAAATATAACGAGAGGAAGCGCTTGATTTAAAGACTAGGAATCAGAAAGTGAATTCAAATCAGCCAAGATTTTTGAGCTTTCATAAAGGTTAGTCTAAGTAAACTGTGCCAAAAATTTACAAAATTTACAACACCAAACTCTCTTTGATTGAAACACCTTTCATTTTTCTCAGTCTGAAAAGGAGAAGGCTCGGGGGAGACCTTATAGCAACCTTGCAGTACCTAAAGGGTAACTAGACAAGTGATGAGGAGGGACCCTTTATCAGGGAGTGTAGCAATTTCGCACAGAACATCTTAAACCTATTATAAAACACCAAGCAAAAGATCAATAGCCCTTTTTCAACATCAATATGATCCCCTTCTCTTCATATCCATTTAAGAGAGTAGAAGCAGGCTACAAATTACATTTTCTCAATGACAAGCTGTACACAAGACTTACAAAAATCTTCATCTTAGAATAAAAGAATGTAAGAGGTCTATACACATGCTGCTCCTTAATCTTTTCCTGAAGGCAGTCACATTTCAGACTAAAAAAACGAGCCAGACAATAGCCTCTCAGGTACTAAGTAGGTACCTAACTCTTTCAGTAAGTCTAAAAATTTAGTTCAAATTTCAAAACCTACTACCTTCTACTCAGCTTCTGCTCATCCTGAAAGTACCTAATTTTCCTGTGAACACTAGTTTTTGCTACTAATTGCTCCTATGCATGATCCAAACCTTGTAAGTTTTGACACGGCTATAACTATGTTCCTTTCTTACTTATCAGACATATCAGCATTCAGAAATTTAACCTTTTCTAGTCTACCACTACCTTTGACCTAACAATCCATATACTCAGGCAGGATCCAGATGACAAGTAGAAAACAGTTCTGCAAGAGAACCGGAACATCAACATTAACAGCCTTGCATGAACAAGTGTTACACATTTCATTTCAGTTGAAACCTCCTGCAGTTGTGATACAAAGAAAACTGTTCAGATCTAAATGAATACTACAAAGAAAACTTCTCATACCAATTTAGAGTGAAACTAGATTTTGAACTCTCCAAATTTCCAGCTGCTACAAAATCATTGTCTTGATGAGCCCCTTATTACAGGAAAGGCACTTAAGAAAAACCCCTTTCTCTTGCCTTGCAAAAATATGTAAGCAAACATGATTTTTCTTCAGCGAAGGAAGCTCTGATGGTTGCCTGGTGCTATGCGCAACTTGCATTTCAGAGATGAACTAAAATGACAGCCCTACACCCCACACCAGAACTTCAGTGAGACACCAGTGTGAATCTCCCTTCGGTTTTGCAGAACAGTTCCTTCTATGAGAGTTGTGCCATTTGTAGCTTTGAATGCAGAGGCACAGGAGATGAAATTTCATCCTGTAGAACAGCCTGAAAGCCAGTAAAGAATTTGACATATACAATATTGCTAGCTGACCAAATGCACAATATCCTTGCATGCTCTGACTTTACACTGAGATATCAGGAGTCATAAGAATAGGCTAGATGGAAACGTTCTGATGGATTGAAAGGTGAACTTAAAAAATAAAATCCAGGTTCTGAATCTAGGAAACAATTCCACAGTTAAGTTCAGAAAAAAATCAGGACCTTTCCTGTTTCTCTATGTGTTACAGGTCTATTGCCACTTCTGAAAAAAAAAAAATCCCTAGAAAACTTGTATATATATCAAACTATTATATATATTCAGCTACAGGTTGGTTTCTTAGTCCCTCACCGTGTCCTGCCTAGCCTGATGTGCAAATTTCCAGTCTTCTTAGGAATGAGTGTCATGAAACAAGCTGTTAGCCAAGAATTTATTTTGAACACAGAGATTTCCCAGTTACCTCAGAAGAAATTAGCTGTGCTACTGCTTTGGCACGGAGACCAGAACTCCAAAAACCAGGCACAATTCAGGGTATCCAGTCCCTACTGCACCTTCCTGTTCAAAAAGCCAATTCTCAGAATGCTTCTCTTTTCTTTCCAGAGGCACACCTCTTTTCCCCAGATGTTTTTTCTTCACTTTTCTTCACTTCACAGTTGTAGAGTCTCCTCCCCAGTATATCAGCAAAGTAAAATTCACATTGAGTTTTACAATACTCACCTATTTCCTGAAAAGCTGGGTACAACTTCAAGGTCTCATAACTACATATTCAAGAAATTGTGTCACATCGAGGGCTACTGTGCACATTGGCCACCACAGGTGGAAGGAGTAGCAAAAAATGTCACAGTTCATTGAAACATTTATTTCTGTATGCATAGACTTATCATTCAAACCTAAACACCACCCAGTGCTCCTAGCAGATGAATTGTGTACAGGTGCATCCATAAGGCCTACAAACTGCAGACCATAAGTTACTACTGCCTTGGGGGCATACTATGTTTATGCAGAACTCCCAGTGAAAATCAAGGAAGCAGTAGTTAATTGCTATGGGCATTTTATAGGAAGCTAGGATAATTTTTCCATGGGTAACATATGGTGCACTTTGCTGTGACACTGTACCTAGACTGTCACGATCTCACTCCAGTCTCAGGCAGGTGTGTTGGGAAAATGGAGACAGTGGTAGATGGGAATGTGTATTTGACATAACATGAGAGAGATATTTTTTGTTTTCAGGCGTGCCTGTTCCCCAAAGTCAATCTAAAACCCTTCCCAGGGTCAATATCTCCAGTGGTCTTCTATTGCCATCATCACATCTCATAAAAAAAGAAATTCACCTTTTATGGGCCACCAAATTTTCTGCTCCCCCATAACTCCTGCTGGAAAAGTGCTCAAGAATTTGTAGAAATATTTTTTCTCATTTGCAGCCTAAATGAATTCATGATCAATCCATATACTTGTCCTGGGCCAGTGCTGCTCTTTAGGCTAAGGAGTTCCCTGTTGTCTCTGGTTCTATGATAAGCTGCAGGGATGACTTTTTCTCTTGTTTCAAGGAGGTAGGTGGCACTGAAGATAATTAATACCTTAAATTATTATCTTAACACAGAACCAGGCTCTTCTAAATAAGCATCTCAAATAAGCATCTTCACATAAGTGTTTTCCATTGAACTGTGGAAACTGAAAACTGCGAAGCTCAGTTCATGAAATACAGATTTCGTTTCCCCATCCCTTTCTTTACACCATTAAAGAGAAGTGCTGTTTCATTGTTTGCTCATCTTTTCTTCCAACCATTAATATTGTCCTGGTCTAATTGTTAAGAAACTAGTTCACTATTTTGATAGTACAAGTGCCATCTTCTAATGAATACAGACTTCTCTGTACATTGACATAATGTGTCCTCTGAGTGTGCTAGGTTTGATCAGTTCTTCTTTAAATAACTAAAAATTACCTAAACAAATCCGATCAGTTAATTTGTTCTTTTCAGGTCAATTATTTATTTCCACCAAGGAAAAAATAAAAAGTTACAGGTTTTTTTTCAGTTCTTCACAGTGGCAGATGGCAGATGTCATATATTGTAAATATTTATGCTCCAGGAGAGGACTTTCACATGACAGGAACCTCAAAAACCCCATGCAAATTGCTAGGTCTAATATACCTGATGAAGTATGAGCGAGCAAGTGAATGATGATAAGATATGTCAGAGTCAAACTTCAGCTTATAAAAGTCAGAATATGGAATTACAGCATGAAGGATCTAAGTTTCCTCCCTTACCTTTGGCTCAAGGGTCTGGTTACAGTAATTTCAACATTACGTAAACAAAATTCATCCTTAGTCAAACTCTGCATTTTAACAGAACTTTATATTTGTACTTCCTTGTAGAGCATTACTGAAAAAACGCTAGGTTCTATGTGACCAACCTTGATTTATACCCTGGCAATCACTGAATAATATTTGAACAAAACAATAATGTAGCCTAAGCGGTATTGGCCCTTTGGTTCACTTTGCACTTAAGAGCACAACTTGCCCACAGAAAATAAACCGAAGACTTGAAAACATATAAATTTCTGCTCAATTTTAGCTAGGTACCTGCCATGGAAACTGTGTATCTGCCTACAGGAATCTTGGAAACCCTTAGCCTGTTTGGGAGGTAGTAGTTAAGGAGGAAAAAGAAGGAGGATACTACAAAGGCAACTAATCAAACATTGCACAAAAAGAGATTTACTAACTGAAAACTTAAACCAACAGAACAAGAAAATAACTCATAAGCAACTGACAAACTGCAATATGTCCACAGAACATATTTGTTAAATAAAGAACAAACTAATGACAGCCTTATCTATAAGTCACAATCAGAAAAAACGTACCAAATTCATGGCATTGTTCACTGGAGCATATGTCACTTAGAGGAACTAGCAAGAGAATACTCAAATAGCGAAAAGGTGCTCTATGCTTTTAATCCTCCAGGTTACAGGTTAAGTCATGTTCACAATACATTCTCCCATGAAACTGAAGGACTTCAAATCAAAATATATAGCTGAATGTTAGATAGCAAACCAATGGGAAATGCTGGCAATGTTGCAGGTTCAGCAGGAAGCATTAGAGAGCACCTCTGGCTCTGCACTGAGAGGGGAGAGCGGGTATCAGAGCAGGAAGCTGAACACTTTCCCACTGCTCAGCCCTCTGGAGTCTGCGTGCATCTGAGTTTTACTTCTGAAGCCAGTGGACTTGAACCTCAAGAAGACAACTTTAATGCAGAAAAGCCTCCCTGTAGGTGCTTTGCTGTTTCAACTTTGTGTAGAAGGAGCCCAGATCACCAGCATTTAGGTGGTCAAAAGAAGCAAACAGAAATCCCACCTTCAGAACCTTCTGAAGACCTTATTTGCAGCAGCACTGCATTACAGCTTATATCCATTTATTTATTGGCACTACCTTATCCCCTAGACATACTGACTATGACAAAACTTTAGCGTCCTAAACTTTAGTTAATTGAGATCAAGCATATCACGAACAGCATGATTTAGAAATGCTATTGATTAATAATGAGACTCATTTTTCCTTACCTATGAGCAGCAGGAATAGTTTTAATTTTACTGGAAACACACATGTTGCTGGCCATGAGGGTTTTGTTGTTTGGGGGTTTTTTGCTGGTGTTTTTTGATGGTTTCTCCTTCGAAAAATATAAACAGCTTGGAACTCTCTTTGGCTTAGTGCATAGTAATGCTCAAAAAAAAATACAAAGGAAATTCAATGGAAAAAAATTCTCATAGCCTTTAAGACTTATTTTTCAGGTGCACATGTTCAGATGCATTGTTCCAGAATAAAACTACTTTGTACTAGGGAAAGAATGAGAAATAGAGAAGTCATTTGCAGAATTCTAATTCACCTTTGAGGATGATGCTATTAATCAGCTTTCATATTGTTCCCAGTGACCTTTTTCTTTCTGTCACACTGTTACTACCCTACTACTGGTTTTAAATCTTCCTTCCTGCATCACTGAATAGGAAGAAAATAAGTTAGTTGAGATCAGGCCATGACCCCAAGTACACGAGACACAAGTGCCGACTAACGTTGATTAATTTCCTCTGAATCATGTTAACATTACTCTCCAGACTCCATCACTTCAGCTTGCAGTGACATATTCAGTGACTGCAATCCCAATCTAATAAAAACACTGCAGTGTAAAATCAGAGCTTTTGTAACCGAAAAAACACATCTTTGGAGGCTGAATTTTCTATTAAGCATGCTTCACCTTCCATTAGCAGCATAAAGGCATTCCCTGGTGATCATGTCAACAAGACTACAGATTGTTCCTGTGAATATGAGCTTGAGAAAGTTCTGAAAATCTTGCTAAGAAGGAGTTTACACACCATAAAATGTTTGAAATTAATCAAGTCTCACTGAAGTTCTGCATCTGCTGGTCTTGTTTGAATGATGTATACATGGTTGTGACTCCACAAAGAGCATTTCTGAAACAGATGAGCTTGGAATAAATAAAAACTAGTGGCTTTAAAAATACTTCTGATGGTATAAATAAAATCTTTGGAATTGTATTAGTTACGTCATCTTAGTCAACTTTGTGTTCAGAAGGAAGAAATGCAATGTTTTCTTTCAGTTGAAATTTACAATATTTTTAACCAAGGAGAGGGGTTTTTTTTCAGTATCAGGTGCTGAAAATACCCTTGAACAGGACCAGCAATTATTTTTTTTTTCCTCAGGATACTATGTAGCAGACTGAGTTGTGGATTCTGCACAGGGTTTCCATCGCGTCCTGCTGGACTACACTTTGAACTTTTACATTACAAGTTTTCGGCGTATGAACCAATTTTTCTTTGTAGATGTGACCAAAGTACATCTTGTAAAAGTGATGTGTTTTTAAGTTATACTCACACAGAGGTATTACAAATCATATAATGGTTATAATTGGAAGGGACCTTAAAGATCGTCTAGTTCCAACCCCCCTGCCATGGTCAGAGACACCTCCCACTAGACCAGGTTGCTCAAAGCCCCATCCAACCTGGCTTTTAACACTTCCAGGGATGGGCCATACACAACTTCTCCAGACAACCTGTGCCAGTGTCTTGCCACCTTCACAGTACACAGTTTCTTCCTAATATCTAATCTAAATCTCGCCTCTTTCAGTTTAAAACAATCATCTCTTGTGCTATCAACTACACTCCCCATCTTTCTTAAAATCCCCCTTTAAGTACTGAAAGTCCATTACAAGGTCTCCCCAGAGCCCTCTCTTCTCCAGGCTGAACAACCTCTAACTCTCTCAGCCTGTCTTCACAGCAGAAGTACTCCATCCCTCTGATCATTTTTGTAGCCCTCCTGTGGACTCAGTCCAACAGGTCCATGTCCTTCTTATGTTGGGGGCCCCAGAGCTGGACGGAGTACTCCAGGTGGGATTTCATATGAGTGGACAGAAGGGAAGAATCACCTCCCTCATCCTGGCTGACCACACTGCTTTTGGTGTAGTCCAGGATGCAGTTGGTTTTCTTGGCTGCCAGCACACATTGCTGTGTTACATTGAGCTTCTCCTCCACCAACATCCCCAGGTCCTTCTCCTCAGGGCTGCTCTCAATCCATTCTGCTCCCAGACTGCATTTGTGCTTCAAATCCATTTGTACACAAATCCAAGCACTTAAGCTTGTGGCTGGATTTGGACAGACTTTTTCCAGTGCCTGAGATCCCTTGGAGATACAATACCCCAGCAAATCTAGCAAAAATGAGTTTACCCTTAATAATTCTGACTTGTTACCTGTAATGATTTCACTTATTTTGTCTGGGTCTTCTTCCTTCCCTAGTTTTAAAGCTATGTGTCACAACAGTTTAATAAGGAAATGCAACAACTAAAAATAGAATGGAAACAAGAATGAGGAACCCTGTCTTAGAGACCACGTGGACCTCTATTCCATGAGGCTCATTTTCATGCAGAAAAACTTGGTAGTCTAGAAGGTATTGCTGTCCTCAAGATTATATCATTTGTTTTAACTGGGCATCACTGACAGAATAAAGGACTGATGAATGTGAGGAAAAGCGCCGGCACTATCTCTTCAG
Organism: Gallinago undulata; assembly: GCA_026546715.1. Classification (NCBI taxonomy): domain Eukaryota; kingdom Metazoa; phylum Chordata; class Aves; order Charadriiformes; family Scolopacidae; genus Gallinago; species Gallinago undulata. The sequence continues at coordinate 18,704,881 of JAOTQQ010000052.1, read as the reverse complement.
ATTCCAAATTCCAAACTTGAAAAAACTCAGAGTTTCAACAATGCAATGAGATTAAGTTGCCATTCCCATTATTTCCTAATGGTCACATTTCTAACAACAGACCTAGAAAGCCTGACAAACTTTTTTTTTTCCTCCCTGCTTCTCCTGTCAAATGCACTTCAGACAGCTCCAGCTAATTAGGCTTACTGAGCAGGATAAACTGCATATCAGTAACTTTTGTTCCTGATCTCTCTGAACCATGTGGAGACTGCTGTAGCTGACTGGATATTTGGGGTGTGTGAGTTGACTAAACCTGCTACAAAAGCATTTGATTCCAAGCAAACTCAATATAAATGCTTGTCTCTCAAATCTGGATCTGAGATGCAACTGTTCTTCACGTTAGCTTTTGTTTCATCAGTTGCAAGCCTCTCTGACGTGGGCTCAACCACCTATCTCAAGCCAGGGCACTGAGCTGCTATAGTAGAAGGCATGAGCCAGAACTTGTATGCCAGACTAACACATGATGTGCCTAGAGTCTTCCTTCTTTGTCAATTCAATTATCCAAGTGAGCACCTACTGCCCTACCCTACAGGTTTATAGAGATTCATGATTCCAAGGAATCTCTCTAAAAAAGAAAATTTCTAAAAAAGGTATAAGAAGGTTAGATTATCAATTAGAGCTTCAGAGTCAGTATTTCAAGGGGATGTGAAACTAGACTACAGAGTTGTAGCTATGATTTTACCTTCATAGAGTTAAGCTTGTGATGGGTGCAAATATCTGTGCAAAAAACCCCCAAACAACAAATAAAATCCCTAAAATTTTACATCAGAGATGTAAAGCTGTTAGGCCACAATGCAGCTATAGTGATGTGTCACAATGCATCTGAAGGGCTAAAACTGATAACAGAAGTCAATGCCTCCATGTCAGTTATCACCCATTAGCTTTCAGGCCCTAGTCCATACTTCAATCCAGCACAAAGCACCTACAATCCTTAAATTGCGCATGCAAAAACTGAGGTGCCAGAAGATGACAAAATCCCATGCACTGATTAGGATACAACTGCTCCCTGCAAAAGTTGATGCACCTGACTCTAGACTATGAAGTAAACATTTCCCTTTTACCACAACCCACAGACTGAAGATTTGCTCTTGGGTACTAACATCAGTCCTTTCAGATAATTTGTAAGGAAATGGTTTAGTCTTATTCCCACTGAGTTTCACGATAAATGGTTCAGAATCAATTAACGCTATGATCTTGAGCAACTGATGATATACCAGATATTTCTAATCCTGTTATTTGATACAGAAACCTCTTACACAAACAAGGAACACAATTGCACGCTGCAGAGCATGTCTACACATCTCTTATTGCTCCTTGATATTTAGCTTGTTAAAGCTCAAAAGGCTTGGTACTGTTCAGGAACACGTAAAACCAGTCACACAGATTCACAAAGGAACATTTAAGCGGGAAACTGTCTTACACTGGAACTGTTTTTCAACTTTTCACTTTGAATTTGATGGAAAATAATTATAAGGTTTGGCGAAATATTAAAAGCACTGAGAACATCTTGATCCCCCTGTCTGCTAGTTGGTGTCAAAAAATCTAGATCTTCTGTACCAATTGGTTCCTAGTTTAGAATTTGTAGGATCTCCCTCTCTTCACACTTGGGACTGAAATGTCCCTATTTCCAGAATGACCATAGTTCTGATGACCCATTACACCTATAAAACCACAGACAAGCCCTTCTAGTAGCTGCCACGGTACAATACATTTACATGTAACACCTTTTCAAAACCAAAGTGATGCTGTACCATGTAATTAGATAGAAGTCAAATTCCAAAGAAATTAGAGCTATTTTAAATATGTCATGAAAAACAAACATAACTTTCAAGCCAAAAAAAAGCCACCTTGTAGAAAAGAGATACATAAAAATATGTGCTAGAAAAGCCCTTTTATAAAAGAAAAGGTCATATAAACCAGGAGTAACTCTATGTCTTTAATTTTCTGCCTTTAGTTGTCTGTGCTCTCCTCTCTAGCCTTTGTACCTGGCTTACACTGCCTGTACCTCAGGCATGGATGGAAACAGCCCCTTCTCTGACTCAGGAAGGAGACAAGAGGCTGCTCCCATACCCTGTAGCCATCAGCCAGGGTACCCTGCTTGCTGGCATCTGGAGAATGGGGCCCTGTGAACCCCCCACTACAAATCTCCCTCTGATTTTATTTAAGATTATAAAGGAGAAGAGCCCATAAGCTCCAGCTCACCATTCTTCCACACCTTGGAAGGAAATAGTATTGAATTTGCTGCCTGTAAGGAAGTCCATCCATGGAAAGCATCTGCTAAATCTTTCACGGTGGGACTCCTGTTTTAAAAATATCAGTGGTACATTTTTACCTGTATGAGGAAATCTTCAGGCACTACTGGAAATATCTGGTGAAAAGTAGCTCCCACTTTTAAATATCTAACATTTTATTGCTAAAATATTAATTTAAGTGAGGAAATGTCTACAGAGACAGTGGCTCACATTGTGTTACTGCTCATGCCAGGCCACTTTATCAATGGAGGCTCTTGTGCAGTCCTGATAGAAATGCTACAATGACAACGATGTGCCAACTAGAGTTCACAGCTCTAGCTGTGAATCCTTGGGGAAAAAAAAATATCAAAAGGATATTTGTTAAGATACACAAGTTGAACAAATGATGCGAGATCCCCTATTTCTCTTTGTGTAATAAAGCTTTCTTTTTAGGCTGTAGTAAAAGCATTTAAATAATTTTGAAGCTATTACTTTTAATCAGTCATTGATCAACACAAAGAATACAGGTTCACCTTTATAACTCTATATAACAGATAACACATGAACATTAGCACAGAAGTATTTTCTGCTTCAGTTAAAACAGAGTTCTAAGCCAGTATCTGTTTGTATATGATTGGATCTATGATAAAGATGAAAGCGTTTGGCATCATCTAAACAGTTTCCATACACTTCCATAACCCAAAACAACTTAGTTTCAGTGTGCACATTCCTAGGGTTGGCAGGTACAACATGACAGAAACGGGACAAACTCAGTAACAAATCCTGGCTCAAGTAATGAGGCTGTGTAAGCTGAGTAGTGCAATCTGGTTTAGCTCTGCACATTATCAGCCAGGTGCAGCCAACACCAATCTGATGCTACCACATGTGTAAATCTCAATATGAATTTCCTGGTGCCCCTTGATCCACCCATTCACTCTCTACACCACATCCCTGTTTCTTTGACTTAGGCAGTGGCATTCATATTGCTTGGGCCAGCAGACAGGTTGTAACATAGCAAGCTCTTCATTATAGCTTGTCACATCCACATAGCCAGCCACAGGGAGCAATCTCCTCACTGGTGGCAAGTGAAAAGCTGCTGTTGACTAAAGCAAACCTGGATCTAACCTTCTACCATCCAGGAATAATCTGTGCAGCTGCCATCAGGTGCTGTTTTCCTTACCAGACTTCAACAACTGCTTTTGACACAGACAGTAACTCCACATATTTTTAAAATATAAGACTTCTTCAGACAGTTCTCCAACAATTTCTGCTTATTATAAAGTATGCATATGCATGTCATGTATCATGAACATGAAAACATGGATGTGATCACTTCAGTGAGGGTTACCAGATACACATGAAATCCTAAAAAAATGAAATTAAATACCTAAACCTAAATTAGCATGAAGCAAAATAGTAAAGATGAGTGTGACAAAAGCCAGGCCCAGCACATTGGGGGCAGCTACTGTGCCTCCTGCTCAGCCTATCCTGCTTCCAGGAAAGATTGCAAGTATTCCCAACTGTGCAGGGTTTGAGATGACACCTGCATTCGAGTGCAGGAGCCAGCCTGCAGCATGCTAATGTCCTAGTCATCAGACTTTGCTCATTTTAATCAGACCTACAGTCCTATCAGAGATTTTGTTTGCATTTAATCGCTTTCTTTTATTGCTACTTTCATAATAAAGAAAAGTTTTGATTGCTGACACAGTCCATAGCAGCTGCTATGGGCTTAGCACATCAATGTAAACAACTTCTAGTTGTTCATTATTTATGGGGCGAATTTTACCTGAAGTGACACAAAGCTACTCTAGGTTTAGCTTGTCAGCATGTCAGTCAGGTTCCCCAGTGTCACGGTCATCTGCCACAGAGAAGACTGATATTAAAAATGCATCAATAACAGTCCCTGAATATATGCAATGTTAAATAGCATATTGAAGCCTTCCTTTTTTTAAAAAAAAAAAAAATTCTTTTTAATTTCATGAGAGTGTATCACTTCTTCTAATTGCAAAGGGCATATGGAAAATCTGCCATGTGTAAATGCAATCATAAAATTTTCATAGATACCAATGTAAGTAAAGGATTAATCTAGGGGGACTAGTGTGATTATTTTGGAAAATAGCATACTGCAAAAAATAGTTTTTAAATACAAGTTCAATTTAGTAAATTTTTCCAGTTGTAAAAAAAGGAATACAAAATAAACCATTTAGGCTTTTTGTTTCAAATGGCTTTTCTTATAAAAAGTTTTAAAAGGGTAAAGCAATAAGAAGATGGAATGAAATATTTAGTTTCATGACAAATCAAATGTTTCAAGTCACCCCAAAATATTTCCAGGACAGAAACCAAACAGAAATATCCCGTAATCCCATAATATTCATGAATCATACTGAAATAGGTATGGGTTAGAAATGTGGATAAATTTGCAAAATGTGACACCATGCTATTCTGAATCCATTATCTTGATTTACAATTTGTAAACCTGCATTGGTGTTTTACCCAGATTGCAGTTTGGCTCAAGTCTAAGGCAACTTTCTGTTGAAGTATTTGAAGGGTTTATTATAGCATAATACAAAAAGGAAAGAGTCAAGCCTGTTTCAGAAAATTATTTTTAGAGCAAAATGAGACTAATGGTTTATAATGGCCTAAAAGACAACTCTGCCTGACCCTCTGACTGCCTGTTCGGACTTTACGCTGGACTGTTAGTGAGAAATGTTACTCTTACCAGCTACTCATGAAGCAGAACAAACCTAATATTTAGCCCCAGAAGCTACCACAAAAGCTGTAAACATGTAAGGCTATGAAATAGCACCAAATCCACTCCAAACCTACCTGCTGCTGCTGCTCACCAACACAAGAAGGTGAAAAATCCTGAGAATCTTGGAGGGAAAGCACTAAGGTGTCAGTAGTGGTTGGAAGATGCTGGAGCAAGGCAGGGATTGATTGGAGGCACAAGGTAGAGCAGATACAGCTGGGGGGTGTAAATATAGGAGGAAATATGCTTCCTTGTGCCTCTGAGAAGGGACACTATTTTATAACATTAAAGAAGCAAGCTCCTGCCAATACAGTGTAAGAACAAAACATGTATAGAAGGGTCCTATGTCAGGAATACCTAGCTAAATTAGAGCTAACAATTAGACAAATGCTTCTCGAAAAGCCAGCCTCCATTCATATGAAAACATCAATGGCAAAATAGAAGTTACTATAAGGATGGCATATGGTAAAAAGAAGGAACTTAATGCAGAGAAAATGCTGTTATTCCCAACAAATGTATTATGTAGGGAGTAGCAGTCTGGACTCCACAGTAGTAAGTTGCGATATACTAGTGTGAAGTTGATGTTAGAACTCCAGACCCACGCAACACTGATTATTTTAAAAAAGTACAGAAAAGAAACTCCTTTAAATATGAAAACTGTAAAGAAATACTGTGAGCATATTTCAAGGGTATCATACGTTACAGGAGGAAGTGTAGACTTAAAAGACAGAAATCCGTGAATAAAACTTCACCTCAAAATTACTCAAAGGTGAAATCTTGCCTGGGTTTTCTTAAGTCCACCACCCACTTCTCAAGGAGAGACTGAATCCTTCGCTCTGACTCAGCTCTCGGCATGGGATGGGATTGCTGCCTCTCTCGTTTGTCTCTGCAGTGGAATAAGCTGAGCAAGGCTTTCACCTGCAGTCGTTCTGTCCAGAATACTCCCAGACCCATGTCCTGCTTATCCAAACCTACTCCAGTGTTCATACAGAACTAGTCTGATACATGATTTCACCACAGGCTTCGTGGGGTAGTGAAGGCTCCCTATTTCATGCCTTCCAATGCCACATCCAATGTAGTTGTACTGGCTCCAATCTTGCTGGAAACCACCGGCATTTTGCTGGAAAGCAAATGTCATTCTAAAAACTAAATGCTATCCTGCAAAGTATTGCAACGCACACACCACCACATCTGGTGCCACGGGATAGTTGCTAAAGATATTTGTAAGAAACACTGTGTCCTAACATACCAATCTTATTTCACAGCCCTGAGCAGCTCATTAGAGATAAGGAAAGCATTGAATGGTTCGGTCTTGCTGTGAGACCAGTCAATTCCATAAAAGCTCTGCCTGCCTGGGAATGAGGAGACCAAGAAAAACAAATACTATAGGTAGCCTGGAAACTGAAGAGCCTCTGGGGAGCTGCTGAGGTGAAGTGTCATCTGACAAGGCAGCAGAAGAGCTCAGGGGCTGTAAACACGTACCAAAAAAGTTGGGAAACAATTGAACTGGATTCTGGGCACCCACAGAGAACGTGAAGTAATGGGAACCTCAGAAGGTTATCTAGCTAGGAATGGCAAACAGCAGCAAAACAGAGCTATGGCAACAGAGCCCAAGGGTGTGAGCTGGGGGCTCACCAGGAATGTCACACTGTAAGGACATACACAGGCCAACAGGGAAGCAGCTTTGTCCAAAATGAATTATTGCATACAAGGGGTTGGAATCACTCTGTGCATTTTGCCAGTGAAATTCAGGCTTACAGTTTCACTCCCGCCTCTTATGTCTACACTGCATATTTGGCCTGAAGCCTGAGCTCAGGGGCTTTGGCCTGGCCAATCTCCTGCCTGATTGCTGTTAGAGTCCAAATTAGCAGACAACTGGTATATGCCTCTCTGCTGAGAGGAGGCAACTGAGACCTGAGAGGCAGTAAGGGACAACTTCTTAGGCTGCTTCTGAGCTGGGTCCAGAGTCCAAGTGTATGAGGGCATCTCCTCGTCTCCAATGCAAAGTTAATATGTGTTAGCCCAAAGCCCTGCGGCCCACGGCAGGGCAGAGCGAGTGCTTTCCTTCCATCAGGTAGAGCTGAGAGGCACCGAGGAGCTGGGCTGTAGCACCTCTCAGCTGCTGCTTTCTCCTCTTAATGCAAATTTCTCTGTTGACATTGCATGAAAGCATCTGAGCACACCTCAAGCCCAGGAAAGCTGGATCTTTGCTTCTCAGAAGAGAAACCTCAGTGTCACTGACCAGGCTGAGGGCAATGACACTATTTATTTAACAGTGTGGATAGTTGGTAAATGGCGACATAAACATTGATTCAAGACCAAGACAAACACAGAATGCAAAACTGGCCCAAGTGGGGCCCAACTTACCAGTATTTTTTCTCTGCCAAGCAAGCAGAGCAGCAATTAAAGAGGGGTGAACTGACAGTGAAAAAGCACAGCTAAACAAAGGGACGTGTCAACACCATGCCATTACTGACACAACGGAGGTAGTACTAAGCAAGCCTATAAATACTCCTCAAATCATGAAGATACAGGTTGGGTGCAGATGTTTAATTCATATGAGGATATCGCACAGCTGAATTAGCAGACTGCTTCCATAAACTATTTAATTGGGTACGGTGCCTAGCAGCAAAACTGCACACCTTACAGCCTTTCAAAAGAAACCTCTCCAGCCTCCCTGCTGCATTTGCTTTACTTTTTGATGTTCTACCAAACAAGTTAGCAGGCAAAAATGTTTCTGATAAAAGTAAGTACACTAATTAAATGTTGGAGGAATGCTGATGCAAAGTAAATGCCTGATTAGTGGTTATAACCATTTTTCCAAAAGTCCGAACTCTAAGAAACATAGTGTTACAAAAGGGGTTTGTTAAGTAACATGTGACTATGTGAACATTTGAATCTGGTCAAAATGCATCTTATTTCAGGGTTTAAAGGATTGTAACGAGCTGTGCTGGGTGTTTACTGACTAAGAGTAACTCAGGGAGTAACAGTGAAATAACAAGCCAATTTCAGGAAATCATGATGTTTGCACAGGATTAATGAACAGAAAAGAGGCAAAAGTCACTGAATAAGTTATTTTTTAGAAGTTATTCACTCCACTGTAGCCATGATAATTAATTACAAAATTAACAGTCATTTGACAGTAGACTGATTAGTTTATAATGTGCCTGCCCTGAATACAATTAACTAAGGAAAGAAAATTGTGATAACAAGCAGCTGAGTTGTACAATGAAATTAGATCTTGTCTTGTAATTATAAGAAATTGTATTCACCCCAGTCTGTCCAACCACTATCCAGGCCAATCACAAATGAAAAGACATCACACTTTGGCTAAAAAGGGTATAGAAAACAGAAGATATTGTGAATCTACAAATACTGCATGTCTTCACTGGCCCCAGAGACCGTGTTAAATACAGATGTTATGGGTCAATAACAATATTTTAAGAATAAGAAAGAAAATACTATCTCCAAGGCTAGCAATTGTGTTTTCACTTGCTAACCTCAGAGCAGGCTGCAAAGAAGTGTATTAACGATGAGAAATGTATCGGATGGAAATTAGATCTGCTATTATTAGCCAATGTACAATATATCATGCTTCAGTCCAATTTAACTGATTAACATGAAGCAAGTTATACAATGATAGTTTATCTTGCCAGAATTAAATGCAATTAACTACAATGCTTTCATATGAGATGTTGGAAACTGGTTTGACTTTTAAGACTAACATCTCAGTAAAACCTTTCTCTGCAGATGAAGGAAACACGCAAACAAGAACAAGCAAACAGTACCGTGACATCAGAACTAGTAAAATTGCATGCCTGCAACGGAATTCTGCAAACTCTGGCAGAAGATTTGTCAGTTTGGGACATTATTAAAGTATTTCTCCTATATGGACACCAATGCCAAATGATGTATGAAATCAGCATGTATCCTTTTGTATTGCTAGAAAAATTACAGGACGAAGTTATGGGATCTCTTTTATGTACACTTCTCTTATCTACTATGCAAACTTTTGGAAGGGTAATATTTTTCTGATACCTCATCCCTGTGAAACTGAAATTTCTGACAATGTACAATAATGCAAGCCTTATTTCCTTAGGAACCAGATTACAAAGAGGCATCCAGATTCACCTGCTTCTGAAATTTTAACTCCATTCATGTTTCGAGGATTTCAGTTCAGTCCTGCAAACCTAGGCAACTTGAATATTCACATGAAAACCAGGGAATTGGGGTTCACAAACTCAGAAACTTCAGAGAATGATTAAACATCAATGAAAATACAGCACTGTGAATCAAAGCAAACATTTGAAAAGATGGCACTAAAAACTCCACTACCAAAATATCTCAGTGTATTTTAATTGTTTTCCTTTTTTTTTTCCCAAGGCTATCAACTTAATTGTTTCTTTTGGGGATTTGCTTTTTTTGATGCTTTTTTAAAAATGTATCTGCCTTTATACAAATGTTGGATACCTCAGTTTTGCTTACACATTTAGTGCTCAGATGATTTCCTCTGATGGTGCCGGTAATCTGTGAAATTGAAACATGCAATAAAAAGCTCATGCAAAAGCCATTCAGAAATAAATCTGAAAACTGGAACCAAGGCAAGTGGTGATGAAATGTCTATATCCACTTTACAGAAAGACAGAAAGCGTTGGTGGCCTTTAGTTCATCAGCTCTCACACATACAAAGTGTGGAAGCTAGTTTATCTTTTAACCTGACCCATTTGCTCCAGCAGCCTCTACGGATGCAAAGGAGATCCAAACCTAGAAACCAGTTAGGAAGACTAAAGACACTAGGACATTCTACAGCGGTACTAGAACAGCTGGTGCAAAGAGCTATTGCACCTCAAATGAGCATAGAAAACTAATTATTAGCCCCCTTTTCCGTGTTTTAGGAGGAAAAAAGATGGGGAATAAAATCAAATACAATCAAAGAAATGTCCATTAATAATAGCAAACACACGACAATATAACAAGCTCGGAGATTAGATTTTGTCATGAGCTGGCTTTCTGGAAAGCTGAGATCTTAAAATTCATCACACTTCTTAAATGAAAGCACACTGAAATAATACCTGCATATTTGGGTTTTGGTAAGTGTAATTTTCACTTAGACACTGATCAATGGACGTGACATTAATGAAACAGTGCACTTCATTTTTCTTTTTATTTCTTTTGACATTAAGAGTCTTGTGACAAGCATCTAGAGAGAGACAGTGTGCACTCTATCAATATTATCTGATGATGATTCTTCTTTGATAAATGCATGAACTGAGAGATTTGGGTATTTCCATGGCAACTTTGAGTCTTTGTTTGTCTAGTAAAGAAAAGCATCATCAGGAATATCAATGACAGATCAGCTTTCTTTACATGCATATAGGAATAAAAAGGGATGGAGAAAGAGTGACAAATATGAAGGCTGTCATACTTGAGATACACATTTTTTAAGCAGTATAAATTTGTGTCTAGCTACTGCAAGTACAACACAGTTATATGCTCTCTGTTGTGTGCAACTTGTAACTCCCACCTATTCCTTGACCTCTAATGTAAAAATTAAAGATGTGTGACTTCTCCCCAGTCTTGATTTGCTTGTGCACACTCAAATATAGCTTCAAGACTCAAAATACTAAGTGCTTAAGAGAAAAAGGATCATGGCATCATTAACTGCATCCCAACTCCTTGAAAACCCCTTCATATCATGATACATTAGCTGAGGATAGAGATTACTGGCATCACCGTACAATGTGCTTAGGTAACAGTAAATGAAAAATATTTTCTACAAAGGAAGGTTCAGGGTTATTTGAGAGTCAGAATAAGTGAAAGATGACTGATCAGTAATAAGAAAGCCTTTGTTTTTCCCTTGGAGCCAATGTTTAATAAATAAACCATTTCCCAAAAGCATGAAGTGGTACAATGGGTCCAAAGGAACAGAGTGAATGGGACTGTGCACATTCACAGCACATGTAACTAAACTGGATCATACCCCACAGCACAAGCTTTAATCCTACCATGTACAGCAACAGCTTTTGGCCAAGTGGAAGGGGATGCCTTGTCATAAGCAAAATAATGTCTTTAGCAACTCAAATGTTCTAGCATTTCTTTTTCTTGCTGCAGTGACATTCTGTATGTGTCCATTTCTGATGGGTTTTACCTGCAAAAAGAGTCCTTAGCAAATTTTAATTAATTTCATAATATTGTGTGATGAGCACCTTTAGATGATTCTGTTAACAGTGTTGTCTCCAATTTGCTAAAGAAGACCTACAGTGTGTATATTTTTTTAAATGGTATTTTCTCAGCATTTGCCTTACAAACTGTTGTAAGTTTAGAGTAAAATCTGTTTCCTGCCAAATTTTCAGTTCTGCTCCCCATCTCACTTGTTTATGAACCTGATTTATTATAGGATTTATTATGGGTATATTCCTCAAGGATATGCTCCATGGGTTTTGTTAGTTCATTTTTTTTGAATACTTGAAAAAGCTAAATAGGCCAAGTCGTTCAATGGCATCCTTCTGCCAGGCTTCAACAGAATAGTGATGATTTAAACCAGCTGCTGATTAACTTAATTTAAAAAAAAAAAAAAAACTAAAACAGCAGGTAGAAATATTAATTACTCATTGTGAAAAATTAAAATTAAGTCCAAGAGCTCAAATCCTTCAATTTAAAACCAACACAAGACCCCACTTTAGATACATTTTATGAATAATGACTCAGCAGACTGGGGTAGTACTTGCATCATTGTGGATAACCATGAAAGCACACTGTCCCAGGAAAAATAAATCGCCACAACATCATTCTCTCTCTCTACAGCTGAAGAGAGAAAAGGAGTGTCTCAGGGGAAGCAGTCTCTGGTTTGGAGGAGAAGGAATCCCCAGATTTCAGCTCATGGTTTAAAGGCTGTTTTTTATATTCTGCACTACCCAGTAGCAAAAATGCACAAATTGTTTCTGGAGCAACAGATCTCCCTCTTCCTATGTAAATATATAGAATATCTAGAGGAGAATAAGAGTTGCTGTTTCTCTCCCTGACCTAAGGAATATGAAGCAGAACGGTTCTGAAAAAATGAGAGATCTTCAACCTCCCTGTATCAAAATAGGTTAGAGCCTGCTGGGCCTGGCAGCGGAGGGAATACCCTTTGAACTGTTCACAGGATCCAGTTTCACAGTTCGCAACGGGGGCAAGAGCCCCATCCAGGACAGATTTACAAGGAAAACTAAACAGGCCATCTCCTAACTACCCCTTTCCCCACTTGCCTTTGGAGCTTGCAATAGCTCTGCAGCTTGTTTCCCCTCGCCTGTTCCACTGAGACTGCATCCTTCCCATCGCAATTACAGAGGTAACTGATGGCAGGGAAAGATTTACAGACCTACTGTGGTTTGCGTAGAGCCTTTAGTTTGCTGAGCTTTCAGCAGGCAGACAAGCTGGACTCTCACAGGTCACCAGGTGTTTCAGTTCTGTCAAAGCGCAAGTACCAGACAGATTTCTGGCTACCTAGCAGCAGCAGAGCTCAATGTGATGTAGTAGCAGAATGGTAAGTGTCAGGGAGCTTTCAAACATCTGTCAGAAAAGAGAGTTAGGCACATCCATGAGGCACTGGAAGTAGAACGGGGTTTTGAGGACAGCAGTTTGTGGTTTAGGAACTTAAATTTTTGTTCAAAGGGATGTATACCCTTCAAGTCAATGTTAGTGGAAACTTAGGCGCTTACATTGTAAAATAGTCCTAAACAAACCAGAATTGACCTAGCCATTTTAGTATACTTGTCCCACCTGGGCCAATTGACCCTGCTTTTGCCAAAAAGAATTCACATTCATCTATTTGTCCTGTCAGGCACACATCCTTATACCACCAGGCCATAAGTGTTGTGTCTCTTCCACCTTTTTCTGAAGCTGTTGTGTAGCCATTTCCACCTACACTCAGACTAATTTAGAGGCACTATGTTTAGTGACAGAGAGGCAAAGTGTCTTGCTGTGAAGCCAAAAGCTTTGCTCAAATCTTTGTTCAAGGTTCACTCACCTGAAAGACTAATCCCAGTTGATTCAGCTATCGATGAATACCTAGTTATCACAGCTGACCACACATCATTCCTCTGGATGTTTTTAGCCCCAATGGGCCACCTATTCTAGTGCAAGTCTTTGAACTCTAGAAAACCCTACTTGCTGCTGCTCCTAACCCCTGCATAGTGGTTATGGACCTTCTTAAATCCTTTTCTGGATTTTTGTCCTCAGGGAACTACATTTTGCCTGAAACATCTGTATTGCTGAGTTTATTGCACAGTCAATTGAAAATACTGCCTGTTGTTCCAGAGAGTAACTTAGATTCAGGTTGTAGGCTTCACTGGTCTATGATACTCACGGGGATGAGCTGAGATAAGCAAAGAATAAACCGTTTTATCTAGAGTTGATGAAGTGAACTCTGTTCACATATTTCTGTGTCTTCCAAGAAGAGCAACGTATCTGCATTTATGAATTCTTCATGAAATGACTTGGGCAGACTAAGGGAGAATATCTTCGTACCATCACACTGCTGATACAGATACTATTACCATAATGGCTGTGAAGCTCAGGGCTCTATCTAGCAGAAAAATTCCATCAGCTCAATTAACTGCTGTTCAGTAGTCTCTGCAGATAGGATGATAATCAGCAGTTGGTGCTGGAGACACAGGACAGTCATGCTCTTATAGATCTGTTAAAGCCAAACGCAAATACTAGCAGTCAAGAGCATCAAGCAGATTGCAGATTCTCCTTGGAGAATAAAGCTTTCAAGATGCTATGCAGTGATGGCTACTTGCTAAAGAAATAAACCAGTGCATGCACTGTATAGTTCATATTAAACTGCAGGAACATGTCCTCATATTCCTTACTCAGAAAGGTCCAGGCAATCATGTCTTAGCCTGACGACTCCTTAGAAACACAGATGAAAACGAGTTTCCATCATCAAAAAGGTATTCAGCAAGAAGCCAAATAAGGACACTGTTCTGGGTGTCTCCCAGACACTGAACTATTGTTTTTAATCCTCTTACTTAAATACGCACAAGCGCAGAAATCTCCTAAGGTGCTTAGCGCTGTATTTGACAGAAACAATCCACGCCTGTACAAAGGTAAGGGAAAAGGAACTAAGTGATACGCCTGTGTTCGTGAGTGGAGAAAGTTCATGGACTGGGTCAGCAGACTGTACACACAGAGTGGATCAGCGCAGAGGGCAACAGGCATCCTGCCTGCTTTCTGGCAGTACGGCTCAGGAGGTTCATACACAGCCTGCGTTCCTGGGTTTCAGATCCCACGAGGCACTGGGAGCCTCATGTGCAATGCTAAGCTCATCTTTGCTTGCAAATCCACTCAAGATCCACAACATAGAAGAAGATCGCCCTATGAAGCAGACTCTAAACTAACAGACAACTCTCTTTTACTCTTTGGTTTAGATTTTTTTATGGCTTTTGTTTCTGAAAAAGGTCATCTGAACCCAGCAGAATTTCTGCTTGCAAACTCTGCTACACGAAAGCAGCCGGATCCATCTAATACACCACTGTTTTCCAGAGCAACCTAAACAGCAGTCTAAGCAAGGATAAAAGCACAAATCTCTACGTCTGTTTCCTTGTCTTCTCTCCCATTCTTTTGTTTTTTTCCTCTTTCATTCTCCATTTCTCTTTCATCCTCATTCTTTATCCACTGTATTTTTTCTTCTGTTTTGCAATTTCACCTACGTTGCCACCTCTAACTCATCTTCCCTACCCCTGCTACTTCAAGAATAGTTTATGCACATTACAGAGCTACCTTGTAGCTAGTGCCAATGCATATCAGTGACACAAACTTTCATTTTAGGTGTTGCATCAAAATAGCAAATCTGGATTACTGAGACATAATGGGTGATAAAAATCGAGACCAAACTCGAGTGCATGACTTCAAATAGTAAACACAATTTGTTTGTTGGTTTGGGGGGAAAGATGTAAGTTTTTCTGTTTAGGCTTCTTTTTTAAAACCTTCTTCTCTAGCTATAATAGTCAATATTAGGAAAATCAACTGAATGCACGTCCGTGAGCACTAACAGGGTCAGAACGATACAATTTAAGTAAAATATGGAATGCAAGATTTAAAAAAAAAAAAGACTAAATACATATAAAGTCACTAGAAAATATTGTGATATCTTGGGGGTTTTTTTAGATGGTTTTAATATCCTAGTTTAGTTTTTCTGCCTCTATAAAGATTTTTTTCTAGGTCAAATTCTCATTGTGAAAATCTGAAACACCAAAAATTCATACAACTAGGCACTATGAAGAACATTTGTGCAACTTTGAAAAAGTCACAAACGAGCAGAAAATAAGTTATGTGTGATGAGACCTAGAAAATCTATTTGTTCCTGGTAGCTACTCTTTAGCAGCCATCAGCTCTTCTGTTAAACCAAACATCAAAGGTCTGAAATTCCACAATGACTTTTGATGTCGGCACAAGTTCAGTAGTTAAAGTTGAAAGCTTGTCACATGACAAGTTTATGCCAATTATAAAGCATGAAAAAGAAATCACACACATGCAGGCATATGTTCATTATTAAAACAAGTCCACCAACTCTCCTTCTCTTCTGAATGTTTGGCTTATTTTATGAGAAAATAAAGATGAGAAATAGCTCCAATTTTCAAGGTAAAATGCTTGAAAGGAACAAATGTCTGTAGTTGCTTTGCCTACGTGTATAATCTTCCTGGACTCCTTTTTCAACTAAACTGCACTGGTACATTCTTCAGTTTAACCCTCACCTGCCCTCTCCTTTTTCTATAATGGATACCTTTTTCTCTTCAAATACAAGAACCTGGCATTCTACTTTTTATACTATTGCCCAATGGACAATTTGGTTCACCATGACACACAATGGCATAAAATCATTTTCCCTATGCATTTAAAAAAAATTAGATGACAGATTGTCTAAATTTTGCCTATTATGCATCTTTTAACCGCCCCTCAGTACTGCTGATACTTCACAAGGCTGTAATTATCCCCTAGTGAGTGAGTGAGCAGATCCCCAGTCGCTGCAAACTGCCATAGCTTTTTGAAAATCATTTTCCAAATGTTGTCATGGGCAAAACTATGACATCTTAAAGCTTAATGGCATATAAATATTGTAAAGATAGATAAACTGCAAAGCAAAAATACAAACTGAATAAAGCCAAATTGCTGCACTTCCCAGTCAGGTGATGGCACAGGATGGGGAGGACTATGTTTACCTGAAGTTATTGTTAATGTACTCATTTTTAACTTAAAGAGAAATTTTTCAAAACATCATAACAATTTGGTACCCAAACATCACTGCCTTTCCAACAGTTGGTGGTTAATTTCTTGGTGAAATGACTTTCTCATCAGGAATACTGATGTATTAATATCTCTTGGAAATGATGTGACACCTTCCCAAGACAGGCAGATTCCTTTTGGAATCACGACTGGTTTCCTTCCAACTTGCCTGATACACTGCTGCAAACCTATCTTCACAGATTGTGCATTGGACAACAACCTTGCCATGAAGACTGCCAGACCAAACGAGCAAGATAGTACTTGGAAGCCTTAAAATGACAGCTGGCATATCCAGGGCTTCCTAATCTCCTGACACATTTTGGAGCCTGACAGCCTCAGGCTTCAACCTGAGCAACGCTTTGAACTTCAGGGAGCTCCCCAAGCTGCTTCCAACAGGACAGGAGTTCCCAGGGTGCCCCAGGAAGCCATGGCAGAGCCAGGAGTCAGAAGTTCTGACAGCTGTTGATTGTTTCATTTAGGAAAATTCAAACCACATTTTTTTATTTTCCTGAACTGAAAATTTTCCCATTTTCCTTTGAGTGGAAAATTTTGAAATGTCACTTTTTGTTCCAATTCTGTAGAAAACCATATTGGAATTCATCTCTCCTCCAGCACCCCTCCCCATCATAAAACTTCTGAGTCTCAGATGGTTCTTCTGTTTTCAATGCCCTTATGCCTTTGAAAATCACCCTCTGAGCTCTCTCTGATGAAATAGTAAAAGCAAGCGTGCAACTATTCAGTCAAATACCAGATGTTTAAGTATTCTCATCATATTCAACACATAAATATCTGTTCAAAAGTTTTGGTTCATAATACTGTAAGAATTACTTTTCTTCATACAAATGTCCATATTAGAATGCTGGAAAGATAATTCAAGCATAAATAAGAACATTTATGTTTTTTCATTGTTTGCTACATGGTGTTCATTATTCTTCTTGTAAAACAATTTTGTTTATCAAGCAACAGTCTAGAATTTCTGCGACCAACCACACACTACACATAATGAAGAGTGAATGAAGCACGTGGCCAATATAAGTAACATTTTGGCAACTTATTGCCCCAAATTGATCTGTAAACACTTTATAAAAACCCAGTTACTCACAGAAAGTTGGATGTACAGAAAAATAGTAAAAATTAGCTGCTAAACTTGCTACTATCCGTTCTTTGGCCTGCTTTGGTAAAAAGAGCATGCAGCAGCAAGAAATGAGCTCTGCCACCTCTCCCACTACCAGGGCAAGCCCTGCTGCCTCAGCTGGTGAGAGGCTTTTCCACAGCTGCCTCTGGTCTCCCACTGCTCCCTGGATCATGGGAGCTGCAGGGCTGCTGAGGAACATGCCATTTGTGCTGGAAAGTATCCTAAGGCTTTTGAAATCCCAGCTGCCACAGGCAGCTTTTGGGAAAACAGGATCCATACAGTCTTGGTGCAAAATTGTGTCACTGCAAAACAAAACAAAAGGTTTTTGTGCCACTGTAATCGGATCCCATCTACAGCATTCACTTTAAGACAAATAGGAAGTGATGAATGAGGCTCAAAATCTTTTCGGTATGCACCAACAGCCTGGATTTTGTTAAGACCAGAGATATGGATAAGGAATGCAGTGGCCATGGCTGCTTTTCCTACAAGTTGTTTTCAGTGGTTCTCCTTCTAGTATTTTTTAGCAATGAACTCAGTTCTGCTATTTGTTTTCTGGGCAATTGTATCATGTAGGCTAAGATGAAGACAGAGGCCAGGTAAGGGGCGGTATCCTCTCTGTGAGCATCATCCAAGAGCAATATACTGCAGGTGATGCGACATCTCTGTGCACTCTGTTCCACTTCACAGGGACATCCATTCCTGAAATATTTATGCATTCTTGGCCTTATATCTTTCAGCACTGCTGAACAACCTGGAGAGCCTGCTGGCTTTTATAGACAGATTAAGGGTGCTGAGCAGTTCACAGGATTTGCCCTATCAAATGCAAGAACAACCAGCCATTACCTAACATTTTTGTTTGCTATTCAAGTCCTTTTAATTTATTATTTTCAGGAGGGAAAATCACAGGGATCATCTAGCACTGTGAAGCTGTTAAAGAGAGATAACCTGCAGGAGGCAAAAAGAAGGCAACGAGACAATGAGCTCCTCTGCCTCAAATAACACCTGAAAAGTCTTTTGGGAAAAAGAAGGGGAAAGCAGAAACAGCATGTTTCTGTTGATCTTTGGAAGCCTTCCAACTTTGGCTTTTCAATTGATTCAGATGCATTGCAGGGTATTAGTTATGGGGTTTAGCAGGGCCATGTCGGGCTCCGGAGATGCAGTAGCAAGCTGCGAGGCCATTTGGCCCATTCTGTGCTCACTTGTCTCGCACAAGGAGAAGGAGAGCACAGCCCCTGTCAGCTCAGGCTCCTTCCACTGGGGGATCCTGGCAAGCATTAGCGCAGTCAGTGAAGTTGAGGTCAGTGTGTCAGAAGTCAGGCTGCAACGGAGCCTTATATATCCCACAGGAAACACAAGCAAATTTTCTACCATTCTGAGAAACACACATAGCTGTCTGCACCACAAACACCTCAGAGGATTCTTTATCATGAATCAACAACTCCATCCCAGAGCCACTGTCAGAACAGCTTTGGGCTCAGTCTCATCCCTAATTGAAAGACACCCTTAAACACAGCATCAGTGTCACATCAGAGAAGGTTTTGCTTGAGAGGGGATAATAAAACTTTTATGCAGGCTTTCCTAAGAGCTGGTATTAGCTTTTAACATTTGTGCTTATGATGGCCCCACAGCAAGTATAAGAATATGGTGTAGAAAGTATGTTTGCTGCTTAGTATTGTATGCACTTAAGAGTGGCTCTAGTCCCTTGGGAACTTACAGTTCAAGCCATGTAAATATTTGCTGCAGCAAAAATAATACAGAGACAATATGAAACTGCAAAGTGAAAATTCAGGTGATAA
The DNA here is from genome assembly GCA_026546715.1 of Gallinago undulata. Taxonomy (NCBI): domain Eukaryota; kingdom Metazoa; phylum Chordata; class Aves; order Charadriiformes; family Scolopacidae; genus Gallinago; species Gallinago undulata. Next base: position 18,685,663 of record JAOTQQ010000052.1, on the reverse strand, counting down.
CCAGGCCTGGTGGAATACCAAAAAATACATTTGTTAAATATATTATTCAGAAATTTGGACAGATTTAATAATTTCACTTTAATGTAATACACTTACAATTTTACTGCTGAAAGAATTATCTGTTGAAATGTTGTTGTGTAAGTAATTTGACCCATTATAATAATATTAGTCAAGACCAAAACAATTGTTATAAATCTAATTGTTCCAAGAACTGGAACAATTGGTTCACTAAGCCTGGCTGTTGTCAGCTACATTTATTCAACTTCTGGTTTCTGACAAGTGACTTTTAGAAATATATCAGAGGTGCTTTTATTTTCACAAGTGTTCCGTTATGAGATGCAAAGCATGCTCATTCTCTACTGACATTAAAGACGACTTCCCAAAGAACATTAGCACTCGTTCATTGTTGAATACGAAAACCACTTTTCCTAGAAAATGTTACACTGCTACCCATGCAGGATTCTACCATTTTTTGTGATATTCTACTACTCGCATTAGTTTTTTCTAAGGTGCTTCTAAGAGCAGAGAATTCGCCTGTGGGCTTGGAGCATTTTTGTTAGTTCTTCAGGAAGCCACTAAATTGGAGCACTTAGTGGAGAAAATGAGAACCTATGCCCTATTTAATATGTGGTTGTGTTGTATCAGAATAAAGAAATGTGCTACAGATAGTTAAATTCTGTTCATTAGCTTGTATTTATGATCAGACTGCAGCTGTAGCCTTTGGGCCAGCTGACATACTTGACGTGTTTTCTAAAATAATAAGTACATTGGAGAAAAACAGAGTTAGCAACATGAAGCCAAATTCTAAAACAAATACAACAAATGCTACCCTTATTTACTCAGTTAACTTCCTCAGAGTTGAGCCTACTTTAATTAAAAGCAGAATCTGGGCTGCATAGTTAAATGTTAAATATTTGTTAATATATAGAAATAGAGCCTAGTACCAAGCTGTCCGATACTGTATAGACTCCCACCAGTGAGCCCACATGACACAACACAATCTGTCATGTCAGGAGGACTTAGCACAGGTCCAATCCAAGCCATTTTGGATTAGCTTAACCCAGGAATCTCAGCAAGGCCTATCGTTAAGAGCCCTTTGATGCTGGAATACAGTACACCCTGACCTGGAACATGAACCACTCCACCACTTCTGTCCTTCCCCTCCACTTCCACATCCATGTGAATGGAGTCAGCTCAGGCTCATTTTCAACAATTAATTTAGACTTGCCCTAAACTCTTAGAAGTGCGAACTGGTGCTCAGCTGTGAAGCACACAGTACTTCTGGCAAATAACAACAGTTCAAGATACATATTCAGGAGAAATACTGCCTAGTGATGAATTAATGTCACCACAGATTGCTAGAGAAGAGTGGACAAATCTATGATTTATTACAGATGACATTAAACATGTTACATGTGCAAAGTCAATCTACCAAAACGTAGAAAATGTCTGAAATAAGATTATCCAGGAAACAGGTTTACTGAATGAAAGAAACAACAACAGAAAGTATCAGGCAGTTCCAAAGGCATGGTGACTGAACCACATGGGTGCTACAGTGAGCCATGTGCATTGAAGGCAGCCTTTAGCAGTAGCACATTAGCCATCTTCTCATTTATCCCTCACAGTCTTACCCACTATGTGTTTTCTTCTAATTTACCACTCACAATCACTGGTTCCCACTTGCAGTCTCAACCTCACCTCATCAGAAGTGAACTTGCCTCATGATCCAGCCTCAACTTCCTCCTACCTTGCACATCCCTTAATCCTGGTGTCCCCACCCTTGATTCTATCCATTCTTCTGATTTCTTATCCTCTCTGTACCAGAATAATAATTTTCTACCTGATGTGCTGTCCCACATCTGCACCATCAGGAGAGGTGATCACAAGGAAAACAAGCACAGCACCTGGATGCAGGGCAGCACTCAACCTTAGGCAAAGTTATCTGTTTCTACCGAGCAATTCTGAACCAAAATACTTTTACATTTAACTTCAATCAAATTCATATTAGTCGACATTTTTGAAGGAACAGCAAACGCTATCCCTGATCCCAGAACTACCTCTGCCAGATTTGAGGTTCTCCTAAAAACGTAGCAGCATAACAGTAGAAGAGAAAGTAGACAAATTCCTTTTACTTAGTGAATAAATATTAGGAAAGGATTTCAGCTGAAATACAACACAGACAAGGGGATCCCCCTCACACCCATATGCTATTAACTAGTCAAGAATACATTTATGGTGGAATTCAGGAAGTTTTTAATCATCAGAGAACCAGAATTTTAAGAACAACTTACCAGCCATTTCCCTAAGCTCCCCTCATTCTGCGATGAAGAATTATAGGATGTACTTTCCTGAATGGCACTGCGGAAGATCAGACTCAATGGCCTAAGATGACCTTTACTTGTTCCAAGAAATTCTGCCTATAGCAAACATTCAGCATGCAAATTTTTACCCTAGCAAGCAACTTGTAAGGGAGAATTATGATGAAAAGCGTTAAACAATCTTAAATACTACTGTTGCCATCAGGTCTGCCAAAAAGATGCAGAAGAGAAAACCACAAATGCAAGAGAGAGGGGGAAAATATACCACATGAAATCACCAATGTTCTTTGAACAAGTACCAACCTCTGCTCAAACCCAACACTGTCAGGGATGTGATGATGCTGTGACACAGTTAAAGACGCACAATATGTAAAGATGTAGACACGCTTATCAATGGGAAAAAAAAAAAGAAAAAAACAAACCAAAAAAGCTCTGAGGGTTTATTGTGCTTCAGGCCGAATAAATAATACTTCATGGTGGAATTCAGCATTAAGCAGTGGGTCATACAGCTTCACGGATTGGAAAGGGTCAGGTTCAAAAGAAAAACAGGGCCATTGCTTCTGTACATTTGACAAATGCCTGAGTGTTTTCTGGAGATACAGAGGTTGTGCTTGAATGTCAGGTATTGTAAAACTCAGGGAACCTTTTAAGAAGTAGTGGAATGGTGAAACCCCCAGTGGCATGACCACAAAAAAGCTGAGAAGAAATCTGATATGCGTACATTGACATCAGACTAATTTGAAAAAATTAATTAGTATTTCAGATAGAAAACACTCTCGTTAAAGATTTAGTTGAGGCACAAGAAATCACAACAGGCACGTTACAAGTCCTAAACCCTCACTAGCAAAGAGCAGGTATAATATTCCTGATGTTTTTCAGACAAAATAAACGGGGCCCAGATGTTATTTTCCTCTTTCCAGTAGGGAAAATAACTGAAAGTTGAGTACACTGTCACGTTTGAAATATTATTTTCTAATCAGAGATTTTTTTCTTTTGCTTGTTCTTAAGAAAGCTATTCATGCCTCTGTATTTGAAACACATAGTATCTACCATGCAACAGTTAGTCCAAATTTTACTTAAAATCCCTGCCTTCCACCCGTGCATCATAATTTGTGGGGAAAAAGCTTCACAAATGGTCAGTTTGACTTTTAAAATGGTATATTCCTTTGAGGTTTTTCAGCCCATTAATGAAGAAGAAGACTACACATGGCATCCTAGGCCATTTGGACCAAGAAGCTGATACATGGTACAAGTGTGATGCTGGTGCTATTTACTACTACATTTCTTATAGGTTAAACTAGGAAAGACCAGGAAGTATATTGCCCGTATACTGGTATACACAAAGATCCTTTGCATATGCACGTGCAGCTAAGAGTAAAAACCTCATTTTCAGTCCTAAGGCAAGTGGTAGATATAACAAGGTTATTAGTAAACAATATCAGCGTAACAGTTAATCGCAAAAGTCTACGTATTTCATATTAAAAATATTTTGTATTCCAAAAGCAGGGGAAAAGTGCAAAAGAAGCAGCAGTTCAGTCAACAGTGAACAACAGAGGGCCTAAACCACAAGCACATGCTTTGCCATCCACGGAGCCTTCCCTACGGTACCTCTGACCACAAATACAAGCACTCGTCTCCAAGGGGATTCTTGTTCTGCAAATTACACAGGTCTTCAAGCCTTTTTGTGTCCTTATCTGCCCTTGGTCTTTCTCACTGAGACTGGGGGCTCTGCAGGAGCAACCCCTGCGGTGGCACAGCACTCAGCACGCTGCCTGTCCTCTTCCATTTGAGATCCTTGTGCTGTTCCCTTTGCCACATATGGGTGCAGAATAAAACAAGCTTTCTGACACTTCTGTGTGTATGTCACTGTGATGATAGTGTGGCAGGAAACTTATCACATTCTGAATGTACTTGTGAAAATCCCAATCTCTACGTGCTGGCATTTATTCGTATAACATTTTTAGGAAGACAGTTTGATTACCAAGGGGAGCTCACAGTGCTCTGGGCCTCTCATCCATGCAGAACTACACCACTTTTCTGACCTTCTTCCCTTCAGATGCTACAAAACTGCAACAGAGCCTGCTATCTCATTCCTGCCACCACCATCTGGAGCCCTTTTCTTCCTTTCATGTTACTCAGGAGATCCTCTGGTATTTTTAGGAATATCAATTTACCGTTTACAAAAAATATTTATGGACTTATGCCAAAGAAATACTCCACAAACCTAGCAGATGCGTCATGTGAAGACACCTTGCAGCCATTAAATGAGGTGACTGCTCTCAAGCCCATCACTTCCCACTTCTTTTCACATCATCATGATTTTTCGACCTCTCAGTCTATACCCTTTAACAAGGATTTAAAGACACTAAAAACAGCACAACACTCTGCCTATAGTTTGCCTTAAATATTTTTCAATTTCCCACTGTAGTTTTCATTTTGTTCTCTTACTCTCATTTCTAATGGCTTCTTGGCATCCTGTTTCCTAACAACATACTATTAGCACTTCTCTATTGTAATCCCCTCTTTAGCTGCCTAACCCAACATTAGTATTAGCTTCAGCGTTATCGTGTTATCATGTAACATAGCTGCATGAAAAATTACAGCAGTTGTGCAGCACTTACAGTGTAATTACTTAGTGCCACTCACTGTGAAGTGCTGCAGTAATAGGTTGCATAACCAATTAAATTTCTGAATTCTGCTCACATAAGAAGCCTCTGAAACAATATCACTATAGAGGTTTCTCAATCCTGTCTGTGACTGATTTGCACCAGTGGTGTACAAAAGGGAGTCAAAACCTGAGGTCTGCTAGTTTTTCTACTACTTCCACCAATAAGGAGAACATACTAGTGTAGTCTCGTGAACTGCTACAGTTATTTAAACTGATGTTAACAAGAAAAAAAAATGCTGGGGAAAAAAAAAAAGAACAGTGTTAGATGACTAAATTTACACTCTCCAGGGGTGTTCTTCAGCCTTAGATGCAGAAATCAGAAGGGAAAGAGTAAACTACTGTTTCCAGCAGACACTTATAATCAAGTTACGGTTTATGAATATAAATTGCATCCAAATGAGAAATGACTAAGCATTCTGATATCGATTCACTTGACTTGATTTGTACAGTATCTAGGCACATCTGGAGAACTACTGCAACAGGCTGCTTTCATACATGGGACAATTTTCTCTCTTGAATTACGATTTTTTCCTTATTTTCTGACACATATTTGTTAGTAAATACCATGGAAAAACTAAAATGTAGCATAAATTATAACACAAATGCAACAATAGACTTTTGTAACCAATTTGTATTGGTTAAGATTTAGTTATTTTCTTTACAGATTAAAACTTGCTACCAACTTTGTAATATGAGTCTACATGCGTCTACATGCGTCATTCAAAATGACAAAATATTATTCTGAAAAATTTCAAAGATGAAATTTACAGTTATCTTTGGAAAGGCAGAAACTCCAATTTATGTATTTTCATATGGTGGGAAAGTGCTTGTATCTGTATTTTGTTATTAGAAGATATATATACTTTCTAGAAGATAGATACAAGTATAAGTAACAACAAGATTCACACATCTCAGATCCTTCTGAATTCTTAACATTGGATTCCCAGTTAGTAGCAGCAATGGAGAAAATAGTGGAGATTTTACTATCCATACCAACTGGATGCTTGTGATCTTTCCTCTTAAATTTAGCACTTGCCTGATTGCTGCACCATTTCCTGGGCAACTGTCAAGGGCTATGTAATATATTAATCCACTGAAAATGTGGTGTGCTGTTTCTGTGAAGTTCAATTTTTCATTTTGCTTAGATTGGATCAGTTTCCCATTGGTTTCTGAGAAAAAAAAAAACAGGTTTTGGTCTATAAAATTTTATCACAGACTACAATAACAAACCAACCTTTATCCTTAATTGGTGCAACACCGTGTTCAAGAAAATAACATTAGTTTATATTTTGAGAAAAAGGAAAACCATAGATTCTGTAATGCTACCTCATTGAAAATTTTGGAAATGCCAACACAATCAGTAAATCTTACAGATTGAAGTATGACTGCTGTTGCATTTCTGTGATTAGAATTTTGAGGATGTTCTCTTATTTAACTTCTGCTTTCTCCTCTTTTTGGGAACAGATGAGAAAGAGAAATTATATTTTTCATTGGTCTGAAAGCATCAAATGAGGCAACATAGTTTGAGAGGGTGTAGTTTTGGAGTTTTTTCAGTTGGTTGTTTTTTTGGGGGTTTTTTGTGTTTGTTTTTTTTCCTAAATGACATAAAAACAGCAGCTGGGAAGGAAAATTTGGTTTAGAAATGCTTCATGGAATATCCTTTTTCACTTATTAAAAAAAAAAAAAAAGAAGAAAATAAATTATCCCACAGGGAAAATACCTTTCAACAAAACTTCAGTTTCAGGATGAAAAATACCTCACCTTCTCTCCATCTTCCCCTCCATAACAAACATAGCTTTCAATTATTTGCTGTACTGCTTGTGTCAATAGTACCACATTATGAGGGGTCCCAGTAAATTAAGAGTAGCCAGTTGTGAGGGAAGTTGTAATTATTGTTTTTAAGTTCTTCAAGAGAAACAGTAACCCTTCTATAAAGATTAGGTGCTGCTTCTTGAAGAACATCAAGACCAGATTTAGAACCTGGCCCAATACAGAAACTCCTTTTGTTTCTAATTTTTTTTTAGCTGCAGAATGACAATAGGTCATAGTATTTATATTACTTGCACATTTATGAAATACAGCAATGAGTAAGAAATGACTGATGACTAAGAGAATTACAGAAATAATAAATTAAAAAAACAAAGTGTGACTTCATATCAAGTTCCCTAAAAAAGATATTCATTTCAATCTCTGGGTTAACTGGGTAAAATAAAATCACCATAAATCAGTGAAGAATCGACTTAGTGAGCAAGTTAATTGCAGCAGAAACTTGTAACCTCTACACTTTAGAGTGATCATCTTGCACATTTCTCATGGCAACCCAGGGACCATTCTGACCAAGTCAGTAGACTGGGCATGAGGAATTATGCATATTGCTTTATTTTATAGAAAAAAACCTCTCTGCTTTTCTTACAGAACAGAAAGATACAAAAATTAATTATATGGAATTCTAACTACTGCAGAGTTCAAGGAGTTTGGATACGTTTCTTCCTTTACTGTTTGTGAAGAATTATATACCTAGGGGAGGTCTCTCATTATTGTCCCCTTTATTGAGTATCTCAGCATTTCCCTACTTTCCACACTAACCTTTAGTTCAGTTGTCCTCCAGTCTTTTAAAATTTTTCTTTAAAAATGTGACACTAAATGTCCTTCTGACACTTCCTTGTCTTTTCAAGTGCACTGCTGCTCACTTATGGCTCTAACCAACACCTCATTAACTGCTCATATGACTTCCCCATTCTCAAATCAGTCCCAGGGGGTAGTAGCTTTTTCAGTCATTCTTGAGACTACGGCAATATTACTCATGTCCAGTGTCCAGCCTTTAAAGATCTTCTGCCTTTGACAGTTATTGTAGTGGTACTACATAAGCAACTTAAATCAACACGTTACTTATTACTTTATTATCTTCATATTCTTTAGAAAGCATTTTCAGAATGTGAGGCTTTGCCTCCTACAGACTCCTCTGGGAGCTTCAGAATGTGGTTGGTGTAATCCATATCTTGTTGTTTTCAAATGCCATTTCCTACACCCTCTTTGTCCTGTCTAGGCAAGACCTACAAGATGATTTATTATTCTTATTCTATTCCCAAGTCTCCAGACTTCTGCATGTAAGGTGGCATTTCAAGTTGTCAAGTGGAAGAGTATGATCCAAGCTTTCCTAGGGAAATTCATAGACATTTTGTCATGGAAATTCTTCAGATGCATAAAGTTCCACTTTTTTTCATGCTCAGAACACACACTGCAGATGCTACCAGGACTGCTCATATTTAAGCTTACTCATGTTTCTGGTGGGAGTTCTTCACCTACCTCCTGAGGAGCTGCATGCAATAAGCAAGTTATCGTGCTGACTAGAGACACTCCTATGGAAACTGATTTGAAAAGATGGAGACCACAACTCTTTTCTTTCAACCATACAAGGGGAAGCATTAGAGTCATTATCCAAAACAAAGTTCAATACACAGCTTAGTTTGAAGGGAAAAGACAGAGGGTCAGGTCCCAACTTATTATCTGCCAGGAGAACACCTTTACAACATATCTACAGATGCACAATGTCCTCATGCACCTGTGAAGAGCTGTTGAAGCCATGCAAAAGAGGAGTCAGTATTTATTTGGTTAGAGAAGACATCACAGTAGTGCAAATGAGAGCAATGTCCAAGGAAGAGGTCATCCTTATTTCATTTATTCCTTATAGAATCTCTTATGCATTTTGTCCACTGAAAAATTTACAAAACAACTAATGCTTGATCATGGGATCCTTCATGTTTTTTCACTTGTGTTGCATGAAAAATTTTGCACCAAGAAGAAACTCTTCTTTTCCACATCAGTTCTGGTCTGTCCTAAAACTCATTTAGTGCCAACAAACTCTGACTGAACACTACTATGAAGAGACTAAATATAAGAATAACTTAAAGTCAAAACCATAGGTTTTTTTCTCATGATGACTGCTACATCTGTGTTCTCTATGCTTTAATAATTTTTTCCAGCTTTTACAATTACATTAAACGTGGATCTGTACATGAAAAGATCTTATGATTTTCTAGAAGGTCATATTTTAAAAGCTTTTTAAAAATTACAGATAATACTTCTATTTTGCTGTATAACAGGTACAGTATTTCTAAATGGTTCCAAAGAACAACCCGAAGATTTTCAGTTATGAAAAAACCACTACTATTTGAGATCAATAAATTGTTTTCTGCAAGCTACCCTGAGTTAACAACTCAAGGTCATCTCCTGCACGCAATGTCTTTAGGCAGCCTTAGGTCAGAGTGAAGTAAAATGTTCCTCTGATTTGTTCCTGCTCATACATCTAACCAGCAGCAGACATCAGCAGCAGAGAGACTCACTAATATTGAAATCTTAGATTATAAACTTTATTTAAAATATTTTCCTTTTGTCTGATTGCATTATGCTGGCCTTGTTGCCTTAAAAATGGGGGACACCTTATGTCTTCAGATGGGCCTGATTTGCCTCCTTCCTTTATAGCTATTCACCCCTTTGCAAAGTGAGAGTATGAACCCTTACTAAATCAGAATTTACACTCCTCGAGCACATCTTACAGGTATAAAGAGGCAAAAACCAACCAAACAAAAACCACCACACAAAGAAAATCAGCCCCATCAGATTTTGATGAACACTAAGAACTTTTCAGTATTATTCCACAATTCAACATTCTTCATTGATGCAGATAAAGATATTACTATGTTAATGTAACATTGTGACTTTAGTCCTTTACTTCCTCTCTCTTTTGGTACAAATATGAAAATAATTTTAAAAACAACACCAAGAAAAGCAGATTTCTCTAATGTTGAAACATCCAATGAGAAGCTCTCCAGAGGCTTCTTGATAGCTCATTTATAATATAATATTATAAACTAGACCAGTTAAGTGATGATGTTGTACAGTTTAAGTGCCTTCACTAATTTTCATGGTCCTGGAGGGGTTTGTATCATATATGTCATTTGAAGTGATATAAATTTTGGAGAGCAATCAGAAACATTCCCTAAGGAGTGCAAAGGAGCAACTGGACAAAGAACTTCCTTTTATAAATATACATCCTGCATCTTTTTGTAGTCACTGTTATACTAATCTCTAAATTCAGTTTGCTCCACTTCCTATTCAGGATTCTGCTACACTCTTAAATACTAACACACACTCATTATGGATACACATACTATTAACACACTTTTGTATTTACAGTCAAATACACCCATGAAAATGAAATTAATTTTTCTTGGCAAAGTCCAAAAGCAACCAGTCTTCCTAACTCTGTGAACCCCATGGCTGAAAGCCACATACAGATAGCACTACCTCTGAGATAAAAGGATGAGAAACTCCAGGAGTGATTTGCAAATTTTGCAGAAGATCCATCATCCCACTGCAGGAAGAGAGTGGTTTGGACATGCAGTTCAGTTCCAGAACAACCCAGCAATATTGATCTCAACAACCCTAGCTGATTCCCTCTTCCCACAGTTAAGCATGTCTCTGTGAACACCAAACAGGGTCCTCCATGACCAAAAGACATATTTTGGTTCATCTGGGTCTTGTTGAATTGGTGCAGTTTCTTGTTTAAATTTATGGCCATCCTCTGCAGTAGACCAGACAATCATTCAAACAGATGTAAAATTTACCATTGCATGAGAAACCAAACACATGAATTAGAATGGGAAATATCATAAATCATAAACATAAATCCAGAGTGTAACACAAGTAGCCAGAATCTCCATTTCCACTGACAACACTTAAAACCATACCAGATACACCAGGCAATAAAAAGTTGTTGTAGACACATAAGCCTAAAGAAGCTTAAATCACACAGATTAGATTACTTGTACATTAATAAAGGAGGCCAAATAGCATCCAGCCAAGGACTGTGGCAATATAGCTGCTAACATTATTTAGATTGCTCTGTGTACTTGGGTCCTTTATAACTGCATGTGAGCAGATCCAAACAGAAGAAAACAAGATGGGAAAATTCTCTTCTGTCTACTGCAACCCAGTATATCAGCAGTATCCAAATAGAATATTAATAAACACTCAATGAATTTCATGTCCTTCTCTATTTTCCTTTTAGAACCATAAGAAAATAGATGGGCACTCCAATATGCCCTCTAGGTCAATAGATTTGTTGAACCAAAGAAAGAGAAAATGCCAACAAATTTCCTCTAGTAGCTTTCTGTGCATCCTCTCAGTCTTTCATGTTTTTACTTTATCCCTTTAAAGATCTAACTTGGCAAACCTGAAGTACCAAAGTCTAAGTATAAAAATAACCAAGTTTTGGCAAACTTCCAGCATCATACGAGAAATGTAGGTGACGGCACTTTCAAACTAAAGGGAACTCCTTGGGTGTCAAGGAGCATATTGAAAGACAAGGGGATTTTTATTTTTTTTATACCTGCAATGGTTCTGAGTGGTACTGGCCTTTGAGATTAGCAAGAGCAAGCATTTTTCTAAAGCAGCTGCAACGTTGCTATTCATCATCTCCCTTTCCCTGCAGATGCTTTGGGGTCAGACCAGCTGAGACCAGGAGCATGAAAGCTGACATACCATAAGAATGGCTGTTCTTGCAACAGTAGAAGTGAAATGCATTCAGAAATCACAAGAGATGTGGCAGCAACACAAAACATCCTTTTCATTTTAAAAAGTTCATTGCTTTTGGATGTGGCTGTTCCAAGCTTCTGGGAACTTACTCTAACTAAATCTTTTAGTGTTATAAAAAGTGCATTGTATCAGCCAGGATAAAGAAAGTCTCTTGATTTACTTCCCTCTTTTTGAAGTTAGCCCTAATACCATCTCTATGTAAGTTGTTTTTTAAATAATTATTTTCATGAAAAAATGGCAATTTGCTCACTGAAACAACTGGGGAAACCCCTGTGTATTTCAGTGAGCAATGACTGAGGCCTCCAACATAAAATTCTATCATCCTTAAAGACTTGACCCTGCACCACTAAACATTACTGGGAATTATGCCATTGGCTTCAAAGGGAGCAGGAACAAGCCCTAAATAAGCAAAACTTCTAGTTATTACTCCAAGGGGAGTAATCTTGTCAGGCCACAGAATGTGCCTATATAAGCCAAAAATTCAACAGTGCTTTTTAAATTATATCCATACACTTTGTATGAGAGCATTCTGTATTTACATATGTACAAACCATTTCACTGTTTGTATCATGTAATCGTACAGAAGAAGGGCACAGGGGACTCCTAAGAGAGCTTGTCTATGAACCTGAGCGTGCCTGATGGGTTCAGAGCCCTTCCCCGATATTATCCCTCCAAAATACACAGACAGACAATGATGTCTCCACACAGGCCAAATTACCACAGCACATCACAGGAGTTTTATAATTACGGTCTCCCCATCTTCTGCCCTCCCCTGATACAAAATCAACTCCCCTGTTATGAAATCCATTGAAGAGGAGCTGGAATTACATGGGGTTTTTTCCTTAGCAGTATTATTTTGAAAGACCACTGACTGATGTGCCGGCAAATGGTACAGATTGTGTTTGAAACCACTGCCTTAAGCAGAAGGCAGCAGAAGATCAAACCCCATATACAAATACATGAATTGCCTTTGCAGAGTTATTATTTGCAATAATGCTCATTGCCCGCATACCTATACATGGTAGAACATTTTGATAGACATGGCAAAAATCTGTAAGATTCATATCTGGGGTCTATGGCTTTATGTATTTGAAACTGGGATTTGTAGTTTAATGGTGGGAAAGCAGTGCCCTAGAGAAGGTTCCAATAAGTAGCTAGCACTAGGGGTGCTCAAATTGGATCCCAATTCTAGTAAGAATGCTTTCAGAATTACTACAATTCTTGGTTTCCTTTTTCTATCTTCCCACTACAATTCATGCTTCACCTTCCCAAACCAAAGTCATCAAGGTCAGAAAGTGTTATTGAACAGATATCTAAACTGCATTTAAATGCAATTTACAGAACTTATGGTGCTGAAACAATATAAACCTAAAACACTTTTGAGAAGCCAGGCATTGCATTTTCTTTTTTCTAAATCAAGTTAACTTCCAACTTCCGCAAGGCTCCAAGCTTTCTTTTGGATTTCCCATATTCACTACAAATATAGCCTTATCCTGCACAGCAAAGGAATCAAGGATGGATACAGTCCAGGATAAACTTTCAAAATATCTCATTGTGGGTTTTTCCTCCTCATTTCAAAATTCATGACTGCATTTGAAAACCACAGATATGCAAAAGAATAACTCTTCTTGGTATGAAACAGTGTAGTCAGGTTCAGTTTTTGACCTAAAGGAGTTCAAACCTGGTGCTTTTGGCATGAAGGGCAGTGATACCTAATATGTTGAATGAGTAGAGGAAAATTTCAGCAATACAAGAGACAGGTAGAAAAGCAGCTTATACATTTCTGAGATCATTATATACCTCTCTTGGCAGAAAACAGGCCAATTCATCTGGGATGGAAAGAAAATGCAAGAGGCCTGAATTCAGCGGGTCAGGAGTTAAACTTTACCTAAATAATGAGCTCCAACAAAGATTATGATAGTGGCTACTAAATCTTGAGGCACCTACTGCACCAAAACTCAGCACTTTGCCAGAGATTCCTCTTAAGTTGTTGATTCAGTGAGAATGCAATTTTTAAAAGAAATTAAATCCTCTTGGAGAAGGACAGTTCCAAAACTGGTAGAAAAGGATTATTGTGAAGGGAATTGAACATTGGAAAAGAAACATGCATCCACCCTGAACAGAGGGGATAGCACATAGCTGCCTGGAAGACAAAGAAAGAGGGAGGAAAAATCAAACCAAAGATCTTGTTTGATGTTCTCTGAGACATGATGAAAGAAGTGTGCTCTCACCTGGGAGATTTTTGAAAACAAAGAACATGATGGACATGTGCATATACTAGTCAGAGGAGAGTACCTTCCCTCCCTCAACAAAACACTGAGGTCTCCACCCACACCGGTTTTATTAATCAAGATCTTGTTGGCTGACACAAGGAATCTGCGAGCTCAAACCCTTCCCCAGCCCTGAATGTTTGCTCTGGTGGTGAGGCAGAAGACAAGGTTTTCCCCATAGTAGCTCTCCAGCTGAAGTCGTCAGAGGCCACCCATGGCAGGAAGTCAATTTATAGACTTCTGACACACAGCAGCTGCTGTCGAAAGCTCCCCACGGCTCTTGAAGCCACACTGACCAGTCTGTTACCACTGACTACCATTTTAAAAGGATCTTGACAAAGAGATTATGCCCAAGCTTTCAGAGACTTCCAGAGCTTTCTCTTTTCTACATCAGATTGCCTGCATGAAAACTGTCACCAGAAATACCTCTGTGGATCTGTAACTCTTGAACTTCCAAGTCCTCTGCTCTATTACCCGTTTAATACCTGTGCTGAAGCTGATGCTTCACAACTAAGTGTGATTTGGGGGACTTGAGCTGAGAGAGAAAGGAACAATGCACAAATATTGGGAAAATTCTGTATAGGCTTTGTATAACTACCATAAAAACAGAGAAGTTTAAACTACTATTTAAAGCCGTTATTTTCTGAGCAGGCTGATACTTAGCATGGAAGGAAATTGGAATTAGGCTCATTCAACAGTTCTAAAACCAGTCCCCGCTGTCTCTTACTTCAAAACAGACACATATACCAGTAAGGTACTGCTTGTCATCCATGAATTTTACTAATAGTCTGCATTTTGGGTTCTCCCCCCTTCCCCATCTGACGTTCCCACCAGTACTCATTGCATTATGTTTTCAGTGGTATCCTGCCTGCCACATTATTTCTCTTGAAATGCAAAGATGCAAGAAACCAAGGAATTCCAAGAGATGCTAATGGCCTTTTTCAGTTCTGCAAAAGGCAGAAAGATTTTATCAGTAGACATTTTGCATTACTCCCATCTCAAGAAACAGCTGCTTTCCCCCTCTGCTGGCATTCCTCCAGAAAACCAAAGCTGCCTAGTTGACACAGAACTGTCAATAACCCATAGACTTTAACCTGATAAAGTAATCAGAGAGAATATAATCAAATCAAGTCTTGAGACCAGTGATAAGTAATTGGGATTGCTATACCAGGTAAATGAAGAGAAACTCTCCCTGAAATAATTTAAATCAAACTTGTAGAACACTCATCAAAACCTATCATGTAGGGCAGAAATTTTCCGTGCAGGCATTCCCCGTTAGGGCTGCTATTCTCTCGGTTATGTTCAACGTACTGATTAGATAAGAATATGTTTTCTCTTCTCATGAAGCTGACTCTTTAAATCCCAAAATTTTTCTTCAGTAACAAAGTAATTCTGGACAGGCTCTTTGGAGAACACCCTTTTCACTAAAACTCTCATGAGGGAACAAGGAGCACACACCAGAATAACAGATCAGTTTCCTGCAGACTGACATAAAATCTTCTGAAAATATCTAAGGGTCAGGCGTGTTTGAGGTGTACACCATTACACTTGATCAGGTAAATGGCCAGCTAAAATTTCCAGCAACCAAAGATTTCTGAGAAACACCTGCATATTTTGCAGAGCACTAGCAAATCCATAGTCAGAGTAAACCTAAATTTATAGTTGGATACTGCATGGTAGAAACTTCTGATGCTGCAGATTCAATTTCTTGCTAGCCCCAAAAAAACAGGAAGGCCCTTACAAAATCTTCTATGATCTTGTTCTCCACTAGCACCTCTATTTTATCCATCCAGCCTCTGTTCTTATCTTTTCTATTGTTTTCAGTCAGCTAAGCCCTTTATTCATCACTGGTTTTTTTTTTTCCCTTCGTCCATCACTTCTTTTAAAAACCAATTCCTACATAGAATTGAGTTACTTCTTTTCCTGGCTCTGATAATATTCTGCCACTATAAGAAAGCACATCTTTTTTTCACCTGTTTCTTCTTCAGTTTTTTCATCCATGAAAACGAGTACACAACTTTCCCACTATAGTCACAGTCTCTAATATTTTGGATGATGACTTCTTTGCAGTGCAATTATTGTAATTTATTACATCCCACCCTCCCTAAATACCGTTTTCCTTGCCACAAACCAAAGACCTTGTTTTCCTGGCATCTAGCAACCCTGCAGTATCTTCATTGACATCCTGCCAAGATCTTTGCAGGTTCTCAGCAAATCTGTTAGTCTCTGCTGGGGCCAGCTGCTGTCTACAACCCTCATATATTCTGAGCTTCGTTTGATTAGAAACACCCCTGAATATATTACGTGCTTCTGACCTCAAGGGTAATCAGATGGAAAGATACTTCTGCCGACCATTGCAGAAACTTTAGCTCAAGAGCCCTGAAATTCAATTTGTATAGTATCAAAATGGGTGAGAAGAGAGAAGGTCAGAAGAAACAAATTTTCATCCAAGTCTTCTTAAAGATTCAAGCTTGGCATCATGTCCAGAGACGTTTATCCCACCCTCCCAAAGAAACAGATGAAATCTCAGAAGCTGATTAGATTTGAACTGCTACCAACTTTTAAAAAATGCCTCAGAACTGTCAGCATTCCAGTTCAGATCCGTCACAGACTGCAATGTATTCACATGATTCAGCATTGTTTCATTAGATGTCAAATTTCATACATATCAAGAGATATTACTGGTTTTTGTACAATTGTGAAAAGGTCAGATTGTTTGGGTTTTTTTTTTGGCCAGCTAGGCTGCTGTAGTGTGACATAAGACATGCAACACAGTATGGATATGCACCAAACACCAGGCTGCCTGATAAAGAGGTAACCATTAGGCTGCCTGGTATCCACAAGGTACGCTGCAGAATCACCTGCTGGATCAGGCTCTGTTGTTGAACGAGGCAAAAAAACACCCCTCAAACCCCTGATCATGCAAACACATAATGCGACTTTGCTTGTGAAAACGCATGTACTATGAAAAGCAGTTGCTCTCGGACTAGATGAAAACCAAGCAGGACTTTAATTGTCAGTATGGTGGATTTATATGCATAACCTGGCAGTACAGTGTCCATCTTCTTTATAGAAACTAGCCCAGAAGACCTCACTCTCTACAACAGCCATAAATTTAACATAACAGGAATTGTTACCACTTAAAGCTCAAAAGAAGAAAAAATTGATCGCTAATAAAGCTGAGACACAGTGGGGGAAAAGACACAACTATCAATCATACGCAGACCAAAGAGAAACAAGCACCCGACACCTAGAAGACAGGTGCACACATGCTCTCCAGCCATTGTCAGGGATACTCAGATGCTACAGACATGCCATGGTCCCACAGGCTGCAGGTTTGTAGCTGCTGCTGCTGTTTTAAGGTAGTCCCATTTGTGGCCTTTAAAGTGGTGCTTGACTTCAAGGTAGCATCTGGGCACTCTTTCAAACTAAGATGATTCCAGTATAAACTCATGCACTGCAGTTTTTCAGTTCCTTCTGTTCCTTTCTGTCCAGGGCTGGACTAGACCCCTGGGTGCCATCCTTTCTAGAAATCGTGTCTTGGCAGCTCTACCTTACCCTCTGGTTACTGCTCTTTTGTGAGCATATGGAAAATGAAAGAGGCCACAAACATAGTGACTGAAGGAAAAGGCAGAGGGACTGAGCTAGTGCTTGGAGGGATGTGAAAACACTTGCTGCAGGAGGTGGTCTTTGGATGTTCTGGTTTAACAGCTCAGGGTGCGTGGGTGTCACATGACTGAGGTTGCTATTACTACTGCTTGTTATTACGGCTATTGCACACTCCTGCCTAACTTGTTAGCACTTAAAGTTATGTACAGGAGCACTTCCTTCAGTCAAATTGTTCCAGCTTGGACTTTATTTTTACCTTTAAACAAAGTTTAAAAAAAACTTTCAGATTAGCCATAATGCTTCACCCCATGATCCTTTGTCAGCACGCTTTTCTCTGCCTCTTTTTACTATTTGTCTCCAGCTTTGTCTCCCTCTTATCCCACTCACTGTGCTCCCCAACACCCAATCCAGACACATGAAGAGGAATTATTCTTTAGTGTTGGAATAAATGGAGAATTACCAAGTGAGAATCTCAGTGGAGAATGTCACAAAAACTGCGTTCATATACCTATCTCCAGATATTTAGGAAACTCACCGCCTTATGTATTTGCTAAATATTTTAAATCAAAATGCAAAGTGCATCATTAGTGATACTACCATTAACAGTACATAAGCTTAATGCATACCATAACAAACTACACATCAATACGTGGTTAGCATCAGCTCTTGAGCCCTGCCATGTAAATGTACCCTGTAGGTACGATGACATCATTTGTGCTAAATACCAACTGAACTCCAGACCTCAGTTTTCAGCTGACTGAATAACCCACAACATATTATGGGGGTACCAAAGGACACGCACATGCTCAGTCAACTCACAGACCTTTGCTAGCATGACTTCCCCTTCAATCCACATTAGTTCCAGCGAGAAAACAGATGTTTCATGGGAGAAATGGACAAGGCGAGTAGATTAAGGGGAAAAGACTGTACCTTTCTTTAGTGCTGTCATATTGGTATCATAAGAGTAGATGCAAAAGTGTTTTTAACCTGATAAGTTAAGTGTAAGACTGAAGTATTTCTGCAGGGGAATGCACATTATCCCTAGAAAACATTTCAGCTACAGTAATGTACCTTACTTGAAGCATTCTGTACACAATCTTATTTTCTGAGTGTCTAGCAAATGAATTGTGTCATTATAGTGATGATCTATTCCTAAATTAAAAAGCTCTAATGACATCTCTAAGGCAAAACAAGTATACCCAGAGAGTAGTGTAGTAGTTTTTGTATATTCTCTTGAAGTTCTGAAATTCTGTATCTTGAAGCATTAGGATGCAAGGTCTTAAAGGAATGCTGTTGAACAAGTCTAATAACTGTCTGAAATAAACTTCACAGCTTCAAAAATTAACCATTAGGCCAGAGGTTTGACCTTTTCACCTATCAGCCATATAAATGCAAGTCTGACCATGCCAGTGTTCACACAGGTATTTTAATAGGCAACACGTGTGCTTCCACTAAAACTTTGTTTCTATTACCTTGTCACAGTACCTTAAAAGGTAATATACTGTAAATACTGCTGTACAGCTAGAGGATAGTTCAGATTTTTGGAATTCATGTAAATATAATCTAGATAGATGAGATATAAGAAAAAATTTTTGCAAGGGCAATGACACATTGGAACAGTTGCCCAGAGAAGTGGTAGGTGCCCTATTCCTGGAAACATTCAAGGTCAGGGTGGACAGGGCTCGGAGCAACCTGATCTAGTTGAAGATGTCCCCGGTCATTGCAGGAGGGTTGGACTAGATACCTTTAAAAGGTCCCTTCCAACCCAAACTATTCTGTGATTCTATGAATTCTTCTGGACAGTTTGTTCTGCAACTCCTAATCATCATTTGCCACCCTGAAGGATGCACTGATTGTCAGCATGGGTGCGTGCTCCACAGTAGAAAGGACACAACTGTTTTAAAAGATTATTATCTCATTTATTGGACTCATGCTATGATCACTGGCAACTATTTTCCAATTTTTATTTTATAATGCTAGCGCTACTTTACTGGCCAGAGATCTATAAGCACAATTTTCATACAAAATTATTTATACAAAAGTATTAAAGGAGCTGAATTAGAAACATGGTTTGGAGAAAAGGTTGGCAACAGTATCCCATAGAAGAGACTCCCTGCTCAAGTAAACAGCATATTACACATTGCAGATTCATAGCAACATTGCAAAGGAAAATCCTTTTTTAGGGTTTAGCTCAGGGAAAATTTTAGGGTTTAGTTTAGGGAAAGCATCTTTGATATTGTTTTTTTATATAAATATTAGATCCTTCACCTGGGAGAATGTCAACCATGGTAGTATTTTTTTCCTTATTCCTTTTACATGTATTTCTCTCACAACTAAGCACGAGAAATTTGTAAATACTCATTGGGTAAAGTCTTGGATTATTATTTTTTTTCCTGTGAGGTGTGACAGTTTCTTCCGGGCCAGAATTTTTGCACTTGATCTGACAACATTCATATGCTAAGTTTACACACATGCTGAGATATACCTTGGATGAGGATTTAAGAGAAGAAGGCATGTGAATAAGTTTGCATATCCATCACATCCAACGTCTTCCCTGTGCTCTGATCCTATCAGAATTAAAACACTCAAGTTTCAGATCAATTGTTCCAAAGATTTTTAGGCATATTAGCAGGATGTCGGTCACACTAATTTAAGTGACCCTGCTGTGCAAAAGAAATTGTTTAAAAGAGTCATGGTCCCTCTCAGTCACAAACTACTATAAAGTAATCTAGCATAACCGATTCAGAAAATATTAGACTCATAACTATACAATGTGAAATGTAGTGTTGATGATTTTTAATTAGAATTTAAAGCTCATTTTATAGTTACTCTGTGAGACCCATTTTCGTCTTTAGCCACCAAGTATTGAAATTTAAAGATTTGTTGTATGCATTAGTTAATAGGTCAAACACAATGAAATTACACATGTAGATGAGGGAGAATACCCTACTCAGTAAAAAAAATAAAATCTAGAAAAGGCCACATACAGAGCAGAGCCGTTTGAATAGTGTTCATTAAAACAGGAATCTGCCCTATCGTCTTGCTTGACTCCCTCCCAACCCCCTCAGCAAATTAGAAAAACACTGGAGGCAAAAATTTTTGGATGAAAGCATTATCTGGAAAGAAAGAGAATATTTGAAATGTAATATAAATGATCATATTTTCCAGTCAAAACTACATGAATGAAAATAGGAGACACTACTATTTTTCTAAAAAAAATGAAAGTCAAAATAAAATGGTTTTTACCAACTTTGGTGAACCACTTCAGGTGCATTTTTCCCTGGGGGTAGAGCATGAAAGGAGTAGTAAGATTTTTGATTGAGGAGAATTTGAGATGCTGGGGTTTATTCCAATTTAGGATATAGCTGTATGTCATTTTTAAAAGAACCTTAACTTTTAAACTGTATTTTAAATCCATATTTCCATGAATAAATTTTTAAAAATGTAAGAAGGGTTGAGTGAATTATTTCAGATTAGATTTAAACTGAAACCAAATAAAACTTTGGTTCATTTTTCTTTTACTCCTTTCCACTTGTACTTGGTGCCAAGTTTTCACAGTTTTCACAGGGCTGAAAACAACAAAATAAGAAAAAAAAATGGTTGGGGGTTTGAATTCACCCACTTAGACAAGAGGAGAAATTAAATATGTCTGCTCCTTACAGATTTCCATCCTGCAACTGACAGAGTTTTAAGGCAAGTCTGGGTCAATTTCAGACCATTACTTATTTTTAAACAAACATCAGGACACCATGAAGTAGAATTTAATTACAGCATTTATCCTCTTAAATGCATACCATTAAGTAATATAATATGTTTGCGCATTTCAGAATTGTTCAAATTCCCTTTTGATTCAGAGGTTTACTAACCCTATCATTGACAAACTTCAATAATTTTTTTCATCAAAGTGAAGTCATATTGAAATAGTGATTTCAAAAAACATAAACATCCCAGGTACGTGAAAAGAAACTGAGCATTTTCTTTACTTGAAGATTTTGCTTTGAATCTTAATATAACAGCTACAGCAGAAGTTTTACAATGTCAGAAACAGGAACTCAAAAAGTAGTCGCTGAAGAGTCTGCTGTGGCTTGGAATGAGACATGTATAGGAAATCTCATTTGGGGATAGTTTAGTCTTGTAGAAAACAGTTGGAGAAATTCATATGACAAAAGTGAGAACATAGAATCATAGAATTGTTTGAGTTGGAAGGAACCTTAACATCCATGACCTGAAAGGAAATCTCTTTACCTTTCTCTTTTCCCTGCCCTTCCAACTGTAAAAATAAAAATTAACATAAATTAATGGGAAAACACTATCTTCATTCTTCCCCCTTTGGTTCCAAAAGATATAAAATGGCTTTTTTCCCAACTGTTTCTCAGTTGTTTCCCAACTGTTGTTTCCCAACTGCTCTTCAGTTTGTTCCATACACCTTTTTGCATCTTGGTATTAAAAAAAAAAAAAAAGTGGAAATAAGAAGAGTGAAAGGGACTGGACAGGGGAAAATCTTCCTTCCCTGATGCAAAGTCAAAGCTTTTTAGTTAATAAAAAAGTTGTTTAAGTGAAGTGAAATTATGAAATTTTGCATCCAGAAAAATCTAGTTAGTGGGAAGGGAATCTTGCAGCAATGAAAAATGTTTTGCATCACTGTTTCAAAATAGCTTTTTTCCTACAAAAAATATCCATAGGCAAAACATCAACTTTTGCACTGGCTCTCCAAGTTGGGTTTGGCACCTAACTCTCCACTGGGAAGTGCTAATTGTAAGGACACTACGTCAGAATCTGCACCTGCCTTCTACCACAACTCCCAGCTGCTTCAGCAAAGAGAACAAAAGGCAATTCCCGAATTCAGCCACTCAACAATCTCGACATCTAAGGATAAAACACATTCACCTTTTATAAGCTGGCATAAAGCCTAAGCAATACTTAAATTTCACTTTAGTCTGTTAGGATTTTTGTAAATACTCTTCTGGGTCTTTCCATAGATGTGATTTCCCTCTTCCCCAGAATAAGTTCCTGTACATAGTAACTCAAGCAACCAACAACTCATAGGAAGATCTCATTTGGTTTGATTACATCAGACCACTGCTGATTGCTCTCTGAGATCATTCTAGCTCTGCAACTTTATAGTTACTAAATATTAAAAACACCTAGGTCAGCAGACCTTTGTGGCTTTGCACATTGGCTCGCATCTTTCTTTCCAATTTTCTTCCTTTTTATAATTTAAATGCCTTTGAGGGGATTTTTGTCAAAGTGTGTCAGTGGCAAAATCAGGGCACCAGCTTGTTAAATAAACAATCAGCCCCTAAGCTGTTCCAGAAAAAGGATGAGATTTCTCATGCTTACATCTTTTGTGAGTTAAGATTTATTTAGGCTTTGAATCCCTGAAGGCAAACATACAATATGTAAAGCAAAAGCCCATAAGAGAAACATTTTACTCCTATTGCTTACTGAGAAAGAACAAGGCTTTTAAAACAGACCAGAATGGCACACTTCATTAAACAACATTAGCCTTCCATGTCTGATAAACATTCTCCTTTATTTTTCAGTTGCATTCATTTGTAACTATTTTTAAAAGGTAGCTTAACTTCCATATAAACAAGATATTTGGGGACCAATGGCTTTTAATGCTCGTGCTATAAGAACATCCAAATGGAAGGGAATTTCTCTCCCTTTTTTATTTTTCTTTTAAGTTTAAGAATGCATAAGTATTAGTAAAAAATAGTCTAGGCTGTCCAATAAATGCAACTGTTCAGGAAGAGACAATAAAGAATTAACAGAAGGAATTCTCATTTGTTAAAACACCTAGGATCTCACATACTAAATACCTACATAAATGCCTAGATGCATGCAAATATATAAACAATGTTCATTTTTCACAAGAATGCAAAAGCTTTCAGAAGGGTGCAAAGAAATCTGACACCAGAAACCTTTCCCTGTTTCAGATTTTGTTAAAAACCTGATGCTCACATTAATGGAATGCCTGGCTGAAGTTCACAAACTTGAAAACAACTCCAGACCTGTTTTCAAGTCTTCATAGCTTCTCATTGCCATTGGAGATTGGTCTGATGTTTCTTCAAGTTGGAAGACATTCAGAAACAGAATGGCATGGTAAGAGAGAAAAGATAGGGTATGGTTCTAGCTTCTGAACATCACTGAGTTCCAAAGTACTTGCATCCTTGCTGTGTATAAGAGCTCACCTCTAGCTAAATGAAAGATAAGAAAGGTTACTGAAATGCCAGTCCAGTTGAAATGCATATGCAAGGTGAGTTGAGTAAAATATTCTTTATTGGACTACTGGATTAAAATTCACAGGGGGGAATTTAGGGTTCCATTGTGATCTCCAGCAGTATAGTTGCATCTCTTACTGTGTTCAGTAGAAGTTAATGGCGACCCATCACAACTGGAGCACAAGTATATTACTTCATGATGAGGAAAATAATTTATAATTTTTCATTTTGTAGTAAATAAAGCAAATTGTACCTTCTACAGGTTTGGTGTGCTTATAAAGGTGGAGAGAACACAAGTCATTCTGTAGAAAAGGAAGGCCACATCCATAATTTCATTTCATTTCCTTATTAAGGAGTACCAAGCTTTTCCAGAAGTTTTCCCAGTGTCTCTTGTGACCACTGACTAGCTCTATAGTGCGTTATTTTGTGAAAAACAGAAAGAAACTTTTTATAAAGTTCACCACAATTTGTTACTGCTCAGCAGGAACGTAATCTGGACTTCTTGCACTGCTGTAACCCAATTTAATTTCCCTGTCAGACTGCTTGATGAATGTGTCTATAGAGTTTTCAAATGGGAGATAAAACTTTTTACTACTGAAGGCAGAAAGTTCTTTCCCTTTCGTTTGCTCTCCAGGGGCTCAACCATCACTTGCTCAGCAGGTCTTCACTAATTCATCTCTCTATTTCTTGAACAACAGATTTCAGCTTTATTCATTAAAAATGAAAACATAGAAATTAAAACCTTAAATATGTGAAGGTCTCCACAAACAAATCAGAAACCCTGCAGAAGTGGATATAAACTCAGGGAGACCAGAAGTAGCTTCACCTTTTTTCAAAGGAAATAAACCTGTGAGTGGTTTCATGGATTAATGAGCACTTGAACTAGAAGATTCCCTGAAAAAGAAATAGATGCATGCACTTACAAAGTTTCCCTAATATATTCCCCTTTATAAGAGTACTAAAAATACTTCAGCTCTCATTGCTGTTTTTATCAAACTGGGAAAACTATGACCACACCTACATGCGAATGGGAAATCCCCTCTGAAAATATATTAAGGCATTTTAGTAACAATAGGTTTATGATTATTCTTCCCATCTGTGCCAAATATCTGTTCTTCAAATCTTAAATGCAGGGAATAATGCACTGTGTAATGATATTGTGCTATTATTTAAAACTGAGTATTTCCAATTTTTATCATAAATAACTCATCCTTTTAAATCTATAAAATTGAACCTTTAGAATTATACTTTTGAAAATTCATGATAGATTGAATAAGTTCTGATGATAAACTTGTTTTAAGGGAAACATAGCTAAAGGCAACAGAACATGACATAGAGCTGGAGGACAGAAATATCTGGATACACACATTTTATACCTGAAGTATCAGATACTGATTATTATCCATAATTTTAATTCCAATGTACAGTGAGAGCAGGGGTAAAAGACTAGTATGCTCCATGGAAGACAAGAAGGAGCAAAAATCAGCATCAACATTGCTGCAAGGGTTGTTTTAGGGCCTAGAGAAAGCAACACTATAAACAGTCTGGGAAATTGAAGTAAGACTGAATTTGCCATCAATACATCGATTAAAAAGAGCTCTAAGTGACTGAAAACAGGACCTAAATGCAGAAATAACAATGTGAAGAGTAATAGCATCCTGATAGACATGTATCATCCACTCATGCTGCGAAAGCTTGTTTGGGAGGGCAACAAGAAAAGCTGCTGTAATGAAACCCAGAACAACCTTAAACACTTGATTCCAGCATTAACCTGTTCCTATCCTAACTTATGATTGAAAAGACAGTGGAGTACAGACACTGTATTAATTGAACACGTGTAGTCATTTCTCAGAGCACTTTACTAGAATGTGTAACAACTTTGTGATCATCTGGTCTCAACTTTAAAGCAAAAGAACAGGTTTCAAATTCATTCTTTGGATTTGCTTTCACCACTCTTAAATGTATTTTCCTATTTCTTGCAGAATTTCCAGCCCTTTAACTATTTTCTTTGGACCCCTTCAAGCACAACATTGTGGGATATGAAAGAAAAATACAGTTCACTTTTCGTTTTAAGTTATCTCCAGTACATCTTCTCTAATGGAAGTCTAAAACCTCTCTAATGCGAGTTTACCTCAATATAGAACAGAAAAGGATGCTGTAGATGAATGTCCGCTGTTCTGCAAGTACATCTATACCTACTATACTAACATTTGTGTCAACATCAGTAGGTTCATTTCCTTTGGGTGGGCAGAACTCTATGTCCCCATATTACAAAGCCAACAGCTGAGATGTACAGTAATGCCATGTGTGCCATTTGAAGCAACAGCTGACCATGCTAAGCCCCTGTTAGACTAGATGAGTTCTCATAAAATTGTAAGGTTCCATTAGAAAGAAAAGAGAAAAAATATTAAAAAACATGAAGTTAGTGGGAAAACACCGAGTAACAAGCAGAGAGCAACTGGCACCACAAGTAGACATCACAAGATGTTAGATGTTTGTGGACACTTCTATATCCCCTCTTGCCAGCTTAGTACATTGACTAAAAGTCCATCCTATGCCTACATATTGCACCAACCTTTCCCTGGTAACATATATCAATTTTAAAAATCACTGAGTGGTGGTCCACTTCATTAAATTAACCCCTTTTCCCAAGGACTCAGATATCCACTTAAGGCTGGAGCAAAGGAGATCAGCCTTTGGTAGGAGTCTGAAAACAAAACAAGGATTAAATTTCACCTCAGTGTTCTGCTTCTCTCCTCTTCCCCTAATCCCCTTCACCAGGCCAGCAGCATTACTGAAACTGAATGCAGATTAAACTCCCGGAATTTTATTTTTTTTAACATTCACACAAATATGACGCAAATTTGCTTTTGTCAGATCTGTATCTAGTCTTCTAAATGTAAGAAAACACACCCCATAGCTTTACAGGTTATTCTACTCTAACTGGAACAAGCTCCTAACAAGTCAGTGAGGAGTCCAATTGGCTTCACTGACTGTCAAATCAGATGACACCTTTCCACTCTTTTGGATCTGTTACTTTAATGAGACATTTGCAAGTATCTTTATGAAAAACAAAGCAGGCAATGGCTAATAAGCAAAAGAGACTCTTTCTCACCAAGACGTTATTTCTTCAACAAGCAAGTAATTGTCACCTGGAGTAGGAACTTTATCCGAAGCCAAAGTTATAGATACTGTACATAGAAGTCAAGATTCAAGTTCAAACATAATCAAATGTGTTTATATAGAAATACACTTAAAAAAAAAAAGTTACTCAGAAATCCTCAGAAACTTCATGCTTTATGCAGAGAATATCCTGAAAAATGTGTGGTAGACCCTCTGATTTTCATACTAAAGCCAAATCCTCCCAGAAGTTGAACTCTTCTTGTACAAACACATCATATTCAGCCTTTATATTGACCTTTCAGTGCCTCCAACAGTATATCTGGATTCTATATCCAAGTGTGTGTATAAGGTATTCCTTTTGTTCTCAAAAATAAGTTCAGTGCCTTTCATATCATATTTGCTTTATCATTAAAATATTGCCAATATAGAATCCAGAACATCAACAGCTGGATAGCCTTCCAAAATTCTTTTCTTGAGACAGAAATAACACTGAAAAGATGTTTAGGTCACTGGATTCATTGCATTAAAGATGATGTTGCAAAATTGGAAAAACCTTAATCTATTTAAGTGGCTCAATAAAGTTTGACTAGCAGTCAAGACTGAAAAGACTATGAAAAGACTGTAGTTGCAGAAGACAAGACAGCATTGATTAAGGTATTAAAAGTGAAGATTTCTCTCTCATAGTACCCAAGGGCAAAACTTTTTTAAAACTGAAGGAAAAAGACAGCAGGACATGGCTTTTTTGTGTTTTAATTTTTCTAGTGTAAACTGAATAAGGTGTGTTTAACTTTTCCTTCTGCCCACCACACTTAACCATTTTCCCAACCCAGTCCTCTGCATACTGTTTTTCTTTTTGCCATTTCCAAAATACTTTCCCACTCTTGCTCTCAATTTTTTTAACCTTTCTCTAACATGTACTTCTCTAAGGAAATCACCTCATGGTGAAAATGGCAGGAATTGCACCATGCTAGTTCCCCTCTATTATATATCTGTCTTAATCCTGAGTCTGTTCAACTTTTTTCATTTAAGTAAATGTGAATCTCTTCAGTACAAAATGTGTGTCCTGCATGAAGCAGAACAAAAAAAACAGCTCTTTGTTCACAAATTGTGCTGTTTCAGTACAAACTTAGGTTTCATTTCTATGTAAGACTGACACATAAAATATAATTTAACTAACAAGAGATCTTGCTAATCAGAATACACTTCATCTGAAGTAAGAATGGCCATGCAGAACTGTATAAAGTGTAGGGATAAATTAAAGCAGATTTCATTACTTTAGTTCAACTTTTGACAAATACTGACTTTGGAACACTATTCGGTACATTTACAATGTTATAAAACCAGTACTTGCTAACAAAAATTTTATTAAAAGTCTGTAACTTTTGAGAAATTAAATTTTGCTACCAATTTTTCATAAGCATCTGTGATGTTGCATTCAGTTTAACAGATAAAAGTACACTATTCCCTACACTTTTATTTCCAAAGCCAAAAGTTATCATAGTGTACTTAGATATTAGATGTAGTGAAAACATCCTTACGAAACACATACTATTTCAGATTTGAGAAGCCTACAAAAGCAGTTTTCCAAAACTAAACAAAGAGTATATTAACTAGTTCAAAATTCATAAATATGCATGTAATATTTTTAATATTTTACATGGCAAGTCTTAGTTAAAAGTCTAGCAGGTTTATTACACGTTACATGTAACATTAACACCAAATTCCTATCTTTGCTTTTGCAATGCCAAGAGCTATTATAAGAAAAAGCTACGTTACAAATTACTCTAACAGCAGGGTTTTACAATAGATGAACATGGGAGTAATTTATAATCCATTTGCTGCTATTAAAAAACAAATAAACATTTACAGTCTGTGCTAATTAAATTTATTGCTGAATTAGTAGTATTCCTTACTCTTCTTAAATAGAAGAAATACTGCAAGAATGGCAGTAAAGTCAACCACTTCAGTGCAGTAAAGGTTGACACGTTTTAAAAACCTCTCTTGACCTTCAAAACACATGGAGCTTTTGTATATCTTGAGACCTACACAAACTGGATTCGGTACTGATACCCTCCACTATGCATGAACAAGTGACAGAGCAGTTTTTAAGAAGGACATTACAGAATAACAGAATGATATGGGATTGGAAGGGACCTCTGGAGATCATCTAGTCCAACTCCCCTGCCAAAACAGGTCCACCTAGAGCAGGTAAAATGCCAGAAATAAATTACCGTAATTTGAGCACAGCACCTAAGTATAGCAGCTTGGTAGACCTGCCTCACTGACATACAGTATGTATTCTCTAGAATTAACAAATTCTTTCCTGGTGCAAGGCGAGGAAGTGAACATACTTAAATCCCAGGGTACACTCTGCAAACTCATCTGTCCATGTAAGTGGAAATTCAACTTGGACATAACTATAATCTTCATGAGGTGTAGCAAAGGACACGAAACATTTACATCTTGTATCAATAAACATTTCACTGTTCGTGTTGATTTTTTGTACCTTGTCTTGCTGCTGCTAGTCCTGGTAGTACTATGTGGCAAATGCAAGGACATACCTGATTTGTTCTCACATGGAAAAAAAAAACCACACAACCACAAAACAAAACCAAAAAATCTGAAGTCTTACCGTTAGTAAAGTCAATAGTATCTTCAGGATCAAGCCTGTATGAAAGCAGAAAAGTGTCTGGCAGCACAATCTCTGAAAGATCCATTGGAATGGTTCTTTTTCCTCATTGAGTAAATAGACTAGTCACAAAGGGGTGGGCTGGGCTTAAGATGTAGGAAAGTGTCTGTGAAAAGAAAGAGAAAAATGTTACAGTTAACGGAAAGAACTCTGTTCACCATGCCCATTAGAGAAAGGGTTGCTCAACTTCTTGAATTCCTTCAGCGCTCATGGACACCACTTAAGTCATTAGTTAAGATACAGAATAAGATTCTTTTCTGTTCTTTCCTAGACAGAGTTACAGTCTTCATCTCTTGACATAAGTCCCAGTTATTCATAAAAACCCTGTTATTTACCTCTTAACTTACAGTAGAAAGAATTGTTTATAATGCCTCATCAAATATGTCTGCACACTGTGGGAAATACTCAAGTTTGGCCTAAAAATTAATTTAAAACACAAAATAAAACAGTTTCTATTACTGCCATGAAGTATTAGCTGCAATAGAAGTATCTTGTGGGAATCTGAAGTTTAGACCCCTGCCCCATCTTCTATATTGGTTTTTCATTCTACGATTTAAAGGCATCCAGTGAATATCCTCTGAGATACCATATCTCTGTGGCACAACAAAGTACAATGAGATTCTAACATAAGCAATGGTATTTGTGTTTGTCTATCATGTCCCTAAAACTTTCCAGGACTGGATTCAGGAATTTTCTTTGATCAAATTAAAACACTACAATTTCTCATTTATAAAAGTTTTCTAATTTTTTTTTTTCAGCCTGCCAACCAATACGTTTTTCAAGCTCTGTCAGTGCCACTGAATATGTTCAAGCTTTTTTTTTATTTTTTTCCTAGAAGAGGAAAAGAATTTACTCCCAGCTTGCTGAATGTGCGATTCTAAGTATCATTTCATGATCACTGAAAAGACCTTATCACAGGTTCAGAACCCTGGAGTCGACCTCTTGCTTGCTCTTTTCTGCTCAGTTTCATGCCTTGGACGAGGATGTTGTATTAGAGCTCTAATACTAAAGTTTGTTGACTGAAAGCGTTATCAAGCACTGGAACAGGTTACCCACGGGAGCAGTTATCACCATCCCTGGAGGTATTTAAAAGACAGGTAGATATGGTGCTTAGAGACATAATTTAGTGATGGTTTCGGCAGTGATAAGTTAATGGTTGGACTCAATGACTCTAAGAGTCCCCTCTAACCTAGGCAATTCTATGATTCTACATAATGGCTTGAGGCAGGGCACCACAAGTTTTGGGGGCTGAAGTGGGACCTTAGGCCTTGTACTAGCCCTAAACACATGGATCAAGTGCTTCAGAACTGCACCCATACTCATTGCATAAGTCCTTGTAAATGTTGCCAGAAATAGACAAGTTTGTTTCAAAACCAGGCAAAGATGTTGCTATTACTGACACAAATACATTGCATTGAATATACACCAATGTGAGTGCATGCAAACATATTTTTATATGTCCATTTTCAAACTAGCTTAGAAAATATTTTGTATATGGAGTTTTCTAATAGCTTGACTGCAATGTATACTGCCTGAGGAGGATACCTCCTATTAAAGAAAGGATACATACAATTGTGACTACTGTTAGATTAGAGAACAGAATGCTAGGATAAACTGAAATTCAGCAACATACTGTGATTTGTTTATGAGCTTACCATGGTTATACATCAGTATAACTAAACTATTATTTTCTGTGTTGCTTCTGGTTTGCTCGAGTGTGAATAAATATAGAGTCCTGTCCATGTGGCTAGAAGACTGATATACAGAAATACCCCATGGACCACATGACAAAGTGAATTTAGAGTTCCTTGTAGTGTTCAGCATCACAGTTCTACAGATGTAGACCCTGACTTGCTGCAAAGAAGCTGATCAACCCTTTAACTGTGGTTAACAAACCGGAGGCAGATGGGTGACAGTGCAAGCAATAGAAACGTTGAAAATGCCCAGGCACAGTAAGCTGGCACCACTTGTTCCTTCCAGGAGATGGTAATCAATGCAAATCTATGCATTAGTTATGAGGTGGTTTAATTCCAATAATAAACATTCTGTGATTGATGAATTTTTCACAGCTGTTGTCTATGTAACTATTTAATTAGAGCACACTGGCAGAGGCTGTTAATTCTTCATCAAGTTGCCGACTCCAGTGCATTCCACTTTCTGCAAGGGAGGATGACAGTTGGTAGAGTGACTTGGGCGGGTGGTCAGGGGACCTGACATTTGGCAAAGGATCAATGTATTAGATGACAAGCCAAATTCCGTCAGCTTCCTAAAAATACTAACAGACTGACAAACAGAAAGTGCTTTAATTACTGGTGCTACTGTCTTTGATTTTCTGTTATTGACAGGCACTGGATCTAACTACACAGGAATGTCTACTTCATGATACTGTTGTTGCCAGGGAAGAGGAGAGCCAGCCAACCATAACCTACCAGGAAGGAAACAAAATCAGCTGCCTTAAAAAAAAAGTTCTGGGATTTGCTTTAAGTATTTGATCATCTGAATCCATACAACTCCCTTACTGGAATATTCCATCAGGGAAAGGGAATCCCTATCTTCGGTAAGTATCATGTGACATGTCTAATTGGGGCCTTAAAGATGGAGATTCCCAAACGGGTACAAAACAAGGGGAGCCAACACTACTCCCTCATTGAGGCATCTAAGACTTGACTCAAAGAATTACATCCAGGGATCAGCAGGATGCTTATTTTCATCCACTCTGTGCCTGCATCAAAAGTGCCAACCAAAGTGCCAGTTGTGACTAGAGCTCCTGTACCACAGATACCTATCCATTAAAACCTGGTATTTCCAATAGGTTTTGGATGCTGTCAAGTTCAGCAATATTCACACTGGTCACTTGCAGATGGAGGCAGCCTATTAACAGTTCCCTGAGCCAAGCGGACATCTAGGACACTGACCTACAATGGAAAAGACAGCCCTGTTTTATCTACAGAACAGGTAGTTACAAAGCTTCCTATCATTAACTCTGATTTGGCTTTATAGGGGCTGTTATAGACTCTAAACTCTTCACAATACCAAAAGGTTCAGAATTCATTCACAAAACTGGGTCCCTGAAATCAGTCAAAATTCTCTTGACAAACAAATAAAATCCCTCATTGTATTGCATCAGCAGGGAAAAGTTACCTTGCCAGCAGCATAATCTTTGATATTGAATGGTATGTTCAATTTCATATATTCATAATTACAATCTTGTTGAATAGTTAATGAAAAATTAAAATTTATTTGTTTAATACCAAGTGATTTTTAACTTTTCCATCCTGGGTATTAAAGTCACAATTTGACTCTAAACAAAGTTTTTTGATTTCAACTAAAACTGCAAAAAGCATCCAAAAAATCTTCCCACTTAAGTAAATAAATACATTTCTTATTCCCTTTTTCAACAGGAAAATTACTCGATTAAAAAAAATATATTGATTTATTACTCATTGAGTCATGCCAATATACAGAAAAATACTTATTTCAAATAACACTATTTTGGCATGAAAGGCATAAGCTTAAATATCTGAACTGTTGAAAATATCATTCAAAATGCCACTAGTTGAGCATAACCATATCTGAGGTGTAAAGGCATTTACAAAAACTAAAGTTTAAAGTAAACTCAGATAACCTAGTAGCAGTTTTCTGATGTGACTTGCTCCGAGTCTCAATAAGACGTGTTTTCTTCTCCTTCATAAGTTTGCATTCTGATATGGAAAGCCTGCCACACTGAATTTTTTTTTTCCTTCTCCATGAAAGTTTTCCTCATCAGACCAGGTGATCTCTGTCACTTCTAGAGGTAAGAGTCCTCGTTCTACTCAATTGCAAAAGCCTCCCGCTCCCAGACAGTGTGAAATTACCCTATAACTCTGTGTGCCCTGCTTCACACAAAACCCCAGAACTATCCTCATGGGTTATGTTTCTGGACATACGGTAGATGCTTCAATGCAATGAATTCAATGAAATACTAGTCTCACCAAATCCTTACCAACTCAGGTATTAGACATTTTGTCCAAGGCAGTGTCATAACACCCTCATTTTAAAGGAAAGTAATTAATAAATACAGAGTAGATGGTCATCAGTAAGGGCTCAGATATCTGTCTGTCCCTTTCCCTCCTTCCTGCATCCCTAAATCTAAAACAAGACACGCAACTAGATTTTACTCTTTACGATTATTATTATAAAGGTCTTTTTGTTGTTTAGCAGTTCAGTAACCCAAAGGCAGCTAAAACAACTTTGCTCACTACTCTCAGTTTTCTATTTGTTTCTAACAGAGTCACAGAAGACAAAATTAATATGATACAAAGAAAAGCCACAAAGAGCCTGGCAAAACCTGCAGAAACTGACAGTGCCAAGTCTTACACCGTTCTATTCAGCAGCTCTGCTGGATGTCTTGCTTTGCAAGAAGCGAAATGGAGTTTAACTTCTCATTTGTCATAATCCTTTCCTAAAAGGCAAATGATTGAGTTCACAAGCTTAGGAGCATGTATTTCTGCAGCTGAGTTCTCTGGTGAACACTTTACTGAACTTCTTAGCAGAAAGTAGAAAAGAGGCTTAAGACAAGACAATTTTACAACCAGAGATGACAACATTTTTCCAGATTTTAACAATAGTAGGATTCTTAGGCAAACCCATTTAGCATTTCATACCTGAATATGAATTTTATATATAAATGAGAGCAGAGTCCAACCCTGTAAACAGTTATTCCAGAAGTTTAGCACATACTCAATGCAATCTGTTTGCCTACTTAATGCTTATATTTTCTGAACAGAAAAAGGACATATAAGAAAGCTGGGGGAAAAAAAAAAAACAACAAATCAAGAACAAAAAACCACAAAAACTAAATGAAGAGAGTAATTTATAAGCTAGGAACTTATCCCTAAACAGGCAGCAGAAGAAAGTTTCCTTTGTCACGAGATGTGCATTACAATATAAAGAATAACAAAGGAAACCTGCGAGTACAATGTTGAACATGCCTCACAATTTTTCCATTAAGATCACAGGCTACTTGGGCGGGGAGTTCATTCTTATGATTCTCATATTGTCCTACACGTCATGTAATACACACCAGTATCTTATCACAATTAGCTGTACTGCATTGTTTTACACCTTCTCCTACATAAACTAGATTACATACATCTCCTGGTTTTCTTAAATGACTTAGTAGATAGTACACCATATTTTAATTCAGTCTTGATACCAAAGAACTCATCCCTTAAAAAATTAACATTCAAAATCTATACTAGATAGATAATTCAAAAGATCATAGCACTTCATCCTACCTCTGCTGTTCACTTCCTTCATTAACACAGGTTTTAGAATTCCTCCAATAAGTTGTGAGGTGGTGATTATTCAGTGGGTTTCAAAACAAGGATAACCCATATGCCCACCGTTTCCTTTTAAACCTACATACTGATCATCTGTCCAATTGTTTTTGCCATAACACCGTTTTGCATAAATTGGTGGGTAGGTGTAAAACTTTTTCTAGTACTCATTGCTGTATGAGTGTGTCTTTATATCTTTTATTTCACCATCTAGAGAAGCATGAGTTCACTATCGATAGCGTCAGCTCTCAAACAAGTGAAACCCCTGCTCCGCAGAGATACGAGTTACTGCTTTGTGTCACCAGTCCCATGAGAGCCTGGGGACTAGCACCTGCCTGCATGCAACACTCCCCTCTTCCTCCGCTGGCCCTCACCCCTCACCTTTCCTGGGCTAGAGCTAGGAGCAGCAGCAACATCACCATTCTCCAGGATAGGATTTCTCACACCGCTTAGGGATATTTTGTCACCCTGCTCCACAGCGTAAGCCAGAATCATGTTCCTTACCATGTACTGTTCAAAATCACATTGTTCTTCATATCCTTCTATCTCCTTATTTATTTTTTATTTTCACTACTCATCTAAACCAAAGCTAGTACTGAGGAAAAGCATTAAAAAAAAAAAACCCATCTGAGTATGCTATGTAACATTAGAGAATGGTTAGATGTTGATATTAGCTTCACAGATGAGGAGGGGAATAATACATAGTACAGTCAGTCTTGGTTCATTCATTTTCTAATATGTATATCAAGATAAATAAAGGTCACAACAGTTTAATTTTTAATGCACTCGGGCTCTTCCCTACATAGTAGCTTTGTCTTCATTGGAACACAAACTTTCTCCACACAAAGCACAAGATTACAAAATTGCATAAAATTCACAGAAAACTTCACGGGAAAAAAAAACACAAAACAAAACCAACAAAAACCACCCACAAAAAAACCCAAAACAAACAGAAAAAGTCACCATTCTTGCACACCTCCTGTAACACAGCAGGACAAGAGACAGAATCTTTGAAAAAAAATAGTAATCTTTACGCTGTAGCCAATGGAAAGCAGAGCTGAAACCAGCTTTGGTCCTCTGACCTGGTCTTTTTTTTTTTTTCCCCTTCTTCATTTCCAGAGCTACCTAGCTTTTTGCCCTTTCCCAACACAATTCAGCACATCCATTAGGCAGGCTCAGATGACAGAAGATGTTCATGCATCTCAGAGTCTATGCAGCCATGTTTTCAGAGGAAACCTCACAGGACTCCCAGTACAGCTGTTCCCTCAAGAAGTACCCTTCTGTTTCCAGTTTCCTTCCTGCTTTCAGAGTCAGAATAATAATCATCCCAAATTCTGAATTCCCACCGGAGAGTAAAACAGCCTCTGAAGCAAATTGGTTAAGAATCTGAATTAAACACCCATGGATCCAGAAACACCCTATAACATTTGTGAGAAAAAGAATTTCTGACTTAAAGATAGATTTTGCACTAGCACAAGATTTAGAAAAACCCTTCATGAAAGCAATTACTGTTTGCACATACCAGACAAGAAAAATTCAACGTCAAAATAAAAAAGTGTTAGTGAATTTATCAATTGAGATTAATGCACATCAAAACGTTATGTAAAATCACAATTCATATTTTTGACACCTTGAGACTCAGACTCTAAACTTTCATGCTGGACAGAGAGAGCGCGAGAGAAATTCTTTTCAACAGCACTCGTGAAAGACTCCATAGATTTCAAGCAATTTACACATACGCAACACTGCGCTTACTCCGCAGTGGGCCAAGAACCTATTCCAGTTGCTATAATATATTAGGTATCAGTCCCTCGCCTATAATAAAACTTCAGTGCTCTGACAAGCAGTGCTTAAAAACCACAGATAACCAGTTTGACCCTGGATGCCCTCTTCTCTATTCTCAAAGTTTAGAAGAGCCCTCTCTTCCCATAGACATTGGGCTTAAAGTCACTGAGCTTTGTGAAGAAATCACCAGCAAACACATAAAAAAAGGTGAAGAGATTGTCAGCATATAAATCTGGATTAATTCTTTTTGCTTCAGTGGAGTTACTACAGACTTAAAACAGCACAAGTGGGAACAGAATTTGTTGTTCTAGAATTGTCATTAAGATAAAGTGGACATCTCTATTATTCCCTATTTTCCTTGGAATGAGGTAGCACTATTTTGAAGTTTGTCTATACACAAGTGTCTCCCCACAGACAAAATAATTTGATTTTTTTAAGAAGCCACCATTACAATTTTTGCTTAATTGATTTTTTCAAATTCATGGCTTCTAACATTACCTAAAGTTATCTAACCTAAAAAAAACTACTGGATTTTCCTGGTGGAATACAGCAACATTCAACTGAAAATATGATGATGACAGCATCTAAAGATGTCATAGTAAATAGGCAAAAAAAGGGACATAGAAACAAAAGACAGCAAGAAAGAAAAAAGAAACAGTTACTTCTCACAATTCATTCTTACAATGGAAACTCAGTTCTAACCTCTACCAGATGGGTATGACGTGCTGAACAAACTAGGAAAATTGACACCCAAACATTCTCCATGTTAGGGAAAAATATTAACAGACTGGCTTTCATGCACATGTACTAAAGACTTCCAAAAAATGCTACTCTTCTGGAAGGAAGTGATAACTGAAAATAAATGTATTTTTGCAGGTTTTATTTAATATAAATGTCTTTATGTAAGTTTATTAATACAAAAATGAGAAATAAGCAGTTAGAACATTTACACATAGTTATATGCCCCCCCACACATATACAGACTTTTTTTAAAAAAAAAAAAAAATCTTCTCTTCGTTAGTTCTCCCCACCAGCCCCCTCTTATTATATCTGGTCACAAGAGTTTAGTCTGAACTGCAGGCTTTCACCCATGCCATATAAAATGCAAAGGCCACAAGCCAAAATCCACTCTCAGTTACACAGATTCAACCTTTAACGTCAGAAGATTTGCACCAGCATAAACCAATAATAGATTTTGGCTGCCCTTCTGGACCTGATTTTGGCAGGTGGATGGAACAGGATCGGAAAGTTGTATTTATTTACCTCAGGAAACTAGAATTCACATCCAGCTTAGAAGAGATTTGAAAGACGTTTCATGGTCCAAAAAGCTAATCTCTAATGGAATTCCCCACAGCATAAAATCACTATTAAGAAGAGTCTTGCACAATTCATTTTTATGCCCTTAATCCATGCTTAGAAAGGGTCCAGGAACAAACAAGCAGGATATTGCAGAGCAGAGCTAAGGTGTAATTGTAGCAAAGGCACTGAGGTAAGGAGTTTATGCCAGTGCTACTTGTTGTCAGCCCGCCTGCTTGTGGAGGGCTGCCATTCCCTGCGGCTTCAGAGAGCAGTGAATTACAGATACGGAGGCAGGGAAAGGGAAGGGGGGTAAAAATAAAGTGCCCTTTGAGAGATTTTAATAAGCTTGACAAGAAATCATACAATTTGGGAAGATGTAAATCACTACTCAGCTGCAAAGCTTGTTATTTACGCAATATATACAGCTATTTCAAAATTGCCATGGAAGTCATTAGGAATACAATTTTTAATCCAGTAACAAATACAATATATGATGTATATAAATAAAATGTATGAAATTGGAGTGAAGACAAGTTTTCAATGCCAACACACCATTAAATTGCAAGTAACAATCAAGCTCTGTATTATCATCAGAAGGTGGGCTGCTTCTTCAAATTAGTGCCCCTGGGAAAGAAAATAACACATATTCAAGAAGGAAGCTGCTAGCCAATGAACCCTAACTAGTTTAAGATCAACCAATGTAGCATCACTGCAGTGAGGCAGAGTTACAGGAGCAGTGGAAACATAACATTACTTCACCAAAACAGGTATTTAATACGTGATAACCAGGGCCCCCTATGAAAATGGATATGGTAGGCAGAATAAATAATAAACCTGTGTTTTAGGATATGAGCAGCAGAGGAAGATATCTGTAGGACAGCAACACAGAAAATGTGCCTAAGAGGAACTGTAGAATTAGCAAGAGCCCTTCAGAGCTTTGCTCAGAGTTGCAATTGGCAAACAGGCCATGCTCACAAAAGTTTAGTGTCTGGACTCATTTAAATAAAAAGCTAATTAGTAGTACTTGGATTGTGACTGTCGCCCACTAAACAGTGATGTATTGAGATTCAATACTTAAGAGATTCATGCAGATTATGCAGACTCAATTCTATTGAGAAGGATGGTGTGAAGTTGTTTAAATGAGCTTCTGAAAGACACCTCCACACTGCAGATAAGATCTGGAAGCAGGTTTGCTTGGCAGGGTTTTCCACCAAGTGAAAGTTGTTTAGCTTGTCAGCATCAGGGAACCTTAGTGCAATAAGTCAGAGCTGTTTCAACAAGTGATCACAATAGAGCTTTTGAATTTATTTCCATATAGTAAGGAAGTGCTTGTAGCTTCAAGCCACATAACTTACTAGACCCGGGCAAAGAAGAACACTTGACAGCAAAGCCAAGCCAAAGAGTTTAGATGGGATCAACGAGCCATTAGAGCTGACTATACACATTCGAAAAAAATATTACATAAAGTGATATGTATCTAAGGTCACTATGGGAGCCAGGAAGTAGTGCCAAGACATTCTTGCAGGCTTCTCCCTTCCTTGGCTTGCCCCCATTCACGGACAGAGAGCCTAGCCTGAGCCAGGGCTCAGTGCAAGCTCTCACTGGCTTACCCGTCTCTGACGACTGACGGGTCATGTTGCATAGTCACTTATATTTAGAAGAACAGGTGGGCAGCCCCAGTCCAAATTTAATCAAGTTAACACTTTATATTTCTTCGTGACTTTTGTAATTCTAATTAGCTTACTGTTGCAAACTAAGGTATGGGATACCCAGCCTGCTAGAAGGTACAAATGTTATTTCTCTACAAACATTAACATTTTCTTCTCTTTTCAGGGAGATTTTTAATGCCCAAATATGAACGCACTTGACTTATGTTATACCCCACATCAGGGGTGGGGGTATATCAGTATATTGGTGAAGAATGACCCAAACCCATGTTAAAATTGATCTCAGCGTGACAGAGGAGACAAGAAATTAGCATTATTTTTATATGCAGAGCTATGTATTAACCCCATACCAAATGCTGACATTTTCCCACTTCCTACTGGAAATGCAAAAAGGGATTTAGTATCAATATAATTACAAAAGGTTCCGTCCCTAGAAACACGTGGACACTGTGCCCTGCATCAGAGATCTTCTGAATCTAGGGTGCCATCCTTGGCCTCCCAGCTCCCTGTATCTGGAGATAGGCCCTGGAGATCCTCCCCCCAGCACATGAAGAATTAGGCCAGCATTCCTCAACACATCATGCCACCACCCTGCCAGAGACTGGGGAACGCTGCGCCCCCAGGCTACCAGTATGACACCTTCCACTAGCAGAGCTCCCCTGACCCACACATCTTTCTAAGAGGTCCAGAGCCAGACAGCATAGCCAGAGAAGTGACAGTCATGCTCATCTCACCTGACTGCATGACAGCAGACCCACTGGCCAGCTCTGCTTGTCAGCATAGTCCAGGTCCTGCTTACTATTAGTGCAGTCCAACACTAGGAACCTCATCCTAATTATTGGAACAGGTAAATGGAAACAAAAATGAAGTTGGAGTAGCCTTTTTGACTTGAAATTCACCAGCTAGACATCATACTCCTTACATTCCACCGGTATTTCTTCCTGCCCACATTTGAGCAACATCTCCATAGAAAGCAGAAGTGGTGGTTACAGCCAAGACCAGCTTAGTGTCATAAAAAGATCCCCGAGACCACAATCTCAGGTTCACTGTGGTAAGTTGCTTA
The DNA here is from genome assembly GCA_026546715.1 of Gallinago undulata. Classification (NCBI taxonomy): domain Eukaryota; kingdom Metazoa; phylum Chordata; class Aves; order Charadriiformes; family Scolopacidae; genus Gallinago; species Gallinago undulata. The sequence continues at coordinate 18,645,033 of JAOTQQ010000052.1, read as the reverse complement.
CAAGGGTATCTAAGGCATATATGTCCTGTGGGAGCTCTGAAGTCCAACCGATGGCTACTAACTGCATTTCAAAATCTGAGGTACATCATCCTAAAGCATTGACAGAAAACCACAGGTGACAGTTTCCATTTTGACTCATTATGTTTTATGTTAATTTAAAATAACATACTGGTAGTAAATGTGTTCACAAAGTGACCTGATGAGGGGCAACTCTTCCCATAGCCCTGATGACAAGTAGGGTTAATGTCAGCAATGTAAAGGATAATTAATCTTATCTGTCAGTGCAGCTGCTTCACATAATTTTACTCTACTAGTGAATATCTCATATCTTTGCCAATTTAAAGGAGTAGAAACAGAGTACTACATTCAGATATAGTTTGCTATGATCACTTCCACCCTCAGTACAGTGAATCCTCTAAATTAATGGATTTAGAGCTTTTTTTGTTCCTGCAAAAGCCTGAATAATGTTGGTAAATTTACTGACTCTGGTGATAGGACCATCCTCTGGGCCCTCTAATAAAGTTCATGGCTTTGGAAATCAGGGTAAAGAATTTAAGTTCTCATTTGAAGTGTTTGCAGAAGATTTTTAAAACACCACCATACAGCATCCAGCTTGCTCATACACTACATGAGACAGGACTTTTGGAAATCTGCTACTCTTTCTAGAATATACAGCTGAAAACTAATATAGCCAGTGAAAATTAATTTTAAGATGAGAAAGAGCAATCTCTAACTGCTCCCACCATCCTGATGGATCTTTTCCCCCCAACAGATAAAAAGTCACTCCTCTATAAACAGCTCCATCCTCCTTTTACCATACAGGTATTTATTGTTTAAGAGAAAGCCGTAAGAAAAAAAGGTAGAACCCTTGGAAAAAGCCTTTGAGACGCAACCTTCATACATGACCCCAGGGAAGCCTGAAGCTGCAGGATCCCTGGATGACTGTTACTGTTGCAGGAAGGCAGATACCGAGGACATGCCCTTGTGGCCAAGAAGGCCAATGGCATCCTGGGGTGCTTCAAGAAGAGCATGGCCAGCAGGTCGAGGGAGCCCCTCTACTCTGCCCTGGTGAGGCCCCATCTGGAGTACTGTTTCCAGTTCTGCGCTCCCCAGTTCAAGAAAGACAGGGAACTGCTGGAGAGGGTACAACAAAGGGCCACAAAGATGATTAAGGCCTGGAGCATCTCTCCTATGAGGAAAGGCTGAGGGACTTGGGTCTTTTTAGTCTTGAGAAGACTTAGGGGCATCTGATCAATGCATACAAATAAAGGGAGGGTGTCAGGAGGACAGGGCTGGTCTTTTCTCAGTGGTGCCCAGTGCAGGACAAGAGGAAATGGGCACAGACTTGAGTATAAGTTCCACCTAAACATGAGGATTTACTTGTTCACTCAGAGTGGTAGAGCACTGTAAGAGGCTGCCCAGAGAGGTGGTGGAGTCTCCTTCTCTGGAGACATTCAAAACATTGCACAGGACAAGTTCCTGTGCAACGTGCTTTAGATAGACCAGCTCTGGCGGGGGGGTTGGACTAGATGATCTCCAGAGGTCCCTTCCCACCCCATATGATTCTATTATTCTATGACATCAGTTCCCATGTTGTCTGTGACATCCATGGAACTGATTATGTTTCACTTGGCAGTATCTTTCTTTTCTGTTGTATAATTTTGCACAAAATACTGTGGCAAAATCACAGAATCAAGACAGTATAAAGTGAAAAAGGAGAAAGATTAAACTTCTACAGATGCAGAGTACAAAGAAAAAGTTTAGAAAGATCCAGAGTTGAAGAATATAGGGGAGGAAAAGCTAATGAATGTTTAGCCTATGTAGCTCTGCACAGAACTACAGAAGTAGATGAGAAAGCAAGAAGTTGCCATCAAGGAGCCAGAAATAGAGCAGCATGGAAAACTGCACCAAATGTAAATCTATTACCCACTGGGTGGCCTGCATCCAAGTTCATGGAAAGCGGCAATCAATCAGCTTTTGACAGTGGCATTTAATGCTACTCAGCTAAGTGGCAGATTCATAAGCAAAACTAGCTTACTGAGAAAGTGACAAACTCAAACTTCAGAGTGATATTAATTAAAAATAAATCTGAGAAATATTTTCATGGAAGGTCATGTTCAAAGTTACAGCTCCAGGCATTGCTCCTGCAGGATTTAACACTGAGCCCATAAAGAATGATGCTGACATTAAGAGGTTTTCCCACAGGTATTACAGGTGCTGGTGAGCCCAGGTCCCCGTGCATACGTGAAGCCATGTTTCCAGTGCAAGATTACTTCTTACTTCCACGGAGAATATAAGCACTGTCAATATGCTTGACAATTCTACAAAATTATTTTGCTGAAATGTGAAATTTTCACAGCCGAAGAGCACAAGATTGGCTAGCACCAGGATATCAAAATGGCTTATCTGGTTCTGTAGTTTCAAAAGAAGTTCAACTTTCAAGAATGGAGTTCAAAAAGAAAAAAAAACCAACAAAACACCAACAAAACAAACAAACAAAAAAAGTATATGCAGGCATACATCTCCTGCTACTGAGAGTGGGAGGTAATGCAAACAGGAAGTTTGAACTGATGGAGAGAACTGCCAGATATACAAGAGAGACCAATTAAATGCTTGTAGTAATGCTACTGTGAAATGCCAGACTCAGGAAACAGAAAAAGTTGTTAAGGAAATACCTGGGCATGTCATTTGGCCTGTTAGAAGCAATCACAACAGTAGAATCTGTTAAATATATCCAAGGGTGTGTTAAGACGACAGATTTTTTTCCCCTCAATTTCCAAGTATATTTTAACAATTCTAGCTTAAACTAGCAAGTATCTGGTACAGCTAATATTCTCAGGAATATATTCTAAGCTAATTATTGTGATCTAGGTATTGACAGAACTATCAAGGTTGTGATTTTTTTTTGTTTGGTTGGGTTTTGTTGTTGTTGTTGTTGGGGGGGTGTTTTGGGGGTTTTGGTTGTTTGTTTGTTTTCCTTTTTTAAAGACACACACTCTGAGTCTAAAACTGTTGAAATAATGATATTCTGGTCCAGAAGGTCTTTGCACTGAAAAATGCCATTTTTCTACTTGGGCATGCACTCTGATAATTTCTACAAAAAAAATAACAAACCTGAAAAAACACGTATTCTAGAGCAATGTCATGAACTAGGTTGAGAAAAAGGTCTCCCGTCATCTGCTGTTATCTGTAGGTACAGAATTCTGAGCCTGGCCTAAGTGAATGACTTTGACTTTCATCACTTACCAGAGGCAAAGACCTCCAGATCTTTATACAGCTGGGGATCTGATCTAATGCAAGACTACACAAATGGACACAAGCTATGAGGAGCACAAATATGGCTGAACAATATACGATATATGTTCCTTTTGTTCAATTGTTATGGCCAGTGTATACCTGGACTGACGTGCATGTATTTTATGCTATATACAGATTAGCCTGTAGAACTCTCAGACCAGGAGATTATCAGGAATTATGAAAAAAAAAGCTATTGCACAGATAAGCACAGTAGCCATTATCCCTTTAAATATGATTAAATCTCATTTTTGAGGGTTATAAATTTAGCAGGTGTGAAGATGCTTGTTCTGCAAGCATGTTGTTCTACACTCGAGTTCACTAAGATTCATTGGACATTTCTCAAAAACAGCCTTTATACTTCTCAAAAAGCACACTGCTACTCTGTTGGATATTGTTAATATTTAGATGGTTCCCATCTCAGCAGTGTTATAGCACCTGGCAAACATTAATCACAGCACCCCGTGTAACTGTAAACACATTGCAGCTAAGGAAATGAAGCACAAGAAGCCCTCATCCAAACAGGAAATCCACCCTGGAGCAGCAAATTGATCCTGGGTATCTCAAATCTTCAGCTAGTTTTTAAACATTGGATTATACACCTCCGAAGCTCTTGTGTAAACTGTGACATTTGATTCACATTTTTCAATATTGATAAAATAATCTCTGTCAAATCATATGCAGCAAGAATACATTACAATACTTTCACATGAAGAGCAAACAATAGGCTTCCAGAGAAAAATGTGCAAAGTAAAAATTATTTTCTCAAAACTGAAAATACGACATATTAGAAATTCATCCAAACAATGAGACTGCCATTGCTCCTTCTCCCAAAACACCTCACTTCAGTGAAATAGACAAGAGCAAAAATGCGTCTCTAATTAAGATAAAACAGAAGTCAAATGTTTTTGTCAGAAACCACCATGAAACGTTATGAAAATTTTGTTGATGAACAAAATATGATGTTGATCAAACATTTTTGCTTTTCAATTTGATAATGACAGAACACTTTGATCCTACAAAAAAAAACCCAAAGCATGTTCTTTCATAACTGTTGGAGTTTGGCCCATGCATCTAGGGCAATAAAGAGAAAGCTACTACTAAAAGTCATTACAGAAGGTAGCGGTATCTGAAGCATTTGAGATTTAGTTTTGTCTGCACCAGAAGCCATGGACAGTATCTATATGAAGTAGTACTGATGATTAAGAATTAAGAAACTAGAAACAGTTCACAAAGTAGTAAAAAAAATTAATAATGAGAGACAAAGAAGGGAATAAAAGCAATATGAATGAGGAAGTGATATGAATAAAGTAGTCTGTTGTCTCACAAAGGAAATACACTTGGCCAGACTTGCTGGAAAGCACACGGAGTAACATTATTACTTGAAAACTGCATATGATGTACCAACGTCACCTTATTTGTTAAACAGAAGCCACAAAAATATGAGAACTGCAGCTGAATCAAATACAGCCATACTATAAATACTGGATTTTTAGCAGAGCCAGACATGGAGGTGTCTGAGGACTCAAGGGAAAAGTGAATCTAGTAAACAGTAGAGACAAAAATTTCAAGTATTTCTTACATTCTTCCTTTGTTAGCAAGGATTCTAGACCAAACAAGAACTAATATTGCAAAGACAGCTCTAGAAACATACCCGACGTGGACAGAACAGAATTCACCATAAATCTACGAGAACCAGGTAAAATAAATCTTGAGGTTATCAACTATGCAGGGGTGAGAAAGATATTTAGCCCTTTCTTTCTTGCTGTTTGTGACAAAGGAGAAGGAAGCTTCTTTACTAAGTTTGTAGCCCAGGAAATACTGCTTTCCTACATGGGCAACAGTAGAAGGAAAAGTTTTCAGCTTCTTCCTCTTCTACCTAGAAATATATCCATGTTTTCTGATCTATTTTCCCTTATGAACTTCAGTTCAAACCAGTCTGATTTTGATATTGCCAACCACCAACTGTTGTTTCGTCTTTATGGAAGGTCATGAGTCATCCTTAGTCTCAATTCTCACAGAAATCAACTTCAAGAAACTGAGACTGCTGCCTTTAGGGAGTCTAGGATAGGCTCCTTCTGTTGTCCTGCTCAAGAGGCTGCCAGGTCACCAAGTCAGAAAAACTGTTTTTGCTCCATCTTTCAGAAAATAATTCCCAGCACACATCAGAAACAACTTAAGATCATTTCCAAGCACAAGGAAGAAAACTTGTATTTAATAGTGGTGTCTGCACACATGGAAAAATAGCACATGGAAATCCATGTACATAATTTAAACCTTTATTTCATACTTTATAAATAAACACTGTGTGAAAAAGGGGAAAAAAAGTCAGGATACATACTCATTGTAATTAATAAAATTGGATTTTACCACTTCAAAATGCATTCTCTCAGATGCATTACATTTACTTTAATGTTCTTGGGAGAATCCTAGTAGACTAGTTGCTGTGGGTTTTTCCTTTTTTAAACTAACATATGTAAATTTTGTTGATGACTAATATGAACTGACAAACTACAAACAAGGTGTTGATAACTGAAATGGATATTTAGAGTTAAAAGATACCTAGACTTTGTAACAGGGCTTCAGGAGTTACATACCAACCTTACATATTCATGAAAATAATTATTTCATAAGGCAACCCTCCCCCCCAAAAAAAAAACATAAAATAATCACCTGAAGAGCACATTCCAAAGCAGATGGAAAACACTAATGAGTCTGCTGTGATAGACAGTGAATAACTATGGTATTAGGTGGAAGTCATGCTTACTTTTCCATCGTTTTAGTAATAGGTTTCAAGTCTAAACTCCTATGACAGGAATTGCTACTTGTCCACAGAAGAAGCAGTCATCACAAGCTGTGTAAAAACATACAGAGTTTCTTTTTCTTTTTTAGTGCCCAGTTAATGGTGAAAATCTGAGAATCTATCATTCTGAAAATCAGTACCACAGGTAAAGGGTGGATTTGCAAAATACAAAATTTTGGCTGCACTTCGGGTAATCTCTTCTATTCAGCAACACATTTATTCCCAAGGTCAACCTCAAGCCTGCTCAACATGCTTCACTGAATAGAACAGACCTCCTGCAGAAGTGATAGAAAAAGTAAAAGCACGAAATAAGGGAAGTATTACTACTGTAGAGATTGCTTTCTAATTCCCAGCTTAGTCTAACATTTTAAATCAAAGTTCCCTGAAAATCACCTGTGAAGTTATCCAGGGAAATTCTCCAATAGTTCATTGGAGGAAAAGTGTCTTAATGATATGTGCATATAAAAATTTCCTTGCATGCTGGGACATTCACATATACATTCTTAAGTGCAACCAGATATTAGAAACAGTTGTTCAGGAAAGCAATGGTTGTATTTCAGAGAAATTCTGCAACCTTGGTGCAATTAAAGGAGCACTACAGAAATATTAGAGCTGACCATCTCAGTCCTCTCAACTATATTTTCCATAGATGTTTGGTAAGCCTTTTACTTTTGTGATGCGCTGTTGATGAATGGATACGTTACTTAGAATAAAATGCTGTGCATTAGGGCTTTGAAAGAGGTATGACAAGCAATAGAGAGAACCTTCTGCCATGGTTTAAAAAAAGTATGGAATAAAAATTTTGTTTAGAACCCTTTATAGACAACAATAAGTTTTACCAAACTCAAATAGCATCTCCTTTCTGCTGAGATTACAGTGCTACAAGCTTTCCCACTTAGAACAACTTCTAAAACAAAGGGAGGAGTTACAATTCCCCACTTAAACTCTGTTTTCATAATATCTGAGTGCCAGACAATGCTAAAACTTGTGATACTGATAGGCATAAGGAACCACTGCATGACTAACTCTATTGGAAGCCACTAGCCAGTTGTCAAAATGCAATGAAGTTTTTAAGCAAAACCACCACATCAAAGTGTTGCTCTGAAACATATCTAAAGACTTGACCTGCAGGTCTTGTAGGGTAAAATTTTCCAGAGTTCTAGATAGCTGCAGGTGGGCCAGAATAAAGATCTGTCCAGGCTGCAAACTGATCGTTTGAGTATGTAAGTTTAGTGCTGAACACATGCTAAGACAACCTCCAGGATCTATCTGGACACAAAAAATAGTTGGGACCTATTGGGTGAGCACCCAGGATCCTTCTCTTACAATCCAGTCCTTTTCCATCAAGTAAAATATGATTATAAACTCTTCAAATATGCCAGCAGAAACTCTAGAATTCTGCCTGCATTGTGGTTGTTGAATGTTTTTACAAATGGGTTGGTTTTAAATTGCCTTTGTCCCTTTAGCTCAGTAGTCTTTAAAAGACATTACTTGCAAAAATCTTCACTGGCAACAAAACAATACAGTTGAAGCTGAAACTTGGTCATCAGATGTTTAGCTTGTGTGCCCTTGGCAATCACTAACTCAAAAGTTTCTCTATCTGCTTAAAGATTCCTAGCACCCATGCTTTAATAACTCATGAGGATGCCCTCAAAATGGAGATGTACATGTGTATGGTTAAAACCTATTTCTGGTTGCTGCATTCTTTGTTAAGATACAAGATACGATACGGGTCCTCTCCTATGTAGAGGAGAAGATCTGGGGCAGGCATGACATTTCCACAGCTCGCTCCATATCAGGTAAGAAACTGAACTTAAGTAAATCGAGTATAACTCAAGCTTGAATTCCTTCTATGTGAATATAGACCTAAATATGTTTCATGAGTTAAATGGGACTTTTAATCAGCAAGAGATGCTGCTGCATTCCATTAATTTCTGTCCTGAGAAATAAAGTAATCAGTAAGCTGCCAATTGAGAACTTACCTCAGTTCACTTTAAATCACTATTTTATTGAGGTCTATAGAACCTGCTCCATATGGGAGATGAACTAGGAGCTACAGCTCAGACACCTCCCACTAATTTGTAAAAACACTTGTGACACTTCAGGGTTTGTCTAGAACTGTGGGCTGCCTGTTTCTTTAAAGGGAGAAGTTGTCCCTACCTGGGGGAACAGCTGCCCGCAAGCCATCAACTGATGCTATTGCCCCCCACAATGATCTCCTGTAGATCAACAGGAAATATTGCCCAGTCTCTAGATTCCCAAAGAATCTGCACCATTGGATGTATTTAGAACACCTCAATCATCTCTGGTTAACACCTGAATAGCCCAGATGGTCTGTCAACTACATTGATGTAGATTGCTGTTTTGTGGATTACAACATTTCTCCTCCATCGCTACTCTTATGGCTGTAGACTGCTACATATTCAGTAATCTGATACAATAAAAAACAGTTATCAATTCAAGAAAAATTTTAGGATTTATGCATTCACAGAAAACTGCCATTTGATTACAGCTATTTATTTGTTGCAACATTTTCTGTGTATGGAAAAGCAAACAAACATTCACATGCTAAAAGTGTAAGAAATACTATGTTTTTATCTAAACTTGTCTTGGCCTTTTCTGTTTTGTTAAGTTTCCACTCTTTCTGTCAAAAATGGAACTACTGCAGAAAAATAGTTTACATCAAACTTTCTATGGCAGTACATCTGATTTTGAGTTATGTACATATACAACCTAACATAACATCACTGGACCAGGCTTCCTGGAGACATCATCAATATCAAGTTTGTCATTGTTTAAGAGGAATATTAGACTTAATAGCACGGTTTAAACTTGATTGGAAGAGAACTAACATGATACTCTTTCCAACACTATGCAAAAAAATAAAAAAAATGCAGTCCATATTTTATAAATCCTATGCAAGTTAAAAAAAAAATCCATATAATTTTCTTCCTCTAAGTAGTACTGTGAAATACATAAAACATCAGCAATCATTTGCTCAGTCCAGAGTGGAATCATTTTATACCTAGTAGATAGATACCTTTTTCAAGCATGAAACTCTACCTTCGAAAGATACAGAGAAAATATTTCAGGGCTTGTAAGCTTCATTTTAACCAGACCTAATATTTTCAGCAGATGTTTGGTGAACTTTTCATTTCTTTCTACAATGCAATATTGACTAATTTCTTACATTATTCCTTTGGAAAAAAATATCCATTCAGGCCTTGAAAGAGACACTTTATGTACTTCAGCTTTCTATATTCATTAAAAAATACTTCACCCCACAAAATAAAATCTAAACATAAGAATATCTGCATCTGTTTCATTAATTTTCCACCTTGAAAAAAAAACCACTGTTTTTTTTCAGTGGCCAGAATGTATGTTTGTATGATCCATTATATCAATTGATGTTTATCTGTTTAACAGATACAACTGTACAGTCCCAGAGGAAATTAACTTTTTTTTCCTCTCCTTGCTTGGGGCAGCTCTGTCAGAAGCCATAGCTACTGTAAGGATCTGATACAGTAAGTCCTCTGTTCAGCAGAGGACTTAAGTACACGATTTATCTTAACGGCAAGTTAGTTTTCTATAGAAAATGTTCCAAGGTTTCCATTCGTCTGGTGGAGAGGAACAAAGTATTTGCTGTCTCAAAGTGCTTGGTCATTTCTGTGATGCTGTATCATTTAACTATATTCTTACAATCACAAATTATTTTGAAAGCTTTTGTAGAAGTAAATAAAAAAGAAATAAGCAGCAGCAAGAATATATAATCTTTTCCTTATCATGCAAAAAATCTACCTGACTTTTTTTTTTCACATCTAATTCTCGATGTACAAAGCACTACCAAGACCAAAGAAACTATGCTGATTTATACCAAGTGAGGATCTTCCTTAATATCTGGAAGTCATCCTCAAAACCACAGCTAGTAGGCTATTATCCTCAAAAAACAGTTATACCCATGTTTGTTCTTCCACCACAGTTCATGTAAATATTGGGTATTAGCCTCCAAGTATAGAATCATACCATATTTGTTCTGTAAACTGACATAAATGCCTATAATACTACATAATCTGCAGGGAAAAGAACCTCTTGAAGCTAAACACTTGTGCAAAGCAGCGAAGTAACACCATTTTGGATGACTACATTTTTCATGTAATAATAGGAAGTAGTAGAAGAAATCCGGCAAATTAAGATTCAGCTGTTCTTATTAACTGCATCATAACTGAACAAATTTCTCGCTTATTGAAATTTGTCAAAAAATAAAGGAATTATATTCATGAATTTTAGAAGAAATATTAAAATAGTCTCATTTCTGTAAAAAAAAAAAAAGCTTCATGATGTACTGACAGAGGGGATATTCCCCCCATGCTTGTTTGAGGGTTTTGCTAAGTACAGTAGGATACATTTGAGGTATTTCCTAAATGCCATTGGGTTTTTTTTTAATTGATTTGCAATCTGATTTATTATATGCCTTTATTAAAAAAGACATTAAATGCCTGTATCAAATATTATGCATCAGTTAAACAATCAAAACTAAAGACCATCAGAAAGGTGTTGAAAAGACCAGCATAAAGCTGACCGACACTAGTTCCATCAAAAGGTGTCTACAAGTGGGACAATGGGTTAAGCCACATCTAGTGTATGATGGATCCAAGAGTAACACCTTTTTGTTATTCTGCCTTTCTTTGATGATTAAACAGAATAGGAGTAAAAATAGAATCAAGGTACATTTTTCCATAACAATATTTTATTTTATTATCTACTTTTGACTTAATAAATGATTTACCTTTGATGTAAAGTAGAAAATTGTTTATCTTTTAAACCAGGGTACAGTTAGGTGCTATGTAAACGATCTCAAAAGTAACTCCTCTAAAGCCACAGCATTCATTTTTCTTCTGCTCTGGTGCCTACACGCTGACAGATGGAATGACATGTTTTGGGTCAGGCGGCTTTTCCACCAAGCAGAACAAGTCAATTTACATTCTCATCAAGATCTAGCAGCTTGTGTTTGAGTTTCCTTTATTATATTGGTAAAGTATCCCACTTTGGAAAATACAAACTTACCCTTTTAAAAGCAAACACTTAAGGCTTCTCACATCTTTCTTTATAAGGATCTAGGAAAGACTGTCCTAACCAGAAAACTCTTTGATTTACTTAATCAAAAGTGAAGCTTGTTTGATGTTGCATAAATTCCCACCAAGATACTTAAAGTGAGTTCAAGTGCAACTGATCCACATCAGGTGCCAAACTCACCCTTCACTTATGTTTGCATGATGCCACAGAAAAGGGAACTGCACAGGCATGAGGAAGGCTATTTTCTGCGAGTACTGAAGTTATTCATGCTGTGTTACAAAGTGGATAAGCTGTACAGAAAATGGAAGATGCCAAAGAAGCAACAAGTTCGTCTTAAAAACCTATCAAACTTGTACACAAAAATACAAACTAGAATAGAGCAAATAGGATTTTATTATTCAAAAAATATTTCAATGAGTGGTGAATCCTTAAAGTTATAAAGCAAGCCTGGAAAGAGTATATTAGGTACAGAGTGGCAGGAAAGCTTCAGGGAAGCTTCAAGTCATTGACAGGTTTTCATTAGTATTTGAGGGGAGGAGGGCATCCAAGCATGTGGAGAATTGTGGGAGTATCAAAGCACAGAAATGAGATTTACTCAACAAGCAAATAAGCACAGAATTTAGTTCAAGATGTAAACCACTCAAGAGTTGCAACACATTTCTACACACATCCAACATACCTCTGTTCTATCAAAGATGTACTTATTATGAACACTCATCAACTTAAAATGACCTAAAAAAATAGGAAAGTTTGTTATAAGGAAATCAGAAGGAAAATGTAAATTGGTGAATCATGGAATTGTCAGAGTTGGAAGGGACCTCTAGAGATCACCTAGTCCAAATGGCTGACAAAATTCTGGAGGCATGGAGGCAGTTGGCATGGATTATTACTTTATTCTGGGCTTCTAATAGAGCAGCTGAACATTGTCTTCCTTCAGAGGAACTTACAGATGTTCCCACATCAATTACGAAGACTAAATCTCCTAATGACTTCATAAAACAGTATAGGATTCAGAATAAATAGCATGCAACAAAAAGGGTTTTTTTTAAAAGGATTAAAAACAGTTGGGCAGAAGAGTTAAACAGGTACTTAGAAGTAAAAAGATCTCTCAAAAAACAGACATTCTGTCCATAGAATACAGAAAACAGCACAGCATCTCCCATGCTACACTGAAGACCACAGCATTTTGAGAAGCTACATTCTAAAAGCATAACAAGAGAACTTGTTCTTAGGTTTTTTGTTTTGTTTTCTAATAAAATATTATAAGCAGAAATTCTCTTCAATACTTAGAAAGGTAATCAGATGATCATGGTGGAGTATTTAAGGTAACACTGAAGCAGGAAGAAAAAAGCAGGGAAGGTAGTCTTTTCCATTGGTGCTTACTACAGAGACCATTGGGAGTTTCATATCAGAAATAAGATTAAAGCTCTGCCTGACATCACTGATGCCATGTCAAGCCATAAATAATCTGCTCAAAATCACTGTAGCAGTCAGATATACTTTTCATATCTATAAAGATATAACTGCAGCCTAAAGAACCACATCAGTACAAGCTATTAAAAGGCACCAGATATACTAATTGAGCTTATTTTCAACTTCATGTTGCCACAAACATGCTGGCATAGCTTTCTATATTTACATCTTAAAGACATACTAAAAGCTTAAGTCAAAACTTAGAATGTTAAAGTTTGATCCTGTTTTACCAATGGAATCAGTATGAAATTTTGCTTTTTATTTCAAGACAACCAAGACTGATCCCAGTGCTCTTCCATAGTAACAGAAGTTTGAAGAGAATAGTAAGGCCAGAAAAAATCAAAGTGGATCTTGCAGAGGAAACAGCCAGTCAGACTGACAGGAAGGAGAGGAGACTGAGAAACCAACAGATCTCAAATATAATGCAGGTCAATTCTCCCAGTCTTAACCAAAACAATCCATACATCCCACACCAGGCAGATAGAACGCACAAGTCCACCCCTCCTTTCCCCCACCATCCATTCTCCCACACCATAGGGCTCCTGCAGGAGCTCTAGTCCTCCCAGGCAGGGACACCACACCTGCACCAAACTTCCCCAGGGCTTCTGAGGTGCAGTCATTTAGTAATTGCCCGACATGAAAATACAAGTCTCTATAAAGGAAAACTGGGAAGATACAACTACAGGCAAAAAGTGAGCCCAGAGTACATAGAGGAGAAAAATATTACATACCTAAGTCAACCAATATGATTTATATTGCAACCCAGAGCACTAGCAAAAGACCCTCAACGCACAAAGCCAGAGCCTGATCGTCATTGAACAGTCTGACTGCTCCCCATGAATCACAATTACAAAAACACCTGTGATAAACGGAAAAAACTCAGTGCTGAATAATCCTCAACTCCTTTTCTTTTTTTTTTGTGAATGTGTGGGGTGGGGAAGTGTAATACATACACGCTTGATTGCAAGAAAATTTGCCTAGAGACAGTTGTTAAAAGTTTCTTTGCTTTCCCTGCAGGAAAAAGTTACTTTCCTTTTATCTGTCAGCAGATGTTTATTTCCCTTTTGCATTCTAATGCATTGAATTATTTACTGGAGAAGATTATCTATGTAAAGAGACCTGCTCTCATTTACTAGGCCTGCAGGCTGCATGAGACACCCTTGCATTTGAGAGGGGGCAAAGAGGAAAAAACCTCCATTTGCTCCTCACATTGTCAAGATTATAGTTTAAGGACACTCTCCAATAGCAAAATACTCATCTTTTACAACCATTACCCAAATTTCAAATGTTACATTGATTTTACAGTTTTGTTGGAACAATGTCAATTTTACACAGGACAGGGTAAGTGGAGGCATGAGTTGGCTGTAGTGTGCAGCCTGTAACTGTAGCTTTATGGAGAATTTATAAACAATCCAGTTTGCTGCACAGCTTCATGTTCTTCCTGCATCTAACACCAAATACTCATTAGTATGAAGAAAAGATAGGCAATCTCGGTGAACTAATTCTGAAGGTCATTTTCAGGAACTTATTTTTCTTATATAAAACCTTAGACAAGATTGATGGAAGCAATGAAACAGAGGAAAGAGTGAGAGCAGAAGGTACCATACCACCTGTAGATGTGGCCATTCTCTTCATTTCAGCTGACTATGCACAATCTTTCAGCTGTTGGCCCCACAATTTTGAGCAACACCAACATTTCTTTTTCCCCTGCTCATAATTTTAGATTCAGGAGAATGCATGTCTAGAGACAAAACTCACCTGAGACCACCACTCAAGTTTTCCCATGGCAATCAGTAGATCTTATGCACTGAGCCAGGTACAAGCAGCATTCAGTCATACCTGACTTGGTAATTGTCTGCAGACTGCTGGCTGACCAAGCCACCTCACAGTATAAACCAAGATCATCAATCCTTGTAAATCTTTCGTCCAACCTGGCTTTTATCTCATGTCTGTAGCAAAAAGTCAGGGACACACATATAGCACTTCCATGAATTCATATGTGAGAAATTACACTTATGAAAACTTTCACAGTTTGTTAGATCACAATATTTCCATCTAAAAACCTGATGTACAGATCTGATGTGCAGTTTCTTAATTAAAAAAAAAAAGATAATCATTCATCTAAAAAATTCCCATAAGACAACCTTTTACTAAGCGAATGCAAAAGCAAATATTACTATGTAAATATGAAATTAAACAGAAACCATGAATACTGAAAATAAAAGGACACAAAAGCCACTAGTTTTACGAGCACATTACACATTTTTTCATAAGTATATTTATAGTAAAAAGGCTGAAATTACTTATGATTATTTTCCGAGATATCTCTGTCTCCGTGGCTCTTTCACCCATCAGCCAAGTTCCTCACCTCTCCCAGATGCCTATTCTTCATCCCATCTGACTCCTTTTAGCTTCAAATTTCTTACACCATCTGGCTGTGGCTCTGTCTTCTAAGGCAGCAACACGTTCATATTTGCCCTATTTTGGTATTCACTCAGTAGAGCAACAGAGGTGTGTGTCTTGTCACCACACGCATGCTGCCATGGCTCAACCAACAGCTAGGACTAGTCCATAAGTATTTTTTTTATTCCAGTATAGTGCTTATCTAACTGGGGATATCAATTCAAACTCTTTTGAATTACTCCTTCGGAGCAAAGAAGGGAACTATTCAGTGAGGGATCAGAATGATCCTAGCAGTAGTGTTTGTGTTCATTTGTCTCAACCTAGACTTTTACTAGGGTGAGTCTTTTACTGCCATTTTTTACATCATTGCTAAATCTGGGCAAGAAAATATTGTCTAGCTGTCCAAAATACTATCTAGTCCGTAATCAAAAAGTAGTAGTTCAGCGTTCTAGCTGACTGCCAAGTCTACAGTGATCATATACATGGAAATTAACCCTACCCCTTAATTGGATGTAGCTAACAAAAAAAAATGTTGTAAGGTAGGAACCTGAGGTCATTAACAAAAGAGACCGAATATTATAAAGCAGAGTCTCTATTTTGCCTCTACACTGCAGAAGCTACCATGCAGGGGGCTAACACACAGCCCACTGCAGGTTCACTTTTAAGAAGGTTCTCAGACCATGGAGAGAATTTGACTCCTGGTCAGGCAATACAGAAGCAGCAAGATTGTGATTAAACATTTCTGTTGTTGCAGTATTCCTCAACTCTCTTTTCAGGAGAAAACCCTGCACACCGACTAGGAAACTGAATTTGTACTAAGTTGGCAGAGAACGTTTTTTTGGTTTGATTATTTTTTTTAATGCTGATGTTAGTTTCTCTTTAATGCTCAGCAAATCTGAGGATTTATTCTTACAGGTAGCCCTGATTTAATACCATAACTCTCAGAGTACAATACATTCAAAAGGTAACACAGTTTTTCACACTAACAATAATTTCTCAACCATCAGGTTGAGCAGAGTTGAGCTCCTAGCAGATGACTTGTTAGATCATAGGGAAAAACATCTTCTGTTATCTTTGTTCTCTAAGTATTTTACTCAGCTGCCACTTTCACTGTACATAGGTCTCCTTAGAAGTGGCTCAGGTCTAACCCATGGAGCCCCACATCTAACCTATGGTCCCCAATCTAATCTGTCTCCACCATCTAATCTATGGTCCCCCTTCTCCCACATATGCTCAGACATGAGCAAGGCTTTTGGTCCTTGCCTACCTACCTATTTATCTTGCTTTTCTGCCTGAAGCCCATCTGTCACAAAGCCCACAGATGCTTCATATGAAAAACCCATGAGTCAGAGTGGGAACAAGAGGAACGCTATCCTTGGTTTCTCTTTTAATGGTCTCCACAGATAGCTTGCACTTGCCCAAAGCCTGATTCCACTGTGTTTGAGAGACTTTCCCTGCTTGTAAAGTACAAATCCAGGAGCCATTACATAGAGGCAGCAATTACATTTACCATTTATTACGTACGTATATCACATAAGAATAATACAATACAATGTATTACTATAAAATACTATTGCTAAACAGTAAATATTTTTTTACGTTGCCAGAAAGGAACATGGTATACACCACAACATTGCGCTACTTACTATGATATGAGAATTGCCATCCTGAATTAGTTTGAAGGTCCATCAAGTGTGGTACTGACTGACACAAGTATCAGATGTTTAAGGAGGGAGTCCCTATGGGGGCAATTATAGACTAATTTACCCATCAGGGAAATTCCTTTTTAAACTCCATCAATTATCCCCTGAGGCATAGGGATTTATATCTTTTATGTTTTTAATCCTTTCTAACATAACTCTAGGTTATCTTATTACGCTTATAAATGTTTAACCCTTTTTCAAGCTCTACTAAGCTAAGTAGAAGAATTTTAAATTATGCATTTCTGTCTCTAAATATGTGCAGATAAACACAACAAAAGTATAAGTTTACCAGAAAACCATGAATGGGAATTGCATATAATTCCATCATGGAAAATTCAGCAAGGCTGGTCACTGAGAAAACTATTATGAACATTCAATTCAATGTGTTCCAGTAAACTTCCGTGGATCAGATAAAAGCTGCATCTAGAATGGCAAAGCTGAGTGTCAAATGTCCAAAAAAGCATTCTTTGGTATGTTCTCAACAAATATCAGTAAGCCAATTTTTGTGAGTGGTTTTGTGTGTGTTTTTCCTATGTCACAGTACCCAGAACATCATCCGGCTTCTCAACACAGAATCACAGATGGAAGTCTGTTTTGTCAGACCTGTAATTCAATAATTTCATGGAGAGTAACACATGAGACTGCTGTGGAATTCAGCAAGAGACCCCGCGTACGCATGGAAAGCAGAGAAAATGTCTTTGGCATCCCCCTTCTGTGGCCCCTTGACAGGAAGGCTGTACACAGCTAAAGTTTCCTGCTTGCTGCAAAGCTGATGGAAATGGATTGAGGTAAGGAGGTATGGGAATCAGCTGACCATGTTAACAAGCTCTTTCCTAGCTAGCCTTAGGAGCTAAACAAGAAAGGTTTATAAAAGACAAGGCAGAGGTCCTGCCTGCTCTGTACACATAACAGGACAAAGGTTTGGGATTGTGGGATTCAGCAAGGAAAACTGCATGCACAATAGGAATTACCACCTGACCAAACTTAGTTCTGGAAAACAGTTATATTCAAATCTGGAAAAATCTGAAATAGTCATATAATTAATCCAATACACACATTAAAGAAAATATTACTTCCTTTTTTTTTTTAGTAGCTTTGAAACAGCACATCAACTTTCTAAAGACAGAAAAGGGAGTCTGGAGTCGCATTAAACCATTAGCTATTTTTTTTCTCCAGGTATGTAAGGCTACTGGGCTGAGGGCAGGATTTTCTGGCAACAATTTAAATATTCTTCAAGGAATAAAGCTCAGCTCCCCTCCGACTGCTGTGATTGCCAAATTTTTCAAGTGTTTCCTCCTACTATCTTACTTTTACCCAGGGAACAGCACAGCTACTGTTCTAGCAGCCATTCACATCTTCTAAACTGCCAGCTCTGTACAGGGCTGTTCTCTGTTCTCCTGTGCATGAGAATAATAGAAAGAGGAGCCTCTTCCCCATCCAAATCTCAACCAACCTGTACCAACATATCCTGACAGGCAGGCAGAGCAGAGACAGATTGTGAGAAAGAGGTACTTATCTCTCCTGTGTCTTCTTACTGTGAATCACTTAGTGTGAATAAATTATTCCTAGCCTCTGCCAGGGAGAGAGATCAGGTAGACTCATCTAAGTCCACGGTTCTTAGAGGCCAAAAGTTAACATGAAACCTCCTATAAAATGCCTGCACATTTGTGCCGCACATACACAGCACACACAAAAAACCCAAAACCATGTGCAAATAATCAATGTCATGGCTCACCAGATGAAGAACCACAAGTATTTCACATCAGTCCCCAAAATGAATTTATCCTAAACGTTATGCAATATAAAAACATTTGTTTCAGGTCAAGAAACCCTTTCCCCTTTCACTACAGCCAAAATTTTCTTACTTGGGTTGGGGATTTGAGTGGTTTTGTTTGTTGGGTTGCAGGGGATAGCAGTTAAGGGATTTTTAATAAAAGATGAAAACTAAATTCACGAAGTAACAATTTGCAAGTGGTTGGAACAATCACAGTTGTCACAGAAAATCCAAGTTCACATTCCCATGCTCAAGCAAGCACAGAAGGAATTTGAGCCCAAGTATCCTATATCACACTCCAGTATTACATCCAGGAGTCCACAAATTACAAGGGCAGAAGGATGCAACAGCAATACCTCACATGATCCTCACCCGCTCTGTGATAGACCCTCCAGTCCCAACATGCTTTTCTTCAACTGAAACCACTTCCTGGATTAATATCATTTCATGTGAACCAACACTGGATTTTTCTAATGAACACGTTATTAAGCAAAGAATCACCAGCATGAAACTAAAGCTGTAATTCTATAAAACTGATGGGCACAACTTTGGAAAGAACATTAGTGGAATAACATAGAAAGGATTTTCTGTGGTTCAGAGCTTTGAGGACAGAATAGGTCATACCAACTGTGATGATGGGACTGAGCAGGGGAGCATACAAGAAATGTCCTCACAAAACAGACCCTTGCCTCTATATTAGATACAAAAAACCTGCTTGCACCTGCTCCTCTGCACCTGGCAAGCTACTCCCTATAGAGACAAAAAACCACTAAGGCAGTGCTACCATACCACCACTCCCAAAGAGAGGAGCTGGGCAATGCACAACAGATGCCAATAGAAGCAAGATTATGGCTAAGAGATGATGCTTTGTTGTTTAATCAACAGAATGCTATTCATGTTAAAAAGCATTTCAGATGCAGCTCGTTGCCATCACTGACTATATTCTACCTATTTGAAACAGCTTCTGTCAGTCATGGGGAAATGAAAAGGAAGGTGTCTGCTGGTACTCTAGCACTTATTCTCTCTGAAGCAGTAAGGCTATTATTTAGGAATGTCATTTTTGGCAACATTTCAAAGCCACTCAGTGCCAGATTTTTAAAAACCCCATGTATAATTAAATATCTCCCTTCCGTGGCCACAGCGTCAGACACAGTGAGGGAGCAGTGGAGCCATATTTCGATTCCCTGAACAGGGGGTCGCTGGCAGGCATAGTTCACCGAACATGCTTTTTGAAGGACCAAAATAAGCCTAAACATTATTCCTTTCTTTAGTTATTGTTGCTAGCAAATAGCTTATATTTTGTTGCTGTAAGACTAGGGATAAAACACCTTTCCCTATGGGATATCATCTGAATCTTAGCTGCCCACCCATTAGAAATACCTTTATCTTTCAAACACCTGACAGAATGTTGCATTTCCCAGCAGAAAAAAAAATAATTCCCTTTTTCTAGCCCTATCAAATATCCTAGCATGAACAGTACACTCCCTCTCAATGCTTTGGTAGGCTTTCCAATTTACTATCTGCTCTGGTAGATGACCTACATTCACTGTGACTCCGCATTTTATAGCCTCTGAAGGTCTTTAGAGAGATGCTCTGCACTGATCTAAGGCACCCAAGTCACCAATCTTGTCATCCCAAACAGGGAAGGGAAAATCTTCTCTAGTGACACAGAGTGAGTAGCTCAGAGGCAGTTCTTTTATCCACTCATTACAGAAATAACCTAATGCATTAAGGCTCTTTATGCAAGCTTCTCATTTAAGCTCTTAAATTAACCTACAACTGATGAAGATCTGAAGTCATACAATATATGCCTGATATTACCCTAGACAGCAGCCTGCCAAAGAAAATGAAAAGGCCTAGTTGACAAAATGTTACTTTCTAAAGAATTTCCAAATACAAATCGTCTCAGATAGCTTTTTGGAAGGGAAAACTTGCAACCCAAGCAGAAAGGGCAGTCTGGACACCTGGCAGCAGGCTGCAGAATTCTAAGGAAGCTAAGGCCGATATTATCACAACCCACAACAGGTCCAGCTCCCTTGCCCCCAGAGCCAAACATGGATTGTCTGTGCTGGGCAGGCCTAGAGGGAGCCATTCAAACTGATGGCACACATCCAAGCTTACCATGCAACCAAATCGTGGCCAAACAGGCAGTCCTGGAGCTGCTGATGGCTCTCTACAGCGTACAAAACAAGTGAGCCAGGGAGTACATTGCATATATTCGGGCTTGCACTTGCCTGTCAGCAGCACTGCAACCAAACCCAAGGAGAAGACTTGCAGGAGGGATCTCCAAAGCCTAGAATGACATTTTGCAATTTGAATGCAGTTCAATTTCTGGAATAATAGAGAAATCAATGAAGGGTCTGACTAATGAACTGTAGACACTGTATGTAGCTAGAGACCACAGCTGTTAGCATAGACACTAACAGCTAAAGACACATTCAAACCCCAGACAAATTGCCACCCATTTCACTGAAATCAAGTGTTCGAACTGGGATTCATTCCCCTTAGCTGGCACTAGTGGGAATTACATAGAAGGAGATAGTTTTCACCTGCTGCAGCACTGCCACTGGAAAGGGGGAGGTATGGGTATGAGAGACATTCCTGTAAATATCACTTCCAAAACGCAGTACTTCCAGGAATTAAATGAGTGCCAAAATAGCCAATTTGTTGGCATTTATATATAACCAATGCCTCCTCTTCCAGGAATAACATCACATTTTAGAAGATAGACACTGCTACTGCAGTGCTCGTGTCTAATAGCTCCTCATCCACAGGAACACGAAGGATTTTGGTTCACTGGACTGTATATTTCAGAGTTAACTTCACACTTTCTTCACCTGTAGTCTGATAATATTAAGACAGTCGTTTATTGTAGGAGAACTAAAATGACTTGATCAATGTGTGCTCAGCAAGGTTTTAATTTAATAGCATGACACACATGGTATTGTAAGTCCTCTCATAGCTCTCTTGGCTCTTATAAAGAGAATTTTCATCTCATTGGCTTTTGAAATGCAAAATACTTCTTTTGGTTTTCTTCCATAACACTGTTTCAATGCACTTAAAATGTTCATTATATTTTAGAAGGATTCCTCTACTTAAATTGTAAGGAATTTTCTATAAAAATTCAATTAACTTATCCTTCAATTACACATGTGGCTTCCACACGTTTCTTTCCTCTTAGAGTTCTTTATTCACGTTTTGAATTCCCTCAAAATTTTCCAAAATCTATTTCTAATTGGTAAAAAAGACTTTCCTGTTCTAAATGAACTTCTGAGAGCAACCAAAAAGAAAGAGTGGCATTGGTTTTTGATCATAAATCACACTAAATATGATTTTAAGAACTTTGAAGTACAGGGAGATGAAGTGACATAATTAGATGTGGTAAGATACCCCATCTCCCTTAAATCTTTAGTATACTGAGCAGCAAGTGAAAGCTTCAACCACAGCAGCAGAATTCACTGTAGTAATTTAATCAAAAAGCCAAGACTAATCCATGATGAATGTGTGATTAGCACTGAAGAATACTTCAGGCTGGTAGTTTAAGAGAAAGGGCCATCAGATGCATCACATCACATCTGATACACAGAAAGTGAGCATCAGATGGACCAAAGCAGACTGTTGATTTATTTCTGGCATAGGAGCAGGAAAAGCAAGTAGATTTCTGTTCTGCTATATGTATATTGCAAAACGCAATGCTGCAGACTCATGTTACATTTCAGTAATGATGTTAAACAGAATGCCATTTGAGTCACTAAAAAGAGATGTTTAAAAAAATTGCATTTTTTTAATGACTTAATTTATTGTGCTTAAAAAACACTGAATAGAGCCAGAGTATGGCTGTGCCAGCCTAGAATTGCCCAAAAATATCAGAAGACAAATACCTGGAACAAAACTGCACACACACACAAAAAAAAGAGACAGAGACAGAAACTTTTCAGAACAGAAAAGAACAACTTAGATCTAGACAGGGCTGCCCTGCAGCTGAGATGCCATGTACCTATACACAGAATGACATAACTTTCCATGTCTACATTCCTTAAGAAAAAAAAATAAAAATTGAAGTGCTGCAAGTTCAAAACTTCTCTTTTAGTTCTTAGCATGGGTACACCGCAAAGTTTAATTAAAACAAGCAGTGAGCAGGAGTGTTGGTCTCTTCTCAGCCACAAAGATTTCCTTTCCATTACCTGTTTCTGAAAGAGCAGAGGCATCACAAAGAAAAACCTTCTTAATTTCCAATGCAACACAGCAGTTGCATGCAGGGTTCCCTCACTGACTGCTGCCACAAATCTACCTTTTCAGACTAAAGCACAAATCAACATAACTTCTATTGATTCCACTCCTGTTAGCATGTGCAGGGAATCCAAACAGGTGAGAAGGTGAGAACAGGCTGATGTCAGAAAATCCATGTGCTTCCTCATACATTCCACCTCAGGCACCTGTCACAGCAGCCTTTCTTCCTTTTCCATGCTTCTCATACCCAGATCAACTAGTATCAGTGCAATCTGTCTTCACTCCAGAGAATAGATCTAGCTTAGTTAAATGAATGCATATCTGCAAGAATCTACTGGCAGTGCTTCTACCTGCATAAACTGTAATTATAGAGGCCTAATCAATAAATTCCATGTTATATTTCATCTTGTTAAATTGTCTATGTTACTTCAATCTTCCCCTCTCATAACAGATCTGAGTGAATTTGTGGAAAGAAAATAAGTGAAGAAATTAGCCAGGGCTCCCATTTAAATGGGCTTTTTTCCAAGGCCACACAGAGAAATAGAGGGACATAATATTGTAAATTAACTACAGCTTCAGTGACCTAATACATCTGCAAGCAACTGTTTTGGCAGCATGTCTTTGAGCCAACCAAGGTTTTATTAAACATCATTTGTATATACAACTTCTTTTTTTAACAGCCTACATAGAGGCTACTATGATACAGAGTCTGTGTGTGGACAGGGGAGAAGTTTCAATTACAGAAGCTCTTTCTATATTTAAAAAAGTCTTTGTTAGTCTTCTTGTCTGCCAGCCTAGTGAAGTAGCCAATTTGGAAAAGCACCTTGCATGAATACCACAGCAGTCTCTGAACACTGTTGGCATCTTCCATTATTTAGCAAAGCATAAAATCCCCATCTTCAAAACCAGCCCAGCCATAGCAGTACGTTACACAATACCTGTTTGCATATATTCTGCAATACATTGAAACCCTGAGGAACAGTCGTCTCTACTATGTTTATCTGCTGCAGTTTGGAAGGCAATTCCTTCCAGTTGTCAAAAACAAAGTAGAAAGGGAAGCTAATACTTATTCTGTTCCCATATAGATAGCCACTTTTCAAACAGATACTTCCTTTGTCACAGTTCAATCAAAACACACAGCGAAGGAAGGAGAGGAGGGTGGTGCAAATTTGACTGATTTTTTTTTTTTAATTTTATTTTTTATCCATTTACTTAATAAAGTATCTAAGTGTTGCAAACTAAATTCAATATTCAGTTCAGAGAGAAGTTAGTCACAGAGACTTCAGATACATGTTGGGACAGATTTTTGTGAATTTATTTTTCAGCAAGTTTTTGGAAAAATTTGGCATATTGTCAGTGATATGTTACTCTCCCATCTTTTTCATGAAACTGTATGTTAGTCAGTCTCAAACCCATCTGTGGAACAACCTCAACTGCCTGAATAGATTTGAATCTACATCTTTCAGGTGAATGCTCTAATGTGTCCTATGAAGCTGTCCTATAAATGTTTAAATAGTCATTTCACACTTGCTAGCACTAGAAAAATGCTTCCCTAATCAGACCCTAAGCATCCATGGCCCATTTATTGCTGTCCCATACCCTTTCCCAGGCCTAAAGGGAACAAAACAAAGATACATATCTCAACCACAATCTCACAGCCACCCAAGAAGACATCCTGCCAATCTGAAATTCACCTGGAAAACAGCGTGACAAAGTAGACTCATCCTTAGCAACTTGCATCTAAAAGTGCTTAGCTCATGGTATGCCACTCACTGCACATTTCAGTTGATGAGTATTCACGCTGACCTTTGTGTTTCTGATATTGTAGAAACAAACACCTTCAGATTTCATAATGCTCAAGACTAAAAGACTAATTCAGATGACATTCAAAATATTCAGTGCTGTGATATGCCAAACAAGTCAGTTACTCACTGTTCTTTACTTAATATATAACTTTTGTTGATTTTTGTCTCCCCTGTAGATTTCCTTTATCAAGGAGTTCCCAGCTCAAGCCCATACAGCCAGCTGAGCTTTGGGAAGGGCACACAGTCAAATGTGTTATATAGACATTGCAAAAATATCTTGCATTTCACTACACTTTGCCTCCCACTATCTGCTGTAACATTTCTATGTACCACAACATGCAAAGGATATTATACAAATGGCTTTCAGTAGCAGAAAAACATTCCGGTCCATCCCACCGGATCAGTAATTTTGGAGCTAATCAGTGTATAGAAATAGTCTTAGGGGTTTAGGAGCATCACAACCATAATCAAAATTTCCCTGGCTGAATTGCTCATAGGAAATATTTCTGGAGTGAGAAATTCAAACAAACAGTTTCCAGAAATCCTTGGATACTACCTGGTTATTTATATATTTCTGTATAACCAATGCTTAACCTGGTATGAACTAATAATTGCAACATACAGGGAGTATTCTTCTACTTTCCTTAATTCTACATTTACACATTCATTATGGAACCAAAAACAAAAGAACCAAGATTGATATGAGATTCAACTCATCTCTCCTTTTTATCATATTTGCAAAGTTATAAAAGTGGTTACTCTGAAGGACTGCAGTGCAGCTTCACATATGCAGGGGGAATCTGCCCTTTTGAACACATCTCCATTGCCATTCAAAACAACAACCATTAGAAAACAAGAAATCAAAACACAATGCCTGAGGATCAAATTCTGCACTCAGATACCTCAACATATTTGAGGTAATTAGGGAGGATAAAACTCTGTGGATATAAAAATTAAACTGACCTGTGGACATTTTGATCACAGTAACTTTCATCAGAAGCATAGCATTGCTATTTGGTTATTGATTATTTAATACTTTTCACATTGATTACAGCTAGATCCAAAATGGTAGGTGTGTAAAAAATGAAATGCAGCCAGACTAGAGAAAAATTGTCAAACAGCAACACAAAAGCACTGAAGAAAACAAAATTGTGCTGAGTATCTCTTAATATAGCTCTCCTGATGCTGAGACTCACAATCATATTCTGCATTATATATGTAAATGTATTTATTTGGCCAACAGAGTGGCAATAATAACACACACAATTTGTTCTAATACCAGCAATAGGTTTCTTGGCTTTCTCCCATGATTTACAACCAGAATAACAGCCTCCCTCACTTTCAGAAATAAAAAAAAAAAATACCAGTTTGCTCAAACTTATTTGAGCTGTGCTTAGCCACAAGCTGTCCTTTCTCACATTACATCATTCCAGCTACTACCAGGCAGATGTCAGATGCTTTCATTCAACAACTGTAAGCCTTACATTTTTTGTATTATCATTTAAAATATCAACTGTAATTTTGCTCCTAAACAAGACAGTGAAAAGACTCTGGCCACCATCTATCAAGAGATTAAGTGACACCTAGGAAAATTAAGTTGCATTTGTGTTCTGTTTAACTTTACTTTCCAGTGCTGCCATTTGCCAATATGATGTACTTGAACAGGAAGATAAAACCCAGCACACGTTTCTGAATTTACAGAATGCATTTGAATATAATTAATTGAGGAGAACTATAATTAATACGCAAATAGGTGATTATCCAAAAAATGTATTAAGTAATATTAGGCATAGATTGACTTCATACTCAGAGGTATTTGTTCCATTTAAAGAAATGTTAGTCACATGTTAGACTCGCAAGGGCCCTGACAGTCCAGGGAGTGATGGCTTCTACAAGTAACACATGTAGGTGGGACCTGCTTTAGCACAGTAGCTTTATTACAAGTTGCTGAGTGTTCTGTGTCAAATCAGGAATGAAGTCTCCTGCCAATAACAAAGACAATAAAAAAAAGCAAGCACTAGACCCTATTGAGTTTCTGCTCAGTACTGTGACTAGGATACCATTAGAGTATGTCTACACTATGAACTGCAGGCTGGCCCAGGGATGCCAGAGTTTGTAGTAAACGAAGCAGCAGAGCACCAGCAGTAGAGCACCAGGAAGTCTCTAGCTAAAGCAAGTCCACAGTAAGCACTTATGGCTACAATGCCAGCGTGGCCTGAGTGCTGCTAGTACTTCAGCAAATTTGCACAAACCGAGGGTCGTTGCTCCCCAGACACCACAGTCTGCAATGGAAGAGTTCGAACTGCAACCTTTAATTGTAACCCAGCAAATTGCAAATTGCAACAAACTGAACGTTAGGTGTTAACTAAATAGGAACAGAGCACAGGAAAAAGAATGCCAATATGCCACAGTACCACCTGTTGCAACTATATTTTTAAATATCCACGTGATATTTTACACATAAATGGACACACACACACATTTAAAAGGGTACAATGGCAATGGAAGAGGCTCTCATTAGTACAAGATTTACAGGATGTCAAATGAAGCCAAGTAGTGGTTGGTTTTAAACAAGACGAAGAGGTTATGAATGTGTCACACAATTTCTAGTTAAACTATGGTACAGGTGAATTCCTGACAAAGGATGTTACAGACAGCAAAGTTTAGGTACGCTTAAGAGGACACTGCACAAGTTAATCAAAAAGAAGCCCCAAAAGGTTACTAAATAGTTGAAACTATCTCTGCTTTAAAAGTCTCTGAGGTGCAAACTATCTAAAAGGTATCAAAAGTACTTGGATGAAGTATTCCTACATATTTGCCCTATTTGTAAAAAAAAATTTAGGCATCCAGTTCTGGTCACTGCTGCAGACAATAACAATGCAAGGCGAACCCTTAGTCTGAAACTGTATAGCTGCTCCTGTGTTTACGTCCTTACAATGGTATCATTGTAGGGCAGGCTATCACAGCACTAGTTTGATGCAGCATGATCAAGCAGAGCTGCAGAAATATGGGCCTTAGCACAGAGTTCATATACAGAGTAAATTAGTAAATGGCCAGGAAGCCAGGAAAATTAGCCAGTGCTAAACTCAGTCCTGCTGTGACTGGATGGTTTCTGGCACCTCAGCAAAAAAAGTGGTGGATTTCAGCCATAAATATGCTGACTTTATGAAGCATGAATCAGTAGGAAGCATTTTAGGTGTCCAGCTTTGATACAACGGAAGCACAGCCTGCACCTAATATTCTCCATGAAGCATATGTGAGGAACTGTAAAAAGCACAGGGAAAACAAAAGTCAAAGTCAAGACATGAGAGGTGGGGCTTTTTTTTGTTTGTGCTTGTTTTTTGAAACAGATCCTGTCTTTTAAGTAAGAAGACATGCAAAATTTCTGGCAAGCACGCTTATAACATCTTGTTGACATTTCACAGCTATACCTCAGCATATACTTCAGGCTGTTGGCGATTATTTATTGTTAGACATACACCAACTACAGAATATTTAATTTCAATAAAATATTATTCTGGGTAAGGAGACCTGAACAGGGTCTACACTACAAAAACACTACAGGTAATTCAATACAGCAAGCAGAAAAGACTCCATGATTTCCCTCTGTAACTGGTTACTGCAAACTGTTCTTCTCTGTGATCTTTTACATCATAATGGCCATGGCCATATATAAAACTGTATCTCCCCCCTCCCCCCCCATTCCTACCTGTGAAGATAATTATTAGTATTCAAATGAGTCAAAAGTTTAACATACTGCATCATTATATGGAGCTTGATCCTGCACTCTGACATAAAAGCTTTTGTAAACTGATCTAGGAGATCACAGAATGATATAGGGTTGGAAGGGACCTCTGAAGATCATCTAGTCCAACCCCCCCTGCAGAGCAGGTCCACCAGATCACATCCAGGTGGGTTTTGAATGTCTCTAGAGACAGAGACTTCACCACATCTCTGGGCAGCTGGTTCCAGGGCTCTGCCACCCTCAAAGTAAAGAAGTTCCTCCTCATGTTTAGATGGAACTTCCTATCTTGAAGTTTGTGCCCATTTCCTCTTGTCCTGTCACTGGGCACCACTGAGAAAAGACACCCTCTTGACACTTACCCTTTAAGTCATTATAGGCATTGATCCCTCCCTCAGTCTTCTCAAGACTAAAAAGACCCAAGTCCCCCAGCCTTTCCTCTTAGGAGAAAGGTTCTAGTCCCCTAATCATCTTTGTAGCCCTTGGCTGTTCCCTCTCCAACAGCTCCCTGTTCTTCTTGAACTGGGGAGCCCAGAACTGGACACTGTACTCCAGATGGGGCCTCACCAGGGCAGAGTAGAGGGGCAGGATGACCTCCCTCGACCTGCTGGCCACGCTCTTCTTGATGCGCCCCAGGATGCCATTGGCCTTCTTGGCCACAAGGGCACATTTCTGGCTCACGGTCATCCTGTTGTCCACCAGGACTTCCAGGTCTTTCTCCTCAGAGTTGCTCTCCATCAGGTCAGCCCCCAACTTGTACTGGTGCCTGGGGTTATTACTCCCCATGTGCAGCACCCTACACTTGCCCTTGTTGACTTTCATCAGCTTCCTCCCTGCCCAGCTCTCCAGCCTGTCCAGGTCTTGCTGTATGGTGGCACAGCCTGGAGGGTGTCAGCCACCCCTCCCAGTTTTGTGTCATCAGAAAACTTGCCGAGGGCACATTCCCTCCCTTCATTCAGGTCATTGATGAATATATTGAAGAGGACTGGACCCAGTACTGACCCCGGGGAACACCACTTTTTATGGACCTCCAACTAGATTCTGTGCCACTAACCACGACCCTCTGAGTTCTGTCTTTCAGCCAGTTTTCAATTCACCTCACTGTCCATTCATCTAAGGATCCTAAGCTTACCTATGAGGATGCTGTGGGAGACAGTGTCAAAAGACACAGTACTGAAGTCAAGGTAGACAACAGCCACCACCCTCACCCCATCTATCCATCCAGTTGTGCCATCATAGAAGGCTATCAGGTTAGTCAGACATAATTTCCTCCTGGTGAATCTGTGTTGACTAGTTCCAATAGCTTTCTTTTCCTCCATATGCCTCCCAGAATGAGCCGTTTCATCATCTTCCCAGGGATGAAGGTGAGGCTGACTGGCCTGTAGTTTCCCGAGTCCTCCCTTCTTGCCCTTTTTGAAGTCTGGAGTGACACTGGCTTTCCTCCAGTCCTCAGATCTACACTAGTTATCAATGTTGCCAACCACATCTATGAAAAAATGAAATAAAAAAAAAAATAAAAAAAATCACATGCCCTGGCACCAAACCCCTCTCAAAATCCTAAGCTTGACTCTTCAACCACACTGCTGATCGACCTTCTCCATAATCAAGATTTCAGGCTGCTTGCTCTGGAAACATCCGTTCTATGT
Source organism: Gallinago undulata (assembly GCA_026546715.1). Classification (NCBI taxonomy): domain Eukaryota; kingdom Metazoa; phylum Chordata; class Aves; order Charadriiformes; family Scolopacidae; genus Gallinago; species Gallinago undulata. The sequence continues at coordinate 18,615,087 of JAOTQQ010000052.1, read as the reverse complement.
ATATTTGATACCTCAAGTTGTTCTTTATGTTGTTTTTTTCAAAGCAGAAGTGAACAAGAACGCAACAATAACTGGTATTGTCTGAAGAGAAAGCTGTACTCTCACATAGTCAAATAAAAAAATGTGACCGTAAATTAATGTGTCTATTGCTTACACGTTATTTTTGCTGGATGGCCACTCTGGCTTTCTCCTGTATAATGGGAATTCTGCCATTGGCTTCAGTAAAAGTAGACATGGATCTCCTCTGCAGGATCTGCTGACCTCTGAAGTCATCAGGAATCTTGCAGTGGACTTGGGCTTTGTGTTACATTTCAGTTCTGACAACCTGTCAAAATAGCTTTGCCTGAACAAGACTGCAGGCCAACGTATTCCATTTCTCTAATCTACAACAGAATTACCCACTCCAGTTAGACCTATTAATTACTACAATGACTGATGTTAGAATCATTTAGTAATGTAGTTTATTATAGGATAATTATTATTGCAAGTCTAGCATAACCACAATTGTAGCTCTACAAAAACTGCAAATCCCAGACTGAGATGGTGGCATCTCCTAATACCAGCTATGGCCTGCTCAAGCCACAAACTAGACAGTGGCTTCCTGGGGGTGGCAAAGTCACAACAACAACAGAAAATGTTCCTATGGCATCATCTTTCCTGGTTGCTCTGGGGTATTGAGATTGAGCAAGTTCCTCAGCTGTGTGATAAGCAGCAAAAATGTTGCTGATGGTATTGCCCTGTGCCTTCTTCCACCTTCACCTTCCTGCTACTGCCCTGTGAGATTTTGCTGCAGTGACCTGGGCTGAGGGATGCCAAAGGCACCACCCCTACATTCCCATTCCTTCACCTGCCCCCAGTCAGCAGATCTTTCCTGGTTTCACAAGGACAGGCAAAACTGACAGATTTCAACCCTCAGGCAAAATTCTGTTTAGAATAGACTAAGCAACTTTGAGCAGCCTGGAACGAGCCCTTATTTAGATATAGGTTAACTTTTGAGTGCAAAAGGTTAAAATGTACACGTTCTCCAAAAAGTTAAACGTATAGAGCTAAAATGGCAGTACTTGGATCTTGTTGACAGGCAATAATTTGTGGGGAACAGAACAGTGCAAACCATGTCCCCAGCTAGCAGCCCACGTAAACAAGACCTAGACCAAAAACTGGGGCCTGATAAAGGCTTTCACAAACATAACCTTCAGATTAGGAATATATTTGCGATCCTGAGCTGTCCTCATTACACTTGTTTCTAGCATGATTCCTCCTAAAGCAGTTTCTGAAAGCACAGATTTCAGAATCACTCTTGAGCTCTGAGGAATAAAGTGTTCTATTATCTGTTATTCCAAAGGCAACCAACAAAAGCACTGCACGTTAAGTACTTTACTACCTCACGGCTAAAACTCTTCCTCCTTGCCTTCTAGAGTTCTCCACACAAGGCAAATGGTGGCTATTGGGCATAATCTTGGAAACCAAAAGTAGCTTTAGTAGCCAAAGCATTATCATTTCTTTTAGGTTTTACTACTTTTTCAGTATTTTTAATCACCTAAAAAATCATGTCTATTAAGAGACCCATTAACAGCTACAGAAAACTGCACTCAACTGCTTGGACTTATTTCTTTGTCACTCCTTACCCACAAAAAAAAAAAAAAACCACCCTGTGATTAGGTAGCAGGGAGTTCTCTAAGAGAGAAGAATTTTTCTATGTATGAAATTGCTGGTGTTTATGCCATGAATCCTACTCTTTGTTTTCCCACAAAAAGAAATGTTTTCTTTTTCTTGCACTAAATCACGCATGCACTATGTAACCTGGCTTTATTTTCAGGGAGCAGACTGCATTTGCATAACAGTGATAGTCTAATGTTTATCAAGTCATTAATTCTTCGTGAAAGCATACAGCTGTATAAAAAGGTTTTTTTATCCTTAGAAAAATTCAAGTATAAGTGTTATTAAAAAAGGAAGCAGTTGCATGATTGTAGATCTTGGAGATTAAAGATCATCAGGGCTAGCAAATAAAGCAATCAAAACACAGAAAATTAAGGGAAAGAGATAGATTTTCACTGATTTGTTACTTGTTCCTTACTGCACAAAAGTTGCATTTGCATACAGATATAATTTCAGATCAGAAATAAAATTTTATCTGTTGTATTTTAACATAAACCAAATATATATTTTTTTAAAAATAGAAGACTTGCAGTGGCATTATAAAATAGTAAATCAGAAGGAAATTCTCAAACATGCTTGCCTACAGCTTTTATAAGTGAGTCAGTTTAGGTAGAAAAGCTGCGTTTACATTTTTCCTCTACATCTTGTCAGTCTTCTCTTCATTATTATATCCTTTATATTCCGAAAAGGGTACCATGCTAAAAGTGCATAGAAGAATCTTTACCTATAATTAATACAAACTCTTATAACTGTATACAGATGAAAGTGACAGAACTTTTCCACAAGCTTCACTCTAAAAACCTTTCAATTTCTTATTTAGTAAGTTTACACCCTGGAATTTTACTTTTCTAAGAGATTTTGTGAGGGAAATTGTTCGTAAGGGTTGAAAGAGGACTGAAAGCATATTATACTTCTGTTATCAATTCCCATGTTTCATTCTTCCCTGAGCATCTGGAGGGCACTCACATATACATCTTTCAAACATTAACCTATATGATACACATTATAGTGAGACAGTTGTAGCGTCTTTAATACCTCTTACCAACGATCAAGAACCTCAACATACTGCCCCAACACTCCCAATGGAAATGGAGACATATTGAGAGAGAATTTGGATCCTGCCAGATGGAGACTGAGGATATCACTCAACAATCAATGCATGCCTCCAACATAGAGGCAGTAGGAATTAAAGAAACAAAATCCTACCCCACCAGCACCCCAGAACGATTCAATGAAAGTTACATAGAGAAATGTAAAGCGGACCCCTTTTCCTACAGTTAAATAGAAAGGCTTCAAGCATGCGCCAGAGGCTTGTATCAGCTCCCCAATCTGGTTCCAGTTTCCCTCCCCGCTTTGTCACCATGTAATATATGTAGTCCAGGTTCTGATCGCCTTGCTGATCCTGACTAGCATCCCTGGGTATGTCAACACAATTTATGATGGAATGAATCTGGAGGTGAATATACAGCCCCACTGGTTACTACGTAGCACTCCCAAGCATTTAACTGACTACGTAAATACTTTGTTCTGGGATAAGTGCTGCAAACCTTTATTCTGATTTAGCCAGCTTACTCTACAAAGGCTTCCTTTGAGTTCAACAGGGCTGTGAGTGGATTGCAACTTCAAAGTCAGGACAGTAGCACCCAATCCAATGCAATTAATACCTTGCAGTCAAAGAAATCTATATCTCAAAAAATTCCTTAGTCTCCACACATTAGGGAAAGTTGTAAGATAAGTGGAAAACATGGTCTTTCTTCCTTTATTTTATAAAAAGGCACTAAAGTCTCCTCTACCAGCAAAGAGCCATTGCCATAAATCTAAATGAAGAAAGTCTGTTCACTGAGCAAAGACAAAACAAGTTACTGTATATCACAGCAGAGGAAGGATCTAAAGATCAAAGGGTAAATACCATTTCCTGCAATGTGTTTTTCCAGGATACAGCTTACTCAGCTTCTGAGTTGTTCTACAGTACAGAAGGAAAAGCTATGAAAGGGTAGGAGCAGTGCATGTTTAGGCTCTGGTAGATAAACACCCATAAACCAAAAAAAAAAAAAAAGCGCCACATTTCTGTAGTGAAATCAGTATATGTAGCCATATGAAATAGCCTCTTTTTTTTCTAGTATTTCATTTTACTCTTCTCCCATATTAGTTCTTTCAGGCTCAAAGTAAACAAATAAGAAGTGTGGCTATGGATTCAAACTCCTAACTGCATGCCTTGTTTTTGTTTGTTGCTACAAAGAGCAATGCTTACTTGATGGCTCCTGATGGCCTGTGGATAAAGGCCACTTCACTATACTCTATCCATAGCACAGCATATAGGTCTCTCCTTAAATCTAAGAAACACGTTGTACAACATTATATGATGATGACATACAAAGAGAAAAAACACATCACAAAAACAGCTACAAACAGAAAAGAGCAATTTTGAAAGGCTTCAAATTCCAGCTCTCAAAGTTATCAAAGTAAAGCCTTTCTCCTCACTGCATTATATCCTTTACCTGTATTGATTATTCCTTTGTATTGTAATGCCCTAGGTTTTCCCAAGAGGTTCTTACAGAGCGTTAGGGACTGCAAACGCTATGGATTCTAGCAAAAATGCTGTGAAACAGAGAGCAACAGAAGTGATCTGGAGTCCTCACACACACTGAACCTCTCCAAAACGGCTCCACCACAGTCGTTCTCAGGGACAAAGATGCTTCTCTATTGCAAAGAAAAAAAATGGGGTAGGAGTAGACATGGTGCCGCTGTGGGAGGGTTAAATGCCATGCTTCATAGTGCTAGCTTCAGAACAAACACACAGCCAGGTGCTACAACAGTTTGAGGCTAAGTAGCAAGACCCTCCATCCACACTGCCCACATCACCAGTCTTGTGGAAGAGCCCCTGGGCAAGAACTCACAGAGTCAGAATGGCACTGGGAATGCTGATGGTCCAGGAGCTGGGAGGCAGAATTCATTTCTAAAGCCATACTCTGTACACTCCACGCGGAGCCCCACAAAAAACAGCCATAGTCTCTCTCAGAATAAAGAAACATAATTAAGACAGTCTCGTTCTCATTTGTTTTTGTTTTGTTTTTTCCCCCCCTAGAAGGGAGGAACTGAATGCACATCTGCCCAGGCCTCCTAACACCAAACAGTGGGGGCCACAGTTACTGCTGGGCTGAGGCACACACATCAGCATTGGACACAATTCAGAAGTCATCATGTAGCCACGGTTCCCACCTGGCAGACTGAGATATTCCCGTAAGCATGGGAAAAATAGCTATTGCCATGTGGTAACTGTGGGTGAAATCTAACTTTTTCAAATGATGACTACCACAGCCAGCCCAGAGCAAAGAGGGTTCCTTTGTTTGTTTTTACCCCAAAGCAAGGGCCTGAGGTTATTCTTTATTTATTTGTTTTTCCCTGACAGCTAGGGACTGCACTCCTTTTGTTCTGGAAGCCAAGGGCTAGTTTATTCTACATTTCCCTGATAACCAAGGCTCTACAGCGGGTTTTCCTGACTCAAGAGACAGACCAGTTATTTACTTCAGTGAAGGCAGACAGCTTCAGGTATGCCCCAGAGTGAGACAACCCCTAGTTTAGGACAATGTTTGAGGACAATGTTTATCCCTGTCTCTCTTTGTCAGAGTAGCTAGCAGTGGTAGAGACCCCTTCTTGTCTGCTCTTCACCTTATCAGGTGTCCAGTTCTGGGCTCCCCAGTTCAGGAAGGACAGGGAACTGCTGGAGAGGGTACAGCAAAGGGCCACAAAGATAATTAAGGGCCTGGAGCACCTCTCCTATGAGGAAATCTGAGGGACTTGGGTCTTTTTAGTCTTGAGAAGAGAAGACTTAGGGGGCATCTGATCAATGCATACAAATACTTAAAGGGAGGGTGTCAGGAGGACAGGGCTGGTCTTTTCTCAGTGGTGCCCAGTGCAGGACAAGAGGAAATGGGCACAGACTTGAGTATAAGAAGTTCCACCTAAACATGAGGAGTTCACTTGTTCACTGCGAGAGTGGTAGAGCACTGTAAGAGGCTGCCCAGAGAGGTGGTGGAGTCTCTTTCTCTGGAGACATTCAAAATGCTCCTGGACAAGTTCCTGTGCAATATGGTCTAGGTAGACCAGCTCCAGCAGGGGGGTTGGTCTAGATGATCTCCAGAGGTCCCTTACAACCCCATATGATTCTACGATGCTACCCAGAGTCCTTGCAGACAGACAGTGGAGCTACATGGCTGTACCTCTGCTGTCCCCACCCTGTGATAACCCTCAAAATCCACAAAGAATGGGCAATTCTCTCCAGCACTCCTTTTAGCAGTCCATAAACTGGTGAGCCATTTCTTTCTCTCAATGCAACATGTGCCTTTGCCTCTGGAAGCACATATGCACCCCTCTGATCATATTGATAATGTCTATGGGGATGGACAGACTTCACAATTATCAGCTTTCCTCTGTATTCACACCACCAGAAAATGCTGCCCCTGCACCTCTTCCTCCCCCCTATGTGATAAATACTAACAACCATTTTGCTGCTCATCCAGAGGCATTGCTTCATTCTCCCAAAAGCTCCTTCAAAACAAGTTATACTTTATTTTCACTCAGGAGGAGTAGGATAGTTTCTATTAATACTGTCTGTTCTACTTGCCAAAATGGAAACCTCACATTTTTCCTCACATTAAAGTATATCGATATATTTAAATACAGTCTAATACACAGAAATCTCTGTTCATTCTCAGTTTTAGATCACAGCTTTCAGTCCAGTGATTTTGATGAAAAGGTTTTATTTTAAAGGCTAAAAAAAATTTTTTAAAAAGGCTGAGATTGCAGGAATATCAAACCAATATCACGTGAATGCAAATTAGTAAAGGACAATGACATTTTACATTTACATTAAGGTGTCTTTTTTAACAACTGCAATCAGTTTTGATGCAGTTCCAAGCATTAAACAATTCAGCCAAACACTTAACTCTAAGCATGTGAGTAGTCCCACTGAAATGAAAGTTAAGTGCTTTCTGAATGGGAATTATCCTTAGTTCTCAAAAAGCCATTCAAATTGTATTTAAATGTAGAGAGCTTTTATACCTGCAAAAATCTAAAAGTAAACAATTTACTATCAAAGGTTACAGCAAGCACTTCAACTAGGCAATAAAGTTGACACTCATTGGCTTGGTTCTTTATTTTATGGAGAAAATATACAAAAAAACTCACTCCATTTACCAATACTTTGGGAGATTTTCATTACTGGCCTTATATAACAGCAGTTGAAGATAGAAACAAAATATTATTTAACAAGGTTTTATATGACAACATAAAGAGTGACTGCTGGCTGAGTGTTGATTCAGACATATTTCTGCCAAGGTCACTTCCCTGCCAAAATATACCTCCAATAACCATACATAAATTTTATTTTTACTAAATAACCACTAAATGGCTGTATAAACAGAGTAAACTGTGGGTGACTGTAGTTTATAATGAGTATCTGTTGTAGCAACATTAACAAATACCTCGCACAAACTGACTGCAAGTCAGTGCCACCGTCACTAGCTTGTTGGTTGGTGGCAAACCAAATGATGTTGGAACACATCAGTGGTTTCCCTTGGTGAGAAATCTACATCCTCGCTACATCAGCTTTCACACTCCTGAAGTATCCCTCATGTTTTTACTTTTCAGACATTTGCCTTTGGAAACCTTACAATTTACAAAGGAATAGTCACTGACCCAGAAAGTCACTGTGGCAATACTGTTCCCTATACCATACCAAAAACATAAACATACTTGTATGAGACCATGTGGTCTGAAGTTTGAAATAGGAGTCTGGGATTAAAAACATCAGCTACCAACTCCTTGTGTGACCTTGGGCAAGTCTTTCAACACCCTTATCCTTCAGTTCCCTGACTGTGTAACTAAGAGAGTGATGGAGAGGGCTTTGTGAAGTTTATTGATTGATCACTGTTTGCAAAGCCTACTGAGATGCCACTGGGAAAAGCATCAAACTGTATGTGTTTAAAAGATCAATGTATGTTATGACATTATTATTGAAATAATGGTAAATGCATTGTACAAAAAAAAAACAGGAGAAAGCAAGAGAAAAATAGTTGCAGACCCATCTGCAAAAGAGCAGTTATATTCAGTACATTATGTCTGATCCTGTAGCAGCAGTTAAGGAAAGCACAAGGAGACCCTTTTGTAAGAAGGAGTCTGATGCCAAAGGTACTCAGCACCACCCAGAATTAGTCACCCTCACTCTTCTCAAGGACTTATTTGGGAGCCACTCATTTAAGTCTTCACAGTGGTAACTATTCATGCAATTTTCTTCAAGTAAATCACCCAATTCCTTCAAAAAGCAGCCTTGTAGTTTTCTTGTTACAAAATTAGTTTTATTTTTATGCTTTCCTCAACCACATGTATGTTGCAGGTAAATTCTGATTTCCCACTGATGCAAATGCAAGGGGCATTTTACACTTTTCTTAAGTACTGACACATTTACGACTGCAATTTCTCTAAAATGTCATTCAGCCAAGATTGATTATTTGCTGCATAGTGAACAGAGGAAAGAGAAAGAAAGGAGCTGTCAAGCATTCTTGCTTTTCTCTTCAGGAAGGCGGAAAAACGGACTTATCTTTGGAAAGACAGACCCTTTTATATTAGAATGAAATGAGCACTGAACAAACATGTGGAATTCCAGATATGCTGATACTAATGGAAGAAATAGTTAAGATGGCAGTAAAAAACTTGTGGTTTTCTCAAAGACTTCAAATGCATTTGTACTAGGAGGGCCTCTCCCTGGTGAGGCTCCATTAATTTCCTAGGGCTTGCAGATTCATGTGGTCCATTCGCATGACGCATTTAGCTCATTACCCCGCTCCCCAAAAAATGATCAGATCATGCTTTTCGTAATTTATTCCATTTCTCAAGCTTAGTCTTGCATCTTAGAATAGTACTGTCATTCTTGCCTTCCTGTGGCTAGTAGACTTCTCCACTGCAAATTATCACTATATTCTATCAGCATTTTGTTATAGATGTACTCTGGAATTATTATATAATCAAGATTTGCAACAAGCTACATAGAATACAAAGGTGCCTTTTCTCAAATATTTCTCTCAAAAACAAATGAAGAAAGCCGCCTTGATTCCCCATGACCTGAAAATTTGCAGCAACTGCTTTGATAGAATAACAAAATTCTTTCACTTTAGTGTTACAATCCTTATAAAATTACAGCCAAGGACCAGGTTCTGGTACCTTCACTGTCAGAAAATAGCACTGAAATCTGAGAATCTTCCGATTGACTTCGACAACTTGCAGAGTAAGGCTATTAAATTAACCAAGTCACATTTATGAATTCTAAACAAAGACCCCAACATATGGTTCGACACCTTTGCCACTGCTGTTGGAAAACCTCTGTATTTGCTTATTAAGCTCAGATATTTAAATAGATTTATAGCTTATTCTAATAATAATAATGAAAAGTTGAGTCTCCAATTTGTCAGCAGAGTCATATAGCATATGTTTCTAAAGACCTAGGCATTAGCCAAGATGTGGGCATTTGCAGCATAATTGTCCCACTAAACCTATAATGTCACCTTTAAATGGAGCTGACAGTTCTTCCCATCTGCGGTAAGAACTCAGCCTGCTTAACAGTAAAAGCTGTGGTAAAAAACTCACCCCATCCACCTGTCTCATACAGAAACAGTCAAAACGTGCTCCACTTACTTACAGTTTTGTTAAATGAAGTAATGTCCCTGGAGGACTGAACAGAAACTATTACACCTCTTTTGCACAGGACCATACAGCTGATATGTGGCCTAACATGTTTTAAACTAGAGCTATATAAACAAAGTAGAGCAGCCAACTCCCAATATTTGACCTTGATTTTATATAATGTATCCAAAGATAGATTCACCGAAATTTGACAAGGAATTTACATTCATTTTGCCTTTTTTTCATTGGTCACTGTAGCAGCACACTCAATGGCTATTATGCTTAGCTAAGTTTAGAATATTTTGTTTGCTGCTGAAGCACATTGGCTCATTCCAACTCTAAATAAACCACTGAAAGGCATCAGGAAGCTTTTCAATATTAGAGCACACACAGTCAACTTGCAACAACTGGAAAGGGGGTTTGCATTGTGTGTTTGATGCAGCCTGCAGACTTTGGGCAAAGCCAGGGAGCTGGAGGTTTTTGTTTTATATATATAGACATTATTTTTAATATTTGGGATCCTTTCTCATTGGCAATGTTTGAAAAGTCTAAAAGAATCACCAGAAAAAATAGCAGGTAAGATGGAGAAAAAAAGCTGGCAACAAAACCACAGTCCTACGTGACAAATGCATGTTCACAGCAAGGCCTGTGCAACTGCTGGGAACCGTCAGCTGCCCAGGCAGGATCCCTCTTCCCCGAGGCCAAAGCCACACTGCATTTTCCAGCTCTTGCCCACAGCCCAGTCCATATGAACTCCACTAGGAACATTTAACTATCTATCTATAGCCTCAGGCTTCAAACTCAGGCTTAGGAGCTCAGTGGTATATGTGTGTTTCCCTAGCCTCCTGCAAAGCGGGGAAGCCCAGGCATTCAGTACAAAGCTCTATCTTACGTTCAGTGTAATGTGACAGAGAAGATACTACAACCTTGTAAAGCCATAAAGCCAAAAGAGTCATAAAGCTCTTTTGCACACCATTTTTCATAGGCTTGCTCTTTCCCCATTGCCCCCACCCCCAGCCTCACCTGTCCATCACTCACAGGTGCTTTCAAACTCCTGAATAGGAACACTAGTGGAGCTCAAGGCACCATACCATGATCACTTCAAACATTACAACCTGTGTGGGGTTTAAACACAGCCACTGGTCCCAGAAAGGACTGTTAAAAGTACTAATGACTGGGATAATGTCTTCTCTCTGCATATTGGTCAATTAAAAAACAACTTCGAAGTCTCAATACCCAATAAGCACCAGACAGAGGGAAAGGAGAAGATATGAGAGCTTAATTCCAAGCTGCTGTGAGATGATTTCATACCAAACTAGACAAAACACAGCAAGCCCTAGAGCTCTTTGAAAGAACAGAGTTTGTCACAGGTTGCAATTTGGCCCAGTTGGCTGACATTTTAACTCTCCATCCAAGCCTAAAACTTGACAGACAACACAAGTTTCTTTTTCTCCTCAGTGAGGTATCTGATTTTCTTTCCGATTAGTCAAACAAGCAGGCCTAAAGTTCACTTCGGCTGTATAGACATAAATTAATTTTACAAGAAAACAAACAAGCAAAACGCCCTAAATTTGAAGTATGACATGAATTCACTGCTAAGGCTGAATCACCACTAACAATCTCCTCACAAGAAAGTTATTTCCCAGAGACAAGATAAGCAGCCACAACCCGAGACCCACCTGCACGCAGACAGCAAGGGCCAGCTGCCACCGGGGCTCCTCAGGGCCGGGCCAGGGACACCCCAGCATCAGACCCCACTGTGGGGACAGGCCAGGCAGTGCCACCATAGAGCTGGAGATCAGTGCTGTGATGGCAGCGTCACCTGGGCTGAGCTTAAATAGGGCTCCTGGGCCCAGGGGCAGGTGTGGGGAGGCCCCAGGTGAGGCTGATCAGGGCAATTAAGGCCCTCAGGCTCTGCCCCTAGTAACCTGTTACAGGGAGTTCCAGAAAGCAGGTGTGAAATATTGGGTTAAATCTCACCTTCAGCTTCCAAACCTGGCAACTATCCCCTCTGAGTTCCCAATGACTCCCAATTTTAAAATATTTTTCCTATTTTCTCAAATGACCTTGCAATTCTGCCTGATTTTGTAGGCATTGTTTAAGCCTGACAACTAACACATGAACTTGATGTTGAATACAGAATCAGTTACAAGAAGTGGAGAGTTGAAAAATACCTCCTTGCTTACACAACGCATCCCACGCTAATGGAGAGCTGCTCCCAAAACTTTTCTACCCTTTGGAAACATTCAAGCCATAAGACTTCTACCAGGTCCCTCAGGAAATAATTCTACACCATATCAACTAACATTTTCTGACAGTCAGCCTAAACTTTCTTTAACTCAATTTCAAGCCCTTATTCCTAATAATACACCCTTCAGCCACCCTAAAAATACTGCTCTTCTTAATGCTTGGACCCTCGCAGCATGCGAGGCAGTTCACATACCCTATTTAGTCATTGTTTCCTCATTCAGATATTTCTTTTGGAAAATAAACTTGGCAGAGACCAGAAGACGGCTCTATTACCATCAAACCTCCTGTGAATGCAACTGGAAAAAGAAAAGTTCCTCAGTTAAGTACTTCAATGTGCAAATAACACACTTAGAGTTAACAGCAATCCCCGGAGTGGTGATTCTCAGAAGCTCTGTACATGGAAATCTCACTCTGGGACAGAGAAGGAGCTTGAACCGGCTTAGGTATTGAGGAGGAAGATAGTTTGTTCTCATCACTAAAGCACGAGTTGGATTATCTGAATCTACTTCTGGCTCTGTCATCAAACTACTGTGTGGTCTCCCATGCCTATCAAATGGGTTTATAGGAATTTGGCTGCTTTTTTTGGTGTTTTTTTTTCCTTTTAGTCTTTCTTTTGAGTCTCATATTTCAACCCTGGGCCAAAGTAAAAAATTGACAGGAGAGTACCACAGAAAAAAGTTCTGTGCAAAATGCCTTGAGCCCTAAAAGCATCAGCTTATGAACCATGTATACACTGAAAGAATTAAAAATTTCCTCCTGCTCAGTTCCCACACTCAAGGAAGAATTTGTGACAAAGGTCTGTCAAAGGTTTGTAGGGTAGTGCTGTGAAGTGAACAGGAGAATGGAAATCTGTCCAAATGATACGATGGACTGCTTTCTTGCTCTCCATCCAGCATGCAAGCACCGATGTAAGTGGTAGCTGGGGTGTGGCCACAGTACCTTGTTTGGAAACGTTTTTAGTGCAAATCTCAGTACTACTCTGATATGTTGGCATGATACTGACAGACTAGTTTATAGGAGATGAGCAAAGCACCATTTAGTTTCCCAAGTCACTAAGCAGCTCCACGAACCACAAAACTCTCCAAAATCTAAAGTCAAAACTAAATTTTGTTCTGAGTTTGCAGCACCCATCCCTGCTCACTCATCACTTCCTACAGATAGTACATCTGCCAACCACCTCAGCATCAGCACCCAAAACCAGCTGCCATTTTTTTGTCATGACCCAAATTACACAGTGGGATTCGGATGAATTGCAAGAAATTGTAGCTGGATTTTCAGACCTGCATGGGAAGAAAACCAGAACTTTCTGCAAGCCAAAGGGTGATTTCTCTACACTCTATTTTCCAGGGCTAAAAAGCTAGAATAGAAACTAGTTTTTACAGAGATTAACCTCATGACATAAGGCACAGGGGCATACCATCCGCTACCTCCAGTCTTCTTCTTGAGTTCCTGCTCCTGGCCACTCACAGCTGAATGTAGGTATCAAAATGTTTTTTAAGAACTGAGAACTGTATGCCAGAACTGACTAATTGTGAATGGGTTCACCACCCAAAAGAGATGGCCACGTGCTTGAGAAAGTATTTCAAAAAAGAGAATTCTTCTTCTGCATCAGTCTCCCAAATTGTTTTGATTCAGCTTCAGTCAATCTTTTCTAAGCCTATGATTGTTTGATGAGAGCAGTATAAGGAAAACGTGGCAAAGCCATACCTGTTCTCCTTACTAACAGCCCTTGTACCGCTTTATGAATTAAAACTGTACAATACATGTAATCTGAATTCATCTACAGGTTATTTCCTATAATTACTGCAAGTGAATAATCTAATGCCATAAAAGTCAGAGCCAAGCCTTCAAAGCAGTCTCCTTAACTGCATAACAATGACTCTTTTTCCTATATTATTTTCCTATCTTTTTACTGCATCCTGTAAGACCAGGCAGAAGTACACAATTATAAGGATGAACCGGACAACATCTCTTGCTCTCAAACTAGTCTTTGTTCATTTCATAAACCATCATGTGAAAACTTAGCAAAAATTGCCAGAGGACTTTGAAGATTAATTCAACGTTGTTGACTAGCCTGAACTCAATAGCAGCCCATAATGATGAGCAATTGTATCCCCTCTACCCACACTATCTCTATCAAAAATATTATTATCCCATAGCTTTATGTATATATCCAATTATTTATACAAAGGGGAGGAAAACCCATGAAGAATACCCCTCATATATTGGTAGATTTTCAATGGGAGACTTACTTTCTTCAAAGTAATATGTAGGAAGAAACTAATTTGTCTCTGTTCTGAAATGAAAGCACACATGATTACCCCTCTAATGAATCATAACTTTTGTATTTATCTAGCTTGGTATGGTTTGTGTTTTTGTTGTATTCTTTTTATTGTAAATAATCCAGTCCTCTATATGTAGTCAAATCTAGTTTATCAATGCACAAAACAAATACTGGCATCAATAGCTTGTCTAAAGAGGTAGCAATGTTATTACTGTTCAGTGACCAGTAACATTAAGTGAATGAGGTGCATATTTCTCCAAATTCTTCTATGAAACTAGTTAGATTTACAAATATGAAAGTACAGTGCCAAGATCTTTTGAACTGGTAAATCAGAGTAACTTTGCTGGACCTACACCAGTTCGTGTCATGAGGGGTCTCAGCCCACAGAAGATACCATCAATGTTCTAAATACACATTCCAGTCCTACTATATGTATTAAAAGATACTGTATTATCTTAATATATGTCATCAATCCTAAAGGACTTTGTTATATAAATCTTATATAAATATATTTCTACTGCCATTAGTAGAACTACAACAGCAGAAAACAAGTATAACAAAGACAAATCTAGTCCCATATGGACACATAACATTTAAATGAAAATTAGCCTCTCCATCTACAAAAGTTAACTGACTAATCTGTAAAAACATAATGTACCAGAAGTAGTAATTTTAATGAAGAAGGGAAGAATAAATCTCTACATTAGAACTGAAAACAAACAGTAACGGAAGCAGTAAATTGACCTAATAAGGTCCAGCAAAAACACAAACCACCCAACACAAAAGACAATATTTGAAAAATACTGAGTGGGAACATGCTGCAGAAATAAGATGAGACAAAGTAAACATGTCATGTAGAACAGATGCTGCAAAACAAACACAATGGCAGAAATAATTATACGTTAATCAAAGTCTCAAGAGAAAAAAAAATCAATATATTGGCAAGTTTCAGAACAGCTGTATCTGGTTTTGGACAACAGAATTTGCACTTGCAAAAATCTCACCTGCATATCCAGCCACAGAGGAGACGCAGGTCCTATGCCAGTCATTCATACATGGATGTCTCTCACTGGCTGGCTGATAGCGTTTAACACAGTTGAGTATCTGAATTCATGAATGAAAACACTCACCTATTAATAAGTAACTCCCAGGTCCATAATATGCTGCCACAGTCCATTTGTCAGAAGAGAACTGCTGGCTTTCAACTCACCACTCTATATTTTCAAATTCAGGACACCAAATATAGCTACCTACACTGTGTTCAGTCTTCAATCTTCATGCGTTAAGAGGTTTCAGAAGCAATGTTAAACATGCACAACCAAGGAAAATTCACATCTAGTAATAGATAAGGCCTAATCCATGAGGCCTGAGCAGTACATATTTAAGTCAGGAATTAGCACTCAACGTGAGTAATGCTTCCAAAAATGGAATCTCAGAAGAGAAAAACATTAGAACAGTGTAAAATATTCCCAGTTCAGTTAAAGATGTTAACAAGTGTATATGTAAACATGAAATTTCAGAGGCTCTGAAATTTAAAAACACAGTCAAGTGGCTACAGTTATGTTTCTCTATGATCAGGAAACACAGACAAAGTAAAATTGTGGTTCAGCAGGACTTAACTCGTTTTCTTCCATTTCTGGAACCAGAAACTGGACTAGCCTTTTCCTCTGATGCAACATTAGAATTTTAACCTGAGGGAAATAAATTCTCCTTTTGATAATCATGCCATGATGACTATGTACACTAAACTATAAATAACAAAGGCATAGACCCCACAACTGGAAATACAGAGGGTCTGACCCCCACTACTTGAGAGCCTAAAAAAAATCTTTCCTCCTAAACTGATTTATTTTTACAAGAAATAATAATAAGAGTTGTGATCAAGCAAAGCATTACAATACACACAGCAGACTATTCCCACCAGGGGTTAATGTTCCTCAGAAGGTAGAAAGGATCTTTTTTTTCCTAATTTTTTCTGCTATTGGAATTTAGCCTGCCTCTCATTTTTAGAAATCATAGAAAAATGGCTTTTACTCAGTCTCACACTCATCGTGGCAGAGGTTCAGCCAATAAAGGCAGAGAGTAAGTCTCATAGTGAAAACACAGCAAAGGGCAACTGTGAATAGTTCAAAGTAGGAGGGGAAAAAAGACTGGGCCAAACACAGCTGGTTTAAAGACAGAGTCTGACCTCTAACCATAATCGATTTTGAATACTAATAAGGGTGAAGCTAAGCCATTTACACAACTGGAGAAAAAAGTGTCATGTGAGTGTGCTTATGCTCTCTCTAAATACATACAAACATATTTGGAGAAAGTATTAATGTGAACAGGATTTCATTGCTATTCTAAGCCGTCTTTAGCAAAACTTTCACAGTGTTAAAAAAAAAAAAAAAAGCAGCCACAAAACTACAGGCCTGTCAGACAAACGTGTATAAAACCAGAATCAATCCAGTAAAACATTGAACTTTGATATGTTAAAATACTTTGCTGAATTAAGATGGAAGAAAGAGTTTAAGAAGCTTTGAGCCCTATTCTGCTACTTTTAAATGTTGTACTTAAAACTGACTGGCAACATCTGAAAAATCAGATCTCTATTCACACTTATAATATTATAAGTGGCCTGGGAAAACACAAATAAAACTAATTAAATGCCATAGCTAATTTATTTAGTCACTTCTTGCAAGTGAAATGAAAGAACACATTTAGTGCATGAACTTGTACATGAAAAGTCATTTCTCTGTAATAAAACTTCTTTTTTTTTTAACCTCCTGAGCTGGACCCAGCTGCTTTTCATACATCTATAACAAACTTTGTGCCAAATGAACTGCTTATATATTTTTCTAAACAAGCCCCACTTTACTTTTTCCAATCAGTCCAGACAGATGGCAAGTAAAGAAAACACTTTAGTGTCAATCTGGTGGAGACCGTCACTGAAGTGCTTTTGCCAAGAAAAAACAGACTAAACATGAATGAGGCCAAACAGAGAAGCTTGTTTTACAGGCTGGAGGTACTAGATTTCTCTGGACTTTCAGAAATTTAATAGTAGCTTTAAAGTGCTTGCAAAGAAATGCTTCTCCACTTTCCTGCAACATATAGCAACCATATTCTAATTGGGATAGCAACGTTAAGTCCACACCAGCAAGAATGGGTACTACATTTCTAAAAACACTAGCAAGTAAATGTGTTTTTTTCATTTTTTCTTTTGATGTACACAACAGTTTCAGCATGCCTTGTAACAAGTATATTTTCCATTACAAAGAATGAACTTTGTGAAATTTGCCTGTTAGAAAGTAAGTCACTCTTATTGAAAGATCTTACTGTTCATTTTTTGAACACTATCTGAATTAATACCACATTAGTACACATGTATCAACTCCAGCCTAATCTCTCTTGTACCTCCTTTTGTGAATGCAGCTAAAGAAAAAAGACAGGAGATTAGGGAAGATCCAAAATAAAAATTCTATTGGACGAGGGCTAGATTTTGCTTACAAGACATTATTCCAGTTTGCATTATCTAGTATGCCTCGTGCCTGAGATGCAATACCCTCTAAATACAGCAGTTTCACTGCTTATCACCTCCTAAGATCTGACCAGATACTGTAATCACTGAAGAAAAATTAGTCTAAGTGTAGCATATAAATCTGCTATTGCCTTAGGATGTTTCAGACAGGTTGGTTAGATCCTTGGCATCCAGGCTTCATCAACTGCAAAGGGATCAGTTAAACAGGAAGTACAGAGTGTACAATACAGTTTTTAAAACAGTGAGTCACATTCACTTTAAAATTTTATCACAACAGAACTGTCATCAGTTATCTATATGCCTCAAACTTGGGGCTTTTTGTAGAAAGAATTTCTTAAGACACTCGAACATTGTTTTTATTGGAAAGTCTTATGAAGGGAAAAGGGTGCTTGACAATTTGTAGTTCTGTTTTAAGTGCATCTAAACTGCCATAAGAAAGAGGAAATACAAAAGGGTCCATGTGCTATTCATGTTAATATCGCTTTCTGCAGTAACCAGTGGAACTGCTGGTGTGTCAGAGTAGACACGTAGAGTATTTTGAACTACCAAGGCAGAATTGCATTGAGCAGTTTCCAATGGTCAGAAAGATCCAAAGATAAAAAAGGTTTACTATATTACATTTCTCACAGCTGTCGTCTTTTCTTCTTCAGCTTTTCTTTCATAATGCTCTTTCCTCATCACGTCTCTTTTAATACAATGGCTTGTAAGCATTTTCCAATGCTACCTACCCATTTGAGGATGAATTTCCAGGTTCCATTTCTTTTTCTGTACATCTTAAGCAGTGATCCAGATTTTCAAGGAGGCCAGCATGTTGGACAGGAAACATCTGGACATCCAAACAGCTGTGTGATGAGCACTGCTGAGACTGTGGCGATGATCAGTGGCAGAGCAGCTCTTTAGAAAAGTCTTACCCAAGTAATACTGAAAAATATTTTTAAGACTAAATAACTATGAACAGACTGAATTATTTGCCCTGATTAGCTAATTATAAACTGGTGGTGGTTTGCCTTATTTCCCCACAAGACCATTTAGTTTATTAGTATATTAACCAGACCCTGTAATTTTATGCCAAAGTAGACACAAGACTAAAGAAAAGGATCTAAAGATACAGATTTAGATAAATAATCAAGGATCAGTTTAAAAGATATATCCAGAAGACAAAGGTTCAAAAGATACTGTTAACTAGACTGCTCTGCGGTAAGGATGCTCAGTAAACAGATTATCCCTAATAAGCTTATCCTGTATTAAACCACTAATGAGTTGATGCTGTGATAAGACAGTTCTCAGAGGCAATGAATTATAGACATACAATTATAGGAAGGGAGTAGAGCAAGCTTTCCTTTCTCCCACAGTGCTACTCTGGCTCCCTGCACACACTCTAACTGACGAACAATGACATGTAGGTTGGCACATCAGGTAGGTCATTCTGGTAAAAACTGATCAAATTAGAAAATTGTTAAGACAGGACAAAAAACTAACCTCTCCTAAAGCCACCTGTAGAGTTTCCAGAATTTTCACAGAATCACGGGAAGAACAAACCCAGTGAAAACTTTGCCTAAGAGCAGAAGTGCTTTCCTGCAGGTATTTCTTTTTGGAGCAGTGATGTAACAGTTTCACCAAGAAACTTTCAGAATAGCTGCATAATGATAATTGCAGTAGCTGCAAAATTCATCCAAGAATTGCAGTACAATTTTCCTTTCACTAAAATCTTAAAATCAAGAGAATGAAATGATCAGGAGTAAGAGGTCAAAATGACATGAACAGAAGTTGCCAAAAAGGCCAATTCAGTCAAATCTATGGTATTTACTACCGTTTCTTTGAAATGAGAGGTACGTTAAGACTTGTGTAAGTCATGAACCAGCTTCTAATTTCCATAATGGAAGAGGTCACACTATTTCCAGGGCTACCAAGTGTTCAGTTCGCAGAGACATCCAATTCGTTAAAAATATTTCTATGACTGCAAAGTCAGCATTGATACAACATCATTTGCTGCAAGCTATAAGGAAATCATTCCATCATTTCCAGCACATGCCAACGTATGCTTGATTTATGAAAAGGTCAGGGAGCAAAGAAATTCTCAAACGAGCGAAAAACATGTGAAATAATCAGAAGGATGTCTAGCTAATAAAAGAAAGATTACAAATGCTGAAAGAGCAGTAGAGATGCACAATAAAGAAAGGAGGCTGGTGAACAGAACGATTTGGGAAAGTTGAGGCAATTACCCATTAAGAATTAAATTCTTGAGTCATGTTACAAATCAGCATGTCCTACCAAATCTAAGCAGGAATGTGCCAATTAGCAGAGCAAACATTCCAGTTCTGAGAATATCTGGCTGTAATGGTGCATCTTGGAAGGCTAAACCGCATGGTTCAAGCTGTGGACCCAGACGATGATACTAGGGCTCCAGCCAATTTTCAGGGTACCTTTTCAGGGTCTGATTAGGCACACAGCTCTAATGATGGTTGAGAGACTGGCTGTCATGCAGAGTGGTGAAAAACAGCTTAGTGTTTCCATAAGTTTTCACTATGTATTTTTCCACCCTCCAGAAAAAGCATGTTTGCTAAACACAAACCATGTAACCTTGTTGTTGTGGATAATGCATTAATTATACAGTTCTACAATTAGCAGCTTCGAGTTAAAAATAAATAAAAAAGTTCACAGGTTTGCAGGCTGTCACAAGAAAAATCCACAAAGTGTTTCTTTCTGTTTATTTAATCTGCTTGTGAAGTTGCTGTGGAAAGAGAAAAATAATGATGCATAGAAAAAAATCCTCCTGAGAATCTAGTCATTGATTAAAAAAATGTTAATTAAGAATGCATGCCTTCAGAATGATATCTAATTTGGCATACAGGGAAAAAAGCATCTAAGAGAGAATTAAAGGCAAGTCCCATGATAAAGATGCTTTGGTTTGGATTAAACTGCTAAAAGCCTCGGACTTTAAACACTGCAGAAAAAAAAACATACCTACATATACCAGAGGGAGTATTAGCATTGTAGAGAAAAAATTCTATACAATGTGATAGCTTATAATTGGAAAGACAGTGGAAATAAAAAGTTTAATAAATCACTTTTCTTCCAATGTTTTTGCCTTTCAGAGTTCTCTCCTTTTTGGCCAAGTGCTCGCTCAAACTGCAGTATAACAAATTTTTTTTTCTGCAAGCATCACTGTCTGGCAAGTTCTCAGAGAATGAAAACTTGATCTACAAATTAACCAACTCAAAACTTACATATCTAAAAGTACAACACATACCCTTGGGCATTTAAATCCCATAACTAGTAGGTCAGACCTAATTGTTTCCATCCTACTCTTTACCCTGAACACACACAGGGCAATATGAACCCCCCTCCCCAATAACGGGAATGTATCAAAAAAGACTATCAAGATCCATGAGCTGACTGTTTACTTAAAGAGCCCAAGGAAAGAGTGAACACACTGGCACATATAGGAAGTAGATTCAAGCTTGTGAATGCATCTAAGGATCCTTATAGGCAGATAAGTACTACAAGCTGAGAGCGTTTGAACAGAATTCCACTGCTCTCCAAATCTTACATTAACACAGCACTGTAACAAGAAGATTAATAGCCTCCTGCACACATTGGTTACCGCATACCACATCATGCTGACAATCCATACACATTGCACAAGCGAAAAAGGAAATGGCTGATGTAGAAAACATTCCAAGGGTTTCATATTTGTGGAATTTCTCTTTCGCATTAGGAAATTCCTTTATTTCAGTAATTCACAAAGAGGTTACACATGCATCCTGAAAGGGCAGAGTCAGCCAAAACAAAATGCTCAAGTGAGCATCTTTATTTAACATCATGGATATAAAAACAATTCCAACCATGCCAGCATATGCTCATTATCGAGCAGAAATTTTTTTGCTTCCTGAAAAGTGGGCAACATAGCCACAGAGGGAGCCTGGCCAAGGAAACTATGCAATGTATTGATTCCACGTATTCCCTCAACATGGGTTTCTGTGGAACTCCTATCAGCAACTCTGTCTGGTTTTTCACGGTGATTCATCACTGTGCTGGCCCAGGAGACCAGAATGATGTAAGCTGAAATGGGACTTTCAAGGAAGCATAAGGAACATTGGCACAAAGCTCTCATCAAATTTCATATATTAGCTAACTCTTTTAGACGCTTCCAAAATCTCCAACATAAACTCCACATTTTAAGCACAGGTAAACTTTGCCTGCTGACCATTAACTACTGCCAAAATAACAACTGCCACATATGCTAATACCCCTTTTGAGGGTATCAGGGGCCTCTGGGAAAGCAACCAAGGAAAGATGCTAATGTTGTTTATAAAGCCTCAGAGCAGCCAAACCAAGCCCTTTGAATCCAAATAATCCTAAACTTTGAGCTCAGAAAAAGAATAGAAATCAAAACTTTATTTCCAGATTTCTAGATCCTTCCTTTAGTGAGTTGAGCCCAAACCAGATGGCATTGTCTTTCCTTTTACTGACAGCAGATCCTGCTGTAGAAGCAGGGCTCTGAGGAAAGTGAGGTTCCAGAATCTGGGAAATTCTCTGCCTTTGAGGATTTGATTTCTCAAGTTCATACAATGACTTAGCAGGTGTGTAGGTAGATATAAAAATTTCTCATAATGGCATTTAAGGAAGTGAGAAGAAAACTGTTAAGGGAAAGGGCACCTTTAAGTGAGATGCACAGAAATACAGCATATTCAGTCCAAGAGAATATAGCTGAAATACTCTTAAATTAACCTTGTTGAGAAGAAAAAGTGCAAATCTCCACGATCCATGTGCAAAAATGCCGACTTAGAAGTTTTGGGGGGCTGACTCTCATATGCACATACATTCTTTTGCAGTATTTAGATACAGGAAATATCACTGTAAGCTCAGCCAGAATAAAATCCTTTGGTGCTGCCACAATGCAAATGATTTTCCAATCATCCAAACTAAAAATACTTGACTCATTTTTTTCAAATTACCATTGCCCCTTCTTTCTTACTGAGAATTGTGAAATAGAGGGCTACGTTTCTAGATTCTGCTACTAGTAATTTGTGGTTATAAAAAAAATTTCTCCTCAAACGTATCACAACACTAGGCAGAAAAGGAGTCACACTCATAAAACCTGCGAATATATCAAACTTTCAAAAAAAGAGCAGGCATGAAAAACATCGGTGAGGTAGTTAAGTTTGGAGTATGAAATCTGGAGTCCTTCCCAATTTTTCCTAAGTTAAGGTGTCCAGATCTCTAAAGAATATTTTATAATGCTATTTATGCTACAACTTCTTTTAATCCTCCTTATCATGTCTTACCTCATCTATACAATATTCCTTGAACACCTTAGTACTGGATACTTTCAAGTAAGCAATTATTTCTTCATAGTTTAAATATATACAAATAAAACAATTTTAAAAATCATTGTTGATCTGCATTACTTCTTTTTCTTTAATTCATTCAGACATCTAAGAATCACATATGGAATAAACAGATTCTAATGTATGCAAATGTATATGTACATATTTACACAAATACAGCTGAGGTTGAGTAGATGAGATCCAAAAAAATGGATAGGAAAAAGAATATAGCTGCCAGCTTTCCTTACAGCAATAGTTCCCAACAGCATAGGAAAAACATGAACTAGTGCCATCTTTTCCAAATTGTGAGCATCATTTCTGGTGATATGACCTCCAGACTGTCCTTTTTCACTGCCAGGACACCCACTGCCCTGATATCAATATCAAGCTGGCTACTTAATTTCTCAATTTTCTGACCCATCTTGCCTTACTCAATAGGGTTCATTCACTGCTGAAGAGAGGGAAGGCAGCCGCATGGGTGCCAGGCCTCAGGAAGGGGCAGCAGCCCTGGGGTGCAGCTGGTCCTACCTGCCTCCACAGCCCAAAGGAGGCAGTCCCAAGGTGGTTGCGCTAAGGCTGCTGACCTGCTTTGAAATGTGTTTTCTCTTATGAGTCAAAGTCCCCTATGATTCTACAAAGGAGAACACAAGGATTTGTTTGGGATTTTACGTTATTAAAGGAATTATTTTTCTTTTGTAAATAAAATTAAATATTTAGTTTTTAAAGTGGTGTGTTTTTTCATTGCTACAGTGTTGCTCATTAAGTTCATTCTTTCGGTTGCCTCCCCATAGCCAGGAGTACAAGGGACTACACCAGCTCAGAGCACAATCAGAATCACAAAGGCTTGATGATCATGGCTTAAATGATGTCTGCTGGCATAGAAAAATTCCAGTTCAGAAATTTCTCTGATGCTTAGTGGAAGACACCACTACTCTCAGTCCTCTGTGAAAATCCCACATGCATCTGCCACAGGCTTACTTGCTGTCACCCCTCACACCACCAGCAGCCTTGTTTTGTTTTGCATCTCCTTTCTTTACCATTTCATTTCAAATGGGCTATCTAGAGGACCCCATGTTTACCACTCTTATTATGCTTCTAATGTCATTCTGAAAGCAACCATTCTGCAGTAAAATGATTCAGACATGGTCTTTTTTTGTATTTCTAAATTGGTTACCTGAACAGCAAATGAAAACCATTACCTCTAACTTTTATTTCTCTGTGGAGTATGGCATATAGTACAGGTCATTTCAGATCCAAATGAGAGAAAATCTTCTCATAGGATTGTTCTGTGACTGTTGAGACTCACATACCATAAGCAAAATAAAGAAAATGCCAAACCAATTGCTGCTTAGTACTTTTTTAAATGAAAAAACCATTTGAAAGGGGGATAAATATTTCCCTCTCTTGTTCTCACCATTTCCCTGCTCACCTCCTCCCAAACCTCAGCAAATTTGTGACGAGCAGAAACAGCAGTGATAATTCTCTGAACATGAACATACAGCAAAAGGTAGTGCAAAACCTTTCTTGTCTATGTTGTTTAGAATCAAACAAAAGGGAAAGAGGCATGTGTCCTTTACAAAGGTGCTTCCTTATCCAATGTCACACCAGCAAAACATCTTCTGTTAGCAGTAAACAAAACTCTTAATATTAAACAAAGCTATTACAGAGTGAAAAAGTAACTGTTTACATAATACTTAGCCAAGCTAAGAGGTAGAAGCTTGAGGCCAAAAGATGCCATTCCCCCTTTCCCAGCAACAGACTCCTCTTTCTGTCCTTTGCCAGCCAAGCCCACAGGTCTCTGCTGCTGGGCCTGATGTCACACATAGGAAGATCATAGGGCAGTCAGTCCTTTCAGATGAAAGACGGCCACTGCATGTGACTTGTCAAAAGTCATGTGCACCTACGGGACACAGGCTGACTGCCCCTAAGTAGTCTACCCACAGTGCCAGGAGTGACAAACGCGACTCAGCTTTGCCTAATGCATTTGAACAACACAACCACTCGTTCCAGCCTTGGCACAGCATGGCCATCACAGCCAGCTGGTCACAACACTTCAGATTCAGACCCTGGGAGCAATAAGATAATGTTGTTTCTCAGAGGGGCAGCAGCAGAAACATCTCTTGTTTCTGTACTTGATGCCAACAAATCTGCATTTTGGGGCAAAAAACAGAAGGATCAAAAGCATTCCAGACAGTTTATACTCTGAAAGAATAAAGGCACTTTTAAAAATATTATGCTCAATAAGAAATTCCTGTGAGCTCCAAAGCACTAAAGAGTCATCATCAAGGTTACACCAGAAAAGTAGTTTAGGATCACATGAAAGATTAATATTTATCATTAATCCTATTTTGATGAAAACTTCTTCCTGTATTCTCAAATTCTTTTTTACAGTCCCATAGCACATGTCCTAACAATCTTTGGGGCACATTAGAGCATTAGTATTTACCACTATTACAATGACATCTTAGAGCTCTCTGTTTAGATTGCAAACACAATTTTGTTGATGCTGTATGATTTGCATTTTAAGACTACTAGTTTCTGGGTACTACCACATACTTAATCATATGTTAAGTGCGTGCTCCCATTTGTGCCACTGAAGCCTCTAATCTTTGTTGGGTAGGTAACAGTTTCATCTGACAAATATTTTAAGAACACAGCAGCTGAGCTACCATTAATACCATTTCCCAAGAGGGATTTGACCTTAGAACCCCATGAAGTTCTGTGGTAGGTACTATTTCCACAGAACCTGCTTCAGTCATAGAAAGTGTTACAGAACTGACTTTTCTAAGAGAAATTTACCATTCATGTTTCAAAGATCATAGGAAAGCTATTGGAAAATACATCTGTTAATTTAAAATCAGTGTATTATTTAAGCTGTTTTACTTTCTATACTACTATATGTTTTCCTTTAGTTCAAAGCACAAATGCATGTCATAATTTCCAAGGAATCAAAAACCATGGAAGGAGTCAAAAAGCAGATACTAAAGTCAAGTATAGTACCGTTGGAGTGAGAAGAGAGGGAATCAGTAATACACCAGCCTTGATTTCCAGTGCGGTTTTTATCCCTGCAATATCAGTGACCTTGATGAAGGGAGGAGCATTACTGAGGTCAGGCCTGTCAGTCTGACCTCGGTGCCTGGGAAGGTGATGGAGCAGATCATCCTGAGTGCCATTATGCAGCACATGA
>JAOTQQ010000052.1:18539805-18589083 GCA_026546715.1 Gallinago undulata | reverse complement strand
CCCAGGGAGGTGGTTGAGGCACCATCCCTGGAGGTATTCAAGAGACGAGTTGACATGGTGCTCAGGGATATGCATTATGTTGGGTGGTGTTTTGTGTGGTGTGGGTGGTGGTTTTGGGGGGGTTTTTTGTTTGTTTTTTGGTTTTTTTTTGGGGGGGGGGTTGTTGTTGGGTTTTTTTATTGGTTGGACTAGATGATCTTAAAAGGTCCCTTCCAACCTAGGTGACTCTGTGATTCTGATTCTGAGGTGTTACGACATACACAACAATTTCAGGTTAGACTTACTGTGGGACACGAGTTGCTTATAAGGAAAATCTGACACTTTATCTCTCTCCCTCAGTTTCCTCAACTGTAAAACTGGCATAATAAGTATTTCGCAACTACCTCCTCAGCATTTTCAGTAATGTTAAAAAAATGTGAATACCATGAGTTCTAGCAAAGAAAAAGTACCTAATGCCTCTCTCCCTGATGAATAGCCCTACCTAATTCCGACCCTCACAATCCTGGTCCCCCTCTCATTCTTTAAATTCCTCCACATTACATTTTAGAACAATTTCTATTTCAACTGGACATTATAAACTTTTTATTATTGTTACCCAGTGATTAAAATCTCCTACATCAGAGTTCGAGTGTTTGTGTGGCATTTTCTGAAATATATAGAACTGCTTTTCAGATGTAAGCTGCCTATCTCCTGCTCTTCTTAGCCCAGAACTCGTATTTCTTGGGCAGAAATCCCACTGGAAGATTTTGTATTTCCCATGTATGTTGGTTGGCTTACATTACCTCCTGTCTCGGGAGATAACAGTGCACTGACTGCTGGGCCTAAACTCTTCTGCACTGAGCAATCTAAGGCTCTGCTGGTTATAACAGCAGGCTTAGTTCTGTGATTTCCAGTGCTTCGCAAGTCCATCTGGGCCACAGTTATATTATGAACTATTTCTTTTCTAGTTTTTTGGCATCTACAGTTTCAGCCTTAGTAAGAGCAAGTTGGTGCAGATAATCAAGCCAGTAAAAATAGCAATAAAAACATGACTCAAACATTAGCCCTCACTTTTCTTGTTTCTAAAGGGAAAAAAAGCTTCAGCCAGAGATGGGCAGTTAGAACAGTATCAAATAATATCAACTAACCCATCACTTCTTGTTCATGTACCACTTATTCCTTATTTTTGAGGGAGGGAGAGCAGGGTATTACTTTTATGTTGCATATAAACGTTCCCTGAACAAGCTTAGTAGTCACTTTTCATTCCTGATAAATTCAAAAGACAGTACAGCAGTTGACGGACTAGCTCAACAAGCCTGTTTTTCAGAGATACGATTAAATAGTGTTGAAAAATCACATCAGTAGGAACTACTAGGTATTTTGGACTTTTGAGTTCCTGAGTTTGATCCAAAGCTTGTGGCAGGCAATGCAAAGACTGTCCTTGACTTCCATAACATTTACACTGGACTCCTCCTGAAGAGTGTGAACAAAAAATTTGGGAACTCAAATTTAAACATCCCTGCTTTTCAAAGTCTTGGACTGTATCTTGTCCTTAATTCTTTTTTCTTCGCTTACAGAGCTGGTGTGAAAACCTTATGGCATGTCTGCACCATACAATGCAGAAATCCTTGCACCAGCTGGTGTGAGTACCCAGCATAGCACCATGCTGAGCCATTAGCTTGGGTCCTGGGAGTAGTATAGATATATTAGCATGGCATTACGCCCAGGCTAATGAGCTCAGGCTAGCTCTGCATTATACTGCTTTGATCCAGAGCTAGCTCCTTTGCAGCACTGTACAGCCCCACACTGCAAAGAGTAAACTTGTCTCTGCACCACTGAATGTCATCTGTTCTATAAATCACGATTCTCCTGATGCTATTTGAATGACATTTCTTTGTCTGAATTCTAAACAGTCTACTATGCAAAAATGTCTGTTCCTAAACTGAACCTTATATATCTATCCACACATTGCAATTTACAAACAGAACACCTGCATCTCACTACATCTCCTATTCTACATTGAATACATCACATGCTTATATTGTGCCTGAAATACAGTTTTGACTGAATTGCAGTAACCATCAGTTAACTCTGCTGCCCTTAGTTTTGTATGAAGAGGGAAGAATTCTGCATTTTAGTTCCATCACCCAGATCAAAATGTTGTTTCTTAAAACAAAACTTGTATATTCTCTCTCTGTTGGCAGAAGCTCATCTCTTGAATAGAAGGGAGTTGATCACTGAAATAGAAAAAATTTCACTGGCAAGACAGGTTGACTGACAGCCACTGCAATTAACTAGAAAATTTCAATTGTTATGTATTTCTGTGTCATTGGCAACAGTGATTATTAGGGGAACATGCACATATATGTACATAACTGTATTTCTTACTTAGCAGTAATACCATGTCATCACTCCTAAGAGATTTCTTCCTTCCTGCTTACCTATTCCAAGCAACCAAACATATGTCTTTGATCTGCGTGAAAGGATAAGTATCTTACCAAGGGTTTGAGCAGATGAATAGCTAAGCAAAGCTCCTGACACAGCAGAAAGCATTTGCCCACCTAAGACAAAGTCTAAACGCTGAAATGGAACAACCAGAATAGAAAACACCGAATGGAGCAAACTTGTAATTACCAACAGAAGCAAGATCCTTTCCTCATCAATCCTCAGGCATGTTTATATTAAGCCATAAAGGGTTAGACAATTCTGGAGGGATAGTCTTTCAGAGTATTTTGTTTAATGTTTTGGAGCTAAATCATGCTTTCCTTTCCCAGGGGTGCACAAGACAAAGAAGAGGCCAGATGGAGCCCTCTTCCCCTCCCTACCACACCTGGGCAGGGGCCAGCCTCAGCGCAGTACCCAGGGGAGTGCAGGGAGTGCTGGCAGCCTAGCCAATAGCCCCGGGCAGTGGTCCCAGCTAGGCCACGGGGCTCTTGTCAGCTCTCACCCACAAACAGGAACCACGGCAAAGGCAAATGTTCCCTTTATGGTACAGCCATGCATCAGGGCACCTCCACCCTCACTGCAACACTTAATACATTCGAGGGCCACAATTCATCCCCTTTGAAGGACTGACATCTTTCCATACTGCAGGCAGCTGTTATCTAGCTAGATATCTACTTAGATGTCCAGGGAAAGCTCAACCTCCAAGCACAAACACTGAGCCATAGCAGAGTCCCAGGGGGTGTACCAAAGGAGGACGATATGCCTGAGCTCCTGAAGCAGCAATGGCTGCTGCCTGCCATGCTACCCAGGGATGGGGTTGCAGGTTCCCAGCAGGACACTTCAGAAGGTGTAGCCAGCAGCTGGAAGGACTTCAGAAGCATACCCTGTGAAAGAAGGACAGCACTTGCAAGGGAAACACATGAGACAAGCTTCCAGGACTGCAAAACATCTCCCTGGAGCCCCAATAAACAAAGCAATTTAAGCCAAGAGGGCTTTATTCTGATCCGCGATGCAGCTGCTCAAGCGGTAGCACAGGGCTGACAGGCTGACAGGAGAAACAGGGACCCAGCACAGTACACCAGTGGTGCAACACCCCACTTCCCCATGACTCCAGTGTCAAAGGCACACTGTAAACTTCACTGGCTCCCAGAGTTAGCCCTGCACTCATAATCATGATGGAGCACATGAGAGGGAACATACATGGAAGGGGACAACACAGGTAACAGAATTAAATCATATATTAATGAGGAGATCACCCTGAAGTACAGCAACAGGAACCGCCCTTGGCAGGAGTGCACCAAAATATCATGCTGCCCAGAGCAGACCAGAACAGCAGTCATAGCTTCATCACACGCCGCTTTAAGAAGATACATATGTGCCCCATGCACAGCCAGCTAGACCCACTGCGTGCTGCAGCGAGATCTGGGAACTCATGGGGCCCTTTAGGACCACTAGAAGCAGTGTGGTCTAAGTACAAATGTGATCAGCACTCAGTGTGAGAAAGCTTTCTTAGACCAATCAGCTGCAACTTGACTGTGCAGTAAGAAATCAAAATATAGAGAAAAATAACGAAAAAGCTAGAAAGGGCTGCAATATTTTGTGTCATTGATTATACTTTCTCATTTTGATTTGTTTTGTTTTGCTTTGTTTTTCATGCCACATAATGGAGAGACAACTTTAAGCCAAAGAGAGAATCTCAGAGTCAGTGCTGACTGTAAGAGAATAAAAACACCCTGTCACTGTGCCCTCATTTTAGCACTGATTTCACCAACCACATTATTCTTAGCACAGTGAAGTGCTGAGGCCAAATTACTTGGTGCAACTACTCTCTTCTATTGCAGAAGAGGTTACAGCTACTCTCCATATTCTCTCTCTGTCTCAGGGGAGCACTCTAGGAGTACTACATTTTACATCTAAAGCAGAGCAGGGCTAACAATTTTCTTTGTGTGAAACAATACTATAACAGCCACTGCAGTGTGCACCAGCAAGCACCAGTACTCTCAAATCGCAGCTATAAGATTCCAGTCTGCTCCTCCTCAGATGCAGCACTGGCAGAGTGTGGAGGGCAGTCACCCCAGAGCTTAAGGACCCTGCTCTACTTTGCCTGACTTCCTATTTCTCTAGAGGGGACAGGGATGTTCCACAGGCTCTTTCAAGGACAGCTAAACAAAACACATCACAGGAAAAGCTGTGAGGGAGCCATATATCTCCAGCTTGATGTGAGCTGAAAAGAATTCCCAAATCTGGATGGCAAATTGCTCAGTGTGCTTCGTTTGCACTCAAAGATTTTCTTGACATAGCACACCATTAATTTCACCTAGATGGAGCTCATTACAGGTTTTGCATGGGCATAATTAATCCTCCCTTTCCTTTCTATTTCCTAGTATCTGCTCACCTTTACCAGAAGTTTAGCATCTGTGTAGCTTTATATTCTGAAACAGACATTAAGGACAGGAGCCAAATGCATCACACAGCACCTCTCAGGTGTGTTACTGATGCAATAACCACACTGGTTACACTTGCACACTTGACTCCAACAGCACGGCTGCAGACCTGCTAACACTGCTGTCAGCCAGAGTCTCTGGCTTTGCACCTAGATCTGGATCTGCACCCACTGAAAGGGGTCTGACAGAGTCAGCCAGCCCATCAGCATTTCTGAAGGCCACCCCTGGCCACTGGCTAGCCCAGTCCCCATGAAAGGAGCTGGTGACGTGCAGTTGACAGAGGAGGAACTGATCTCAGAAATACAGCATGTTGCAGTGCAGACCACAACATGTGGGTAAAGCCCAGTCCCCCAAATCAAATGGCACCTTCGTATTCACAAACTACATTTAACTGAGGAAGGAGACTCATACATACAAACAAAAAGGATTAAATTATTCCCACACAGCATTCACCGGGAAGGGCTTTGTCTATTGTTGTGATTATTTGATAAAATTATTAATAAATCTGTTTTCTTGCTGTTGGTGGCATCATCACCCCTATTTCCTGTCCCCCTTCCCAAAGACCCTTAATAGCAAAGGTATTTCACAGACAAACATTTCTTTTTTAAAAGGCAGAGCTCATCTTATTTTAGAACCTAGCATCTATGCCAAGACTTCACACTGTGCTGAATGCATTACAACATCTACCAAAAGTGCAAAATACATTTTAAAAATGGTCAGGCAATACACTGAATAGTTGTGGTTTCTGAACACTTGCCAGTTTTAGTTAGAGGGTTGGTTTTTTCACTGTGTAACTTATGGGCACATTGAAAAAGATATGTGTAAAGTGTTCAAAGCAAGTAGATTTGCAAATGCTTCATTAACTGAAGCACACCACATCCAGAACTACCCCTATATTTCCCTTACCTGTAATGTGTTGTTATTCCTCTTCAACATGAAATACCATATAAAGAAGTTATCTTTGACAGTTCCAAATACCAAAGTCTAGAATATAAGAATCTGGTTATTTGGGGGAATAGGATGCTGTGACAAGCGGGGTAAAAGATCCTGATTTTTTATTGATTTTAAAGCAGGGCAAGTTAATCCCCCAATCCCCACACCCCACCCCACCCCCCCAAAAAAAAAAAAAAAAGTAGGAGTTACAATGAGGAAAATCTAGTCTGGGCCAAATCAGAATAATGTGAGTGGCTTGGTTGCTAGAATTACCTGCAAGTCCTGGTTTACAGACAGTACTGCAAGCCCCAACCAGACGGAGGATTCAGGAATCAGATCCAGATTTCATAAGAAATCATAATCTGAACTTTTCCCAAAACTCAGCATAATCCTGATTTGAGCTTGAAAATAGTTTGGGATTATTTTCTCCCATTACATTTTAGTTATGGGCACTTCTAGTGAAAAAGAGCAGAGAGAAAAGCCAGCAAACCAGCAGGCAGCCTTTGTGAAAGAGGCTGAAACAGGATCAGGGTTCTCCCTAAGGAGAGAAAAATAGCTGCAGATGAGTTGAGTACGAGAGAAATCTAGACGAAAGCAGAAGGCAGCTTAAAAGATTTTTAAAAGCCCAGCAGCAAGTACTACTGGAACCCTGATTTCATTAAGCAGATCAAAGATGACAGATCAGAGGATGTGAAACCAGAGCTGGTTGGTCATTTTCTGACAAAGTTATTTTTCAAAAGAAAATGTCAATTAGATTAAACCAAAGCTTTTGGCAGGAATATAACACACTAACTTTGTCTGGAACATTTTCTTGGGTACAAGAAGGAATTTCTGATCAGAGAAATCATACCCCAAGAGCAGCCAACAACCCCATTACTAGGCCAGTGCCCTGGAATATTATTCAAATCCCTACACCAAAGGTGAGGAAATTCCCAAGGTAACATTGATCCTTTACAGTGACTTTACCTGATCTCACACAGCAGCCTGTGGATGCACCAGCCCAGAAGAGCTTCATTCTGGTGAACCTGTGCCCAAACTAATAAACCCTACTGCTCTTCTGATGTACTTGGATCATTTTAATAAAACCATCTCACACCAATCCTGTCTAGTGTCCTGCACCTACCTTCCAACAGGAACTACCCTGAGTGTGTCTGGACCCCAAATTACACCCAAGCCACTGGACATAGATCTGCAAAAAATCCATGCACCTTGATATCAGTGACTGTTTTGTTTAAATTTTCTCACTTCATTTTCTGTATGTTACTAAACTGCAAATAAAATGCATATATGCTCTTATCCACACAAAATGTGTTAAAATTCACATAAACAAAAGTTATGAAGCTGAGAAGCATTTTCTCATAACCAAGACATGAAAACCAAGATGAGATTTTACTTCGTTTCATCATTCAACATTCAAAATGTTCAAAACTATATATTCATGTGAAAGCTCTGCAAATATTGATTTTGCTAAGACTGTTCTCCAATGAAAACTTGTTCCATCTGAGCTCCACAAGTTAGAATTCAGTCTGTGGTCATACGACAGATATATTTTTATCTCCTCTGCATATTTCTGTTTTCTCTGTCTTTTCCAGTTTCTATTTTATCATAGAATCATAGAATCATATGGAGTTGGAAGGGACCTCTGGAGATCATCTAGTCCAACCCCTCCGCCAGAGTGGGTCTACCTAGAGCACGTTGCACAGGAACTTGTCCAGGTGGGTTTTGAATGTCTCCAGAGAAGGAGACTCCACCACCTCTCTAGGCAGCCTCTTCCAGTGCTCTACCACTCTCACAGTAAAGTAGTTCCTCCTCACATTTAGGTGGAACTTCTTATACTCAAGTTTGTGCCCATTTTATCTTTCCTTCCAACTGTCCAAAGAGCTCTACTAATAAACCTTATGAAGTTCCCCTATACAGGAGACAGATACGGTTCATAGCAAAGATGAGCTTGTGTGTTAGTGCAGTACCAAGAACGGCTCCCAGCTGCATGCAAACACCTCAGACTCTATATGTACAGAGAACAAACACTTGTAGATTTCTACACTTTCTTACTCAAAAATGCTTACTCTTCAACAGGTAACACTACTGAGGATTTGCATTCCCTTAGCTGATCCCAGGTCTTGGAACAACAACTGCATTAGCCTCTTTCATATTGATTGAAACTAGTACAGCAACTAATTTTTATAAGAGTATTACTCACTCTTGCAACTTAGAATGCTAGTTATTTCCAGGATAATTTACAGTTTGACCATTAGTCAGCTGTTAAATTATGCCTCATGATAAAATAAGGTTTAGATCTGCTTCTTGAACAAATATGATCAAATTTACAAAAAGTGAAAGCAGATGGGAAGTTCTATTGCAAAATTGCTGCAGAAACAAAAAAGGAAAAAAAATCAATGGTGTAATTTTGATGAAAATAAAATTCAGATGGAATGAGATAATGTGCAAATCATTTGGTGAAAAATACTTGTCCAAATATGATTTAAGAGACATTTCAGTGCCATGGTTACACATTTAATTTCCAAAACCATGAAATGTTCCATTATTGTAAAAGCTTTGATTGGCTGTGATTCTGCCAGAAAAACTACTACAGTATTGTTATAATGATAAATTTGCTGCAAGAAAGGGCTATTATATAAGAATGAATCTTTCAGATATTTATAGAGTTTTTATTTATTTATTTAAAGAGGTTATAATGAGAGAGGCTGGATTGAAAACAAAGAAAAAAAGAAAATTGGGGCCAATCAATATAATGCTCTCAATTAGCCCAAGTTTTTCATATTTTAAATCGTTTCAGGGCTTCAGAAAAACACAGAAGGAATCCACAGCTTTTACTGGGTTTTTTAAAATGTGTGTTTTCACCTCTCTGTTATGACTATTCACTGATTACTTTCTTCCTTCCTTTCTGCCTCCTCTCTCCTGTTCCCCCTTTCCAGCCACCTGAGAGTTGGGACATGAAAATATATTTTCCTGTTATCTTCTTTTTTCTCTTTTTTTTCCCCATTATTGTTCAGATAGGACAATTGCCTAGAAACAAACTACAAATGTTTAGCTAGCTAATAGCTAGATAGACAAATGTTACATAAATGTGTGTATCAGAGCCAAAAGGTCAGGAAATACCGAACAAACCCATCATAATAAGCCTCAGAAAGAATATGCAATAAATGTAATACTGCATATGAAGTGCAATAAAAATTTAATGCAGAGACTAGTTTTCATTTAAATTTCACAAGTATTGCAGGAAATACCTTTCATTACCACTTCTTAAACCTAAAAGCAAAACCACTGCTGTGTGCTAGGAAGTTCAAATGTAAATTTGTAAAATAAACCTTTTTTATTCCTTTGGGAGTAAACTAGACTAGTAGACAAAAGCAGCAGTAAATAAAAATATAGCTACAAGTACATTCAGCAACAAATAAAGACAACAAACAGGAAGATGTATAGTTGCAAGCAATAGCCTGGTAAAATGATATATTCTTTTCTTTTATAATATGATCAAAAAAGTTCAGAATTAAAATCCATCAGTGAAGTAATTAATAGATTTGTGATAAGCCCAGAGAACAGGCTTCACTGTGTTGAGCTCTCTATCAATCTCTTTCTATTGGCATTTTCTCTTCACCAAGAATGTGCCTACATTTAAGACCAAAAGGGAAACTCTGCAGCTGGCACAGTGCAGCCCTAAAGTAGGGCTTCTAAAGAAGTCAGGCATTAACCCAGCGACTACTAGTGCTCCTCCTGAAGAGGCCAGGAAAAGATAAAGGAAAAACAACCTCACAGCTTCTACTGTTTTCCCCAGATTGCCAAGCATGTTTTAAGGCACAGCTGAGCATAAGGTTGAAGGGGTTGAGGCCAGTCCAGCCAAGAAGGTCTTGGGGGTACTGGTGGATGAAAAGCTGGACATGAGCTGATGATGTGTACTTGCAGCCCAGGAAGCCAACCATATCCTGGGCTGCATCAAAAGCAGCGTGTCCAGCAGGTCAAGGGAGATGATTCTGCTCCTCTACTCCTCTCTCATGAGACCCCACCTGGACCTCTGCATCCAGCTCTGGAGCCCTCAGCACAGGAAAGACATTGACTTGTTGAAGAGGGTCCAGAGGAGGGTCAGAAAGATGATCAGAGGGCTGGAGCACCTCTTCTGTGAGGACAGGCTGAGACAGTTGGGGTTGTTCAGCCTGGAGAAGGCTCTGAGAAGACCTTAGTACCCTTTTAGTACTTAAAGAGGGCTTATAAGAAAGATGGGGACAAACTTTTTAGCAAACTTTAGGACAAGGGGCAATGGTTTTAAACTAAAAGACGGAAGATTTAGACTAGATATAGGGAAGACATTTTTTACAGTTAGGGTTGTGAAACACTGGAACAGGTTGCACAGAGCGGTGATAAGTGTCCCATCCCTGGAAACATTCAAGGTCAGGTTGGACAAGGCTCTGAGCAACCTGATCTAGTTGAAGATGTCCATGCACATTGCAGGGAGTTTGGACTAAATGGCTTTTAAGCATTCCTTCCAAATCAAACTATTCTATGATGCTATAAAAAGCACAGTACACTTGTTGAAAGTCATACACTTGCTCTACACACCTGTCTCTAAACAGGTTTCCTTCTAAAACTTTCCTATTGTATGGTGGCAGGTTAAGGTGGCAACTGATAAAAGATAATGTCAGAGAGGCAATTCAAGAGGACCTCATCCCAAGCCAGGACCGTGTGCCTCAGTGATAAACCATCAGAAGCCTTCAGTGTACAATCACTCAGTACAGCCCAGGAGGTCAGGGAGTCCTGGAGAAGTCCCACTGCTGTTTCCCACTGCTGTTGTTTTTTCCCAGGCTGCTGAGCTGTAACATTGTCAACAAATGGTCAGAAGCACAAGCCCGTTGTTTAGGAGCTCTGCCACATTTCACAGGGCTTTCACTCTCAGACTGAGACATGCTCACGTTTGTGTAAGTCTGGGTGTGCCTACACCTCCAGAATCAAACTTGCTGGCTTGAGTCCATCTATTGTTGCTTCCTTCATTTTATGGGTGTTTGGAGCCTGGACAGACAGCTTGCAGTGCTTCTCAAAAGATGCTGCAGGCAAAACCATGGTCTGCAGGGCCAGGACCAGATTTACAATGCCATCACCATACGTCTCCAGTCAGAGCACACAGTGTGTATGTCAAGTCCAAGGAACAGTTCTCTCATTAGACACTTCCAGGCATATTTTAGGCTATTCAGACATGCTTTTATGGCTCCCACCAGGTATTATGCACAGCTAGGCTCCCAGGAACAAACCCTTGCATTCACAAGTGGATGAGTGTGGAAATTGTTCCATTAATGGTTCTGAATGGACACTCCTAACTACCTTCATAACAATATATTACCATTTTTTCATCCAACAGAGGGCTTGAATTTAATGGATATGCATCCTAACTGTGTATTGTATTCACAACCCACTAGGCTGAAGTAGTTACTTAAACTCCTCTCTAAACATCTCACATTACTATTGCACACAGAGCTGACTTAACATCCCTCTCAATGCCATGCTCAGCATGGCAATACTGTGGGACCTTGGAGGATGATGGCATTTTGCACTGGAGGCTTTGAGAGTAAGTTTGTAAGAAGATGATTCAGAATATGCGTAATTCCAAAAAAGCCTCTAGATTCATTCCCATCTGCCCTACTCCCACACCACACTCAATGTGTTTCTTCCCACTCACTAATAACAGCTCTTGCCTCCTACATGCTATCAACACCTGACTGTCTTTTCTCACTGCAAAACCGTAAGCTCTTATAATGCATTCAAAGCACAATTTTGTCTGACACATTTTTTTTAGTTAATTCTGGTAAGGCTTTTTTTTTTTTTCTTCCTCTGTTAGGGCTTTTTCATTTGTAGGAGCAAATAAGCCTAAATGTCTCCTGCCACATCTGCTATCATTCCATTATTCAAAATACAAGGCCGGAGCCTGCTAAAGTTTACACTTCACACAAAGGGATTGCCTTTTCCCATATATACTGAACCTGATGAGGAAACCGTGATCACATAGGTACCTCTCCATTCATCTCTTCTGTACCTACCTGATGCTGTGGCAAGCAAAAAGCTGGGAATTTATTCTTATGTGGGCAATTCCGTACTTACTTCCAACCTTGCAAATAAAATCTACAAATGTCAGGTAGTATTTTTTTCTCCCCCTTGAAAAAATTCCATCTCTTTCCCTTATGTATGTCACTTAAGTCTTTAGAGTACTTATAGCCACCTTATAGTCTAACAGTCCTCATTAAAAAAAAAATAATAAGATTGAGATAACATAGCTAACATTGTCCCTGACTGTGCTTGATACAGGATGCAGCCCTGATCCAAGATGCAGAGCATGTTTCCTTTCTCAAGTAACATTGTCATGGCGATCGGGACTCCTGGTAAGCCACGAAGGAATCTATCTAGCCAGAAAGCTGTAATGCTGTTTTAGGACCATAATGAATCAGGAAGTTCTGCCAATACTAAGTTTCTTACCAAAAAAAGAAAAAAAAAAAAATTAGACAGCAACATTTCCACACAGGCTTCTCTATTTTTAGTGTTCACTTTTCCAACCTAATGATTAAGTTCAGCAAGGAAAAATCAGGGAAGATAGAAAACCTAGGTTTGAAAAATTTCTGCATATGGAATAAAAAGTTTCAAAAAGCTCCAGGCTGACTAACACCGTCATGCTAGAAAAATTGAGGCAGAAATACCGGCCAGCACGAACTCTAACCTTAATATTACTGCAACTTTATCCACATATTTTACCATGGTTTCCTAAAGAAATGAGGCTCACAGTCATATAAAGCCAGCTTGTCTGTGTCTGATTATAAATTCCCTCTCCTCCAGTAACTTCTGAAGCCATTGGCCAATTTTAACCAACTTTGCCAGAAAAACAAAAGTCTGAGAAATAAACACTTCCTAAGTGACACTCTCAGAACAGCAAGGCCTTTCCTTGCACTCCCACTAGGAAGAAGACATGTCCTGGAAGTTTAGATGCAGCTTTCTGTTACCTGTTTTACAGAGTTCTCATAGGTAGTGAATAGACACAATGTTGGCAAACAGAATAGCTGCAACAGGCACTCACATTACATTACACATAGGACCATAGCTATCTCCCCCTCAATAATAGGGAGACCAAAGTGAGGGATGGGAGGAGGAGAGATAACCAGTCTGGTAAGTCCAGCAAAAAACTGCCACTGATTTCAACTAGCTGGGCACAATGGGCCCTCAGTAATAAAGTGAAAAACTCCATCCACTTTCCAAGGCACATCAGAGCTGCGGGGAGACACTCTTGCATCAAGCTTTCCAAAAGCTGCCTTCATTTGGTTCCATGCTATTCTCATGGACTCTCAGCACAAACTCATCAAGTGCACTTTCTGAGCATGACATCTGTGTGTGCAGGAGAGGGAAGACAGCACTTGGGTATACACAGGTGCTCATGTTGTAAAGCATGTGTCTGGAAAGCTGAGTGTAAA
The DNA here is from genome assembly GCA_026546715.1 of Gallinago undulata. Classification (NCBI taxonomy): domain Eukaryota; kingdom Metazoa; phylum Chordata; class Aves; order Charadriiformes; family Scolopacidae; genus Gallinago; species Gallinago undulata. The sequence goes on along the minus strand of JAOTQQ010000052.1, from coordinate 18,575,822 downwards.
AAAAAGAAGTGCCCTTCATGCACTCTTCTGGGAGCTGGGAGACATACTAACAGCTGCACAATGGGTGGAGAGTAAGTAAGAAGATCAGATGGGTCAATTAGATGCAGAATAAGTAGAAAACCTCAGCTCCACATTTTTTGTAGAACCTAGGTTCTGAAAGAGCACAGGACTTAACCAGTCTCTCTATTTATTCGAAATTATACTGGTTTTCCACAACTAGGATTTTCCAGCTCTCCTATAATCAGTGTGCAGCGCACTCTATTATGAGCCAGTTGTTTTCTACTTGGTTAAATAGGATCATTATTTATCATAAATTCCATGTGTTTGCAATCATGACCAGCTGATCTTATCCCTTGCATATAAATCTCTCTAGTTTTATCAGGTGTAAGAATTAAGAGGCTCTACACTCGTGTACACAAGGGGGAAGAAATATAGAGAAGATGAGCATCTTCCATCCCCACCCTCCAAGCACACATACAACCACACTCACACGCCTGTGCCAGACCGCACAGGGCATCCAGCCCTTTGCCTGGGACCAAGGCCTCCGCAGTGAGCCCTGGCAGAGCCCTGGCAGAGCCCTGGCTCACCCTGGCAGAGGTGGGGGCCGGGTGAGCTGCACGCATGCTGCAGAGGTGGGAGAGGAGTGTTGACCAGGCTGCTGTGCGTGACTACTGATGTCAGGCACCTCTGGTGATGGGGGCAGTACTATTCCCTGCTTTTCTCATGCTTTATAATTCTAATTCCCTACTGCCACTGCACACTTCCCCAAGGATTCTTTTCATACTTGAGCCTTCTCAAGAGTGGCAGGGGAAGGAAGTATTCCACCTTCTCATCCTTCTGCCCAAACAGGGCATGTATCGACCAACACCCACCACAGTTATTCTATAACCAACAGCTGGTAGCCTTGAAAAGTCGAAATTCAATATTAAGATACAAATCATTATGATGTTTCTTAAGCTGATGCTTAAGGCTCAAACAAATACAAAGTTCTTGATGCTAAACATTGTACCAAAACAGAGGAAGAGGACGTCCCTGCTTTAGAGTCAGGACTGCCACAATGCCTCAATATTGGACAAGAAGATTCCTTAAAAGCTGTTCAAGCCCAGAGGTATTTTTGGAAGTCTGACTCCTCTGCTCCCCAACTTCTTCAGTTTCACTGCCACAGTAGGTCCTCATGCCCTCATGTAGAAGCTGGCTATGGACGAGACATTCCATTCAAGATACTTCTGCAAAGGCTATGACTGTTACATAGTTAAGTCCAAGCCACATAGCTTAGCAGACTGATCACAGCCAAGACTGGCACCTGGACGAGGGGACAGAGCGTATCCTCAGCAAGTTTGCTGATGATACCAAACTGGGAGGGCTGGCCGACACTCCAGAGGGCTGCGCCGCCATCCAGCGTGACCTGGACAGGCTGGAGGGCTGGGCTGAGAAGAACCTAATGAGGTTCAACAAGGGCAAATGTAAGGCCCTGCACCTGGGGAGGAAGGCACCAATACAGGTTAGGGGTGGATCTTCTGGAAAGTACTATTGAGGAAAAGGATCTGGGGGTCCTGGTCGATGGCAAGCTCTCATTGAGCCAGCCATGTGCCCTTTTTTGCCAAGAGGGCCAATGGAATCCTGAGCTGCATAGGGAGGAGTGTGGCCAGCAGGTCAAGGGAGATCATTCTCCCCCTCTACTCTGCACTGGTGAGGCCACAACTGCATCCAGTTCTGGGCTCCCCAGTTCAAGAGGGACAGGGAACTACTGGAGTGAGTCCAACGTAGGGCAACTAAGATGATTAAGGGATTAGAGCACCTCCCTTACAAGGAAAGGCTCAAAGAGCTGGGGCTCTTTAGCCTCAATAAGAGAAGACTGAGGGGAGATCTTATTAATGTTTACAAGTTCCTAGAGGGTGGGTTGAAGGATGATGGAGCTGGATTCTTTTCAGTGGTTTCCAGCAATAGGACAAGGGGCAACGGGCATAAGCTGGAACATAAGAAGTTCCACTCAAATATGAGGAAAACCTTCTTTACGGTGAGGGTGACAGAGCCCTGGAACAGGCTGCCCAGGGAGGTTGTGGAGTCCCCTTCTCTGGAGATCTTCAAGCCCCACCTGGATGCAGTCCTGAGTGATGTGCTCTGGGCAATCCTGCTTTGGTAGGGGAGTTGGACTGAATGATCTCTAGAGGTCCCTTCCAACAAATCCGTGAATCCATGTCTCCCTGTTCCTCCATCCAGAAGTTTCTCTCATCCCCACGACATAGCACTGTTCCTTTTGTATTCCAGAGTACCCAAGCTTTGGGTTTCCCTGTCCTACTAAAGGAATTAGCCTTTGAGATTATGTACCTTTTGACTTTTGCTACCATATGAAGGGAAAAGTTTCTCCATCCACAACTTTTCTATCTAAAACATCCCTGTGTTAATCCGGACACAACTTTCTTCACTTGGAACACTGGCTTATTGGGCTGTCATATCTCAGACAAGCTTGCATACTCACTTTCCCTGAAAGCCAAACAGGCAGGTCAACACAGCTTTAGGACACATGAGAGAGCGCGATTGCCAGTTGCAGTTCTGCACTAGCAGTCCTCTCCGTCAAGAGGCATCCTCATGCCATAGTGGCCACTTATAGCTAGGATTTGATTTCAGTTAAAATTATGCAAGTTACTAAGTTTTACAAAGAATGACAAAAAAAATCATCAACGCTTCAGCACGACTTCCCGTGAAAAGGCACAATATCATTGCAGCATGAGAACAGTGAGAAAAATTTCTTGTCAGGAGTACAGAGATGGGGGACAGCATCCTTCCCCAGGGCAAAGGCCTCCACAACGCTGGCATATTCCCTCTGAGAAAACGTGCTGCAAACTGCAATTTCAGAACTGACACATCCCACCCTTTGTGATCCTTCATCATCTTGCTGGCTACCTCATTTCAATGTCATACTAGCTACATGCCAGCAAGCGGGGTTGAAAGTACCCTTTGACCACTGAGAGCTGCTATTCCACACAGACTTTACAACAACACAGACCTTGAAAGAAGCTGCTACTGCAAACTGAAGATCACCTTCAGAGATAGTAAGGAAGAAAGGCTATAGAAAGAGCAGTATAATTAACAAGTTTGATGAGATGGGTTTTTTTAAGAGACTTGCAGTGTTTTCTGCATGCTTTCCTACCCTTCAAGCAGTCTCTACGGCTGAAGAGGAAAACCCCTGAAAACTGCTAGCAATGATCTCTTACCCTTACGAAGTAATAGAATATGAGAGCACTGCACAGTCTCTGTGTTTTAATAAACACAGTTGCACAGTCCATTTACAAAATGTGAAATTAAGCTCCACTGGGATTTCTTTGTTTTTAAATGACAGAATTTCCTTTGCAAGTAACTCTAGAATAATCAAGCTTCCAGAGCTTAGAAACAGCAATTTTTCTCCCAGATTTTCAGCCTCCAAGACAGTCTCTCTACAGATCATGAGAAGGACTTACTCATTCCTGGACAATGTTTTGGATACTGACCTGTTTTCATCCTCTGGGCAAGGCTGAATTTTCTGTGCTGTAAGAAACAATCGAAGGCCCTGAATACCTGCAAGGCAGACAGGTATTTCTGAAACTGTTTGGAAAATTCTTCTATCCTGTAGATATTTCTGTAAGCAAATATTAATTTAACTTACTAAAGTATTAGAGATAATCACTGTAATTTTCTTCAAAGACCTAATTTCAATTTCCATTTAAAACTACTTTATTAGTTCACCATTTAAGACATATTCAGCTGAAGCATCATATAAAATTGTTAGTGTAGATGCAAACATCTTCTAAAAATTACCAAATAACAGATACATAAAATAAAGAGTGGAATTTACTAGCTTCAAAGTCTTTTTTAGCATGCTTTCTTAGCAAAAAAATTTGTTTTATTCCTAAAACTAAATAATGTCAAGTGTTAAATCTTAAGTACAGTGGGTTTTGGTTTTATTTTTTTTGCACTTTTTGCATGTATGAAAGACCTGTTACATGGTATCTAATAACTCTAATAATATCTCTTCCACAAATATCAATAGCACAAGAAAAAATTTCCTCTGAATTGTATTCAAAAGTTTTACAAACCTAGTAGGAAATCTACTTCAGTATCTGAGACTGACTGCCTCTTCCAACATTTCCTAGCACATCAACAGTAAGTACAACAGAACCAGAAGGTGATAATTTTTCAGGAGATATTAAAATATTTAAGACCTAACATGCTGTAACAGCACTAAGTAAGAAGGATTCAAAGAACAGAAAAGCAAGTGAGAAGCAAATGAAGGCAACTGATTCTTATCATCAACCCAAGAAAAAAGCCAGTTACAACATACAGTATTCATAGGACTATTCACGGATCTCTTCAGTTAGAGGAAAGAAACAACATCACAGAAACAAGCGTTTTCCAAGGGAATTTCAAGTCATACAGAAGCCAATGATATGTGGTAGCAAGAAAAGGCTCCAAAACTACAAAACTCCAAAACAGGCAGAGCTGCTGCTGATTATACTAACAATGAGTTAATTTAAAATGTGAGAACAGCAGACAAGTTATTTATCCAAAATCTTTTAACTCAGTACCATAAGGAATAGGAACATGGAGTACTCTGTCAGGAGATGTATAAGGTCCAGCAAGGAATTTGTTAGTATTTTACATCTAAAGCCTCAGTTTGAAGGATTGCTCTCTTTGGCATCTAATAAAGTCATGAATACAACAAAGCTCAGAACTTTACTGAAAAATCAATTTCCAAAATCACAACAAGGAAATCCATTATGTGGTTTAAAAAAAGAGCCAAACACCACTGCTGCAAGCATGTGGTAAATAGCAAGGTACCAAACTGGGTCTACTGAGATTGCCAAAGAAGCCATGAAATAGTTCAAGTCTCTTTTAACTCTCATCTCTCTCAAAGAGAATGTGAGGCATCTCTTAACATTTGTAGTGTGTATACGGCAAGGATTGCAAGCAACAACAAAACCTGGCCTTGTAGTAAACCCTCTTAGGAAACACTGGCCTTCCCAGAAGAGCATCATGATAGTTTAGTCTCTGTTCTTTTAAGGTTCTGTTTTCTAAAGCTTGGACAAGAAAGAGAAGTCCCAAACTCTCCATGAGGACCTGGTGCTTAAAAAAGCAATAAATATTATAAGACTCAGTATTTGATTGATACAAAGTGCTTAACCTGCCTCAGAATAACACTGAGGCACTCAATTTCACACAGAGCTACAGTTGTGCCAAACCCAAGGAAAAACTGAGCTGCACTCGGTGGAAATACTCAGAGTCCCAAAGCCTGCAGTGCCTAAAGAAGCTGCACATGCATCATGAGCTAAAATGTTAGATTAATTTGCTTTTTTAACATACACACCTTTGCCACGTGAGAGGATCAGCTGAAATGGAGTAACCATGCATTCATTCCAGGAAGATGGACTGGATGGTCTAGTCTTCAGTGCATATCAGTCTGCAGCATGGTAATGTGGAAACACTGCTCCTCTGTTTGTAAAATATTTTTCTCTTAAAAATGTTTGATACAAGTGTTGGTAACACCACCTACATCCCCAATAAGGTCATTCAGAACTGTTAGAATAGCTGTCCATAAAATACAGCAAAATGACCCCCAGCAGAACCAGGTGGAACTTTACTGAAATGTTGGCAAATGCATCTTAGGCAGCAGTTACAGAACTGATTGCTTCAGGGATTATACATTTGCTCACACAAATCCTACCATAAATATCTGAATGTGTTGTAAAGATACCAGGTGAACTAGATAATTTCAGTCATGCCAGTCTTCCCCTGCCTAATTTTGTCTCCTTTCTCTCAAATTTGCCAAACTTGGGCATTTTCGAGTAACAGTAGACTATAAGCAAGCCTTTTGGTAAGAAGAGTGCTCTTCAAATCCCAGTCACAATGTTTGAAACTATACAATCCTAAAGCCTCAATCCTACAAAGGACTCCATGCTGTACCCTTCAAGAATTCTACTGCTTCTTAAGAAGTCCTTAAAAACATCTTAATTGTTTAAAATACTTTTTCTCATATTCCACTTTCTTTACCATGCTACTGCTGTCTCTACATTCTGGTATAAAACTGCTCTCTATATTCCTTTTCCAGTGGAACCTATAAGAATTAGCATTTTCTTCTTATCTCTGCTTTGTCTCACTTTTTTCTCTCCTGCCTATTGCTGCTTATAAAGTATATACCTGTTAAATTGTTAAATCAGTTACTCAAAAATAAATTACGTGCAATTTTTAATGGGTATTCATTTGAGGAAAAAAAGTCATTGCGTTCTAATGTTTCATTTGATGCAAAATGAGAATTTTAATAAATAATTCATATTAACAGAACACAAAATTTATTGGCCTAACACTTAGAAACACGAATACAAAGACAGCATGTATGCACACACACATGTACTCAGCTCTATTGTATTTTCAGATTCCCATTATTACAATATTCTTTATCATTTCTGATGTATGAAAGCCCCTGCCTGCTCCAGGATAGAAGAGAGATTTCTTGCTAATGTATCTCTCAGTAGATTAAATAGAGAAAAGCAGAAGAGAGTATACCATATACTCCTCTCTTGGTAATTTGGTCAGTTATGCAAACACAAGTAACAGCAAAACTAAGGACTTATGAAAAGTTCTGATTCTTTTTCATTTACCCTGAAAAAATTAGGATCCATGGGGACAGAACTGCAGGAGTTGGTCTCTATTGGTTATATATGTCCAAGCAAAACCTGAAAGATTTCTATATGGCTACAGTTCCAAAGCATGTCCAAGAGAGAAGGCTGAAATACAGGCAGTCCACAAACTTTCCTAGCACAAGCAAGAATCCTTGCAACCAACAAAATACACAAGCGTTTTATAGCATGTAAAAATTGTAGTGATAAAATAATTATTTGTTGAAGTATTAATCAGTTCCTGGGCCCCACTTGAGTTGTGGTGTTGGGCAACAAGGTAAGTAGAAGGCAGAACACGTGAGTGTGCAAAGAAGAGCATCAGTAAACATGGGCCTGGAAACAGGCTTGCAAGCCGGACATGGCACTTTGAAATCATCAAGATGCTGCTGAGTCGTAAAGCAAATGCACTCTCTTTCCTACCCCCAAAACATAAAATGCATCACTAGACTCATTCCTAGTACTCATTTGGCCAATGACCTTAGTGAGAAGAGCGTTAAGTCTCTGTTGTAAATGCAGATTTGCTACAGAAACTCTATAAAAAATATATTAAATTAAAAAAAAATAAAAAAAGAATATCTGCAAAAGGCAAATGTTTCTTTCATCTGTTCCTGTCTTCCTTATTATTTCAGTGTTGGATGTAGAAGAGTAAATAAATCTCATTTTATATCTGTGACACAATTCCCAGCTGTGGTTTCCTCAAGTCCTTCCAAAACAGATTTTGGCAACTTAAAATGATTTGGCAACATCATAGTCACAGAAAATATATTTTATTCCTGAAAGGATTATTCAAAGTTTAACTGCCTGTAAGAGCACCACATCCGCTGAGACTCTTAGAAACTGAACCCTGAGAGAACTGATTCTCTACTGCCTGTTGTACACCCCTCACACACATCAGGGAAATTTCCCCCAGTATCCTCCTTTGGAAACTCTCGGCTTTTTTTCTTTTCTTCCATCCTACAAAGCAATTATCTCAGTGAGAAAGAGAACTGGAAACCAATAGCTTGTCCAAGTCACTTGATGAAATGATGGAGAAAGAATGGGATTTCTGCAGTGGCTGTGGAGCACAGGCTTTGTGCTGCCGATGGGTATTGCTGCAATTTTCATGACTGGGACACTTGTTCATGGGAACCGTACTCAAACTCCATTTTCGAAGCCTCACTTAAGCTCAAGAGCCATAATTCAGACCTGAGTCTGGACCCTCCTATGCTGAACTCAAACCACTGCTATAGGGCAAAATCCATTAAAATCCTCGAACAGCTTTTCCGTTGAGACTGTGACACAAAAGTATTTCCATCTCAGTGTCTCCTGAATAACTACTATTTATTTTTACAATGTGCCTCCAGCATTTCCCACACACTTACCAGCTGAAGAGAGAAATCCTCAACCCCATCCTGAATTTATCATCACAACACCTGCTCTCTGTCAAAGCTCACTGAGGACCCCAAACAAACCATCGTCAATGGGCCTCCAACCACTTTGCAATTTTGTGTTGCTTTTCAGCATGCCAGGCATATCCCAAACAGTCTAACCCACAACCAGATGGTCAATACACAGGGGAAGACATCCACAGACTTTAAAAACAAACAAACAAACAAACAAACAAACAAATCAGAATTACCAGTATTTACTGTCTGGTTGTGTTGCAGCATTTAGGCCGGGACCTTAAAAAAAAAGCCTGAGAACACATTCTTAATGTAGGAACCCATTCCCAATCTAGAGATTTTTTTCTGCCAACAGGTCAAGTGAGTGGGGGTCAGAGCGGGGAATAAATCTAAAAAACACTTCCCCCCGCCCTGCTCCACAAATGCATTATTCATAAAAGCTGGGGATTTTTTTTATTACCTGGGGATTTCATTTTTATTATGTTCAAAGGATTGTTTCAGTGAGCACTCACTCCCCTGCAGGCAAATATGCATGGCTTTTTTACACTGCAGTATAAATTACAGTGAATATCTAAATAATACCGGCAAAACCTCAACAAAATCAAATAGCCAAAAACATTAGGAACAAATTGCCCTTGCACAATTTATTCCATTGTTTCGTGGAACTCCACAGAGAATCTGAGGCCCCTGGTACACTGGATCTAAATTGATTTATTCTTACTATCACAGGGGAAGTCCATACACTACTCCTTTGCATAAGTTATACCTACATTTAAAAAATCCTACACAAATGGCTATTTTTCCTTAATTCCTTAACGGAATGACTTCTACAAAGGGTGAGGGGCACTAAGATACATGTAGTTATTCTCATAAATCTGATTAGTGAAGACAAGGAATAACCACAGTTTAAGCAGAGAGAGAGAAAACAATGCTTTTTTTTTTTTTACTCTCAACAGACTATATTTCTGGTGCTACCTCTGCTTGTTGTAATCACACTTCCAGCCTGAATCACAAATACTCCAGTAATCTATCTTGTTCTGAACAGCCAAAATATTTATTTTTCTTTGACCTCCTACTAGGTGCATTCATGGGAAAACAAGCAGATTCTACTTGGGGCATGTCCATTTGTGCCTGTATCCCAGAAACCTGAAACCAGGCCAGCATTCTTCTGATTGAATAAAGCTGAGTTGTCTGGGTTAAATCTGTTGTCAATATGACTTGCTTATACAGTAAAATAGTTTCTTGTTAAGCAAGACAGAGATTTACTGTAGGCAAGATACAGACTTCAAATGCATCAGCATGGAAGGGAAGGATAGAAATGTATTAATTCTTCAAGAAACACCAGATAAAAGTACTGTATACCTTAGCAGGAAGCTCTTTTTCTATGAATAATCATGGTCTTGAGTCAACAGACTTTGCCTACTTAAGCTATTTCTTGCATCAGAATCCAATTATAGCAAAGCCTACAGAAAACAGGTTTGGCACACTTTAATATTTTGGTATTGATCTAATTTAGCTCTGGTTTCAATTACAATGGGGAGCATTTTATCAAGAGATAGACTTTGTTTGTTGGACTTTAAATTGCTTTTTTCCTTCTTGTCTCTGATCTCACTATCTGGGTATTTTTGCCATGATTATTGCTGCAGTTTTAGAGGTTTCACACGTTTTACTATGAACTTCTTTACAGGAAAGAAATCAAATCCAGCTTCTGTAAGGGAAAAGGAGTGAACTCAATACATTTAAAAACTGGGCTGGGGTTTCTGTAGCAACCATTCCACAGTGATGCAACTGAATTTGACATCAAAGAACAAGTGTGTCAAGTCATTCTGACAACTGAAATACTCGCTGTAAGAAGAATGCATACATGTATCTGGAAAAAAGACAGATTATCCTAGGTAAAAAAAGCATTTTATTTAGTAATATATGTATACCATATCATCCTACTTGAGGCATCTTTTCTCCCATCAACATGTATAACTTCCACAAAAATTAGCTGATGTTACGCACAGAAACTGAGAGGAGAATAGACCTCTTTATTTAGTTTTCAGATGTACGGAAGGATTATCTCATTTTCCATTTAATGACATACAGAAGATATATGGAAGTAATTTTCTTTCTTCCTGCTGAATTTGGCTTTAAACTCTGCAGCTTTACTTCTTACATTCATTGAAGGGAATGTCATCTCTACAACCCAAAATAGTTACATATATTTATAAACTATATCTAAGAAATTACGCCTGGTTAACAATATGCACTTTTCAGCTACAAAACCTAAAAGCCTGACAACAGGAAAATTTTGCTGCACTGTGGTCTCCCAAAGTACAAAACACATATGTTGATAATCTGGAATGTTTGCTGAATTACAGGGGGATTATGAAATCATAGCAGTGATTAGAATCATACACTGCTGAAGGCAGATAGCTGGAGTGTTGAAATTTCTATAAAGGAAGCTGTCAAATAGTAGGAAGCAATTTGCAATGATCCATAGCTTTGTGAATAAAATCACAAACCTAGTGCTCTGTTAGGCTCCACGAAGTGATAAAATTTGAATTCAGTGTTTATAACTCCAAAAAGAAGTCCATTTCATGTGCTGCCACAACTTCTAGGAAAACGTAAGACTTGACAGAGATAAAGGAACATTACAAACTCACTGTAACTGAAACAGAGTTGCTAGTGTTTCTTCAAATATGATAAGGTCTGACACTAAGGGAAGACTGCTTTTTAAAACTCCCTGTTCGTATTGCTAGATGTGAGATATAACTGCTCTGCCCAAAAGAGAAACATGCAGTGCATCCCTCTCCAGTCTGAGACACTGGAGACACAACAACCACAACTGTATTATTTTTTTGCTCAAGGTAGCATATACCTGCCACTTCCCTCTGGTGTAAAAGAAGAAAAATGCACCTGAAAATTGCAGCTTGTGCTCTTGGGACTATTTGTTGATGACTTTTACATGTAAATTTTCAAGCCCCTCCCCTGCCAGAATAGTCTTGAAACACAAAACAGTATAATTCAATTGCTGGCATCAAAGAAAAAAGCAACCAATACTCATTTTGTAGACAGTGGGAGCAGCCCAATGGTCTCACACAAACTTTTCATGTTAAAAGGATCAGCTGAATTTGGGGTGTATGTAAAAAAAAAGAAAAAAATGAAAACATTTAGAATACATTTAGAAAGGAACTCAGTTCAAAACAGATCAAGTTCTTTTCAAATGTCATTAAAATCAGAATAAAAATTTACTCAGGCTGCAATATGCCAAATGCCTTGTCAACTGCACTGAAAAAATTGATGCTCTACTGTATAAGCAGTGCACCTGTCCTTAAGGCTATGGTCCTTCCAATACAAATTCCTGTAATAACATGTCAGGTGAACATTAGCCCAAAAGAAAAAGCTTATTCTATTCACAGTGGTCATTTGTGCACAACCCAATCCCAACAGGATTCTGACAAGAGACATCACTTAATGATTCAAAGTTAGAGTTTCAGCGTTCCTGCCTCATGAATAAGGAGACACCTTTAAATTTGATCCCTAAACTGAAGAACTCGAGCTGCAACAGCCACGTCAGCATGCTCAAGGCTTCACCCAATAAGCAGTTATTTCCCTAGAGCAAGATAGCAGGCACTAGTTGTGGTTGGGGGAGCCAGGAAGAGGCCAGAAAACATGCTGCAGCCAAGGTTTCTAACTCCATTTTTCACTAATATATTCCAGCCCAGGCAGCAGCTTCTTTCCTGGCTGCCCAGCTTCTCTGGGCTGCAGTGAGTCAAGGTGGGCACTTCTCCCTGTGCCATTAGCAGGGGTTGATGAACCCTGCTGGAGTTCTGGAGCCTGTCCTGGCCCACATGGAATTACCCTGGCATCAGGAACGTGTTGTGGCACATTTATGCCCAATTTGGCCCACAAGCTCAGATCTGCAAGGGAGCTCAGGACAGACATATCTCAGCTCCTCCTAAAGTCTAGGATAAAAATCTCAGTGACTCCCCAGCACCCTTCTCCTCAACAAACTCACATGCGTTGAAACACCATTCATCTTGCTCACCTGAGGCTCTGAACTCTGCCACCTAAGGTATCCATTCTCTTTTTGAAGTTTGTTTGTTTTGAACAGCATGGGTTTAAACAAGGGCCAAGTGACCTGGAAAAAAACATAAATGTAAGGTCACTGTAATAAAAAAATGCTCTGTAGAGTTGGGACACCAAAAAGTTTAGTTGAACAAGCTTCGCAGAGGTGATCACAAAGCCCTTGAGTCCTCTGCCCTCTTACCATTGATTATCCCCCTTCTGCCTTAGCTTACCTAGCTAAGCTAGGTAGCAGCTTACTAGCTACTAGCAGCTTACTCTGCTGCTAGTGCCTTAGCTGGCAGAGGCAGGGTGACCGGGATGCAGACAGCCCCCCTCTCTCATCTCATCATCTAAAACATGGATGGTCAACTTGTGCAGGAAGAACTTCTGTGTCCAGCTAAAGAGTCAGCAGGCAAGAACACCAGAGAATATATTTGGGCTACACTACAGTACATTAAAACCATCACACTCCTAGCTTGTTTGTCTTTAGAAAGAGATAGAATACAACACATCTCCTCCTGAGCCCCTTGAAGCATTCATGTGAACTGGCCAGGATTCCCAATGCAGAAAAAAAAACATGCTGTGGCCTGGTTCAATTCCTGGACCACCAGTTGGCCATCCCACACGTGAAACATCAGACTCTTAGATCCTGTCATCTAGCTAGGATTTCCTGACCTCACTTTACATTAACTCCATCAGACTAAGGCCACCAGGTGCTTTCTGTACATTGAGATTTGTCCTGTCAGAGATACACCAAGGACTAACCTCCGGCAATAAACCAGGGCTATTAAAACAAGCATAAACATGGCCTCGATAAGCGTGTCCCAAATTATGTAAGGGAGAGTGGCTTGATGTCCTAAGTCAGTAGCTTTTTAACACTTCAGCAAGTGCTGGATACTAAGAGCCAGGATCCTGCAAGGTGTCAGGCAGACTCAGAGCTTCCCTGAACTGTGAAGGGGCATTCCCAGCACCTGGCTGGCTCCATTACAATTGGTGTGGTTGTACATGTACAAAGAAGGGAGAGACTTGCCAAGCTTCCCTTGTGTTCACGTTTATTGCTGCCATGCCCCAGGTAATACAAACGGCATGTAATTTGAGCATTTCTGTCCTTATTAGTTTATGTTCCATATGATTTCCTTTGCATAGCTGACATCCTGGGTAGCCTGAGGCCTGCTTCATGTGCAGACTTTATACTCATATAAATAACAGTGTGAGGTGAGTGGCTTTTTTATTTTAAAGCAATTCATTCAACACTGCTTCTCAGGCAGACCCAGCTACCAGGGTACCTTGTAGCACTGCAATGTATTCCTCCTCCTTCCACAGAGGAAAACGACACCATCATCTTCATGGGGCTGCAGCTGCGCAGGCTGGGGGTCTGCAGCCCCTGCTATCTGGGCACTTTAAAAAGCCACAGCTCTTGCATCATTAAATCCTTTTAAACTGCACGCCTGCAACCCCCACACCAAAATATGGCTGTGACATTTCCTTTTGTTTTCCGGGAGAAATCCTGTTGTGCCTCGAGGGGTGGGAGAAGCAGCTTTCAGAAGGCAGCTCCCTCAGCACAGTCCAGGCCCTCCATGGCCCCAGGCCCCACCACTGCCCCCAGGCCAGGCAGGGTCCCCGCCGCCCGTGCCCCGCTGGCCAGAGGCGCGCACCCGCCGGAAGGGGAAGGCCCTCATTGCACTCAATTGTTTTCCTGAATGCCTTTATGAACAACAGCAAAAGGAAATATTACAGCCTGGCCGGCAGCCAGGGGCCCGCTCGGTGCTGCAGCGTGGGGCTGGGAGCAGCCAAGGCAAACATGCTCCCAGCGTCACTGCGATTTTCGCCTGTGTTTCAAATTAACCACTGCCTTTCACAAAGGGCTCTTGGGCCCCTGCTGCCAGACTTGGGGGGACATGGCCCTCTTGTTTTTAACGTGGCTGGTTACTTACAGCACTGCTGCCCTGTGTACCTCGGCAGGCCGAGGCACGCTCATGGAGGGGCACGCAGAGCACGGCCCCAGGGCGGCAGGGCCACAGACACCAGCCCGGGGGCAGCTGGGGAAACTGTTTGCCCCTCAGAGCTGCCACAGTGCTTTCTGCCCAGGTATGCATTGTTTCACTTTGAACAAAAACCAATCTGCAGCCTGGGAGGTAGGAGAAGAAAAGCAGTTCCCCCTCCCAGAAGTGTGGTGTGGTTGCAGGAGAGAGGACCCCAGGGCACACCGAGCTATGCCTGAAGGCTCCACCATGAATCCTATCACCCAGCTCCAGCAGAATCAAGTCCTGGTAAAGCCTGGCAACAAGTCTGGCCTCCCACAGCAGCCACCGGCTCTTAGTGCCAGGAAGAGGAGAAGGACAAGCCAGGGGTCCCACTGTCACCTGGGCTGCCTCTGCCCACTCACCCTCTGCCTACCACTCCCTGGCAGCCACGAAGAGTAAGGCTCCAGGGTGCCCCCTCCGACACCCAAAACAGACGTGTCCTGGCCAACAGCCGGCTGCCCATGGGGCGAAACCGGGCTAGGATTTCACCTCTTGAGATGTGCACGGTGGGAGCACATGTGAAAGCAGTTAACTGTGGAGCTATTTGGTCACAGGAATTTACATGCTCAGCTGCTGAAGCAGGAGGTTATATGGTTAACTGGAGATGTTCAATAGATTTGTAGCAATGGGTGGTGGGGCTTTTAAGTGCGGCAATCCGTTTAGCTCCAGACTGAGAAACACACAGTGAGTTTGCATCTTTAAACCCATTAAATTCAGAGCAAGGGCAATAGGGTAAAATCCGGTGCAGGGCAGAGGCAGGACCAGCCATGCTTTGCTCTCAAATCCAACCATTGGTTGGATTGGAGTGGCGCACAGGACCCCAGCTGACACACTGCCAGGAGATCAGTTCCTCCCACCATAATTTTCCAAGCTCCACAGGCAAAGCTTGGGAATCACCATTTTACAAGCGTCAATAACTTGCAAGACATTCTTTAAGTTCTACCAGCAACCTGTTTTGAGTTTGCAAGAGGGTCTGTCACAGAGAGAGCTCTTTAAAAAGTAAAAATTAGGGGGATCAAGAGAAGAAAATAAATACTGCTGACCTAGCATTCCATTCCTGGGGTGATACACAGACAAATCGGGCATTTCCTACAACCCTTTGCAAACATTGCTTCTTTGGAGGCGGGATGGATGGACCAGTGGACTGGGGCTCAAGACACCTGGACTTCATTCCCAGCTGTGTCACTTATCTGCTTAGGATATCGCTGTAAAATGACACTGAAGTCCTCAAAATCTATGGATGAGAAGTGCCGCACAGGAACTAGGCTCTTTTGCCATCTTCCCAGAGCACTGACATGCAATCCCGTGTCCCAGTTGGCATTTCTGTCACAGCTTGCTTACACTCCTAATCCTACAAAGAGTTCTCTGTAAAAGGGGCTTCTAATAGAGCAGTTTTGTTTGCAAGAAATGAGTCTGAAAGAGATGTGTGAAGCCAGAAGCATACTTCTACCTGGATTTTTTATAGAGTTAAGATCCATGTAACAAACTAAAATCCACAATAATTTAATTAAAATTAAAATCCACAGGACCAAGAGACCATTCCAGACATACACTCTGCAGCATTGACATTATTGCTTAGATTTCTAAAGTCCTATTCACAACTGCAGCAAAAGAAAAAAAAAAAGAAAAAGAAAAAAACCCAACACACCAAACTGTAGGTGATAACTAGAACTGTTCAGACAGACAAAAGTACCAGTCAGATTCAATTTCTGTAGACCACTAGGATTTTTATGCCATTAAGAGCAGTATCCATATGCTGTAACTCTGGTTTTCCCTATTCTCAGGTAAAAGCTTCACAGAAACCAAAATAAGGAAGAATCTGTTCAATCTTGCCATGTGTTATGTGCTAGAGGACACCTGTTTTCAAGTAAATCCTTAGCCAGTGAATTGATGGGCCATATACTGCAGGACTGAGGCCTACATTTTAAAACCTTTAAGGGATACTTAATTAAGCTTTATCATCAGGAGAGGATCAGTCTAACACCTGAATCTCCCAGGAGCCATATACATGATCTATCTGTTCAAAGGCTTCAAATCCCATCCAGTCTAAGAAACAGAGCCTTGGACAAGCTGCAAGACATATATCTTACAGTGATGTTTGTAAAGTGCCCATTGCTAAGCTCTCTAAATACTGAGTTTCAAAAAGATCACTCAGAAAAACCTAAGAATCACACTTATCTAAGCCAGCGATACCAAATCCTTCATGAGGTCTACCAGAGTGGAATAAGCAAACTCTTTTGTGACAAAAACTTCTTTTTTTTCTGAAACTAATTCAAGTTTTTCACAGGTTTAGGAAGTGCAGTTCTGGCCAAGGTAGATAAGTGGCCAAAAGAGCAATGAAGGGCTATGTATACAAATATCTTGCATTGTAGATAATTTTATCTATTTGAAAAAAAGTTATTTATTACCTGAATATCACCAGCATGTACAGACTGGATCTGACTAAATCACTTGATGATTTTTTTTCCATGTCTGCAAGTTGTCCACACATTGCAAAATTCTCAGATGTATCATGAAAGACCGTATAGGACTACATCTGAAACAGCAAAAAGTCAAAGAAAATGTCAGATATGTATCTTCAGCTGCAACTCCTTCACTGTAAGAGAGGACAGGTGCACCACTCACATCTTGTTGGTAAGTTAAATGAGCCTTTCATTCAAAAGCAAACTTTAAGACTGCTTGGCTCACAGAACACAGATAACACAGATTCTGAAATATATAGATTTACTGGTAAAATTCTGAGTCACAAGTACTTTTTATATAAGTGTCTGTCCTGGTGGCATTTGAAGAAACAAATACAAAGAAGCTCACACACTGTAGGAATAGAAATGTGTTCAGTTCCTTGTTTTGGCACTGTACAGGCATTTGCCAAAGAATATACTCACATGTGAGGGTCAGTATCTGGAACCTGTTAGATCTGCAGCTCCGAAGCTGGAAACAGCACCAAGCACCAGGAATTCGCCTTCCAGAGCACATCCTCAAGATGGGCTGCTCCTCTGCTGAATTTCCAATGCCTCCCAATGCAGGGCTGGCCACTATCGGTCAGCCTGAGATCTGAGGCTCCAAGAGGCATTGAGATCACGTTCCAAAGATAGCCATATGCCAGATGCAAGATTATATTCTTTAGCAAAGCTGCAGCAATTCAGCAAAAATGCATGTAATTCCAAACATTTCAGACTCAACAGATCTGTGTTTGTGGACCTTGGCGTCACTGGAACATTTCCAGACAGTCCCACTGCCGACGGCTCTGCTCATCCTAAATCTCTGGGTGGTACTATACCTCTGACACATAGGTACACACAAGATAAAGAGAGCACATTGGAATGAGGTTAGGTTATGGCTCAAAGCTTCAGCAGCATGAATGACAGAAGCGAATTATTAGATCAGACCTGGATCCAGGCGTGATGTTCAGCAGGTCCTGGCTGACACGTCGTACTGAGAAGTGCTAATAGGCACAGGCAGATGGAAGGCAGGGAGAAGAGGGAACTAGCAGACTCCCTTGTAAATTCATCCTTGGTGAGGTCATGAAGAAATCACCAAGGCCATCCCTGCTTGTGGCATATCTAGACACGTCTAAAATAAGATGATATGAAAAATGCTAAGATAGGAGTTTATGTTTTATTTGGAGAGTAGTTACTTTTAAAAACAAAATAAGCAGGCAAAGGGCCCTGTGGATCTGCTGATCAGCTCTGGCTATCAAAATAAAAATGAGCTGTGGATGTTTCCACCTTAGATTAAGAAATATCTTTACCTTGAGGCATCAGTGCTCAGCCCCAATAGGGCATTTCAAGTCTCCCCTTAACTACCAGTATGACAAGGAAGAGGTACTCATGAGAACAGTTTGTTTTGTTTTGTTTTGTTTTACATCCCAGTAATGCAGCAAACTATGTAATCTTTAATCAGGTAGGAGCACAGACTTTATTTCTGCACATCATGGTAGAATGTGGTACAGTAAAAGTAAATGCTCCTGCTTTATTCTGAAATGACAATCTGGACCTCATTTAAGAAGACAGTAAAACATTATTAAAGAAATAAATTTTAAAAGATCATGAAGTAACCCTGCCTCTTGTCTACTAGAAGAAAAAAAAGGCTGCATGTTACATTGCAGATAGTATTTCATCTAATAAAAAGCTTTGTTGTTAGCCCGCAAATACAGAGAATGTCATGGAGAAACAATTTGTTTGGCTTGCCAAAACTGGTAGCAAGGAATAGAAGGAAGAAGAATGAGTTGTTAAACAGTTGGTTTGCTTCTGTCATTGCAGGAAGGGAAGAATTGCCCAAGTCAGGGATATTTCCTGGTATGGCACAAGGACTTTGATAGTCAACTGGTAATACATTTACCAGCTATCTAGTTTTCCCAGAAGTGTCCTGACCTGAGCTGACTCATCTGTGTCCCAGGAGGATGACTAATGATTCTGATTTATTACACTGTGGCCTGCTGGCCATTTCAGCTCTGTTTACATTGGTGCCAGTACAGTATTTTACACAGAGAAAACTAGGTTCTATATAGGCACAGTTATTTAAACTAGATTCAAAAACAAGAAGAATTTGTCACCGAGCATTCACAAAATTGAAATAAGTACAAAATGACACTCCAGGCAACATTAGGGAAAAAAGCTGAAGCTTTAAAGGGCAGGCTAATAAACTAATTAAGCCTGAAGTTAGTTGATAATTGTAGGCATCTTCCAATGAAATTACAAAATCCTGAGGACTGCATGTAACCTACAAAAACCCCACATGTTTATTTTTTACAAGGAAGTAGTGGAGCACTGTGTTATGGGAAACAATCTCAGTCCTATTAAATTAATAGCTCTTAGTGTTGAACATACTAGAAGCCAAGCTGTAGTATACAACAAAAAAAAGCCTCTTCAAGAAGCCAACTAATAGTTTGGGCCCATATGCCTTCAGTTGTGCCAAGACCTTGTTCTAAATGAAGAACAAAACCTTGTTCTAAATGAACTCCAAAAGAACATACTTGAGATGGGCATCAGTGCCCGTATGTTGTTTTCGTGTGATACTGTTATCACCTGCAAGCAGCAGTCAAGGAAACCTCCATTCATGAGACTAAAGTACACTAAGCAAAAGACTCAGCAAAGCATGAAAAAAGAAGTATAACATAGCTGACAAAGAGCATTTTCCATAAGCAATCTAAAATCCATGTGCTCAGTTATACATCAGTACCTCACTAACTACAATAGTTTGGCTATTCTCACTAGTATTACACTTGATATTCCACACTATTTGTATCTTACTGATTTCCACATAAATTGTGCTTATTTTGTTTTATTTTGCTTGCTTTGGAAGCTCAGCTTGGGATCTGAGAATCACTCTGGCAAATTTCTTTCTCTGTCTCAACCCATAAAAAACATTTGTGGGACAAATAAAGACATTGATTACATCTCTTTACTGGACTGCCATACTGCCAGGTTTTCTGCCCCAGAATTTTGTCTAGAAATGGAAGGTAGAAGATTTTACTTGCCGATAACTACTCTACTGCCCATTCACAACACATGCACAAATTGTTCTTCTGAACTGGCTGTGAGCCCAAGGTGGAGGAGTAACACAGTAACTCCTCCACCTTGTAACACAGTAACACGGGAGTAACTCTGCTCCTGCCCTGGCCCACCAGGATGAGAAGGGTTGTGGGAAGATGAAGAGTGGGAGAGGCAGAGAAGAGCTTTGAGTTTCTGCGGGTGGAAGAATAGTGAGAGGTGGGCATAGAGAGGTCTTTGGAGCAGAATAAGTTGAGGTCAACATGGGCAGGTTTTGCTGAGGCACGTCTAACCAACCACCTGGTTAGGTGGGTGATCGGTGCACATGCACAAGACTGTCCAGCAAAGTCCTTTCACACATCACTGAAAAGCCCCTTCACACACCAAGTCTGATTCTCTCTTCCCACCATACCACATCCCATCAGAAATACAGCAAAGTACCTCCACACCTGTATGCTATACTCTTGGTAACTCGCAAGCAATCTCAGGCCAACACTTGTGTAACCAAGTGAGACTTTATGTACAGTTCTGTGGAAGTTGCACAAAATGGCACCGAATATACCACATTCTTTCTCAAAGCCAGGGTCTGAACACTCCCTACAGAATTAATAAGTAGTAGAAATGTCACTGTCATGAAAATCAGCAAGTTTACAATAGAAAGATGAGATATACTGGATTAAGAGCATCACTTCTCAGAGAAGCACAACTTAACCCAATAGTAAAAATTCCTTCAAGCTTGTGGGAGGTGTAACAAATACTACAGACAGAAGGGCACAGCACAGGCAAACACTGACTCCTCTGGGTAGTCATGCATTTCAAATACAAAGTATTGTGGAGCTAATTCTTTGCTCCCTTTGAACGTATCAGTCAGAATTTCTCTCAAAATCATCTGAGTAGGAGTTCTTAAAATTTGCTCTCTGAATTTGTCCTAGAGAAGAAAAAGAATTTCAGGGATAAAAATCTTCCTCAAAAATTGGAACAATAAAGAGTAATAGCACCAAATCCTTATCCTAACCTGAAGCCAAGGGTTTTTATTTTATTTTATACTTGTTTCTTTGAGGTTGGCAAGGAATTTCTTACCTTTTTTTTTTTCTTGTTCATTTTTGTGCATCTCTGCACTTTCTGGTTCTGGCTGACGGCTACTACATACTTCTAGAAAGGCTTCTTTCCTCATCCCACCTCTTATTTCTAGCCAAAATAGAAGCAGGAATTTTCAAGCCTAACGAAATCAGAACAAAAGGTTTTTTTCTTACACTGATCAGCACTTTATGTTCTTCAAACAATCAAACTTCTTACACAATGTTTATTGATACTTGCATAGTCCGAAAACCTCACAAAACCAGCAATTTTTCCTAGCAGATCTCTTGTTTATAATTAATATTTAAAGAGAGCAACAAATTGCTTATTTAAAGAATGTGCCCAAAATTTGTAACCTTAGAGTCATTTTTGAGAGATCTGGATTGCTTATAGTGGCTTTCATGTGAAAAAAAATATTGATGCAAACAAATGTCTGCCAGACACACCTTTTATTACACTGAACTTTGTATTATTAGTGATGTCTCTAATAGACTTATTCAGTCACTGATAAAAAATATTTTGTATTTTCTCAACTTGCTCTCATGAAATGGTCTTTTCAAGTGGATCTGTCATTGTGGTTTCCTGGATTTCTTCAGCCTTGTTGGAAAGCTTGTAAATTCCCATGGCTGATAGTAAGCTAAGGAAGGAAATAAAAAATAGTAAATACCACTTCAGTGGTGTAAGCCCTTTTCTGCTCTTTTTTGGCTGAGAGTGCATTTTAGAAGATTATCATCAGCTTTTACACAAACTTCAAAACAGTTCCAGCTGTGAATCCACCCATGTGCCCATTTTGCACCCTCAATTAAACTCCATTCCACCAAATCAGTCTTCACTAAAGATATATACTGGTAGACTAACTTTTGGCTGAATTAAGTGGGTCTGGGATACTAGTTTATTTTACAGGAGCACTTGACAATATCAATACAACAAACGGATGAAGCAACAGGAAGGAAAATCACTTTTTAATATCATATTACTTCCTACAGCTACAGAGTAGAATGTGTGAAAGAAAGAATAAAATATAAATCAGATGATCTATTTCCAGATGCACTGACTAGATATTTAATATCTGTTATTTTTAATTTTTTTTTTATTGTAGATGTTTTAAACACTGAAAAACAAAATGCCCCCTTTTTTTTCCCACTACACAGAGGAGTGTCTACAGATTGATAATAACAGAGTGCTGAATGCTTTCTCAAGTTATGCCTCTTTCTGCACTCAGGTCACGTACTACAATGTCTTGGGCTACTTAGTATTTATATTGTTGCAGATGAGATCGGAATGCAGCCCAGCACAGTTGCAGAGAGCATGAAATACACAAGAAGGACTATTAGTTACTAAGTCCAGTTTTAATTTTTAGAGCACCTAAATGTCTCATATGTTGTAAAGAATCCCATGACTCCTGGAGAACATGAATAATAGTGAAAGGATCATGGCCTCTGAACAGAAGATCTCAGATTTTGCTGCAGTTGTTCCAAGAGAAGATGTAGGAATAAATTCTGACTAGCGTGATGCTGTTAGAGGAATATTGACACTGATTTGACCCGGTAACAGCACTCAGAGCTGATGAAGAGATTTAAATGGTGCAGCCTGGTGAGGGGTTCAAAAGTCAGAAGTCATAACCCAAAATAATTGCGTATACAGGAAATTCAAACTATTTCACTCAGGGTCAGAATAATGAACTCATGGAATTGGTTGCCAAGTAAGAACATGGAAACAAGTACTGCAGTCTAAGTGGCTTGGAGACATCTTGGCACTTTTATGGAGAGAGAAGGGATTAAAGGATATAGTGACAAAACAGAAAACTGGGGGTTAAGAGAAACTTAAGGGGGGACAAGCCTGTGAGGTCAAGTGGCATTTTCCTTTCCAGACATTTCTTTTATGTCATTCTTCCCAAAGACATCATGTCAGATTGAATAAACAATCACTAAAGCGTAGATGAAGAATGGACTTCTACTGGATTGAAACAGGGATGAAGCAGCACTATCTTTTCCTCTGCTCCATAATAAAAGTAACTGCTAACAAACAGGAATAGACTTCTTTATCTGTATACAATTCCATGCATTTGACCCACTCAATCTAATGTAGCACATCAGGTTTTCTCATATCAGCCTCTTCCTGTAACCTTATCTTCTCCAGTCCATCAGAATACCACAACTGACCAGATTAAAAAAATTAAACTGATACAGCTTAATGTCAGAACACAACACAGCTGTCTAACGTACACTTCATTGATTACACACTTCTTAAAGGCCAGTAGTATTTCTATACCACCCAAGACATTTGCAATATTAGCAATGGCATGTCACATCCAATTACAGGAAGCACATGGAGCTACTGTATCATTGTTTTAAGTGACAAAGCACTAATAAAAACACTATTTTGGACATTTTTACCCTGTTGTCTTTTTAGAAGAAAACCTGTTCCCATTAAGAGGTTGATGAAAACAGATCATCAACAGAAAATCAGATGAAAAACCATTTTAATTGGAAGCTAAATACCCGTATAAAAAAATTGTGTAAAACAAGGTGCATTTTTAACTTAACATATTGGATATTGAAGCAAGACTGTAGTAAAAATTCTTACTATTTGACTCTCCCAGAAATTTTTCCAAGTGAATTAATTCTTTTACATTTTAGCTGCTTTTCTTTGCCTCCTGCATAAGTTGACACAAGCTGCAACACTTGAGGCGCATAAAGACTTTTCTAACCAGCTTTGTAATGGTCTGTCCACCTGGACACGTGGGATACATTCTGTGACAGTAGCTTACCGCATTGTGCTCTCTCCCAGTTGGTTGAGTTGGGGTCTAATTTCTTGGTCTCCAACATAACTGCAAAAATAAGATCCAAGAAGGAGAGTAGGTAGATTATGTCAGGGGTCGGGGTTGATGTTTATCTCAGAATTATGAGAACACTGATAAAACTACCTTGGAAGCTAACTTTTTTCAACAGCATAAACCAAATCACATTTTCCAGAGATGGGTCCACCTGAATACATATAATCATATAATCACCCATCCATCTATCACACCAGAAGGTGTGGGGGGAATCCCTTTGTTAACACTCTGTGAAACACACATTTGTGTCCCAGCAGACTCAATAATGCTAAACTGGGCTGTCTCTAAATCTTGCTTGCCGACAGGCTTCTCACAGGCAGAGGCACTGAATAGACTTGGTACTTTTCTAATGCTGAGGAAAGTCCCTAAGTGTGCCTGATACGTGGCAGCAGCCTGTCAGGCCGGACGGACAGAGGTCCTTCAAGAAATACAGGAGCTTGAGTGGGAGCTGATTCAGATCAGAAATGAATCAAAGCAAGAGAGCATGGGGCAGGCTTGCATTCAAGCAAGGGGATTTGTCCAGACATAAGAAAGAAATTCAATAGTTTTCTGAATCGCAGGGGGTCTAACTGCAGCAAATCTTTGACCTTTTGGAGCATTGCAATCACTTTACCAGAGGTCCGGTCATTTTTACAAAAGGCATAAAAAAGATTGAGTCTCATGCATTTTGCATAGGAACCAGTTTTGTTAGCTCAGATCCTGGGATGTGGCATTAAAGAACATTCCTCTGACTCTACCCACAGAGACAGCTCTGTAACAGCAATTTCCAAAAACCCCTTCAGCTTTCAGCTACCACTAAAAACTGATGTCAAAATCTTTGCAAACTGTCTTATTAAAACAGGCAAATGTTTGTTTTTCCTCTCTCATCTTCTTAAAAACATTACAGAGTCACACTTTCTTTAAACATATCTGAGCTGCCCTAGAATTTCAGCTAACCTACATTTAGTTCTACCCAGTGTCAGTGTACCCCTACCTGATCCTCCAAACCCCATTGCACTATATAGAATGCCTTCAAAATTTAGATAACTTTCATGTAATAGAGAAACTTGATATTTTGGGACTGATAAAAAGATAATTCATATTTTAATTATAATGATTTACCCCATGTAAAGCTTACCCCTTACAGCATAAAATTATTTTCTTAGATTTGAATTTTGTTTTGTTAAGCCTAGTTTGGATACTAATTTAATCTACAATTAAATTCAATATTCTGAGATTTTAGGGCAATGAAGCTCCCCCTTAATTGAAAAGAACAATTAATTATAGCTTAGTATTCGATTAGAAGCTATGTGTTAGTAATATTTTGTATTCTGAGAGACAACGGTTATACAGACAGGAACATATTTGTGGATGGATACTTCATAAAAGTAGATGCAAGGCAGAGTTCACCTGTCTAGAACTCTACAGTCCTGATTCTAAAAAAAAAAACATCACGCAGACACCCAGGCAGGGATTCAGTAACTTGAAGAAGGCAAAGTAAGATCTCCATTTCCTTCAACTAGTGTGATTGGGAGCAGCACATGGATCACAGACCCCCCCCACATCCCACAGGTTATCTGTCTGACAGCCATAATGCTGGCATACATGCAACAGGCAGGATGCACAGCATACTGCTCCATATGCACTTTTCATATACACACACACACACAGAGCCTGTCCAGGACGCGGGGTACATGGGATTTCCCATGCCTGGGTAGCCACATGGGCAGCATCTGCTCAGGGCTCATCACAGCGCAAGCAAATGTGTTTTGTGTCCTACTGCTGCATAGGCTCGTTCCTATGCATCCGTTTTGCCATTTTGGTCCAAGATTTTGTCTGCTCTGTAGATGTATTTCTTTAATGGAACAAGTCTCAGAAGCATTTGTCTATGAACAAGATCAGTGCTCAGGCAAAACAAGTTACTATCTTCTCTGAATCCTCCCATACCATTGCTATGTTAAAGTAACTTGTAACAAAGGATTTGAAGCTCATTACTCATTAGTGGACGTCATTCAGATTTCAACTTCTATCTGGTTCCGTTAATTACATGTCAACTTTTTTTTTTCTCCTTTTCCAACAGAAAAATAAGGTGCTGCCACTGGCAGTCTGCCCGAAAGGTTCAAATGTCAGGGCAGTGATTTTGAATGGAGTGGATTTGACTCAACCAATGCAAGAATAAAAATAGCTATTAGAGATTCCCTGACAAGTTGCTGTGACAGAGAAAAAGCTTAGAACTGCTTTCACCCACCTGCCTGTATGACTTTGGCTCTGTCCTGAATGGTACAGCACTACATGCAACACCAGAGAATAAAAAACTTGGCCTAAAATCTCTGTGGCTGCTTCTAAGGACTAGGTGTTCCTCCTTTACTTTCTCAGGCAAGGGACTGACAAGGGAGTACCACAGCCTCACCTTGGCCAACACAATGCACAAAGGGGCTGAGTGCGGTGGCCACAGCCAGCGGGACGTGATACTCCCACATCAGGAAGGAAGTCCAGAAAGGACAGTTCTGCAATTACAAGGAAAAACTGCAATTTAGATATAGATGCTGCACCAAAGTGTGGGGATCAGGGCAGGGCTTGCATCAAGCTTCCATTGGACAAGTTGTCCCCTGTAAGAGCACACAACAGTGACTCAAGCTTCTGACAACTCAGCCATGTATCTGATTTCAGTACCTCACTGATGCTTCAATGCACCTTCTATATTTATCTTCTACATGACTTCAACAGCTCTTTCTTGTCTACATTACATAAAAATAAATTTTAAACACAGGAATGATTCTGCACTGAATAGTTAACACTACTTCACCACTTCTGGTTTGCTTCTTCTGGCTGTCAATAAAGATCTGAAGATGGCACTGCTTCTTATCCCTCCTGAAGGCTCAGAGACACAGCAGGAAAGCAAGCAAAACCACAAAAAAAAAAATTAAAAGAAGAAAGAAAGGAACTTCAAATGCTGAGAATATGCAGAGACCAAAGAGAATGCTATATAGCCCAGCCAACTCAATATCATGCAACTTCAAGACATATATTCTCCCATACACAGAAATAAATGTCCCATGGCATTTCACTATAACACCATTTAAGAAAAGTACAGCTGAGGAAGTTACCCCCAGGGGGCAATTCCCCTCTTAAATGTGTTCACATTTTTTAGCTTCTCTTTTGTCTGAAAATGTATGAGGACAACATACAGCCTGACCTGACTCCAAAGAGATCACGATTTGCAACATGTCAGTTGGCTACTTCTGATGAGCAGGACAGAAAGGGTGAGGGAGCTTTCTCCCCAACTCTTCTGGTATGGTGGGCATACAGCCTGTGAGGACTTGCTAGCACAAACCTCCATTCAGGTATAGCAGATGGTCCAGAATGAAGAGGATCACAAGGACAAGGCTACTTTGCTTTGCCTCTTTGGATCTCACCTTCCCTACTGTATAACAAGAAGGGCCATCCTGACCTTCCCTGTAAAGCACTTAAAGAGCTACAAATTAGAAATTGTAAACAAGAATTAGCCATCATTATTCAATGAGGATTCAGCAAAAAGGTGAAATCAGGGTTATAGAGATAAATGAGATGACTTTAAAATTCTTGGAGAAGACTGCCCCAGGAGAGATATTTGAAATAAGTAGCTCAGTACTCTTTCCCTCATCCCTCAGGGACAATGGCATCAGGAGGTAGGAAAGATGCTGATTCCTCCTCAGACCTGCATGTCTTCACCATAGCAACTGGTAACTAAATATTCTTGAATTAAAACCAGACCGGGACAGGTATGTCTCAATAAACCCAATATAGTCATGCTTTTTGGCCATTTTATTAGTTGTTTCAGAATTCCTTAATACCATCACTTACAGGCTGCCTGAGATCTTTAAATAAGCAGTTTGGAAAAGCACCACAAAAATAGGAACTTTAAATAGTTTAAAGGTTTCCTCAGAAAAGTATCTAGCCACATGAGACCAGCCCATGTGTCCAGAACTGTCACATGTATAAAGAAGATCCTTTAAACATTGAAAAACTGTGTCCTGTCTTCCTCCATTATGCTTTTTATTGACCTTTTATGGCTGCCTTCCTCTATTTATATGTATCTGTTTTCCATTTACCATTCTCAAAAACTCTTTCCCCATCAATGTTTTCAGTTCTCCTGCTATCCTTCAAGACTTCTGCTCTAGCCAAACTGTCATGCTAACCTGGCTTCTCTGAAGGCACTGCCTGCAGCTAATTCTGTACAGAAAAGCCACCAGCCTGGAAAAGCAGCAGGGAAGGTTCAATTAAAGGCACTACAGAAGACATGCTTCCCGTGCGAACTCTCTCCTGCTCTCCAATGACATATCAAGCCTCCTTGATCACTCCTACAGATAACAGCAAAAACAACAAATGACACAAGAGAAACAACTTGTCAAAATAGATGATGACCTGTGCCACCAATTTCCCTATTAAAAGAATGTTTTTGTTGCTTACTGGCACTTATTTTCCGCTAGGGACATATCAAGGCTCAAAATTCTCAATCTGTTTCTATTGTCAGGCAAGAGATCGCTCTTTTAACTTTTATTTCTGTGGTGGGATACAAGATTAAACACATTAATGACCAAAATCCTGAAAGAAAAAAAATTGCTGCTGAATATTCCCAAGACGTTTTATTTACACCTCTTCCTCCCAAAATGTGTTTTTGCTTGGATGTCTTTGGGTATCTTCAGGCTTTTCTGGGGTCTTTCTCTGCTCTTCTTTTTTTCCCCAAGCATAACCAAACTACACAAGGAGAGAAGCATCATACTGTTCCCATAAAAATGAAAGCCCCAGAAAAGCAGTATGTTTAACACCTTTCAATCAATCTAAAGAGATTGAGAAGATGAGGAAAGAGAATTCTCTACCAGTGCATATTGTTGTGGTATAAGAAAAATCACCTAATGACTGCTAATGTTTAAGGCTTACTTGCTTTGGTTACAGGCTTATGCCACTGCTAACCCAACACAATCTGAATTAAATTCCAGGTAAAATGGTCAGAATTCTTCTGCACCCTTACATGGTCTTACTCTCCCAAAGGAGACAGCCTCTGTCTACTTGTCCATGCACAGATTCCCTGTACTTGGCTCTGTACACAAAGTCTTAAGAAAGTCATTTCAGAAGCAGTGTTCTAGATTTCTTAAACAAACAGTATACATTGGAATAGTTACTGCCAAGGATTAAAATAATGCCTATGTGATTTTTTCCAGGCACTCAACAATACCGAATTTTTTTAATCCAACAGCCTTTCATGTGACACTTTTATATAAAAATGTTTACAGGAAATAGCAAGCTTTCCTTCTGTTCTTCAGGTTACATGTACCCCCATAAAATGCAAATGCTGAGTGAAGTCATTGAACTACCTGACACTTAAAAATGAACACCCTGCTCAAGATCAAATGGTGGCTCCCAGCAGCTAAACGTATATTTCAAACACTGGATAACTGATTTTCTTCCTGGCCTCCAACAGCCACTTTTAATGGGGGCTTACACAGTGAATCTTTATTAGCAAAGACCGTGGGCACCAGGGGGTCAAACAAAGGTGGTTTCCATTTGCACTTGCGCAGTGTGATGCCCAAGCCTTCACCTTTGTGCAGACTTTTAAAACTTGAAATGGGGACTGGGGACTGTCACAGAGACATATCAAGGAACACACAGTCCTGTAGCGTGAAAGAGTCTACATGCTTTCTACCAGACCTGTAAGAAAGCTGGCAACAGCAACAGCTGCTGGGGAGCGCCAGCCAAGAAAACAGAATCCACTTCTTCAATGGCTTTTGCAAAGAAATTAAAATGTTTCAAATCAGAGAATTTATGGGATTCTCTCATCTTAACACTTCAATAATGAAGTAAAAATGTCTATCGCATTCAGTTTCCCCTTTCTCACATCTTCCCTCCAAAGTCTTAGGAGGAGTGTTTTTCCACAAAAGTGAAAACCAAAAAAGCCAGAAAGTCAAACCCAATTCACAAGTAAGGCCGTCACTAGCAGCACATACAGAGAGAGGCACAGTGAGCCTCTGGCTCAACAAACATGAAGTTCCCAAAGCTGAACTCAATGGGGCATTGGCTGGTCAGGCCCATAGTTTTGTGGTAGATGTTTAGATTTCCTCCTGTGCTGGGTAAAAGATGACACAAGGTCCTGCAGATGAGTGGGAGCAACTCATAAGAAAGCAGCAATGCTTTCCTAAAAAGCACCCTTCCAAAGAGGGGCCTACATTTTCCTCTCATTCTTGGTAGAAAGGTCTTGCCAAGGTTGTGCTTCCCCTCCCTCTGTCCTTCCTTGCACGTGGGACTTTTTTAATTCAGTAATTCTACCATAGTCATCTTTCCTCACATTGAAGAAAAACATCTAACCCGTCAGCACACTGACTGTCATCACTTGAGAGAACAATGAACAAGAGCAACATGTGATGTGCAGTGCTACTTGGCCAACGGATGGGAAGGCTACGTGTCCTCGGGCTACGTTGGCTGCCCAAGGTGCGCTGTGAGTGTGCATTTTCCCTCATAGCTACCCCACCAACAGCCACAACACTGCAGCTCACCGTGCCAGGAACACAGGGATACAACTGTTTGTGGGACAGCGTGTGTACCGGCTGTGTGACATGACACGAGCTAAAAACGCTGGGACGGGAACAATCTGTTGGGGCAGGAATTTCTTACACATCCATTGCTAGAGGAGGAAATCCATCACCAAGCTACGCATTGGGTACAAAGAAGCTGCCAGCTTTCCTCATGTCTGCTCCTTCGCTGCCAACTGTGGGAAGAAGAGCGGTGGCTACTAAAGAAGAGGGGCTTAATATTTTGCCACATTCCTTGTCATGTTTTTTCCCCCCTAAGGCCTTATCCCAGTTACTACGGAAGTAAATTGGCAGTTCAGAAATGCTGGCAGTTAGAAGTCCTATTGCTGTAGGGCTGCTTTGTTTCTCAGAGTAAATAGTATACTTTGCGTTTATAGTCAGAGCTACAGTAAGCCACAAAAGCTTCACTTTCAGTCTTGCAGCTGCAAGGGCAGATACCCCACATCTGTGCAGAGGTGACTTTCCAGAGGGGACGCTGAAGTGCCTGCTGTCATGTCTCCCTGCACACACCCAGGGAAAATACAAGGTTTCCAGGCTGCTGGGACATAGCCTAGCGATTTTGCACAACATATCCCATTGACCAGCAGTATGAAGAATTAGACATTTTAACATGTCAGAATTTATCCAAAGAAAATTATGTTAATTTTAAATACCTTGTTCCAAACCTTTCCAAGGTCAGAAGCCAGTTGAGCCAGGCTCCAGCCTGGATTCCTGCTTCAGAGTTGATCCTAAAACTTGAGGTTCAAAAACAAATTAAAACCCACCAACAATACATTTTTCCACAAACCAGAAACTGTTTTCCACCACCTTGGAATGTGTTTCATTGAATGCAAAAATGAGAATCTTGGCAAACACACCAGAACTTTATCACTTTTTTTTTTTTCCAGAGCTGTCCTGCAATATTTATTACCTGCATAGGATGAGCATAGTGGAATTCATTCTAACGTTTCATTCAGAAAAGAGTTCATGAGAAAGTAAAAACATGTTTTTTAATGAGTAGAACCAAAAGAAACATAATTGAGACTTGGCCAATTCAACTTGTTTAAAAGTTTATCCATTTGTAGTCATTGTAAACTTCATTTCCTCACACTCAGGACATGCACCTGATGGTCTGACACAACCATACTGTACTTTGAAGTAAGGGTGAGCCTGCAGTCAGACAAACAAATTGCTTCAGCTCACATCTCTGTTTCTGGCATTTTTGTCTTTCTTCAAGAAACAAGTTGGATAAGAGCAAATCTCTTCAGGGGAAAAATGTGTTTCCATTTAGTGAGGGACCATCGCTTTATCCATCCTCAGACTGAGAAATGAGCGGTATTGAGCTCTAGGACAAGAAAAGGAATGTACAAATGTTGAACCAGCTGATGAGCAGCACTTCAATGGCAAGGCAGGAAGACTATCAAAGCGCAAAAAAGTGACCTTCGCAGCCCACATGAGGTGTAATGCATGGAGTTTTCAAAGAAAGCACATTTTGGGTGTACAACAGGAAAATCCATAATTCCTTTTGAAATAATTCCCGAGAAAACAGACAGTACTTTTGGAGCCAAAAGTCCCACTGGGGGAAGAAGCAGCACCGTGGGTTATAGAAGAGAATCAGAGAAGCCAGGCAGCAGAGGAAGAGACCCAGCTGAGCTCTCTGGATTCAAGAAGGCGCTGTCATATATAGTCACATATAGTCACCTGCCCTTTTGAAATCAGTCCCCATTCCCAGCTAGAAATAGATCTCTGGGATGTAAGAGGGGAAGGGGCAGGCAGAAAAGGAGGAATTACCCTCCCCCAGCCCATGCTAGCTGTGCCTGCAGACACAAGCAGGCCACAAGGTCTGTGAAGCAATAAGATACGTGACTAGCTGATGACATGGCAGAGCTTAAAAATAACACTGCTGATGGGAAAATGTTGGTGTCCACTATGCGGGACACGCGCTTTGGGTTAACTGCAAAAAGTTTCAGAAGTTCTCTGTGGGGGAAGTCTAGATCTTGAAAGGTGGATAGGAACAGCAGATCACTTGGAGAAAACAGACAACCCCCAGGTTTATTCAGTCATCCTGAGGGTACTCTGGAGCTCTGCTACATCAGAGCTGCAAAGGGGGAAAACACTGAGGTCTCCAATGTGTGCACTTCTACAGATAATGAGACCTTATTAAAGTGTTTAACTATACAACAAAGGAGCTCAGGAGAGCCAGGGCGTTCAGGATTAAAGTTGCTCCAGAACTTCGGCATGGATATGGCTAAAGGAAAAGCCACTTCTATACGATCCAAAATAAGTTGTAACAAAATAGTTTAGGAAATATCTTCTTACTTTGCACTGCACTGAATAATGGGTAATTTCACAACTTCCAATGCCCATACTGAAGAGAAGCTTTTACAAACCAAATTCAATGGGTTCTGCTCAAGGGACTCTCTTGCAACACTGTGGAACATGTAATATCCACAGGTATTGCAACATCTAATTGCAAAATAAAGGCTGTTTTCCTCCAAACCTCCTTTCAGCCAAGGATGACAGTGTTACATGGGGATAGTTTTCTTTGGGGTTAGTGAGTTGAGTCAGCTCAATAATCATCTGACAGGCACCCAACCTATCCAACTCAAGGGAAATAGCAGAATTCTAGGCAAGGAGCTAAGAAGGGGAGTAAGACCTCTCCTGCCAGTAATACTAAGCACAACTACTTCTGACGCTGCAGTGCTACTCACAAACTGCTTGGCTGTCTCCTGGGTTAAAGGAGACAGTTCTGCAAGTCAGTACTGTCCCAGGAGCTGCAGCATGGACAGGAAAGCAATGGTGCACACACCACACGCGTTGTGCCCAACAGTTTTAAAGATCAGAGAGGGGCAAAGTTGTCATTAACACACATTGGCCCAGAAAATACAATTATCTGTAAGTGACAAGCTAACAAAGGGAGCTTTTAAATACATAGGCCTATAAATCAAGCACAGTAGTTCATGACCACCGACTAAAGAACAGTTAATACCTTGGAACAACTTATACAATGCAAGATTTGCTGGTACCTCTTCCCTTTCCTTCATGTTCATAGCTGGTCCCTATGCTCTGATCACCTTTTTAATGCACATTTCCTATTTTTCCTCTATATATTCCAGCCAGCTTCTTCTACCTATTCCTCCAGCTTTCATGTCAGAATCACTATGCCTTGTTACAGAGAGACAAAAAAAACGCGGTACTGAAACAGTTTACGTGATAAAGTGAACTTAGCCCC
Source organism: Gallinago undulata (assembly GCA_026546715.1). Taxonomy (NCBI): domain Eukaryota; kingdom Metazoa; phylum Chordata; class Aves; order Charadriiformes; family Scolopacidae; genus Gallinago; species Gallinago undulata. The sequence goes on along the minus strand of JAOTQQ010000052.1, from coordinate 18,542,549 downwards.
TAGTGATCATAGGAGAAAAACACTGTCTTCCAGAAGAGGTCAGAGTGGGACCCAGCTGAAGGTCAAAGGGCTCTGAAGGACCCCACCAGTCCATGGGTCAGTGACGCAGCCAGGCTGACCTGCTGGCTGGCAGATGCAGATGGAGGATTCCTGTTCCCTTGTTATTCTCCTCTCCCCTGTGCCTCCCACTCTGGGTGCCAGCTGTGCAGCTCAGCCCCTTCTGTAGCAGGAGCCCTACTAATTATCCAGCTTAACTCACTGGCAGGGCAGAAAACTTAATTTCAGTTGTTAAGTCTTACAAACTAAGCAGGTTGAGCGAGCCGTGGTGGTGCACCAGGCTGATGCAGGGAAAGCAGCAGAACACAGCGGGGGACAGGAATGTGGAAGGAGAGGGATTGCTCCCTCTCACCTGATAAACAGAGCAACACCATCAAGCCAGACGTGACTTTTGTTGGTGGAGCATATAGCGAGTCTCTCTTTATATCTCTGCATAATTTAGTCATTGGGCACTCAGGCAGTCTCAAATAAGAGTGAGAGGAAGAGGTTACCTGATCAATCAAGTATTTCCTTCAGCTGCAGTTCTTTTTCCTACAGGAAGCCCTGGCTTGTATAAGCCACTCAAGGAGCAAACATCAAAGGACTCCTCTATCACTTAGTCAGGGTAATAGACTGTACTTGAACTCTACTCAGTGAAGTGAAACTTCTTAAGCTGAGAGCTGAAGTTAAATTTGTTATTCCTGGCAAACTGCCCAAGAGGAAATGAATCCAGGGCAGAAGTTTGTTTGTTAGATAGCAGTGAGAGATTGACACTTTTATAATAAGCCACAAAAGCAGGGAGACTAGAAAGAGTTGCTGAAACAACTGATTGTTCTAAGATCTACTCTTAATGCTGTATTGGTTACGAGACCTCCTTTTAGTAATTGGTAAATAATGGAAAGCAGAGAGCATGAAACATCAGTAAGAAAGAGTTTGAGCAAAGATTCTACATGGGAGGCTGAGTGAAAAGAATAGGAGGAAAAAGCACTTAATCAGCCATATTAGGTCCTTTGCATGCAGTAGTTTTTACTTCACAAACAGACTGGGATCAAAGATGCTTCTTTACTGAAGACACAAGGTACTGACTGCCAGTTCTGTACACACTTAGCATTTCAGACCGTTGTGTGCCCACATCTTGACCACCAGTGTAAAGGTGGTGCAAGGAGCTCTCAATTGCTTGATAACATACACCACAACATTCAGCTAGGATCCCCCTCCATCATGCTGTCCTGTAGAACCGCTTGCCTATGGAGCCTAGAGGTACATAAGCTCATGGACCCTCTGCCATACTGTGGCTGACAGCCTCAATCAAGCCAAGTTCGAGAAAGGTAACAGAAAACTTGGTCATCGGTGAACAGGCAGCAAAAATGGTTTCACCAGACTGAAATTCTTTGCTGTTTCTCAAAACAACTGACTGCACCTGACAGCCACACCTGACGCAAAAACATCACGCAAACTTCACGGAATTGTTAGAGTTGGAAGGGACCTCTAGAGATCATCCAGTCCAACTCCCCTGCCAAAGCAGGATTGCCCAGAGCACATCACTCAGGACTGCATCCAGGTGGGGCTTGAAGATCTCCAGAGAAGGGGACTCCACAACCTCCCTGGGCAGCCTGTTCCAGGGCTCTGTCACCCTCACCGTAAAGAAGGTTTTCCTCATATTTGAGTGGAACTTCCTATATTCCGGCTTGTGCCCGTTTGCCCTTGTCCTATCACTGGAAACCACTGAAAAGAGTCCTGCTCCAACATCCTTCAACCCACCCTTCATCCAGTCATCTCTCAGGTAGAGCTCAATTAAGATATCTTCTAAATAACAAATCTGAAGTTGCATTTTGTCTTTTGGATTAATGAGGGTTACCTCTATAATACATATTAAAAATAAAAATATTCCATAGTAACATGCCATTTTGGGATCTCCTTTACTGTCAGTAACTTATAAGCTGCATTAAGACAGACAATTACAATTCAAACTAATGAAATCCCCCAATAAGAGCAAAAGCAGTGCAAGACTTGATCTCTGCAGGTATTTTTTTTTTAATATTTCTTTGCATTTCACTATGCCTGGCGCATAGTTTAAAAAGGTGATTTGGTATATAGATTTAAGAACAACTCCAAATATGAAGACGTGCTACTGTGCACATTTGGTAGTGACTCACCCAAAGCTGATTGCACAGATTTTGCAATATGGAGGAATTCTAAATATTGATATATCCTATTCCTTGGTATTTTTTTCCATTTTATTTGGAAAGGCTTAGTCTGAAGTTTAAACAGTCCCCATGCAATCCATGAATGAAACAGAAAAGCATGCTTAGGTGTCTGGCTACAGCTGCCACTGCTCCCAGCCTGTACAGACACTGGTAGCCCAAACAAAAAAACAACCCAAATGAAAACACACGGAAGCATCTTATGGATCAAGCTGAGGCCTAGAGCTGCCAAAGTGACCTATACTGGCTCTGCCATACACCACAGTAAAGGATGCAACTTGAACTCTGGCCAAATACATTTCCTGTAATTTCTGCCTAGGCCTTGGAGAGATTGTCTCTTGGGAAGGAAAGATTAATCAGTAAGCGTTTATCCATAATTAAGTAAATAGGCTACCAGACAGATTCAATAAAATAGCAAATAGCTAATGAATTATTTTTATACTATAAGACAAAAAAAGAAAAAGAAAAAGAAAAAGAAAAAGAAAAAGAAAAAGAAAAAGAAAA
>JAOTQQ010000052.1:18490471-18539705 GCA_026546715.1 Gallinago undulata | reverse complement strand
AAAAGAAAAAGAAAAAGAAAAAGAAAAAGAAAAAGAAAAAGAAAAAGAAAAAGAAAAAGAAAAAGAAAAAGAAAGGGGGAGGGGGAAAGAGAAAGCACCCTAAAAAGAAACAGAAGAGCATGAAATCATATTTTGGCTTTCTGCACAAGAACTGCAGAATAAATCATATGCTGTTGATACATTGCTTTCGAATTCTCACCCAATAGCTATTATGATCAAATCTACAGCAACTCTGTATGTAAACACAGAGGAACAGGGCTGCTAGAAACTTTGTTCTTCAAAGCCAAGACAGCTGTAAACAGGTAACATCTTTACCTTCAAATTAACAGTTTTAGATAGTTGGTCTGTTGCTTTTCAAGCTGCAATTCACTACAACATTTGCCTCCTGAGCTGAGGGAAAAAGCCTCCAGAGACCACGAGTCAGTGAATGAAAACTGCTTTGGGTCCCATGGCAAAGAAAGTACTTTGTACTCAAAAATAGATATATTTCTTGTGGGAAAAAACAGCCCAGCTCCTTCCTCTCCCATAGATAATAATGCAAAATGTCAGACACCTCCCAGCCTCCATTCCCAGGAGATCAATAGCATTGCAATGATTACTTTGGTAGTTTTCTTCCTTAAAGGTTAACTTATGTCTAATCACAAATTATGACCCAACAGCCAACAAAATACAGCTCACTCCTTACGGGAGGATAAGGCTTGGGATGTAAGGTTGCCACCAGCATCCAAGTGCTACAGCTGCAAAAAGCAGCAGGATTCGGGCAGTCGGAAGGCACAAAGCTGGGGTAGGAAGGCAAGGCCTGGAGATGGTGGAAGGTTGGGTGCAGGGGAGTGGGCAGTGCCTGCATTCAGTGCACAACAGCAAAGGGCTCCACAGCAAGGGAGGAGCTCATGTGCAGAAAACACCTACCCGCTTGCTTGTGTTTGCATTTCCGCAGCATGGGATTGATTTGCTGCATTGACGGTATGTTCTATAGGTTGGCAGCTGTACAGAGTGATGGCGGATTGGCTGGTGGGCTGAATTTGGGCTGAAACAGCAGAGCAGCATGGAGTGAAACCCCTTTACTCAAAGATAATATTCAAGGGTAGAAAGTATGCTGTGTATACCTTTTCAATTCAAAAGTTTTCAAGCAGCATGGTCAGTGACTGTAGCGTCAGAGCACTTGTGACCCTTGCACTGAGACAGCTCTGACAGTGCTGTGGAGCCACAGGACCTGTGGTGCTGCTGGCCTTCCTCTCTGCTGCAGAGCAAAGCAGCACAGGTTAGCCTGGGCCCCGCTGGAAAACCATGGTCCCAGAACTGCCAAGCAGAGGGTCTGAGATCACAGCACAGCACCACTGCAACACCAGCGTGTCACGCCACAGCACTGCCACATTGTGTAAGGCCACCGCTGATCAGGAGTCACCACCCGTCCTCATCCCTTCTGGACCCCTTGGCACTGCACATCACACCTGCCTTAACTTTGTGCTGAGTTTGCAGACAGGGATCTCTGAGCCAGGGACAGACACGAGGACACTCCCCAGAAGTTATTCTGCCCTTTTTTCTCATTTCACTGGATAATTCCTACAAAAGAAAAAGAAAAAAACAGGCAGTTAAACTGAACTCCAGGCTATGTGCTACCAGGGCAGGTTCTGAAAAGCTCTTGCAGTCCCAGGGAAGTTAGGAAAAGGGGGAGGAAATATTACAAGAGATGGCTTTGCTTACACACATCATTGGCACAGACGCACTTGTTTACATTTGATTGGCCTCATCTAAACTTTGCTGGAGGTTGACCATAATATTTACAAGCTAAAAGAACAATTATGTAGCTGAGAGCAGCTAAATGGAACAAAACAAAACCAGAGAGGCAGAAATCATGTCATCTGTGAAAGTCAAAAAAACAAACTGAGCCATCAGACCACACAGCTTCCCCACACCATATGCATTTACACCACAGCACTATTTGTGCTGCTTTACTGCAGTATGGATGTTCTTTGAGTTTATAAACACTTATGGTGCTTATGTGCTCCATGTACTGCTTTGTACCATAAAAATTTATATGAAAGGATATTTCCGATGCCTCATCTGTTTGTTTACAGAGACCACCTTTAAAAGACCAGTATTCTTTCCTCTGGGGCCTGTTTACAGTCTGCACCTGTGATGGTTTCTTCGGTTTGAATCTCATGGGCTGTATTTATTACATAACTGTTTTCCCTCTTTTAGACACCATTAATCATCCCTCTGCCAAGATCTTCTTCCCACACCAGGCTTTACTGTACATTCCTTGCATTTTCGTACCATGATGTCAGCCCAGAAGTGGAACAAAGATAAGAATGGCTCAAGATTTTCCTTCAAATGATCCCTTTTCTCCAAAGCTATATATAAAATAAAAACCTAATACTCACTATGGAATTCGGAAAGGATCAGGTTTGGGGATTTGTGGCTCTCTCATATTCCATATCCTTATTTCCTGAAAAGAAAGAGAACATATGCAAAATTATTTTGGAAAAATGACTGCAGAAATACAAAGACCAAAGCAAGCATGATACGGCTTTCTAATTGATGGTTAAGCAACTATGCAAGTATGTAAAATACATCTGCAAATGTTTTGAAAATAATTTGTCAATGACGATTGAAAGATTGTGACATTTTTCCACACTTTTCAATGTTTGGGAAAGTGAGATTGTTGCATACATTTAACACTTTTTTGCCAATTATTTTTTACGTTTTAGAATAGCAAGAAGAAAAGAATGATGAGACATAATTTCCATTCATTTCCATGTTTCAGAGATAGCATAGACTCTGAATTTTTAATTATGATCTTCAGTTTATGAAAGAAAGAAAACCCTAATAATCTGGCAAATCACCATTCTTGGGCAAACACCCATCCTACTGCAGTTTTGTTTAACCCAAGTGCTCAAAGTAGGCAGCTTCCAACTAAGTAAAAGCTCTACCTTATTTTGTTATAACACTAACGTTTTAAAGAGTAAAGACTCCACATAACATCATAGCAACATACCAGAAGAGCAGTGCTGTAACATGCCTGGATGTCAAATATCAGCCTATAAAAACACCTCAGCAGCTCTGTTCTTCTCTTGGAGTAAAGAAGAGAGCTGTTCAGGCAGAACAATATTTGTTTTATTGACAGATTTTACTGTTATCTGTTACCCACCAGTGGGCTCCATTTGCAGTTTTCATCATAGAGTAATTGCTTATTAGAGACATTAGCAGGTTGTTTATTTGAAAACTATTATGCTAATAAGGAGCAATCATATTAGCAAGGTGTGCTCTTTACAACTTTATTTGTTTATCCTCAGGGACTAAACTTCTGAAACCCCAAACCTTTTGTTACGTACTGAAAGATTTGAAAGTAAAATGTCTGAAGTTTTTTTTCATGTCTGAGAAATTTGTCCAATAATAATCAGTAGTTTTATTACCATCATAAATAACAAGAGCTGTCTCTGACAGAAAGATATTCATAGGATTGAAGGCCATTCTGTACACAACCATTTACTTGCAAAGCAGCCTGGAAAAATTATGTTACTCCTGTATTTGCATATTTTCTTATTATAAATGTTACCATAGCTATAATATAGCAACTTTAGTATATTGTTAAGCCGAAAGGAAAGGAAGAAACTAATTGTAGCATAACTTCTCAGGCTCCGGGAAAGCACCTGTTTCTTTTATCCTTTGAGCCTTAGGGGGTTTCTGACCTCGGACTCACCAATAAACTCCCTTTATGATAACCTAGATGGGATTAGTTATATTTACACATCCCAAGATGTCTGATAAACCAAGACATGCTTACAGCACATTTGCACTCTTGCAAGCCAACGCTTTCACCATTGGCACAGCTGAAACTTTTTCTGTGCTGTTGCTGTTTATTATTTTGCTGCGCTGGGGGTGATTTGCACTGTACACAGCATAACTTTCAGGCAAAGATTAAGAAAACAGTCTTGCAATGGGAAGTGTTGACAAGCACAGGAGAGCTGCAGTGATTCCAACCTGACTGCAGGCCAAAGCAGCAATCCTTATTATTATTGTGCAGCAGTACACAGACCCAAATTTGGGATCAGAGCCCAAGACTACTAGTGGAATGTAAGCACATAGGTGAAGAACCTCCTGACCCAAGAAGCTCATAATCTAAAATGCTGAAAAAAACCAACCAAAAAACCCAAACAAACAAACAATCAGAAAAAAAAAAAAAAAGAAAGAGAGCAAAAAGAAAGGGAAAACAAGCAAACAGAAGAGTACGTGAAGAAAAGAAGGAAGGAACAACTTGCATGTTTCTTACAACTACTAACCAAACATAACTCAGCTCACCTCCTGCCTACTGGTTCACTTGTCAGTAATGGAGTGTAGGATAAGTGTACTTTGGATTAAATAATCAGACATGTCTGTAAAAAGAGAAAGAGAAAATTCTGAATTTTGTTATGCAAACATATAGATATTAAGTACTGTAAATATCATGGTGTATTTCCTATCTCCCTGTTTCTATGTATGTACAGACCTGCATGTATGCTCTGGTATGACACATGTATAGTTAAGCTTAATTCAAGCTTATGCAGTATAAGCGAAGTATTGATAAAGGAGGTAACAAGGCAAAGAATCAGACATGTCATAAAAGAATTGCATGTGTCTGTGGACTGGAGTCCAAAGCCAGAAATCCTCATGAATTTTGAAAACTCTTAGACCTGAAATTGGGTAAGCACACCTGGATATTTACCTGAACTTCCAGTTCACTGATTTCAGATGAGAAATGAGCAGCAGAGGTTGATAAATTCTTACAGCAAAACTAAACCTCTTCTTGCAGTAGTCTTTATAACAGTAACAGCCAAGGAAAGAGAAATACATAAAAGGCACAATGCTTTGTTCTGAAGCCTCACCTGCTCTTCAGGAAAGAGACCTATCACTTTACATAATACTTTACAAATCAATGCTTGCTTCAAAACATGTCTACTAACAGTAAAACTTGCAGATCTGGCAGTCTCCCAGTCCTAATGCCAGAGAAGCCTCTCTGACTAAAGGCTGCTTTACTTCATAGCAAGTCCAAAGAGCTCCTAGGGCTGAAAGCTCAGCTAAATGTCTGTGCGCTGGGTGCTCCTCCAGCCAGCTCCCTGCTCTGCCACTCCGTCCCCCTCAGTTACACTGGGGATCCCCTTCTGTGCCAAAGGACTACCCTGCATCTGGGGCATCAGGACAAAAGCCAGTTTTAGACAGCGGAGAGCACACCAGAGCAGGCAACATAGTCCCATATTTTAACAGTTAGTTTCAGCAAACTCTTAAAACAGGTCTGTGCCCTTTATGGTTCATTCTTTAAGTCTTTACTGTAAATTGTGTGTCTATGCATCTATCTCTTGCATGTACTTCAGTAGGACGCGTGGCTCGCAACACACGATCCAGCAGAGCCGGGAGAAGGACAGTCCCCTCTGCTTATCCTCCCCTGCCCCGGATTTTGCAGGCTGCTCTGTTTCACCCTGCCAACACACAAGGATGGCAGCCTAGGGGTGACAGCTTTCCAAGCTCTTCCTCAGATACTTACATCAGCTGGCAGAAATGTTTCAGAGATGGCAAGAGAGCTCGATATTTACAAGTGGTGTTTACTTTTCCGGAATAGCATATGCAGTCAGCTGCGTGTTCTCTTCATCAGAAAGTCTTGTGATCTGAATATCCTTAAGCCAGTCTCCTGTGTCTCTTGTCCCTCTTGATCATCTTTTTTAAAAAAAAAACAACCAAACAAAACACTGCCACTTTATGGTGTGTTCTTACAAGCAGTCTTGGTTTTTAGCACATAGTGGGAGTATGGGATGGCTTTGTGAAGAGCTATCTGTTCCAGCAGGTTTATATTTGAAGGTGACAGTAATGAATGGCATCACCCTGTTCCACGCTACCAAGAGGCGAGTGGGACTGAGACAGGAAGAGTGGTGAGGGAGATTTGGGTCCACTTGTGCTCCAAGACCACAGTTTTAAAGCCCTTCTCTTGGGCTAACCCTTGCCCCAGGCTATTGCTGATGGAATTCGCGTGTGGGGGGGTTGTTTTGACTTTTTCACCTATAACCTGCTGACTGCAGCTCTGGTCATAGCCTAACTTAGGAGAAGAGGGGTACTGGCTTCACACACAAATGACTAAAAGTGAAAAAGTATCAGCAATGCCCCAGTAGACAGGAACAGATGAGCTGAGACTTCATAACATGCTCAGAAAAACCTATCTGAGGGAAGCAAAGCCAAGCTCAGGCTACTCTTCGCATGTACGCCACCACCTCTTGCATCCAGGGTGCCCAGGGCCTGCTGGTCTTGCACAGGGCACAACGGAGCAGGAATATCTTCCTGCCTCACACAACAGAGCTGGAAATGCTCTGCAACCATCAGCAAAAGCAGTTACTCACTCCTCTGCTTCGTCTCTGTGTGGCTGTTAGATGGAAAGGCAATGTCCCAACAGAACTGTTAGTCTGCTGGCAAGTCTCATGTGTGGAGCACGACATACCTGAACAATTGCAATGAGCCACTGCAGCACATCTCAGAAGTTCAAAACCACCATTTAATTTTTTTCCACAGTAAAGTAAGTCTTCCACAGAGTAAATTTCAGCAATGTATTCTTTCTCTTTGTTCTCCTCACTTTCCATTTTCTTTTTTCTTCCAGTTTTGGGATTTTGTTTTCTCTTGACTATGTCAATTCTAGTGTGCAGCAAGAATGCTGCAGAGAAGACAGATATTTTTTCTAGCTGTTAGACTGGACCAAGCTCTGTAGGGCAGTCTCCAACCTCTCAACTCTGGCTTTGCAGTACTGCTCCCCCTTCCGCTCAGGGACCAACTCCATAGCAGTGTTTGGGTGGTGTGCTGGATACAGAATTAGTTCTTCTCCACTCTTCTGTTCCTGCAACTCCATCAAATTTCCACTGCCTATTTGCAAATAACATTATATATGAACCTACATACATACATACAAAGACCAGTTCTTAAGAGTTCATGTCCTGGGAGGAAGCCAGCACTGGTTTCTTTAAACTCAGAGTGACTCCTGACTTATGAAGGAGGTCATGTGTCTGAGAAGCAGCAGTGGAAATGTGTCTTTCAGTGTTTCCTCTTATCACTCATCAAGGTTCTGGAGTACATTCACATCTCTGTAAGGGTCCTGAAGAAGCTTTACTGAAAAGCCTTGTTCCCATTAGCAAATCTGTGAAATTGTCTGAGAGACTGACATATGGGAATGCAGATAGATGCATCACATTCATTGACCCTTGCTACCCAGCTTCCTCGCTGCAGTGTTTAGCTCCCACACAGCATCGCTAGGTGTTAAAGCCTTGATATTTTATCCACTCTTTCACTTGTCACAATGCAGAACGAGTCTGTGAAGTATTAATATCTTTAAGCAAACCCATGAGCTCCCAGGACTAAAAAGAAATCTGGCAAAGGTGAGACATGACAGTTTGGGTGATGGCCTGATCTACCAAAATGGTGAGGAGCTCAGGTAGCACAGACACTGCAAACCTGCAAATGTGCTGCTAATGTCCAAGAAAAAAAGCCCATTGCCATAAATCACTTTGTCTGGAAAAACATTCTGAAATTACACCATAATTCTCTATATTTGGGAAATAAACTATCTAGTTTCTTCAGCCTCCATCAAACTTTACCACAGACACAAAGAAAAAGGAAAGATAACAAAAAGAAATCTATCTGAGAAGCCCCTTATTTTTATCTGCCTGGACCTCCAGGACACAGTTAATGCAATTTCTCCTCATTTGCTTTCTTGGAGATTTCACACTTAGGCAGTAAAGTATATCATTTCAGTTGAGTGTCAAAAAATTGGCAACTCCTACATTTCTGAGAGAGTTGAATATGGTGTTGGGGCTAAGCCACAAAATGGCACCCAGGTCAAGTTTCTTGGTTTTTTTTAAGGTTAGAATTGCTTAAAGGGAGCCCTTGGAGATGGAGCACAGATACCTGACTTGCACTAACTAGGACAGCAAGAAATATATTCAAAATATACCTGGATGAGGCTTGGCTGATAAACTCCCAGGGCAGAAGCGTCCTTTGCTCCTTGCATTGAGACAAAAGGGCAGGAACAGGGAACAAGGACACTTATATTCAGTGGGTGATGGGACACAAAAGCAATTAGATAGGTTGGCTTTCGTTTTACTTGCTCCTAATACTGCCTTTAAAAGTCAAAGTTTCAGAGGAGACAGATCCTTCCCCTGTTGTCCCAAACATCTGGAGTTCATGAGTAAGAATTCTGCATTTTGCCGTGGGCAGCAGAGTGGTTTTCAATGCCAAGCACAGAATGCTTCCCAGAGCAACCTCTGGTCACCAATTCTGCCGGCACCTGCCAGAAGAGTACTGGCCCCTGTGGAAACTTCTGCAAACAAAACCTCTCAAACAGTGACAGCCGCAAGCAAGCGTATTAAAAATGGCAAAGAAACGCTGAAAGGTTCTTTTCTAACCAGAAAAAGGCTGTTGTCAAGTGATTTAATTTCCCCGCTAAATTGTGCGGTGAAAAATAAATTGCATGTAAAGACCATGTGACTGAGAATGAAAAGAAGGTCTCGTTGAAAGCTTTCATTTGCCCTTTATCACACTGTTTTGCTTCATATGCTATAAATAGCTCTTGTGCACTGTTTTTCCTTTTGGCCTCATAACTATGAACTGGTCCCTCACTGGCTTTGGGAAGATTGAAGAAAAGGAGAATGCTGTAAGCGTATTTGATAGAAGCTCACAAGTGGATTAATTTCAAAACAGGGCTCAGTTGGGACATTTTAAAATATTTAATAATCAGAGCTGTTTGTAATAGATTCATCTCCTTCTGCAGTAGAAATCAGAAATCAGAGTAGCTTGGTTTCTGCAATCTGATTTTAGTTACAGTTCGGCTGCAATTTATTTTTAGTAACAAACTGTTTCCCCGAGACAGATTTGGCTGCTCATTAGCATTGGGAGTCTTCTCTACAAAAAAATATATTGTGAAATTTCCTTTTAGCTCTGACTATACCTATCCATTAAAACACAAGCTCAGTTCTGCAAAGAGAGAGATTTTACTATCCATCCTGTGACTGATGGAAGATAAAGACACTGGAAATAAACTGTCCCTCTTCCCTAATTCTTTTTGTTTAGTACCAGTACACAATTTCCTTTTAAAAGGGGAGGAAAATCTGTTAATCTGATACATGTATTAAGAGCTTAAGGAAAAGAAGAATAATTGAAAAATGGTTTGAACGAAAAACAGTAAAATACCAGTTGTATTGAATTTGTGATTTTATACCACTTAGCTACTTCATCAAAACAGAGGCTGGGGGAACCCTCTGCACTGACTCGGGTTCTGCATCATCGCCTTTACCAACTGAGCTTTCCAGGAGTTTAATCTGCTTTGCTTCCCATTTCACCACCAGTGCCAGCCCCCACTGCTGCAATAGCCACCTGTTTTTACACACTAATCGGTATTTTCCAGGCCATTTTTTTCTGCGCCAGCCATTCATGTAACCTCCAGGCACCTATTCTTCCAACATTCTGATTTCCAGCATTAGAAGTGCCAGCTTGGGCCAGGCCAAGAGCCCCTTCTAACCTCCCTCCAGCAGGAGGAGAACTTGTAACCAGCCAGGACCATGGGGTTCAATAGCTAGGAAGCCGATTCTCCAGATGTGCTGAGTTGTGCTTATTAGTCCTTAAAAGTTACCCACAGCAAGCAGGAAGATTTACTTTAGCTCATCACTACGGGTGATGAAAAATGCTTCTCCTACAGCACACTGACAAACATCAGCAGATGGTGATCCTTACACAGAACAACCTCTTGAGTCATGGCCCTGTGCAACACAGCTCCTTATTGTGCCCCAAATTCTGGGGTAAAAGATAAACTTGCTTCTGTGAAATATTTGCTTTACTGAAGATGAACTCTACCAGCTGCTCAAAGGAGCTAATTCCAAAACTGCCAAGTGTCAGAGGTCAGATATGCTATTTGGCAGGTTTGGTGCTCTCTGGGTTTTGCTTTTTTTTTAATTCTCTAGTTACTACTAATCAAGTATCATGTTGGAATTTTGTTCATTGAAATTATTTTCAAGGTAGTCAGCCTACTGGAGTGGATTCCAATCTATGCCTGCCTAAAGCTTCAAGCATTAAAATGTCCTAACAAGTTCAAGTGCTACACAGAATTTGTAAAATTTAAATAAAGTTACTCTTAACTTCTTTGAATTCCCAAATGAATTAATAAATTTCCATACAATTTTCCAGAAACTTTTACCTTAAAAACAGTGTTTATTTCGGTTATGTTCAACCCCTATTTTCATACCTAACAACAGGAAATAAATCCCAATTTAATACTTTAAACTATAAATGCAATATTCACTGTTAACTGTGGCCAGGTTACAAAAATATCACTGAAATGGGTACAAAAATTGCTCACAGCAACTAGTAGAGCCTTTTCACAAACCAGTGCAGCAACTCCTCCAATTCATACGTACATTTACACACAGAGCTTTCACATAGCTATGTTTTATTTTTGAAATTATGTCAACTGGAAAAACATCATTTCTTGATGTAAAAGATGCAGCCTTCATAGATTTTTTTAATGAAATCACATTAGATGATTAAAAAAATTCTTTACCCCCTTCTTATAACTAACCTTGACACTTCAACCCTGAAAGGTTTTACAGCTAATTGTCTGAGCCAATGCACTGGTTTCAGGGAGAAATCTGCAAATGATAGATTTCAAAGAAAAACAGAGATCTTTTTTATATCAAACAGTGTACTTGCAGGCAATGGCATCCTTCTGCTTTGGATTTGCCTTATTTTGGTTGCCTTCATCTCAACGGCAATGTTATTTCAAGAGGAATTTGGGTGCTTAGCTTTCCTGTGATGGTATCTGTAGTAGCACCACAAACGGCCCTGCATTCTTTGCATATTTTGTAGCATGCATCAGCCCAGTTTGGAACAAAAGCTCTTGTTTTGGACATATCGCTGCAGACTGTCGCCTGATGCAAACTGTCTGCTTCCTTCTGAACTTCTAAACAGAAATGACAGATCATTTTGTAGTTTTGAACAGATCTAGCCTCAGAAAACTTATCTGATATTGCCTAAATATGAACTACGTTTAAATCCAGGCTTGTGGTTTTTTGTTTGGTGTTTTTTTTATTTATTTACATCACATTCTACAACAGCTTAGTGCCCAAAAGACAATGAAAATTTAGACAAAAGCTCTAGCTATGGAAGGATTTTTCTTGCAACAGAATCTAGATATGTGCAATTAACACATGCCGAGGTGTTACCTGAAGGGCCACTGCAAATGTTAATTAGGAATCCACATACACAATAAATGCATAAAAGACTTTCATTTGCAATGTCTGGATAATGAGCATGGCCTACCAGTTCACGGTTACCTCATGCAAAGAAACAGCATCTCTTCCCATTCACAGGCTGCAATGCTGGCTGCAATGGGTGAAGGACCCGTTATCTTCCACATATTCCTCATCACAGACACACAGGGAACAGAAAGGTGAAAACCTCAGATGCAGTCCTCACTATTTTCCTTACTTGCTAAGCAGAGAGTTTTGGTAGGAATGGAGAGCCTATATAAATATATAATTGAAATATAATATTTAAAAATTATATTTTGAAAAGTGAATTAGTAACTTTAATCCCCAAGTACCTCAAGTATCAAGGCAAAGCATTCCTCCTCAGGATAAAAAAGATCTTTGAAAAAGAAATCAGATAGGGACATTGAAAGGACATCCAGTCTATCCCAGGTCCCAAAGTAGGAACGACCATTTCCATATCCTTTCTGAAAGGTATCTTTCTAACATGCTCTTTAAGTTCATCACTGATTTCATAATCACCTGAGCAATCTTACCCCGTGCATTGCTATCCCTTCTTCCCTTCTTTGGATAGTTTGGCTTGGTTTTGTTTGTTTTTGTTGGGTTTTTTCCCTTTTTTTTTTTTTTCAACACCACCTTGGATTCTTTTCTGCTGCAATTTGGTTCTATTAATTTTTATTCCATATCTACTACACAACTTTTACTCTCTGCAAACACATACTGCTCTTCTTTACAGCAGCTTCTTTTGTATTTGAAGACTCTTGTAATGTTTCCTTTTGTCTTTTATTCTCCAAACAATGCAAATTGTTTCAGTCCCCCTTCTACGTTTGTTTCCCAGTGATTTGATCATTCACACTTTGGAGCCTCTCCAGTAAGTCCAAATCATTTTTGAAGCTACCGTTCATCTTGGGATGTCCTCTTGGGACAGTATTACCACATATGAAACCATGTTTTTCCAGCCAGGTTTTAAAATGACATCTACTAAGCTGAAGGTTGTGTCTTCAGTGCACAGTTAACTTGAGTTATTTGCACTTGAGTTAATATCTCCCCAGTTAGCCTTACATCTCAGAGACACAGGAACACAGAAGTGGAAGGAATCGCAGGAAATCATCTTGCCCATATCCCACCTCTAAAGCACAATCAAGTGCCATATATCTTCACTGTTTTTTCAGCAGCAAAGTCATCATGACCTCCCTAGGCAGCTTTCAGATCAGAAATTCTAAATCTCCATTTCACTGAATTATTAGAGTTGGAAGGGACCATAGAGATCATTAGTCCAACTCCCCTGCTGAGGCAGGATTGCCTAGAGCATGTTAGAGCATGTTACTCAGGACTGCATCCAGGCGGGTCTTGAAAATCTCCAAAGAAGGGGATTTGCCTGTTCATTTGGGATGTCTTAGTCAGCTGTGTGCCCACCTTACCACATTTTTATGATAGACAAAACCAAGCTAATTTGCTTACAGATTAGCAAATTCGCAAATTTGTGGGACTGTGTCTTAGCTTGCATTTGAAAAAAGGTTACACTAAATCTACTAGACCAGTAACACCAGTATCTTGTGTCACCACAATAGTTATTTATCATATTTGGAAAGACAAGAAATATTTTTAAAGTATCATCTAATAAGTTGTGCCGATATTAATTTTCAATACTGAATAAGCATTACCTGTCGCTAAATTCTCCACGGCTTCCTTCCTCTCAGTTGTCCTTGCATTTTCAAACATAGGTAATGCATTTGCCTTCTTAATATCATCAGGAGACTCCATATTTCTTAAAGAGAATCGCAGATAGCTTAGCATTTGCAAATTTTTCATATTATAGGATATTGTATGAAGTCTTGCTGACTTGCATAATCTCTCTTATCTATCAACTACACCTGACCCATTCCTTTTCAGTCTTATTTTTATCAAAATTAGCTGTTTTAAGCATCTAGTCATAATTCACTTTTCCCGTGGTGGTTGAAAGGAGAAAGACATCAAATAGATCACCCCTTATTTGCTCATTTCCACATGAAGTAATAAATTCCTACTTTCCTCCACCTTGATTACTCAAGTATTTCCTTGCTCTTCTTCCTTGCTTAGCAGTTACAATTCAGTTTTAGTCTGAGCTTTCTGACTTTTCCCTACATGTCCATAAAAATCTGCCATATCAGTCCTCAGCAAGTAGAAATGCACCTTTTCCATTCCCCCCCCCACCCCACCCCAAATGTCGTGAGGGTGCTCATCTCCCACTGCTGAGAGCAGCCGCACTGCAAGATAACCCTTGCATTGCACAGCAGATTGGATTACTGCACAGAGTAACGGCGTTACCAGCTGACAAATGGCATTCACTTGAGCTGCAGCCTATCTAACCAGACAAGCCAGCCAGTTCCAGTAAAAACACCACCATCCTCATCTTAAAGGTTCCTTGCATTCAGGCAAGGCTTGAGCTGGGGCGAAACTGAAGTTATGGCTCGAACATACCGCATAGTCAAGACAAGCCCATCAAGAGACATACGTGGATGCTTTCCTTCAACTCTGTTGAAATAAAACACAAGCAACAGGCTGCACAGCAGAAATGGAGGTCTCACTGCCTGCTCGCATTTGAGCTCTAATAAGAACAAAAAGGATGAGAAAGTTTGACTCTTTGAAAATTGGGTTGCTCCCAGGGTTGTTCCTTCTCTGCTTTATACGAGCCCCTCTGTCACAGAGGGTGCACAGGAATGCTCTGACCCCATAGAAAGTCTTCAATTCACCTGCTAGTGAGACAAAAAGTTTCAGGCAGACCGAGATGAAACACGACAAAGCACGGTAATACGGATATGGGGATCCTGTTTATCTGTTTTACAAATGGAAAATATTGAGAAACTAATGTAAATAAAACAAGCTGCAAGAAATGTTTCGAAACCTTAAGTTAACAGTGTAAGAGCATGGCAGGCATCTTGCTGGTATTTCTGCACTTCACTTAGCTCCTACAGTCACACAATCCTAAGAGCTTCAGTGGAAAAGAAAATAAAATTCTCCAATCCTAAGGGAAAAGTCGCAGTTTATCTCTAGAAAGCATGAAGCCGCAAATCTGAAAAGATGCCAAAGTTGACAGTTAACTGCTACATACTACTGAAGTCTTTTTTTCCCCCGTTTCCTTAAACTCTTTCTTCCCATTCCCAGGCCAGACTCAAGTTTGGAAGCCAGTGAATGAATTCCACAAGTACTACAGTTTGTACTTTCACAAGCAGCTTAAAAGCGGAGGTATCAGATTTCACAGCTCTGTGAGGAGGCTGGCACAACTTCAAAGTGCTTCTGAAATATCTATTACTTTATTCTGAAGAGACAATAGCCTCTCCGCAGTGAAGGCTGAAACAGTCCTTCCCTTCAAAAGCTGATTTTGACACATACAGTCTCAGCTTCAGCAGAGTAACAGCAACATGTCTGAAATTTCAGGACCTTATGCCAAGGCAGAATTTACCAGTAAAGTCTGAAGCAAACAAGAAAGCATTTGAGGTCTCAAAATTTTTAATGAGATTTTGGGCCTGTCATAACTCGAAAATGGGTTGGATTAAAATCCCCTACTGGCTTCAGTGTGCTAATCCTGGTGGAAAGCAGGTACTTTCAACAAGCTTTTTTAGTTACTAAAAATAACTCTGTATTACATTATCAAAACTACATAATCTTTAATTTTTCTCTTGACTGTAGTTAAATTTTAAAGAGACAAATACAGCAATCTCTGAATTTATAGACAGCTCTCATAAAACCTTCCTATCCTGAATTATTTCAGATACAGCCATTTTTAAAAGATATAATTTTCTCCTTTCTCCTTTGATATTATGAGAGGTTATCTTTCATAGCTTCCTGCAAAGATAAAACATGCAGGATTTTATTTTGCCAATCAGTTTACAATCACAACCTTTCACCCAATCTCAAGAATGGTTGCGAACATCACCTCCCATAAAGGCAAGGGCATGCCAGGAAAATGGGTTTTTACTAGGAATAGCAACATGAAATAAGAAATAGGAATATTAAAAAATATATATAAATATATCAATAGCAGCAAAACTGACTAAGCAAATACCCTTTTAAGCTCCAGGTCAATGGAAAATTTTGATTTACAACTGTATCCTGTGCAACAGAGCTGCTACAATTCCAAACATGACAACTGGGTGATTTATGTCATTTCCCATGTTCTTATATGTCCTAGCATTTCAGTTATTAAATGACAAGCTGAGAAACAGTAATACAGAGACAAGTGACAATAAAGCTGCTGAAAGGATAGTCAAAATTTGTCAAAGTGTGATGGAAACTATGGGAAGAACAAAACATGAGCTGCATTGAAGCCTGGAAAAAAACCACCCCACAAACCACTTGAGAATTTGAACCAAGGACAAAATGAAACACTAGACACATTCATGAGGCGAGACGGCATATATTTGGATGATCCTTGATAGAAAAGCTTAAGGGAAAGGGAAAGGAAAGGCCAGCTGAAAGCGTGGCATTCTAATGCATCATCACCCTCTCCTCCTCTTCAGAACTTTCTGGAACAAATTCCACACAGTGAAGAGACAATCTCAGCATTGCTGTTTAATCATAGCTCTTCTTGCTGAAGAAGAAGTGGAAACAACAGCAAAGTTTCCACAGAGTTTAACAGGAAAAGGAACTTACCCTGATTACTTAATCTCTTTATCCTGTTGATCTTGTGCTTTGCATTGGCACTACTGCAGTCCAGTCCCTGGGTGATAAACTGTTCACATGGCTTTCCTGCTGCCACCCGTCCTGCTCACAGCACTTTGTCTCACCTGAGTGTTTCATTCATAAAAAACAAAGGAAAAGACTTTTCAACCAAATTAGCAGCTGCCTTTATCAACTTGTGCAGATTTTCCTCTGCAAGGCTGTGCAAGGTTCGGATGCTGAGGAATCTACCCTGCTGTGTCATTCCAACCCATGACTGACATAACTCTATTATCAAACTTCAGGTAGATTATGAAAAGTGTGGAAACTGCTTCTCAGAGCCTCAGCCTTTAAGCCACTTAGAAGGTATGAGCTGTTCTTAGATGATGCTACTAAATTTGGGAATCTGACTCCAGTACTGAATGCAAAGCTGATAAATCCACCTCTTCCCCCTTCCTTTCCAATAATCTCATCATGTAACCTTTATTTTTTCCTAACTTCAAATGCTGCAATGATGCTTCAAGCTAAACTCCCAAACACCCCTAGCTGTGTGTTCTGTGAGGCATCCTACAGTCACAAAATTCAAGGGCAAAATGGAAGAAGAGTCTTTGATGGAAATATAGTTTGCTTTCTCTAATGAGTTTTCAAAAACAGTAATGAGGGAACAAGCTTCCAAAAAACCCAATCAAAAATGCAGTTATCTTGAGATAACTTTGAAAGAAACAGAAAAAGCAGAATCTGAAAAAACAGCAGGTAATAAAGATCAGCCACAAACCACAGTACTGGCTTCAGCTTGAACTTATTTAAATTAGGTATGCTATCTCTTCTCCAAATGTAGGGTCTATGAGCCCGTATATTGTTGAGCAAACTTTTTCCCATGAAACCATTCCCACTCCAGTTCAGAGATAGGCATTATGGTCAAGCCATGTTTCTAACAATAATGTTTGGTTTGGCAAGTTTTAGTGTGGTTATCTTGGCAAACAGATACTTTAGCCTATGCCACTTATTTTGTCCCAGTACATTCCAAATTATTTCGATGTAACTTCAGTGTGATATGAAGGGAAAATCATAGCTACTAAATCACCTGGAAAATCCCATAAAGGATAGGTCTTGATGGCCTTACCCTGCCAAAGAAACAACACTGGGTTGCTGATCTGTTACAAATTGGAAATGCTTACAATAAAAGCCGGGGTTATTTTTATTGCAAGGAGGCAAGGAAATATATATGGCACAAAGAATAGTAATATGACCCTACAGCAATGCTCACCATAGAACAGAAGGATCATAACTCTTAAGAGAAGTCAGCACTTAAGTTCATAAAGTTACTGAGGCGCTTCTCATGGCATTCTTGTCTCTCTTTTTAAAAATTGTTATTTATGTGCATGCACATGTATGTGCACAAATACACGTTTTCAAATATATGGATTATTAAGTTAAAGGCAAGAGTTCAGACCAAGCAGGAGGAGAGAGCTATTTCTTTATCAGCACTATCTCCTTTTGACAGAACAAAACAGAAAAAGCACTGCAAGTCGTAGTAAAATAAAAAGAATACAGATTTAAATCCCCAAACAGTGCATGACAGCTCACACAAACATTATTTTCTTTTTTTTAAGGTCTGTTGCTCTTTAATGGTGCTGTAAGAATTGCACTATTTTTCCTGAAAATACAATTTTTTTGCAAACAATTCACAATATTCAGGAATGATATAAATCACTTTTTATAGTCTTGAATACCTTAAGAAGTTAGTTTCAGAAGTGCAGAAGTAGCAGCAAATTGGTTGGTTCTCAGAAATGCACTATAATCTGAGACCAATTAGGCCAATTCTAAAAGCTAGAAATAAAAAATAAAGATACTTTCTATGTCTGTCACATAACAATAATTCCTAATCACTTTATAAAAATCTCTGTGTTAAAAACAATAAGCAGACAATTCATAGTGCTTAATTCTGATTTGTATTCACATACTGTTTCTCATAAATGTTCAGATGCACCTCTCCAGCTTTTAAGCTGTCCTCAATAAGAAATACAGACATGAAATACATACTTTTCATCTTCCTCCAACCCAAATGCTGACTGCTCAGAGTTAAGAATAGCAGCAGCAAGCTGATAGAAAACTAGGAAAAGGAGAGCATTTGAAAATTAATGCTCAGGTTCACAGTAGTATCAGAATAGTCTGACTGACAGCTGTGATAATCTTACATACATCTATTGGAAATTTCATGATTTAATTCCTTTCACTACACATAGTATTATAAATATGAACAGGAATTAATATGCAATGACTACAGTTAAAAGTAAATATTTGGTCTCTTCATGTCATAGACATTCTTCAGATATCTAAATAGGTAGGCAGTTTTTCTCTTTTCCAGAATAGATATCCCTGAAATCAAACAGCAATAGAAGAGGATTATCTAATTTACTAAGCAGCCTGCTATAGAAGCAAGAATCATATACTGAGCTTTTTTACACTGATAGAGAACCAGGATGGCTATCACCTGCAGGAGAATAACTCCAGACTTACCTCAGTTCAAGAGAAACTGCTGAACTGTACCCCACCTCACAGAAACAGGTCTATTACTGAAATTGAGTCCTGGGTGAATATTTAACATTCTCTGAAACACAAGTAATTCAACACTTCCTTCAACAGATATTAATCTTTAAATACATCCCATAGAACACGTGCATCAGAACTACAACATAAAGCAAACCATGAACCCCATACAAAAAACAACTCTTCATGTAATTCACTAATGAATAAATGCCTAGTAAATACAGATGTTAAGGCTGTTGTGGGATAAAAATAGAACTGAGTTTTCAAGGGCAATTTGTGACTTTTGGTTAGCTTGCAGTCAGTGCTGTTGGTTTTACACACATACATACACACACACACACACACTTTGTTAGACACAGTCACTGATACTTTTCATATTTCCCCTTTCCTTATCTTCTACAGTTCAACCTAATTCCCTTTTTCCTTCGTTTTACTTTCTTTTGAATACCCTTTGTGCATTTTTGTTCCTTAGAGAAAGGAGAAAATAAATACAAATAATTGACACTACCCTCTGCATAGAGAAACAACACTGCTATCGACACTGTCTTTTCCTTCCAGCAAGTCAGTTTCTTTAAACTCCACCAAAGGACTGAAAAAACATATCTTAAAAACAAATTAATTAGCTTCCTACAAATTAAGTTTTTCCTTTCTGTACTCTTAAAGCTTTTATCTATGTTTTCCTCTTTTACTCTAACAATAAAATTTATTAAAGTCAAATTACATTTCTGCAGACATTGATTTGCTAAATCTTTTGATACATCCCATTCCGGATGCATTAGCCGATAGGATAGATCCTGCCTGGGAAGCTGCCACGGGCTCCAGGCAGTGTTTGAAGTACAGTTACACAATGGATGCCACAATGCCCGGGCAGTCAAATTATCTGGTCTTTACAACTGAACTTTTGGTGGATGGGTAATTCACACGGATCTGTGCTAGTGTCTGTATATAGAAACTGCATAACTCTTTGGACAAGGCGCAGTTGAATGTGTGCTCATGAGTTACTATATACCGACCGCAGAAGTGGTCATTGGGAGTAGTTCAAAATGTTTTACAAGAATGCTTTGATGCTATCCAGAGCAGTACTACTGGCCAGTAGCTAAACTATAATTATGCTAGCTGGATCTGAAAGTCAGGGTTGAGTTGCAAGAATTCCCTTCTCGGCTCACCCGTTCCAGACCTTGATCAAGGCCAATGTACTTTTGGGAAAGTTCAGTTCCAGTCAAAATGTAAGCCTACAGCTGAAAACCTCTTGGGTTCAGTTTTTGTTTTTAAATCTAGGTCACGTCACTCCAGGAGCAATGGCAGACTTTCCACACAGGTGCAGAAGGCGTGGGGATATTCTATACACAAGAAGGTATGAACAAAGAAATGTTTACAAAAATCTAACCATATGTGTTAAAAAAAAAAATAATAACATCAATTCATTATAAGCTTTGTTTCTGGCCTGGCTACCATCTGTGATGGGGATTTTGTTATGCAGTGAAATAAGAGCAAGATAGAGCTTTAAACACTGCCTGGAGCACACAAGCCCTATGTTTATTCCCAGCAACATATTCATAAATTATAAAACCGAAAGAGGACCACTCTGACTGTGCGGGCTGCAGGAATTTACTTAGTCATTACATATTCTGCCTGCTGCTGCGACCAAGGCAGGCATTCAGAAGCTTGTAGCCAAATTCCTATTTGTTTTAATCAGGTACGTTACCACCATACACCTGAACGGTAGCCCCTAACTCCACGTGTCAGGGAAGAATGATTAATATCACCCAGATGGGTTCCTATGAGAGCAGGGCTGGGTGCAGCCACTTCCTGGGCCTCAGCAGCAGACCCATCATGTCACCCTTGCAAGCACACATGCTCCACAGGGAGGGCCAATGGCAGGTCAGCGACAGCAGTGATTGCTGGCTGAGCCCTCCGGTGACATGGTGCACCTTGCTCCTGAGGTCGCTTCTGCTGAGGGAGATCAGATAAGGCCAGTCAGGAGAGGGTCATCCCTCTGGCGTGAGTGGGGTTAAGTTCAGTATCCAAGCTCCACTTTGATCCTGCGTTTCCATGGGCAAAGATCACAACTGTAGAGTTTGTTAGGCTTTTTCCAGTCTTTGTTGGCTGAGGGTTTTAACTCACTGCTTCCCCACATAACCATGTGTCTAAGCTTGAGCCTGTTGCCTGGCTTTCAGCTCTTGCAAATTTTGCTGCTGTGAGGAAGGGTTACCTCTATTCTCTACTTTCCAAACTGACTCTAAAACTGGGGATGGACTAAACAATAATTATAATCTGGGATATCTTTATTTGCTGTGTGCTTCATGACATTGGTTTATGGAGGCCTAAGCACAGCATATTCCCACTCCAAGCCATGTACCGTTCCTATTATCATAGAAAAAAAAACTAGCAGAGAACCAAGATTTTTTCCCCTTGCCCCCAAACAAAGAATCCTTATGACAATGAACTCCCTCAACCTTTAAGCAGCCTCATTTCAAGCCTCACTATTTATACAAAATACAACACAAACCAACACACGAATATCTTATGGACTACTTCATATGGTAGAAAATTATCTTCTGTTAATTCACCCCCCTCTCAGAAAGTAATGTGGTTTTTTTCCCTGTCTTAGGAAGTCAGGATACCTTACTGTGTTTGTGTATTTCAGTTCACTCTGCCATAGATTACCCTAATTAATTTTGGCAGTGACAAAGTTGGAAAAGTAATTTAAAATTACAATCATACAGAAGCATTGTATTTTACTGCAGCAAAATCAGCATTCACGTTTTAACTCTCCTGACCTCTCATTTCCTGTGAAGGAGCACAGGAGGTAAAACCTGTTTCTGAAAGCATGGCCTTAAGAATTCTCCCAATTTTGTTTTTGAACAATTTTTCCTTCATAATAAATGAAAATGCATATGGTGTTACACTTACAGAGACAGAGCTGCAATACCACCATAGCACCAAATAGGTATAACTAAAGGTGGAATTAGAGTAGAACGCTAAGGTTGTTAAATCAAAAGGAAGTCAATCTAAATTTATCTTTGTCAAGCTTAGAAAACAACAGAGAAGAACCCAAGGAATGTAAATGATAGGCATGAGAAATATGACTCTTGCTTGCTGGGTAAAGTTTGCTTCATAAAAGAATATGCAGAAATACTGCAAACAACAAAATGTGCAAAGATGACAAAGAGAAAATTTGAGCACATTGGACTTGTAATTTATTTCCTTTGAGTTTCATTTCTTGTTTCCTTCTCATTACAGCTATTGAAATTTTTTTTAGGGAAGTATTATAATATAATGACAGTTATCTATGTGAATTGTAAATCATTCATGGCTTAACTCCTCTTTTTAAGAATTGGCCTTAACTATTTTCAGACTAAGCATGTACTTCCTGTAATTTCCCAAAATAACTTCTGGCGATCACTAAAATTAGAAGAGCTGCTGATTGCTGGAAAGTGACACTTGAAGTGTCTACACAAAGATCAAATACAAATTTATTAGAGAGCACCTATCTGAATGTCTATTGCAATGAAATCAATCACTGATTCTCCACTGACAAGCTTCTGAAAGTGGTCTGTACACACACAAAGATAATAAACAGCAAAAAACC
The DNA here is from genome assembly GCA_026546715.1 of Gallinago undulata. NCBI lineage: Eukaryota > Metazoa > Chordata > Aves > Charadriiformes > Scolopacidae > Gallinago > Gallinago undulata. The sequence continues at coordinate 18,517,658 of JAOTQQ010000052.1, read as the reverse complement.
CCCATGGAAACAAGCAAAAAACAACCCCAAAAGCCAATAAATTCTTAGAGAAGTTGACCAATTTATATTACTGTTATATATGACAAACATCCTGCTTAAATAACAACACTGTTAAGAAAATGGACTGACAAACCCACATCATGACAATGTTATTTGCTTAGCAAGGGCATGTGATTATTTTACAGTGATGGAGGTTTATTAGGAAACAATTTCACTGCACTGCCAGCTAGCAAGGTGTGTAACAAACACACTGTGTGAAAGAGACTCTGATTCAAATACTAAGTTCACTCTGGATCCCATCAAAAAGAAAGCAGCATGTTCTCTGAGCTGTTAATCTTCTAGTTTCTTGCTTCTCTTCTTCTAAATCCAGAGTAAGTTTAACAGGTTGCTATGTCTCAAGCTGGAAAGTTCTGCCTTTTGAGTAGTGCTGTTGCCTGGATGATCACTTTCTAAACTATATTTATTAAATGATGTTTAAAAAACCAAAGTGAACTCACTTTTTATTTTGGAGGTCTCACTTCAAGTGAAATCATTCCACATAACGAGTCAGGAACAGAATTATTCAACCAGTCAAACCACCTAGTATTCCATCAGGCCATCATTTCCAGCCAAAGACACCAGAGAAGATAGAGCCTTTTAAAATGAATTCTATAATGTGGAAAACCAGTCTTATTTCCCCCCAAAATGTAATGCTCCAAGTCCATCTACTCACAGTAAAACTGGGGGGGCTGCAGCTTTAGGATCCACAGCCATCAGTGGCAATTTCAAGTTGAAGATTTCACACTTTCCCCTATTCATGGGTCATTTAAGTCCAAGTCAATTCAGTTGTACTGCTCACAGTACGTCTCCAGAAATTTTTGGTGGCATGTTGTGGTACTGCAGTAGCAGCAACTGTGAAGAGGGCGAGGTTTCACTAATTCAGCACTGTGCCCAGAGTCAGCATACAGCAGTCAAAGAATATTCACAGGCTAAAAGTACCTCACAGAAGAAAGCAAAGAGAGTTTCAGGAAGCCATGAGGAGCTCACCAGTGAGGTGAAGAATAAGCTCTCTCCTTAAAGCATCCATGGGAAGAGCTATTAAGAGGAGTAAGAAGACTATCTCGCTGTGACTAAAAAAGGCTTCTGTTTTGACAAGGCACAAAGTCAAGACATTAGTGGGAAACAGCATCATATCTTCAAGGAAGCTTTGAAGATCTTCATTTCATGGAGATCCTAGCTTTCAGAATGAAACTGCTGGGAAAACAAACACAAACATCTCAAAGCACTTATATATGTGTATAGAGCCGTTCTTACTTTAAAAATATATTTGCTTTTAAGCTTCTGTATTTAGGTTATAGGCTTCCTTTAGTTAAGATCACTTTAATGAATCTTCAGCAGGCATTGCACTGGTCTTCCTAAATAGCAGTGATCTTCTGAGTCAGGGTCAAGTGCAACTTTGATTAGTAGATCACAAAAAAGGTTTTTAGAAAACTGTGGACCTGGCTTAAAATGTGAATCTTCTGGTATGAACACCTTGACTGTGCAACAGTTATAACAAAACTCAAGAGTGGAAGAGACCGATGAACTAAAAACAGAATGAAACCTTCCAGCAACCAAGTCTTCTGACTGAGCAAAATGATACTAAAAACAATGGAAGAAGCATTGAAATGGAGGCTGAAATCTGGAGAGATAAGCAGGGCCAGATAGTACTGCTGTTCTGCAACAGCAAAGTTTATGTAGTTTCTTTACAAGCATTTCTACAGTGCCCAACATTGCAGGAGTTGAGTTCTTCTCATTATTTACTTAATCCGCCTAACAAATCGGCAAATCAGGTAAAAATAATTTTCATTTTGCATACACAAAACTAAGTCAGTAATATTAAACGATTTATCCACATTCATACAATATTTTGGCAGAGGTAAGAACGGCTCACTCATGTCTCATTTTTAGCTCTAATTTTAAAAATAACACAGCAAGCAGAAGTCTCTTGATCTTTCATATATGTGTGTCACGCTCAGGCCCTTCTCTTTATCTTTCACCTCAGATGACAACACTCAGGATTAGCCACATGACTGGGAGACTGGTGATGAGCCAACAGATTACCAGCCCACTTCACACAGAGCTTGACAAGGAAGAGGCCCAGGCAAATTGTTTCCTGGCAGATTTAGGAAAGAGAATTTCAGCTTACCTTTTGCTGTGGCATCCTGCTGAGGTGGCACCAATGGTGTGGATGAAGGAGGTGGACTGTATGACTAAGGGAAGCTGGCAAGAAGTCCACCAGCAGGCCACGCAATGGCCATTACAGGCGCACTGTGAAGAAGCTGAAAATAATTTAAAACATGCTACTGATAAAGGCACATTGACAGTATAAGGTAGATTACTCTGCCACGTAGCTGAGGAGAGCCAGATGTTGTGGTAAAACAGCAGGCTGGACAGGACAGCAATGACCCGCTCCTCTGAGGAGGGCGTAAAAAGACCCCCTGATGATTCAGCACACAGGGCCTTCAGGCTGCTCTGGAGAAAAGATGATCAAATTCTAGTTATTGAAACTGCAGAAGTATCTAAATGTTGTTAAGAGGATACCCTTTATTCTCAGAATTTAGTCATATGCAAATTTAAAGGACAAATAACCATTTTTTGGCCCTTCATGGGCTCGATCCATGTTTTGGATTGAGACTGTGACCACAGGAACTAGACACTCGCCATCTATCAGCTTTTTAAAACAAAAGCCAACACCCTGTTGTTGATTTCAGATGATATAATGAGGAAAAACCATGACGCTCACCTCAGCCAGAGAGAACCAGGGTATGTAAGGAATTTTGTTGTTGTTCTCAAACTCCTGCCCTAATCAAACTTCCAAACAATGGCTTAAAGAAAAGTGAAGTGCTGCTCTAAATTCACTAGCTGAGGGCAAAACAGTAAATCGATAAATTGTTATAATTATCATTTCTTCTTTCAGTTAATGTTCAAAAAAGTGGAAAAACAGAGCACTGCTCTGCAGTGAGGAACGGTAACAGGGTCCTACCACTGTCCACAGTAAACTGAGGAGAAAATCACCAACATTCCAACTTTATTGTATTTTATCGACAGTAAAAAATTCATGGCATAACTGACACTTCATTCAGTCTAATTATTAATAATTAGTTATTAAAAGGGAAGACCCCAAACAAACAAGAGAGGAAGAGACAGGAGGTCTCACCCCCTGGCTGGGCAGGAAGGCCCCGCAGGGCCCAGCCAGGTGCAGCAAGAGGGACGCCCAGCCCTGCCTACACACCAGGAAGGTTCCATCACAACATCAAACAGCCAAACCATGCCAGGCAGATTCTGGAGTTAAAAAATAAAAGTCTGAAACAAAGGCCTAGATTGTGACTGCCGCATGCAATATTCTGTAATACCACAAGCCTTTGGATAGTCAGACAGGAACTGAGCAGTTATGCAGAACTTTTTCTTCTCAAAAATTAGTGGCAATAGTATCAAAGACATTGTTTGGTATTTTTATTCTTTTTTTTAATCAATTCTGTAGCACCATTGCTGCTTTAATGATTTTTCCTTGCAACACTCTACCCTGTACAAAGTAGGTGAGGTGTCCAGTCAGGTCTCTTTTCTCTAAATAATCAGTGCTTCTGTTTCTGTATATAGAAGCCTATGAGTAATTGAAAAAGCATAAATATTTTTTTGAAGTCGTGACAAAGAATAACTCTTCTTCTTGTTCTGATTCAATATAGTTTATCTGCCTACAGATTTCTCTGAGATGTATTCAATTGGTTTAATCTACAGAACACATACAGGTTTTATTTTATATAACTATCTGCACCAGCAGATATGGGAGATTTGTGGATTCTTGCAGCCAGAGGGATACTCACCATACAGACATCAGCTGTACCCAAAGATGGGTTGGAGGTCACAAAGAGATGGGCAAAACATTTGCCCTAACTTCATTATTTTCGGTATTGCTTCTTTAAAGTAAACTAGCAGGTGAATTAAGTTGCAGAACAAAGCACTCAGACATCTATCCTGATTGATTCAATTAACAGTTGATATGCTGAACTTAAGCTGCTACCAAGTACTCGCTTCAGCTAATCATTTCAAAAGCAAATGTGAAGGCTGTTCCTACTGCATTGATCTGCTGCTGCAGAGTAGAATCATGTAACTGAAATACGGCACATGCTAAGTTGATAGGACCCATTTAAGCACATACTACTCATTACACAGCCCTTGAGTGTAATAGAGGGCATGAATAATAGCTTCAGCTAAAAGTCAGCTGGTAGCAAGATGGACACGGATGCTTAACTCTTAAATATGCAGAAAGTAAGGATACAGCACTAGAATATGCTTATTAATGTGGCCTGTGTTTCCTTTTTGCTTTCTGAATTTGGACCTTGGCTGGAAAAAAAATATTAATAAACACTATAGGAGACATATGACATTTTAAATACTAATTAAAGAGCTTAATACCAAAGACTAGAAGGATGAAAATTTATTTAGAGTTCCACAACATACATGTCAACTCAGCACCAAACTGAGCTTGAACACAGCAATCCTTGCAAAAACCTAAAGTCTAGAAGTGTTGCTTGTACTCCTGGAGACTGTTTCAAATGGTTTTTCCAACCAATAGCACTAATAAATGCATTCAGTACAGAGTTTTTGAAAACTGAAGCTGTCCCATTAACTAAGCCAGAAAGAACTCAAATAACAACCAGAAACTTCCACTTGAAAAAAAAATTCAAAGCAAAATATACTCCTGACCATCTGAGTTCTACCAGCTAATATAGGACTGATCCCATTTGCTCATTTTCGAACTTGAAGAATGATAATCTGTTCTGTGGCAGACAAACAAAAGAATTCATGCAAGGATACAATAGTATAGCACCGTATTTTTGAGGCATTTATTTAGAAGAGTTCAGTTCATAATGATTTATTTATTAAAGTTAGCAATTTATAAGAATAAAAATCTATGCAAGAAAAGAAGAGTTTCAGGTTTGGTTATCAATGCATTTTGCTTCAAAAGCCTTTTCAAAACACTTGCTTAACAAGCATGTTTAATTTTACTAGGAAAAAATAATGATTAACATAAAAACAATGCACATTAACATCTCTCTGACCACATATTACTAGTAACATGAAAGGAAACTCACCAGAACAGCATTAACCTCCCCCCACCATTCCCTTCTGTGACAACTATTGCCAATTCCTACAATTTTTAAAAATTCATATTTTATGAACAAAATTTGCACATCGATGTATCACCATGAAATACTTCTACCAGCATTAAATGTACTTACTAATGCCTTTTAAAACTTAACAGTAGCTTCCAGTACTTACAAACCTATTATTTCAGTAATTGCCAGAGCATGCAAATTATCTGAAACAATGCAAAGCACAATGGCCATAAAATACTCTTCTATCCAAGGCACTTCAACATCAACACGGGCTAATATTTAGCAACCAAATCAACACAGTGAATGTTTATGTTAATTCATTAAGCTGAAGAAAGCTGTGAGCAAAAGGGTTGGGGGTGAGGGTTTTTATGTTTTACTTCAGAACACATGCAGGTTTTCATTGCAACTAAATCCCATAAAAAAGCCAACAACAAATAAAAGGACGATCTTAAGATAAAACGAAAATGGGTGTCGTACAAATTTAAATACTGGTCTGATGCATGTGGCTTTCTTTTAAAGCAAGTGCTGCCTTCTTATATATTAATGCTTCTTTGGAAAAATACACACCAATGCTCATCAGGAGTAGTAAGCAAGCTACTGTGGTAGCCCCATGTCTTTTAGTGATTGGTATCAGCCCCTCTAGAAGTAGACAGTGCTATCAGCAAAGGCAAAGACTTCCACAGGTGGCATCCCAGACAGTTGCAGGTCCTTCTCAGGCTGCAGCCTCACCACACAACAGGATCCTCAAATCTGCCAGCATCACCACTCATGCAATTGTTCCCAGTCATCTAGAATGATTTAAAAATACTCTAAAGCTGCAAGTCCTTTCTTAAGTTAATATTTTGACTAGATGTGGTGAAAGTGGTTATACATGTGCAATAATACCAGCAGATCTAAGGGAATAGTAAGCCTGCAGCAAAAGGAAAGGTGAAAAATAGCTGTGGAATGGCCACTCCATCTATACTGCAGTCAGAAGAGGACATTGCATTAACCACAGCCTAACCCCAGACATCACAAACATCCCAGGGGAAAGAAACCCCTCCTTTGAGGGTTTGACAGCTCTCCCACAGGGAAAGCTGGTGCTTTGAGTGCCTGACTTTTCCTGATAATAAGAATCCTGTTGAATGTGCATTGGCCCATGGAGCTGCTTCGCAGAAGCAGGAGGAGGGACCAACAGGGACCTGACACAGCTTCAAGTTCAATTATCACTCCAACAACGTTTTTCTTGGAAATCCATGATCTCAGTATTTTTCCAGTCCTCAAAAGAATTAAGGCTCTGCAAATGCTATGCACCAAAGAATTTTTATCTGCATAGAACCAGAGTGCAGCACAGGAGAGCCGCAGAATTCTTCCTCATGCTTCCTTTTGCACTAATTTCCAGACAATCATCTGGGGGCCATTCCTTTTAAATTTTATGCTGAAGTCTTGCTAGGACTTCCAGTGATTTCACTTGCTGTGAACTCTTCCACCAACTTAAGTTGATGGAGAGCTGTATCCTGAAGTGTCTCCAGAAAACTGAAGTAAGAGCTTTAGTGGAATAATTCAAGGAAGCATACTCCCTACTACACCGAGTTACACTTGATTTATTCTTAAACTATGGTGATCCACAGCCATTCTCAATTACACACAATGGAAACATCAAAGAAACCTGGTGGGACAATTTGAGATATTGGAGATGGCTTACCAAGAAAACAAAAAACCCAAAAAAAACCACTACAGCAGATAAAACAGTATCTAGTTTATTACATATAGAAAGAGATTTCCAGAATTTACAAACACCCACATATTCATTCCAGGGAAAGAGTCAATTTGAAAAGTTCACCCTTTTTTGTTTTCATTTTGTTTTGTGGATTTCTCTTGGTTGGTTTTTTTTCTTTACAATATATACAATGGAAGACTTTGATTTCTTTTTACCGATTTTTTTTTGTCAGTTCCTGTGCAATTGATGAATTCAAGTTGACAGTTGTAAATACCATGTACAGTAATGTTTGTCTTCATTGTAGTTAATACAGACTATTATTTTACAAGGAGTACAAAATTATTTTTCTTTTGGAAAGAACTCAACTCAACATCAGGGTTATCTTACAACTGATAGTATCAGTAAATATGACTGTACAATCAAGGCCCAGGGACCAATGACTCGTATTATATTATTTTCTGAATTACAATCTTAAAACAAGAATAGTACCCTACTCTATTCTTAGAAGCCTTGTTTTAAGCAGGTTTCCCACTCTGTTTACAACAGAATATAGTATACCTCAGTTCCACATCAAAAAAGATGTGCTGTAGGAAAAGTTACATTTTAATTAAAAAAGTACATGTATAAATCAAAACCTATGTTAAATATTTAATACTCTTCAACCAACATTAAGTTTTGTATGTAATAATTTACAATGATGATTTGTCATACAGGTTTTCAGCAGCAAATGAAGTTGTGTAAATGTGCTAGTAAAATACCCATTCTCACCATGACATAGTGGTGGGCACATGAGATCCTTGTGGCCAGCTAAGTCCTTATGGTAGAGGATGAAGTAAGAGAGATTCATTGTCCAGGTGTCACAGTGCTTCTGCTTGGCACAACACAGGATGTGCAGCTCAGTCAACTAACTCCTGAGGTTTGTGTAAAGTAAACAAACTGAACTGGATGCATCGTACCCATTTACAGAGAAGAGGAGGAGGAGGAGGAGGAGGTGAGGTCCTAGTTGTGATAGCATGAAACATTTATAGTCTTGATACCCATGAGTTAAAAGAAGGATTTGCTGAGGTTGTATAGGTCATCATTCTGAAATTGAAAGAGAAAGAAAATTAGCATCATGGGCACTTTAAAAGCTTTTCTGTAATTATTTCCCTCCCCACCCATTTTTATTTATTTATTTAAAAGAGCTATAATCCAAACGGAAAATGTTAGCACCTTGAAAAATTATGGCACGCACAGTTGAACTGTACTCAAGCATCTGAATCCCAAAAGCATTTAAAACAGATGTTGGCAATAAAATTCAAAGCAGTCAGAAATACATTTAAAACTTGCAAGAGATTCACCAAAGCAGAAACAATTTAAGTGTCCATACTGATTAACTCTGACAAGCTCCTGTGCCAAGAGAAAGAAAAGCTCAAACCATTAGCCTGCTGTTGGCGTTTTTACCCACTGCAAGATTCATTCCATATCAGGCCTTCTTGCAGGGTTTTCCTGCCACCTGCAAATGCCGTGGCTTGCATGAGAAGGATGACCAAGGAATGAAGCACCAGGGGTACAGCATTACCATTTGCTATTGACATACAAGATACAAAAAAAATTGTATCCAGAAAATCCTGTTAAAGTCTACAAATTTATCTACACTTATCTCTTCTCTCTAAGAGAGAGGACTGGATCCTGCAACCCTAATAATGCACAGCACAGGTTTGATGGGGAATGAATGTCAGAATCTGCCTTTGACCCTGTCCCACCAGCCCATTTCTTGGCTCCAGCCTCCCTGATCTAGCACATAGAGCAACTCTGTCAACAAATTCTCTCAACTCCACTTTTCCATTAATTTCACACAGGTGGGTGATCAGTACAAGGGCTCTGATCACCGGTGACATAGTGCACAGTGTGGTGCTCTTGGTGCCCATCTGCCTCGTGTCCTGTCACCAACCCTGTGGCAGATGCTTCAGCCCTCAGTGGGGAGTGGTGTCGCTGCTGGAGGACACAGGATGGAGGTGGCAGGCCACGGAGTGCCTCCCTGGCCAAGGCACTCAGAGACGGGCAGCCACGCAATCCCCAAGGCACCCCTGAGCCCAGCCCCGTCCTGCTCTCTTGGCACCACCGTCACAGGCAGCCATACCCACTGGGGACTCAACAGCACACCAGTGAAATGAATATATTTTTGTTTTAACTGGGGTTAGAGAACTACCATCATTTACATTTCAGGAGTTTCACCTAAACTATGATGAAGCAAGACTTAGATTTTACATAAAAGTGTGTCTATTTCTATATTAGATATTAACTATGCTCCTGAAAAGATAGGTAAACAGTGCGTTTTCCTCAGTACAGACACAGGCTTCCCATAGACACAGTGAATAAAAAAGCTGAAAAGACCTCCTGTCCTATATTCTTTAATTGCCCGAGAAACAGAATTTACTTTGTGTGGTCCTTCAAGTGAAAGGAAAGCCTATCCCTGCAAATGATGTGTGGTATGCTGTGAAAACTCCCTGGAGAATTATCTCACAGATCTCTTATTTACTTTCAACTTTCTTCTGCACTCACATTGCGATCTACTGGAATGTTCCTACCCAAATATCTATATACAGCTTCACATAGCTTTGCAGCTTTCAACTATGTTGGACCTAAAATTAGCCAGTAATGCCATACTTTACCAATAAAGAAAAGCGACAAAGGAGAAATGGCTTCATTTAAACAGAGGAGCAAAGCGTGCGTGATTTGAGTGCTGCATAGCTGAGGTGGGTGTTTCACACCCAGCAGGGCCAGAGGAACGTTGGGTGACCACCAGCAGGGCTCCACGGCCCGACCTGTCCTTCACATACAGGGCCAGCAGAACAGAAGCAAGTAACAGCTTCTCTACATCACCAGACCTTTTCCTGCTCAGAGATTTTAAGTACCTAAATAACAATTTGCAGTATCAGGACCAAGTATTACACCTCTTCACTAGTATTCAGGTCATCTAAACTCAAATACATCATGTATTGAACAAAATGGTCTGTTCAATCCAAGTCCTCGCCAATTCAACTACTATGGTCAAGACATCATCAGAACTGCTACTAGCAAGCATTCATTCCTGGATGAAAAAGCAAAGTCAGAAAAGCAAAGGAAGAAAGAGAGTAACAAGTCTATTTGAAAAACAAAACACTTCCTAGAGGAATTCACTAAGAAAATAATACTGAGGAAACCCACAGTTACAGAAAAGCAGGCACTCAAATACTGGAGTCCTGTGCATGTGTAAAGAGTGAAAAACCACAGCAGGCTGAATATACCCAAGAGTATGAGACTTGGGGTGAAGAGCCAGAATCATGTAGGACATGAACTGGCACAGGCTGCATTTCATGCAGACTTCAGCTGCAGGTATGACAGGACGCAGAGGCACCAAGCAGTTTCCAGCTTGTAATTACACCTCCAGTATCTCCAGTAGTACAACAGGGCAATCTGGCACCCTTTGATAAAAATACAATCGGTAGCTTTTGTTTTCTTCTAATTTTGTCAGGGAAAAAAATTTAGACACTTTGCTACGGACCTTCTGAAATCATTGATTGCAATGATTTGTTTTCACAACCCCAAGTCCTCTGACAAACCTCTTCCCAAAAACCAAAACTAGAGTAACTGAGAATGACAACCCTTGCTACTGTTACAGGACAGCGGTGCCTCTTCTGTCTGAATGCACACAAAGTTGATAGAAACCAGCATTCTGAGAGGAAAGTACTCTTCCAAGGCCACTGGAAATACAGTTGACCTGTGAAGCCTTGGATCCAGGGAATTCTTGGTTGTGCCTAACAGGTACCAAAAAGCCACATTCTCAATTTTAGCACACAAACGTTCTTTTCTGGACTTCAGATTCTTTCTGGAATTTTTGACGAAACAATCTCAACCTCCTCTCTCCTCACTGAATTATTATAGTATGTTTCAAGGCGGAAGTACCTTATTCGGAATTTAAGTCATCGGCTGGATACCTCATTGTTTTTTATCAACAGCCATCAGCATTTCCTTAACAACACAAAAACAGCGCAGAGGACAAGTGTTTTAATAGAGTGTGCTAGGACTGCAGTGAGCTGAGGTAAGGATCATTAAAACTACTGACATCACTGTTGGCAACCAGAGTAAAGGGAAAACCTGTGTTTAATCTATTTCCTATTCACCACAAGCTTCAGCTGGAGTCCCCAATAATGCAGTTTGTGGTTAACTTTATGGAAAAAATTAGTGATGTAAGAAAAACGTACTGAAACAAACAAGCATCTTTAAAAGTTACTACAAGGTACCTTTGACAAGTAGTTTCTGCTCAACATCTGTTACAACACACATGCAGATAACATGCACGCACGTTCCAGCTGGCAATGCTTTCTTCTCAAATCTATTAGCCCAGGCTGGATACAACACAGCTAGCTGTATTTCCTATTACAGCCAGAGTCCCATTCTTAAATCCAGTAACTAAAAATAAGTTGATACTTCATTTTATTTCCATTATCAGGGAGCTGGAGAAGGAGAGGTGTGTTTAAAATTTGAACTCTCTAAGAGCAGAGTGTCTAGACAATGTAATAATATATCTTTCCTGAAGTTAACAGAATTTTCATACATAAAATAGATGTGTCGTTAAAATACACCGAAAGTCTAATTCTTACTCCTTCCTTACAATCCGTTCTCTTTGAAAAATAACCAAGGAGGAACAAATATATCAGAAGCAAAAGCCTTTCCAGTAGCCAATTTAAACTTCTATTTACTTTTCAGGGCTACTAAGGGCTATGTGTCTTGTCCCCAAAAGACCAATGGAAACACCCTTCCAAAGGGTAATTTCATTTCAAAACAAGTAAAATAAAGCGGAGTTGCTGTTGAAGCTCCATGATCATTTCAGCAACTAAATGCAGCTACTTTGTCACTGGTTAATATGCAAGAACAAAATGCGGCTCCCAGACCTGCTTGGTACCCTGTGACACCTTTCCAGTGTGAGCTGGACATCTGTTTAGGAAACAAGTCTTCAGGTAACAGAGCCAGGTCAATGAAAAGATGACTCCTGACCGAAGACAATGCAGATTTTTCCAGATCTGCAAAAGGTAGCTAATTTCCCAACTCTGCCATCAATGTTGCTAAGTCAAACCTATTCTCCAGAAGTGTACATATCCCACCAGCATCTCATTTGAAACAATGAAGAACAAGGACCAGCTGAAGACTCCTCTGTCAAAGATTCTAGTTACAAATAAAAGGTCTTATAAAGTAAATGCATTTGTTGTTTACTTTAGGATCATATAGCATATCCTATTCTGTGTAGATTAAACAGTGATTTGCTACATAATGAGCACATCTATCTAGTGAAAAAAAAACAAAATAGCTCAGGAACAAAAGCTCAAAATAAAAAGATAGCCATTATGAAAATACACCAGCAGAATTTCACAAGTCGTGGGCTGCACGAAGCCTGGGCACCCTTTGTCTGGGCACGTACAACTGGGTATCTTTAGAAATCTGACACAAAGTAAACACATTAAGTAGTCCTGAAAAACTCATTTGCAGCTCTTGTCTTGGTGACATTTGCATGAGTCACCACCTAATTATAATGAAACGGTGCACACCTACTTAAAAGCTGAATTTATCCACATGTTGTTATGTTCACCATACTGATGAGCATAAGTGGTGTCTGTTTACATTTTTCTTGGCATTACTAACATGAGCACAGATATGGGAAGTATCCCATTCAGATAAGTTAAAAACATCAACCAAAATTTAAACTAGCTCGAATAACTTCTTTTCAAAGAGATGCAAATAGGCTGTACAGTTTCCCCGATCTCCCGTAGACCGCTGAAAGAGTAAAGGAATGCAAGAAGAAACAATGGTTGCTCTAGTATGTTAATTGCAGCTTGAGTACTAACAAAAGGAATTCAAAATAGAGCTAAACAAGGTAATTACAACATTGCTATTTCACTTGACAGGCTATAATCTACATTTAATAAGCCTAGATAAGCGTTTCTTCATTGTACCCCAAAATGCCTATTTCAGCTTTCCTGTGAATGTCAGAAGTGGGGAATTACTGATGAATCGGTTTCACCAAGTCCTCTCCTATCAGGCCAAGGAAGTGGATTTGGTGTTTTCATTCCCTTTTTCTTCTTCTTTCTTCTTCTTACAGGTCGTCTTACTCTGTCCTCACCGACAGAGGAACTGAAGGTTTGTTGCAGTTATAGATGGTACAGTCTTTCTGCTATGAGTTCAGACAAAATTCGCTCCCTTCATGCATAGCACTGAAAAAAAAAAGGTCATACTCACCATAGAGGAAGATTCTCCTCTTTTCTCCAGAAAGAGAAGGTGAGGAAAAAGCAAAACCTAAGAGGCTTGTAAGATAAGATGATGAGGAGAACCAGGTTCTTACGTTTAACACCCATTTCCTGGGGTGTAAATACAGTGGGAATATACAAACTAAACCACACACGTTCTTTGGATGAGCTTCTGCCCAGCAAAGAATTCATATGTTTGATTTCAATTTCACAGCACGTCAACCTGATTTAAACTCACTGAAGACAAAACTAAACCCATCAGTGAGGTCAGCAAGAAAGGCTACTGGCAGACAGGAAGCTGAGGACAGCCTGCCCTAAGCGCATAGCACAGGAGAGTGATGCTGCTGGAAGTCAGATTTGCCTATTTCCACCCATAAAGAGGAGGAAACGAGCCAGCTCTCCCCACTGGTATATATAGATATTGGAAAAAAGGAATTCACCAAGTTTGTATGTAGAAAAAAATATTTAAGAGATCTCCTGCTCTATTACAACAAATCAGCAGCGTTTTTTTTACTGTTTTTTTTCCCCCTTAAAAATCTTTTTTCCTTTACTAATAGTCCAGCTGGGTCACCAGCTCAACGTTCAGCCCAGCTTCATCAAGGGAAATTCCCTTTGTTTCAGGACTGAAAATAATGATATGAAGCCAGGGAATGCAGGAACTCACGAGATCAATACTCACAAGTTCATCCCAAATCTTCTCATCATGCTTTACTAATATCTTGGCAGCACTGTTTTTGTTTGATGTCTCTCAGATAAGCCCAATGCTGACCCAGGGTCTTCTTCCCTTCCCCAGACTCCAATGATGAAAAGGGATATCAAACCAAAACATGTATCATCTAGTTAATAGCTTCAGCTTTCATGGGATAACATTGCTTCTGATTTTAAGAAACTTGCAAATTCAACAGCCATGGTCATCCATAATTTTTGAATCTGTAGTGTTCAGTTCACTGAGTTTCCAGTCTAACCCTAAAGAACCTGGGGCATTCATGCTTCCCCTGATGACCTAACAACACTCCCAGTTCAAGAAAGCAATGGTGAACTGTGCTTTGTACGTCTGTATCCTTGAAAGAGGAAAACATTGCTCAGTATTTATCTTTATCAAATATATAACGATATATCAACTATATTAATAAGGGAAATTCAGAAACACAACTTCATTATGCATTTTGTTTCTCAAAGGAGTTTTCTTAGCACTTTTAAAAAAAAAATTACTTTTATGGTAGTTTGGAATTCAATAAAACTCACCAATGCCAGGAACCACTGTAACTGTTCTCCCTATGGGAAAGCACATGACCTGTGTGGCTTTAAACACACTCACACACCCTCAGCTTGTTAGCAATTTAAACATACACAATTAAATTTGACCAAACTTGAGTGCACTTGACGCTGTGCTCATATTATATCAACTAAATTACATCAGCAGTGGAGCTCAGCAACACATAACACCCAGTGCAGATCTCAGCTGCTGAATTTTCATTTTCATTATCCTTCTGTGACTGTGTATTTCACATGTCTTTTCTGTCATTGTGGTCTGGTTCCCCATTCCCGCAGCCAAACTCTGCCATTTTCTCCTGTGCTTTTCTGACCTGACTTTATAATGCTAATTTTCTGCCAGATTTACTTTTCTCTGACAACATCTTAAAAACCCTACCTAAATAGCCTCAACTACCTTGAAACTATTCTTGTGAGATGTGCTAAATTGTGAGAGTTCCACATTAAAGCAAGGATTCACACCATTCGGCTTAGCTGGAGCCATTTTCCTCCCCATGGACAAATAAAGGGAAAAAGTAGAACAGACAGAAGAAAAATGGCATTTAAAAGAAAGACATACAGAAGCCCCGCAGGGGGATAACCTGGCCAGCTGACCTCCCCTTTGAAATTTTGCCAGTGCAAATTAAGTAGCTAGTCTGCAGCACTTCTGGCAGCAGCATGGGAAGGAAGTTCTGCAGTGATTTTGGATGAAACACTTCCTCAATTCCCAACAACAGCACATTAATATCAAAAATGGATAATAAGGAGGTGCTGGAAAACACATTCTGAAGAAGACGCCAAGGAAACAGCGGATAAGAAAAAATGAAACGTCATAAAGTTGACAAAATTGTAACAAGACGCTTGCAAAGCCAAGGTAGAAGCAAAGCATCCATTATTCTGACACTGTTTGCTATGCCTTAATACAAAAACTGTATCATACAGCAAAACTAACAGTTGAAAACAAATTAGAGGTAGCGCTTTTATAAGGTAAAAGAAGGACTCTGGTAAAAGGCAAAAAGCAACACTGAAGTTTGTTACAACTTGAGCTGAATTAGAAAACGATTATTTAACTACACATTTAGCTTTTCAGTGAGATACCACTATCAGTCTGACCTTGGATGAATTACATCAACTGCTTTGACCCATTGTTTTCTTCTATGTAGATGATGATAACAAATCTTACAAGTCTACAATATCTGACAAATTTGTTTCAGTAAGAACGCATTTTCGCGTACACCCATGTATATTCATAATTTATTTCTAGTTTCTAGTAATTTGCACTCATTTGACCTGACCTTTTTACCTTCTCTTTCTCTGCCATAAATTGCAAAGCTTCCCGAGGTGGAGTCATATGGTGTTTTCCCCTTCCCAGCACTTCAAACCTGACATTCAGAATCTTTTGACACCTGAGCTGACAACCAAAAACCACAGCATCAGTGATGCTCAAAAGCCCTTCAACAATGAAGTGCTGTGGTTGGGGTATACAGCCTAGAGGCAGGTGGAAACACACACAACTGGATGCAGAAAGACCTGAAATTTAATTCTGCTTCTTGGCCTGGTCCACTGTACAGTTTTATCAAGTTACTTTGTCTTCACCTCCTGTAAAACAGGTAAAATATCTACCCCATCTCTTTTGTACACCATTCTTTTTTTTGTGAGGAGGAGGAAGTCACGATGTCTCAAACACACAGTCGCTCTAGCAATCTAGGGAACTAGGCCTGTGCCTTAATCTTCCCGTATCTCGGAGTCCTCACTGTGAGATGAGAGCTGGTACCTGCCAGAAGAGTTCAGACTGCGCCAGGGGCCAGGCAGCAGGCTGGTAAGTGCTTTGACAGTGCCCACATGATGACAGATGCAGGGCAGCATCTGGACAAGCTGCTATTAATAAAAGATTGGGCCAACGGTGTTGAGAATAAAAAGAACTGAAAAAATGCTTCATTCCCTGAACAGTGCCTACAAACTGAAGAATATGCAGGAAATATTAGCTTCTTAATACATGGTCTTAAACTATGAGAATACATACTCATGAGGGAGGGGCAAAACTCCAATTCTTAAGAAAAATAAATGACATCTGAGAATTTTGTGACTGTATATATTGCCAAGCATTATTCCATATTAAAACAGATTTATAAAATTAAGTGAACTCTACATGCAAATATAATTTTTAGCTGGAAAAAGAAACAAAATTCCAACATAAGAAAATAAGCCCTTCCTGGTAGAACAAGAACTCTACCCTTCTACTCCCACTGATTTAGCAAGCAAGATACTCCGGACTGCAATGGGATTAACCTCGAAAATAATGCTGAGCACTTTAATGAGCTCTGAGGTATTTCATGGCTAAACTATTCACTGTACCATTTAAACACGGAAATACTTGTTTGTAAATAGATTAGGTTTTCAAAACAATTGCCATCCAATTTATTTCCAGAAAGAAAACAGCAAATACAGGGTGATGAAAGGGCACAAAGGAAATGTAATTCTGATTCAAACCAATGAAGCTATCTTGAGTTTAAAGTATACGGACAGAGGAAGCAGCACCTGGCAGGCTCTCGGGGAGGAGGGGGAGCTCTATTTGAATAGGGAATTAAATCCAAATTATAAAAATCAATCAGACAAACCAGATCTTTTACTGCTGTTTCTTTAAAGTTTCATTCAATGAAATCCTAAAAGCTTGAATGACTGCCAACATTATATTTTAAAGTTGCTAACAGCTTAAATGGACTAATCTTGACTTGTTCAGTTGTTGTGATTTCAAATGGGAAACTAATCAACAGTCACATTAATTATCTGATATAATTTTAACATCAATTTAGCATTATAAAACTTTATAATTACACATGCAAAAGTCTAGTAGGTAGAAGATTTTCTCCTCTCAGAATTTCAGTCAGACTTTTTAAGTCAATAATTCTTACTTAAATTCTTTAAATAAAAAAAACCCAACAACTATGCCAAGTGGAAATTTTCCCCATATAACGAAATTTGTTCACAACGGTATCAGTGAGAATCTCACTAGATGATAGATACTGTGTTACTGTGGCACAAATCTTCCATCAGTTGTCAAATCTAGTATTAAGGATAACCCTTTAGAAGCTATTAGTACAAGTCAATTGAAAATTAAAAGCATACTGTAATACAGATTAAAGGCTTAGCATGCACACAAAAGGATCTGTACATGATACCGTATCTCATTAAAGTGTCTTGGTTAATCATTAATTGTAAGCATCCACTAAACATTAACTTTGACAAAATATATAAAAATTCAGCCTTATTACACTGTATTACCACACTATATAATTTCATAAAATGGAAAGTCCTCCCACATTCTCATAACATTGGACATGGACTTGCCATTGGCTACCCACTCTTCTTAGCCAAGAGAGGAATTTTTAACTATCTTGGACAGCTGATAGTCTCAGTGATTACAAAAGTAATTGATGCTACATTTAAACCTCTTCCCAAAAGAAGTTCCATTAATCATCCTTTAATATCAATTTAATTCAAAAATTACTCAAAACACACATTAGACAGAAGGTGGTCTCTTCTTGAAACAAGAAGAAGTTTAATATTATACTAGTGAAGCACCAATAACAGTTTTAGAAATGGTTTTACAAAATACGGTATGAGAAGCAGCTTCTAGTCTTACTGACTATAAGTACCATTTAAGTTAGTGTTGATGATGGAGTATAGTTTCCTTGATGTCCAAAACTAGGCATACCTTTAGCATTTAGGAGTTCAAAAACTGAAACGTGGTAGAGGGAAAAGCAAGTAGGATTTGGAAAGAGGGTGAACTTCGGCAAAGGTCCTCAAGACAAATTACTGAGTTGGACATTACTTTGTGCTTCCTTTCAGTATCAGGTTTTCTACCTGTGTATCCCACTATGGAAGTTATAGTTCAGCCATCCCAAAGAAAAACCATTGACTAAAATACCCTGGAAATCACTATTCTAGGCACACAGGTATTTTCTTTCCTTCAGAGTGACTGCTCAGTGGATTGCCCAAATGGCAGCTAAACACAAGCCGGTGAAGTGGCAAAGATGTTCATCTGCTGCAAAGCAGAAATACAATCAGCACAAAACCCAAAGACAATAAAGTGACGGGAGAGGAAAGGGGGTTACGGCCAGCACAAGTAACGTGGTTACCAAGAAGACAATATATGTTGTGCCATAATCCAGAAACCTTAGCTTGCATTGGGTTCTCTGGTCTGGTTTCCTTCAGAAATGGAGCTTATGTAATTGGTAGAATAGAGAGCAGACCTTCTAAACAGGATGTAAAATTCGGTTTAACTTTGGCAAAGACATAAAGTTTCAGACACAGTACGCTGCAGTACGTTTTTTAAAAACCCATGGCTAAGTAAAGGACTCTTTCTCTGAAGCAGTTTTAACCCACATGTTCCACGAGAAGCGGAGAGCAAGCTGCTCAGCTCCCACCATCAGCCCCTCGCACCGTCTGGCAGAGACTGCAGAGGAAGTTCGGGGGGCACGAAAGTGACAGTTAATAAACGCAAAACAAATCTATGGGAAACAGGGCTTCATTAGTTCCACTGCTCACAGATCATCTGTTGGTATAAGCAGTTTTGCTTGGAGCAGTGTTTTGTCAGTACTATTACTGTTATGTTATTCAAAGAATGTATTAAATTCTTAAATATTACATGAGATTTAATGGATTGGGTATCACATGTGGGAGGTCAAACAAGGAGGGTAATGTTCCATTCAGCCTTATAGATATAATTTAAAACACAGAAGCCTACATTATACTTCAAGGAGCAAGTGCAGATAAAACGTATGCCTGAGATGGGAAAAAGAAGCTTGAAAAGCAATGGGGGAAAAATAAAACAGTATTTTTAAAAACAGTAAAAAAAATAATCAGTGGTTGTGACAAGCAACAGAGGTGGTAGGGACTCTGAATGCCCTTGCTACACTAAGGAGATCATATGAAGAATAGCAGAAAGTATCTTGACTTCTACTTTCCATCTTTATTTTCATGCCAGAGCCAAAAATACTCTAAGTCTAATCTTAGGTCCAGTTCTCTTAAATGAAGGCTTTAATTAAGATAAAGCTAGCATTTTTGTTATATAACTTCCATTTTCATGGCCTTTTGGGAAAAAAAAAAACAAACCCCAAAACTCCCTCCCACAGCACAGAAACCAAAGAGATCTCAGTATACGTTATTTTGTCCACCTGTTTTCCACTAACAGCAGATTTTTCATTATTGAAGTTTTTTTGAAAGTACACTGCATCATTTTAAATCACATAAGGAACAAAAGAAAACGACTTTGCAACTACGTTTTCTATTTATCACATGTACTGTACAGAACATATGAGTACCACTGCCTATAAGTATGCATATATACAAAAAGAAGCTAAAGTGGGTAGTAGCATGAAAAAAGAAGTTCAATTGCATTACTGGAAAAAACAAAAACGACAAAACCAGGACAGCCCTCTGTCTCAGTTTAAAAAGCAAAACACACCTCACAAACCTCCATATTGTCAGATACAATTTATGATTCCCAGTTCAAATTCCAGGGACTCCGGGAAATAAGAACTATCTTGGAAGGAGAAGGGAAAAACAAAGAACACTTATTTTCTATAGAGAAATACTTCCTATATTTAGGATTACGTTTTCTCCAGTCTCAATAATTGCATATTCATCTCTCTTGAAAAACATTCCTTTGAACTTTTCAAACTTACTTCCTTTCTAGTTACCAACTATGCATAACGCTTAACACAATGTTTAATTTTCACTAATAATTGTGAAAATTGGAAGTCAGAGTTTCTGCAGCACCCATAGGCATCTTGTTCTACTTCAGAGACAATACAATGAAGTACAAACACAGGAACCTTTTCTTACTATACATCGGATTCCTGGTATTTCAGCACATTAAAACAACCTTTCAAACTATCCTTTTTGCCTGTGACTCTCTTCTAGCTACAAGTTCTAGTTTCTAGGAAAAGATGTATCAAGGTCTGTGGAAGCACACACAGTGGGAGCCACAGCTTTTAGAAACAGTAACTGAAAGGTGTAAGTAACTAGTTCTACTGTAGATGCAACTGGGCATTTTTCAGTTAGTTACAGTATTGACATAACAAACCATTGCTTTCAAACAAATACAACACTTGAAATATAGAGAGTGCTTCCTTCCAAACTTCAAGGTCACTTCAAAACCTGCAAAACATCAGAGCCGTCCGAAGTACTGGTTGGAAGGGATGAAAAAAGAACAGTGTTCTCATCTCATTGAGGATGGCTAAATTCTTTTAGATAAAGCCTTCTGGCGAGTTTAAGCTGGAGGGGACTGGTAACAAGCATGGGAAATTTCAACCTTAAGCACTGAAATGTTGTCAAAAATATGAGAAAATTAGATGTTCTTCTATTCTACCATCACAAATGTAAACAATACAGACATTCACATGGCTTTTTAAGTGAAAATCTTGCAATATACATTTTCAAAACAATAAGCAACTTAGCTAAAATACTCTAAGCTTTCTTATAGGGCATAACATAATGATTATTTTAAAGCTAGGTCATCTTAGACAATCAGATTTTTGCTAGCACAATCTTTGCATAACTGTAAACACAGCTTTTTATTAAGAAAACCACAAACCCCCTTCTTTTGCTACTTTTTTTATTTCTGAAGTGTATTCCAGATGGGCTTAAGAATACATCCAAATGTTTCCATATTCTTATTTCCTTTTCTGTGCTCAGATGCCTCCTTGCTGCTGCTATATTATTTCTCAGCTTAAACTTTCAAGAGAGAAATAAAACAACTATGTTCTTCTGCACTGTTCTTTCAGTCAGAGCAATTTTATGACAACAAAAAATAATAATATGTTTAGACGTGTAAGATTCCAAAACTGTATTTTAATTGTTGAACTGGCCATTTAACTTATATTATCCAAATGAAATATATAAAATATTAACCCGTTTCACTGAACAAAGCCATGCTGCATTGAAAGTGAGATCATAAAATTAACAGAAATATAAGAAAGGTGAACAGGGTTTTGGAAACATCCCATAGTTGCAATTTGGACATAATGATTAAACTGGGGAGGTCTACTGACATTTTGCTTTAAAAGTTTTAAAGAAGACTTTCCCCTTCACTTAAGGATTTACAAATCAGATTCAGTTACAGCAAAACAATGCCGCAATTGTTTACAACAAACCCTAAAGTTAGTAAGCGTAAGTCATTAGTAGTAACAAAGAGATCTGGGCATAAAGAGAGTGAGTACCTGACCATGGGAAGGGCAGTCCATAAAGCACAAACTCCTCCCATCCCATCCTATCCAGTGGCTTCTTTGCAAGTATTTCCATAAGCCAGTATCACTTTTCTTTCTTTTATTTAGGAAATCACTGTGCAACTACAAACAATATGTTTATAAAATTATAATCCATATTCTGTAATGTGTACTTGTTTACATATAACTTACAGGCCACAGATGAGCATAATATTAAATAGTAATAGAAATCAGCTGCATTTTCCTTTTCCAACTGTTCATGTTTCTAAAGTATCCACTCAATAAAATATATTCTCCATATAAATCAAAATATGTTGCGCCTGAATAAAGGACAAAACCACCACAGTAGTTTTAAAACACTGCATTTCCTGCAATATGATGCAAGTTAAACTTCAGTGTGCAGCCAGAGTCGACAGGGTACTTCAAAGGGTATAGCAACTGGAAAGGTTACTCCAGTCAGGTGGCAGGGAGAAAAAGGCACACTTCACTCTACTGCACAGATTACCCTTACCACCACCCAAGCAACCCTGATACTGCAATCATTTATACATCTGAGGTCTTATGTGAGTTAGCCTGCTTTTTGCCTTCATTTGCCACAAAGCACTTTTTTTTTCCTCTCTCCACCTCTGTCTATACACACACAGGTACGCTCTGTACACACAGACTGACGCATATAAGCATATACATACACAACTCAACATATCCAAGCACTCTTACTTTGTTGCTATAGGTTAGCATAAAGCAAGATTTATTTCAACATTTCCTTCAAATGTCTACAGTACTGCCATCTTCCATGTCAGTACCAATTAGAGGTAAAAATTATGTGCACAGATTTATCAATCTTTAGAAAATAATGCACTCCAATTATATGATCCAGAAGTTTTCAAAGCTCTCGTCACTCTTGTCCTGAAGCGGCTTACAGGCCAACCTTTTGAGAGATAAAACACAAACACTAAAATCACTTAACAGTTGAGGGACAGTCACTGTGTGATCAACATGGCTTCAAAATATAATATTACTTTGAGCTAGATTATCTTTTGCCTTCGTCTGCCACAAAACAGTGTTCAAATATAACTCTGTAACCTGCTCTATAGCAGCACAGCAGAGAAGCTAGGCCAGGCAAGAAGCTAGGTTTCCCCAAAAGGGGAAAACAGACGTGGTTACAAACCCCCAGATATAATCTTGTGTACGTCTGCAGACTCTCATAAATAAATCCCCACAGAACTTGCAGCTGGGATTTCAGATATTTCATAAATAATATCAATTTACTGTTTGCAAACCTATTGAAGTCAAGAGGAATTGATTATTTTCTTTTCCATGTATCCCAAAATTACTTGTAGTTACCAAATGATATCTCAGCTGCCACCTTACAAAATAAGTTGGCCACTCACTTGCAAACAACATTTCTAGTAGTTTTACTAATTGTAATTATTCAGTAAAGTTTTTTATTTTAACTTAATAAAAAGATAGTTTCCATAGAGGCTGAGGTCTCTTTTGAGAAAATAAATTGACTTTTACTGTCTGGGATTTTAACCTTTGTCAAAAAAAAAAAAAAAAAGTTTTAAAGAGGGCCTGGTATACATAATACTAAAATAATCAAACTATGTTAAACAAGCAATACTTGGCCTTCCTATAGTTTTAAACCATTCTCTGCAGTTAGTGGTGACTGTTTCTGAAGATCAAATAAAGTGTTAGCACCCATATATGCCAACATAAAATAAAATACAAAAAATTAATCTAGTGTCTACATAAATGAAAAAGATTAAAATTATTTACATCCCTCCATCTTACAGGCAGTAAAGACAGCATGAAAACAGCAGCCATTTAGAAACTGGTGTAACACTGGTATACCAGGAGGGAACTGATTACTTGCTTTGACTTTGAAAAGAATTTATCTGTTCTTGGGATGAAGTTACAGCAGAGAGGCCCCGCCAGCCCCTCTTCACCTTCTGTGGATTTGGCCCCTTTCCAGCTGGGGAAACTAACTGTACTCCCTGCTCTACAACGTGCAGCTCCTTGTGCAGCAGCTACTTTATTTTTAAACTTATCAGTTAGGTGGTGGGAAGTAAAAAATACTGGAATGGATTACTTAGCTTTTAATCATATTAGCCTCTGTGAAAAATACCGATTATAATTTTGAAAGGCCATTACTAAGCACATTTTATTCCCAGAGCAGAACAACATTTTCCTCCATCACTTGATGTCTACCTTTCTTTTGGAAAAAGCAGGTGCTGGGGTTTGATCCCCAAGACAAGGACTCGGCACTAGGCTACAATAATACCAAGTTGAAGTGGAGTATGCGTGCTCATGTGTCTACGTTCACACTTCAGCAGCTGGTAAACATCCTGGAATATTAACCACTGCACAGCAGCTGCAGCAAATCAAATTCAGGAACCTTGCTGCACCTCCTTTATGTTTTGGTATGCACTAACAATTATTTCGACGCTACAACTGAACAAAGATCATAGGAACAGACTGTAACTACGCCAAATAGCTCTTCCAAAGAAGAATTACATTAATATTAGAAACCCACAGCATCGCATTTTTTGATACGGTGCATAATCATCAAATGACGGAGATTTTTTTTTTTTTAAACTGAAAAGATGGTGTTAGTTCTGTTTCATGTACAGCAAGATATTTATAATAACCACATATAATAAAGACCACACAAGACTATCATACATGTTACTAATATGATCGTTATGCTGCAATTTTTCTAGTTATCACAAACACGCAAACATTTGCATGGAGTAAGATAAGAGCTCTAAGTTATACTGAGAAGAAACAACATGAGTTCGTGTCCCAACAAACCAAAACATCAAGTAAAATTCACACCAGCCAAGTACCTGCCACCCATGTATCTTAACTTTCCTGAGCAGTGCTTCTTCCCAGCATCCTCCTCCATCCTTTTAACTGTTCATCAGCTGGTCCATGACATATCTACATGCATTTGCCAATATCCTTCCATAAGTGTGCTTATAAACAGAATGCAACACTTCAGAGGGACAGCTATAATTACTTCCAATTTCAAAGCCTATCTAACTGTCTGCTGGCTCTTCTGCATGTCCCTGCACATCAGTTGGGAACCGTTATTCCAGATATATCTATTTTTGTAGTTTTAGAAAGACTACAACTAACCTTGAGATAGTGCAACTGAACTGCACATTAATAAAAAACATTTATTGGGGTGGAGGAAGGGAAATGCTGAAACTTCTGACTTTCCCTGTATTTTGTTTTCACACCATTCACAGAATATTTTGAAGAAATTCACCCAACTTAATTTTTCTTCCCATATTACCCAAAGGCCCTAAAAAGGCACTGAAAGCAGCTATCAATATAAAACATCAGGGCCATACCAATATATTAAATTTTCTTAAAAAGCCAAAGTCAAGCAACTGTGTAATTATACTGGTTTCTTCTATAATTAGAAGATATGATATGCTGGGGAAAAGACTACATCAAGTCAACAAGCCGCCGCAGCACAGCGTAAGGGTGTACTCTGCAGCACAGCTGTGTGTGTCTCTGTCAGCAGATATTCCATGTTTGCTAGAGTTTTCCTATCTGCCTTAATGAAAACCAATACCTCTAGGTTTTACTGCTGGCTGCTTACGTGAAACTGAAGTGAGAAGCCGAGCTGAGTACCATCGGGGGGGTGGAGTGTCAATACAAGTGTGTAGCCAAGCAAGACGATGCAGGGGAGAGTCTGATCTCATTCTTACGCAAGTAAGGAAATAAAGGAAGTAAATTAAAGAATTATGCCAATAAATCTTACCCTGCAAAGCAGATTTTCAGATGACAAAAAGATAAATGCATATTTTTAAGTAACATGAAATACAAATGCATTTCATGGGGAGCCAGCTTCCCTTCTATATAACCAATCTAAATGCCAATTACAGCAAACAATTTGAGCTGAATATAAAAAGCCACAAATCTCACAGTTTGAGATAACTTCTGAGGAGGTGTTAAAGTTAACTTTGGAACTACACAACAACACCTCAGCCTTCTCATAGTGAATATGTTACTGCAGAACACCCAGGAAAGGGCGACCATGCTCATCAAAGCACCTTGTAATTTGTGGGAACAAAGACGCTGAAGAGATTATGTGGATACTTCGCATATTTCTCCAAGAGTAACATAGGAATTTTCTGCTCACAGAACTTCATGGATGAGAACCTGGCTGCGCAGAATATCAGTGGCAAGACTTCAGCTTGTAACTGCAGTAATCTCTGCATGTGACTGGGCTATGGTCACCCCTAAATGCGGCAGCTGGATTAGCGAGGCTGCCATGGGAATACTGTGACGTTTGACGTTCTGCAGCACCAATAACCTGCGACAGCGATAAGACAGGGATCCACGCCTGCAGACAGAGGCTTGTAGGTCTTCAGCACTTCATCTTTTTATTAAAATAATTCCTCCATTCTAACTTCAAATACAACAGATTGGCTGCCATCCCCGCACTAGCCCAAACTCAGAATACAGTTTATCTGATAGATTATCAGATGGTTTTCTCCCCTTCTAACAGGCTCCTTCAACATTTGATACAACCAAGTTGCATCTTTTCTGTTCATGGTAATGTACTGCAGTCTGCAGCAGCATCTGGGGACTGCAGATCTCTGTCCCCTCTTTCCAGCTGGTTTGGAGCTGCATGCTTTCCACGGCCACTCCTATGTCCCTAGCTGCATCTAGGATGCAGCTGCCCAAGAAGCCTTCCCGACATGCTTTGTTACCATCAGTTACCTCATTATTAGAGAAGAGTATTTTGGACAGCTTTTGCCTACCCCTAAAAGTTATGCAGAGCTTCAAATCCAACTGCTAATAGAAATACCTATATATCAGGAAGCTGGATTGGATTTCAGTTTCTGCTCTACAAATATAGTTGGAAAAGGCCCCAACTTCCATAGAAACAGAGAAACTGAGCAAAATTGCTACAGATTTCTAGGCTGCAAGCTCTAGCTCTCTTCCTTCAGTAGTGATCAGGCTGTATAACTTTATCTGTAAGCATCCATCCACAGAAGAGCAATACCTATGCTTTATGTAGCAAGGCCACTTGAATGGATATTGAGAGCACTGAATTCATCACTGCTAGTACGCAGTTTACAACTTTACTTAGCCACAGAGAGAATCCCAGCA
Source organism: Gallinago undulata (assembly GCA_026546715.1). NCBI lineage: Eukaryota > Metazoa > Chordata > Aves > Charadriiformes > Scolopacidae > Gallinago > Gallinago undulata. The sequence goes on along the minus strand of JAOTQQ010000052.1, from coordinate 18,490,948 downwards.
CCTTGCACCTCCTCTTATGCTGCATTTGATAAATGCTCTCTCCATCACAAGCATACTCAGACATGTACTTTCAGGTCCCCTTGATCAAAAGATGTTGATACTTATCCCTGAGAACTTGTATGCCATACACAGGATCAGGTGGACCTCTGCACACTTCCCTGTGGCACAGAGGTGGGTTCCACGTTACCCTCAGAGGTTAGCCAGCCATCACCAGGACCCTTTCCTAGCATAGACAAAAAGTGGCAAGGCTACCAATGAACTAGCAAAGCAATCTAAGGAGGTTTATACTGTGGCCTTCAATAAAAACAAACAGGTTTGAAGAAGACTTAATTCTGCCTTGCCCTTCCCTCCCCCTCCCCCCCCCCCCCCTTCATTCACTCCTTACAGCTGGTAACTTATAGGGAGTAAAAAGAAGTCATAAAACAACCTACATCACCATCATCCTCTTTCCACATCGCTAGAGTAATAATATGGTAA
>JAOTQQ010000052.1:18462150-18490371 GCA_026546715.1 Gallinago undulata | reverse complement strand
CTTGCCCTTCCCCCCCCCCCCCCCCCCCCCCCCCCCTTCATTCACTCCTTACAGCTGGTAACTTCTAGGGAGGAAAAAGAAGTCATAAAACAACCTACATCACCATCATCCTCTTTCCACATCGCTAGAGTAATAATATGGTAAGAGAGCAGGAAAGTCAACTTCTCTGGTCCCTCTCAGGCAGCTGGATCCCAGAACGGGACAAAAAGCAAAGGAGTTTTTCTCCATACATTTGTTTTTCCATGTTGTGACCGGAACCAAACCAACCAAAATCTGAATGCTGAGCTTAGGCTCAGGTCTGCAGTGTCAGTGCCATGTCACCAACCACTCTGTATTCTTTTAGTGCTTTTTTTCCCACCAACCAAGAATGGCTTTTAGATAAGCTCAAACTCATTTATTATGATCACTAAATACTGTATTGACATCAAGGAGTATTTTCATTGAATTGGATGGAAACAGTAGACACTCTCAAAAATGAACAAAAAAAAGGTACAGAGCTGGTTCAAATGGCAAATATTCACAGAATAGTAAATATTGACTTTTAAAATGTCAATATTTCATAATTTAGTAAGAAAGCACTGGCCAAAGAAGAAAAGCTGCATGTTCTTTTCTGTTTGGTTCTGAAGTTGCTGAGCAAACTTTATAGACTTTTCAGTATTTAAAAAAAAACTTTAAAAAAAGAATTTTAATCTCCCACCCCCCAAAAAAAACCCAGAGGCTCTTTTTCTGTATCCTAAGAAGTAGAAGTGTACTGCTGAGATTTATGGTCTCTCTCAATGAAAGACTTTCATGTAACTTAGGATTAATTTACACTTTGAGCTATCAAATTTTACTGCAGTTACAGGAAGAGAACGAGGGGACAGGGAGCGCAGGAAGAAAGGAGGACAAATTCTCACAGGGCTCATACTCAGTTTATTTCCAAGACAACTATGCCCCAGCAAAAAAAAGTCAGATGGATATATCCACATGAATAATAAGTATTGCTAGCATAGACTTCTTAGTCACTGATTCTAGAGCAGTTTGACACTAGACTAATATGAAGCCTGACCGTGTCCAGATTTAGATATAACCTAGCTCTTTTCATTCATGAAGTTTTCCTGCAGGATAAAATACATTGTAGAACATTATATTAAAAATTTGACATTTATTTCTCTGTTGTAAGAAACTGAAGTTAAAAATAAAACAAAAAAAACACTACTTTTGAAAGGAATGCCCTCACCATTCTTTCTATTTTTCTTATTATGCCATTTTTAGAATTTGTTCAAATTGCTATTTTTCAGCCTTGCAGTCTCCAGTCTTAGAATTATGCAAAACCTCCAAGTTGTCTTTATTAATCTGTCTTTTAGATGATTTTCATTCAGACTCACTCTAAAAATATAACAAAGAAAACCACTAACAGCACTAGGTTCACTGTCTTCCAGTTACCAGTGGTTACCACCCTACAAGCCACTGCTATACTGGAGTTAACTTTGTGAAGATTTTAAAAAACCACACTTACTTGAAAATAGTGTACTTTATCACCCTAGACTAACAAAAGAGCTACTCACATTCTTCAGATTATGATTCGATCCCTTCTAGCTGTGGGTTTCCTTCTCGCTCATGAGCAAGGTCCACCCACTTACTTGCATCAATATGCAGCCTTGGTAACTTTGAGATGAGGCACTGGATGAAGAACTTGCATTTCTCAAAGCATAATGGGACATAACCAAATACCAAGGAATATGTCACACCAATGAAATGATAAAAAGTGTGTTTGGAGCCTTGTTGCATACCTGCTTACCACCACAAACTGAAGGCCGCTAAGTCTAAATAAAATCTTATCACAAGTAGCTGAGAACTATCCCTAACCTCTCCTTGTAACCTGAAAGGAAAATGATGAGTGTGACCTAGATGAATCACATTCCCTGATGGACTTCCAGTATTTTTTTCCTGGCTAGAAAGAAGGAAATTTTTTCCAGCTTACTATGAAGCAATAGCCATCTCAGCTTGCAGTACTGATGATTTAAGCAAGTAGATCAAAAGTCTCCCTTGGAGGTGCAGCTCACTGAACATGAAAAAGAGAGAAGCTTCATGCCTCCTATCTACCCCTGCCATGAATGAGAAAGTAATTTTGAGTGATTGACAAAAAGCTCCCATTAAGCCCAAGAGCTCAGGAATATAAGAAACGCCCAGCTGGATCAGGCCAATGGTTCATGTAGTCCAGAATGTGTTGCCAACAGGGCAGAAAAGGTGCTATTTAGTGAGAACCCATAAACCACGTTCTGTGGTCCACTTCCCTCACGCTCTACGTGTTGACCATGAACTATCCTAACGCTGTTTTGAACCTGCCTATACAGCCTGTTTTCAAAACAACCTCTGGCTGCAAATTGCATAAATTCACTAGCTGCTGTGTAAACACATACCTTCTTTAATCTGTCTTAAACTGATTCCGAACCAGTGTCCTGTAATTCTAGTACTGCAAGGTTTCTGTCAACAAGAGTTCTGCGTTCACCTTACCCACCACCTTTATGATTTTGTAAATCTGATCATATTCATAGCCTCTCATCTTCTAAATCAAGGCTTCTAAATGACACAAATCCACATAAGGCAGGGATACCATCCCTTGGATTGAGGGTTGCCCTTCTCTGTACCTTCCCTAAACTAAAGGTACTAATTGCACACCATTTTAAGATGTGGACACCAAAACTGTGCCCAGTGATCAAAATGTGGCAGGCACACCAGTGTTTTAAACATCAACAAAATGTTTTCTTGTCCCAAGCACCTTTTTCTGAGGATGCCAAAAGGCACTACCCATGATTTTCTGGCTGCTGCAGCACTACATTGCAGATAATGATTCTGGAGAACTGTCAATAACAACCACAAGGCCTCTTTTCCGAGTTGCAACCCTCAGTTCTGAGTTCAGCATCACACAAGCATGGTTTAGGTTCAGTATAATTTTTTCCTTACTGGAAAAATCGTATGTTTAAAACTTATGTTTACCTATGCTGACATTCATATACCCTTTTTTTGCCCACTCAGTTATGTGATGGCCTTCTGGAATTCCTCGGCACTGACACAGAATCCAACTAACCAAACGCAACAGTAGTAGCATTTTTCATTAAAATTGGAACTATTTTGAGGCTGGTGTGAGTTAATGAATCAGGTTTGAGTGATGTCTAGAAGCCACAGGGAAGGTAATCAAGATCAATCAAGAACACTAAGGTCAGTTTTATCATTGTGGGACGATTACCAGAGACAGGAGATTCGTTAAACTGAACAGAAATCGGGTACAAAATGTAACCAAAAGAATAAAAAAAAAAAAAAATACATCACACATCTGTGACTGATGAGGGAGAACAGTACAAAACCTGCAATGGATTGTTCATAGAGTTTTAAACTGTTCATGGACTACTTGACTACTATTATGAAGGAAATTAGATCTCTTGTAACACCAACTCTGGTGATACTGTAGCACGGCAACTAGACAGCAGAGCTCCTAATACTGTTTTGTATCTGTCAGCTATCAGTCCTCACTTTTACCTTACAATGAAAAATTACTTTTAAGGAGATCTTCAAAACTATCTTTTAAAAAGTTAATGTAAAAATCCAAGTAAAATTGGGGGAAAAAAAAAAAGAATATAATTAAAAATCACACTGAAGACTGAAGCAGGATTCTTCTGCTAAAGAATTCTGTATTTGGACAAAGCTGAATTGTCATAATAGCAACAGAAATACCAACAAAAACTTATCCAAACTAGAGGGCTACAACAAGAAAATTAACCAGGAACTGTAAACAAAAGCTTTAAGAACTTCTGTGATTAATGTAAGGTCTTCTTAAGAAAACAAGTATTTTGTCTCAGCTGCATCTTGAGCACTCTTATACCACCATAGGAATCATCATCTGTTGCCAAGGGCTGTCCCATAAAACGAATCACAGAAACTTCATGTGGTAAAAGTAGCTGATCTAAAGTTAAAAAATAATACTGGTAATTTCCACTTCTGGATATGATTGCAATTTACTCCATGAAAGAAAACCACAACATCTTTATTCAGACTGAAAAGTTAATTTAAGTTAACTAACAAAACTGGATTCCCACTTTTCTCAAAGGAATCAAAGACAATTTTAAGGCTGTTCTCTCAAGCATAAAATAATTTACAAGAGAAAGCTATTTTTTTAGCCATACCTAGCAGACCTGGGAGTCTGCTTCAGGTTTCTGTGCAGAGACTGCTTTGTAACAAATTGAGATATCACATTTGTTTTGTATTTTTCATCTTCAAAGATGTTTATACATTGCATGTAACAATTATTATATCCCATACCTACTAAAAAAAATGCCCTAACACCCCACCTCCTCTGCCCCCAAAACAGAAGAACCCCACTAACTGCCAGATTCCAGAGTGCAAATGAATTTCTGATTCCAACAGATTTAGGTCTGATATGTTCCTCCATCTTCCCCCTGATGTGTGTGTTAGGATTTTCTGAATGTTTTGGTCAGAAGATCTGTTTTCAGAAAACCCTGTTCTCTAAGAATCTTCCTTTTGGGATCAGGTGATAGATAGGTACTTTCTTTTCTTGAAATTTCAAATGCTAAGAAACCTTATAGCAGTGCAGAACAAGTGCTTCTGCTGGAATACCTGGTACCAGTGGGGTGTTATCTCCTGCAAGGAAATGTTGTTGAAAGCATGGGACTTTTGTCATGGGTGCTAAAGCCCAGCCTGCCGTTTGTCCTCTTGAGTAGTTTACATGACCTTAACTCAATTTTCCCCAATATGAATATAAAGCAGGACATAATGAATAATAAAAGAAGAAAACCTACTTTTTGTTCCCAATTGAAAAAAAAAAACTTGTAAACTTTTATGCAGTGTCTCCTAAATATAAGGGTTTTTTTGATTGTTTTTCTATGAGTCCGCTAGTCACGCCCAGTAATGGGTAGGGCAAAGTCACACTAAATACAGAAAAGCTTTGGAACCTGATTAGCAATGACCACAGCAAGCTCTCTCTCCCTTTGGTACCAAGACTGGCAAGTGCAGAGTACGGAAGCTGTGCGCATGAGACAGCTATGCAACACGGTGACACTCTTCTTCTCAGCTCTTCTCAATGAAGCACCTGCTGTTCTGCTGAATAAACTACTGGCATATTCTCCACGCATCTGTCACCAAATAGCTAGATGTTAAAAACCACTCCAGGAGAAAGAAACACAACCAAAAAACACTTCCGCTTTTAAATGGAAAGAGAAATATTTACTGACTTCACTACTAGTAACCTACTTCCACAGAACAGGAAAGAAGTCAGTTTCTGATGCTTTGCTGCTTGAAAGCTGAAGTGGGAGTACATTTCAGCTTCTCTCCTCTTCCTCCACCAGCATTAGTGGCCAGAGGGTTTTTGTGAAGGAGTCAGAGCTGCCTTCCAGTTTCCTAAGCAGATGGAAAAGGCAAAACAGCCCTGCGGAAGGAGCAGGAGAGTTCAGAACAGGAGCACATTAAAGGCCATCAAACATGGAAAGTATCAGTAACTTTGGGGAAGAAGGAAAAAAAAAAAAGGATGGATTTGTGTAATAAGGAGATTTACAAAGCAGATGCTGTTGCAGTGCCTGCTTAAGGGAGAATAGTCTGAAGCACTACACTGCATGGTGCTCCATGTTGCAGCCTATCAATCTTGACTGTAGAATCAGCAGCTCCAAATTTCTCTGCTGAGTATCAGAAAAGACCAATTCAACTGCATCACTTTATTTGCCGATTCTAAATAGGGAATGGTGTTTGCCTCAACATTTAAATAACAACAATTTTTAACATTACTAAAGGATACACTCCTACCTATATAAAATTCTACTTTCCACTTTCCATACAATTTAAATAACCTTTCCACTCAGAAATGAAGCCATTCTCAAATGCTGTTCCTTTCATCCTACAAATCCTTTCCTACCTTGTCCATCTCTAAATGTTCTGTGCACTTTGAACACACAAGACATCAGAGAACCCCTTCAGGAAATGAAGAAAGCACCAAAACTCCACTGCTACCTTCACATTATGTCTGCTGTCCTTTCCTTATGAACAGTTTCAGTCTTAAGAGATAGGTCTCTTACTTTGAAACCTTAACATAGCTTCTATTTCAGTTCTTCAAGTTTTATTTTCTTTACAACTTTACAACTGTTTCTTGAATCTGTTTTCAAAATATTTTGAAACCTGTATATACAACAACTTGTTAGCAAGCAAGTTGCCAGTATACACACATTTGCGACATCAGCACTTGCTAAATCAGGTTTTTGGTTCTTTATCCTGCACATCCCAAGCTTGGTTAACTTAGTAAAGGAGAAGAACACTACTACTATCACATTTACCTTGGCATGTACATCTAGTCCTCCCTAGAAAGCAATCCACCCACAGAAGAAAGAAGCAATAAATGATATAATTTATAATCTGTTTAGGACAGGCAAAGGCTATGTGTCAAACATTACAGCTCACCTCTCTCCTCTTTCCATTTCTCTGCTCTACTCACTAGATCAAATCTTTTGGTTTCTCTAATCTGCATTTGCCATTAAAAAAATACTAGCTTTAAACTCTCTTTAAAACATACAGTGCTCAATAAGAAAACAGAGGAGCTGACAAATCAAATTAAGATACTGCCTTAAAGCTGCACTTAGAACTTTGACACTTCTTGTTTTATAGCTCTACCCACAGTGGCAAAGAAACATTCACAGTCATTGTGAAGGGTTTGAAAGGCTGCCCCAGGAATGTCTGAGCTGAACATCCTGCCCACCTTCAGAGGTCACTTTTTCACCCTCAGTTGACCAGTAGTGTTTACATGTTTTCACTTACATCAGTTCTATTCCATTTGAGTCTGTTATTAATTTGAGGTTCCCTGGACTGTGACTTTTATCTATTAAGGTATTAAGTTATTAAGGGAGATGAGGCACATGACGCAGGTCAGTGCATCTAAGATGATTATCTGTTATCCTACATCTTTTATGAATTGGTAACACTTCACTACAAGGTAATGGCCACAGTATAGAAGAGTAAACTTAAAACAGTTTCATTTGAGAATTTTCAGCAAGATCAAACTACACCATTCTGTCAATCTTTCAAGAGTGTCTCTCTGGTAAATTATAACAGTTTTTGCCGGTAGATTAGTACATCCACGTTATCAAGCCTTAGGTAAACCTACAAAACATCTAGGGAGACTGCATGGTAGAGATGCGCCAATACACGTTGCTTAAAAGATGCTTCTGCAACTGAAACAATATGAACCCTCAGAAGAACAGGCACAGCTTGGAAGCGGCACAAATCCTGTCATGAACTATGCTCACAGAGGTGGAGCACTTAAGTTTCCTACTACAGATAACCCTGTCACTCACTCCACTGCAATATAAGCCATGTGATTTGCACAAAACAAATACAAGATTTGATGGGCATTTTGTAACATGGGTTAAGAATCCTGGTGCTAATTAAAAAGTCCGAAGGAAAAAGAATTACAATGTAAAACTAATTGACAAATTGTAAAAGAAACAGTAAATATATTGACTGTGATAATGAAAACAAATATTGCAGATGGACTTTTAAAAAGCAAAGTTAACATGGTATTTGTGAGCAGTGTGCTCAGTCAAGTCTGTGCTGACTCAGGAGAATGCAATCCCCCGTTTATCCATGGAACAGGTTTTCCTCCAACAGCTGATTCCTCCTACTTGCTCCCAGCTCTCTCTGCCCTCTCCAGCAGCAGCACAGACAAAGCTGTGGCTTGTCCCGCCAGCCAGCTTTAGCATGTAATAATGCTTTTAAAATAATAACAACAACCCGGAATATTAACGGTGCACACCTCAGCAAACAGGCTCGGGAGCAGGAATCACGATCCAGCTGTGAGGCGGCAGCAGCTGGATCGCGTTTGGCGGGAGGAGCGGGCGCAGTGAGCCCCCGCCAGCCGCCGCTGAACTTTGCCCCATTTTCTGCGCTCGGGGACCGCGGCTCCGGGAGAGGGACGGGAACACCACGGCCCCCGGGACCACAGGCAACGAGGTATTTGTCTTCACATTTAAGGCTTGCAAGTGACACGTGTCCAGCTTGGGATCCAAACCAGCAGAGTAGGTAGCACCAAAAATAGGATTTTTTTGTTCTGCCTCTCAGCGAGACACCTTAGTCCTGCGGCAAACACACCCGCGGAGGAAAAGCAGAGCTGGGCAGCAAATTCACTTCATTTAACAGCCTTCCTGTGCTCCCTGCCATGTCTGTGACGCTACAGTTCTTGAGGCATTTAGAAGTGTCTAACACAACAACAAAACGTATCTAAAAATAAATGATCGATGATCCTAAACCATAAAAAGAAAAAAAAGTTAAAATGTTGATCTAGAAATATTTTTAAATTAACTCAGAAAGGGCTCAGATGAAGTGAAAGCAAAAGGAAAGCTGCATAGAAAACTGAAGTCTCCATTAATTCCCAGCCTTAAATTGCCTCACACAAGTGTAATACGTAGGTCCCTGGTAGCTCCTCTAAAAGGGTTTATCAGGCTGCCGGAGGGGAGCAAAGCTGACATGTACCCTCCGCCCCCCAAGGTCACCCACTCACAAGATACAAAATACCCTTCTACTGCTTCTCAGAACGCTCTGAAATATTTTTCCACCATTTACGTGACCTCACCCTTAAGGACACTTTTGAAAACAACGTTCGATGCCTTCTGACTCACAGCCAGTGGTTTCACTGGCAGCCAAACATGTGCACTCCAAAACACTCTCTACAATCTAAATTGCAAATACAGTACAAGTATATCAAGTTCCCTTTACAGTTTATGGCTTCATATGCAAGGGGAAAAACCACTCAAAAATAAACAGAATCAAAGCCATACCCTACCTTATGGAAAGGACTTCAGTTATAGGACTGTGAACATTTTGTCCAAAAAGATAGCCCAACTGTCTATTTGTGCTTCAATAAAGCTAAGCAAACAGCTTTCAGCAAGAAACAGAGGGGATCTTTCACTGGCAGTAGGTAAAAAAGCTAGTAAAAATTCAAAGCAAAAGGAATCACAGAGGGGATGAAAAAACACCCAAAATCCTTTTATCCCCTGAAGTACAAGATGGAATAAAAAAAATAAATTTCTGTTTCAGAATGGTGGGTTTGGCATCAAAATTCATAATTACCCTCATATCTTCTCTCCCCATTTTGCCTTTCTGAAATTCTAAGTTAATTTCAGAGCTCTCTGAACTTCTTCCCCAAGGCAAAGACACGAAGCAAACTTCTGCTGGAAAACTACCTCGTCTCTTCTGCATGGCACAGCACAGCTGTGGAAGGAAAGGGTGTGCTCTCTTTGAAGTCTCGTTAGTAGCACTTGTATCTGTTAAATATAGCTCTCCCTCCCGCACGGCTCCAGTGATCGCGCTGTGAGTTTTGATGCCTCTTGCTTGTCTGTACCCGTTGTCTGGCTGGTGCTCTCTCTCAGGTGCCCCCAGAAGAGGAACCTCCCAAGCTATTTGGTTTCATCATCCCTGAAATCCCTAAAGATTTAAATTCAGATTATTTGGGTTATAAAACTAAAAGAGTTAGAAGCTCTTTTCCCCTGTTCGAAATGCTACAGTTCCAGGTTGTTTTACAGGGAGTGACCGTGTCTGTCTTGGCTCCACTGCCCTGAGAAGCAGCTGCAAGTGAAGCTCACCCAGGGTTGGAGAGGAGAGCACACCACACAATAACCACCCAACCACTGCGGGGAGGGAAACGGACAGATCATCTGTCACTTGCTTTTTAACAAAATACGCTTGACATTAAAAATGATACAGTTCTTATTAAATAATGAAAGATGCACCTTTTAAGAAGGTTGCTGTTAAACACCCATCAGCAAGTAGAGACAGCAAGACAGATTGCAGGGCAATGAAAGCAATCACACGTGCGAATCAAAGTGAAACAGGGAGGAAAGGAAGCTGGTATTCACATCATACTCCTAGTTACAACCTTTATATAATGCAGGCTTGAAAAAAAGTCCTAGTGCCAGTACCTCTGGATAAGTTCTGTCAGAAACAGCTACCAGGATAGAAGAGAGGGAGAAAGCTCGACAACTGGAGTTTTGTGACCATGGTGAGGCTTACTGATTTGGGGTTTGTGAAGACTTTAAATCTCAGCAGCGGTGGAATGTTATGTATTTGGACATTGCCCAGCCCACGCTGTACAGGAACTGAAGCCATAGCCAGCGATAATGATTATTCCTAGTTTTTACACTGCAACAGTGTGCAGGAGCCTCAGCCACAGCTGAAGGCCTCACTTTACTGGGCACTGAACAAAGTAAAGTGACAGTCCTACGGGGAAAGAAAAAAAGAGGCAAGTAAATACATCAGAGCACAGGGAAATAACAGCATAATATTCCTCAACCCGTTGTGAGCCACATGTAAAACTTACCAAAGGCCACAGCAAGGCTTTTTCTCATTAATTAACGAACATACAGCTGCAATTGCATAACTGTTCAACATCCTTCCTACATCCACATCAGAGAACTTCTATTTGAACAGTGAGGCTTCTTATCTTTAACTACGCTTAGCGGACTAGTGAAGGACACAACATTAAAAGAGAGAGTGCTTAGAACTGGGCTTGGGTGTTTTCATTTCCCCTCTTCTCTTGAAAGCAAACGTAATCTAAAGCTTTATAAATATCTGGTCCAGTGGGAGGTGTCCCTGACCATGGCAGGGGGGTCTTTAAGGTCCCTTCCAACCCAAACCATTCTATAATTTCCTGAAAAGATCCAGAAGGTTTTTCTTTGAAGTTTATTATTTTTCCCCCTCCTCTATCTTTCTAGTCCTGAAACATGAAGAAAACCCTTTACTTCTTCTTTGAAAGAATGCCTTGAGTTTTAATCATTTAATCCTTGTTCCAAAAAACAATTAAGCACACATCTGTTCCTAACTCTCAAATAAGTAGTAAGATGGTTGAAAGTTCAAATCAAAATACTTGCTTGCAGATCTCAGAAACAAAACCTGCTTCACGGTAGAAACCGTGTCCCCCTTTCTAGTGCTTAACAGCACAGTAAATTACTGATACATATCAAAGTAATACGTTGGGCAAGGTAAAGTACCAGTTCATCTGCTGTGGATAATAACAGGTTTACAGAACAAGCCTCAAACACTGCATTTGTTCTACTAGCAAACTTTTAGTGTGACACATAGGCCAAGGAGCAAGAGATTGTATGCTTCCACCACAAGTACAGAGAGAGAAGACAGATATTCTTTCAGGATAGCTATCCAAGACAAAACAAACCAAAACAACAACCACCGCTACTCACTATGTAATTCAGCACAATCACTCCCATTTCTATTAATAATTGGAATTTGTCTTAAAAAACCTCTACAAAACTCTCCACAGATGAAAGGCAGAAAAATCACTAGAGTAATTAACACTCTTTAACAGAAATTCAGGTTTCTTACCAGAGGTGCCCAGTGTGATTTTGGTATCCCTGACCTAGCAGGTATGAGACAGGACCATGTAAGGAGATGCACACCCTTCTGGAGCAGGAGCTGAAAGCTAAACAGGAAGCCTGGGAGCTTCTAAAAATGCCTTAGACTAACTATAAAGGATGAGATTTGGCTGCTTAACATCAAGTGGGTTTATACAGAAACAAAACAAAAGAACCTTTGTGCATAAGGCTCACTTCCAGCAATTAGACTTAGAAAGTTTCTACGATCCTAAGACAGGAAAAGACCAAGCCCCTTCTACTTCGCACCATCAGTATAATGCCTCAAGGCACTGCTATCGTCCCGACCCAATGAAACAAGCACTCTCAAAAATGAATGAAAATGCTGCAAGGAGATGATCATGGTTTCATGTCTACTTGAAGCTAGTACAAGCCTGTCCTGCTGTTGCCTTAAGTGTTCCCACCTACTTCACGTACCCCCATCACACACATCATCCCCTTCTTTGCCCAGGCACAAGGGACTGCATATAGCATGATGAATTGGGTCTGAATTAAAACCTGACTTCACTCCTCCCCAAGCCAGGTTACTTTTAGTCTGGATTAGGTCCCTGATGTAGCTGCCCACTCAGCTACAGAACGCTTCTACTCAGAAAAGGAGATGGCAGCATGGCAGTAAGAGTATAAATACTTCTTCAAAATGAGAGTCAGCAGCAGCGAGAGAACGGTGTACATGCACGCCTGAAGCTCTGCATGGGTTTCTGTGTACAAGTCCCATCCATGATCTGAATTGAGAGGGCACAAACTCTCCCTTGTCTGGAGGCTACTCAGAGGCACGTCTGTAACTGCACCTACTCCAGTAACCCTTTCTTCTTCCTGGGAAAGAGGAGGTCCAAATCAGCAGCCTGATTCAACACAGGAATATAATGTTATACACTGTGATCAAAACCGTAAAGGGCTTACAGGGAGGGAGGGAAATCTGGTTTAGTCAGATGGAACCTGAGCTGATGACTGAACCTTGAATAGCTCTTCATACCTGAGGTCCAGATAAATAAACAAAGTCACTGAATTTTCCCTGGTTAAAATTATACCCAGTTGTAAAGAAAAGAACAAAACCTACCCTGATTTACTATGAAATATCTTTGTGTCTTCCCCAAAGGTCTAAATGATTTTTTCACTTTATACCCAGATCAGTCACTATTATGCATGGTATTAACACAGTTGTTTTAAAATGCTAACTTCCTTAAGTCACACTTTTTGTTTCTCTGTGCAAGTTTTGTACATAGGCCAGCCTTTAATATCATAGCATTTTTCCCTTGCTTAATCAAAGCCTTGTGTGTGAGGACACTGACGCACAATAACTTGGTATTACTCAGTCAAATCAGAACACCCTATGTTCAACAAACAGAAGTATAAAACAGATTTTACAAATCTGTGACATACACATCAGAAATATTTCACACATGATTTTAATTTCAAATCTTTGATTACCCTTTTTCTCTGGAAAACATTGTTCTTGGGCAGATTGGCTTGGACAGCACAAAGCACACAGCTCTCACTCTAAAGCATACATACACTTCCACAGGAAAGAACGAACTAGAGAAAATAAGTTCGATAGCATTCACTATCAGCTTTTAAATACCGATAAAGAACCATTGGAAAAGAGCATTTCTGAACATATAGCAGCTCTACAGCACTGCAAACCCTATCAACTTCCCCCTATACTCTGTCTATACTACTAGGGAAACTCCACTCCTCTGAAGTCAATGGACATTTTTGCTAACAATTCTTAAAATACCTCCAACGGTGTGCAAACACCTTTGCAAAGTCACCTCTTCCTCCTGCCTTCAGGACAATGGTACAAAGGACTACCTGACTTAAAAAATTAACTGTGGTGAAGAGAAATAAAAACAAAGCCTATTTTTCTGTGGCACTGCAATTGAAACTGCAAACAGATCCAAAAGCAACTGCGGACACTGAACTGAAGAAACCCTGGGGAGGTATGTCTCAAGCAGAAGTGAAGATGCTTCAAATGCCAAATGGCTGGGCTGGATGGCCCTTGGAAAGGAGATACCACCACAAAGCACAGGTGAACTGAGCTTGCACAGAACATCTGAAACAGTTATGTTGAAAGTTTTGGTTCAGTTTTTCTCATTTCTGGTTTCCATACCATTGCTAGTAATAAACTGCCAGATGGCAACTGTAAGGAGTGCGTTGTGTGACCTTTAGTTACTGAAGCAGAATGAACTTGGGGGAATTCTGCCATTGACAGACAAACATATCCACTAGAAGATGCCAAATATTTACACTGCCAGAGCTACTTAAGGTGGAAGAAAACTACTCATCCATCTGGATCAGTGGATTTCCATGGGTCTATGAAGAGGGGGGGGCGTAACCTTAACACGGTAAGTCAAGCTAATGTAACATAAAATTTAAGTTTCTTTTTCCAAAGTTGTAAGAAAAATGTGTCTGTGTTGTCTTCCATGTATTTTGGAGACACCCAAGACACACCTTTATATTAAAAAAAAAAGGGGGGGGGGGTGTGTGAAAAACTTAAGTTCCCTCACTTCCTTGCTCAGAAAATAGTCATTGTTTGGATGAGCCACTAAATTAACTTCAGCTGTAGAGAAAATGACTCATTAAACAGAACAATCAAAAATTTCACTGGAGAGAGGGGGAGGAGGTAAGGAGGAACTTTAACCTTCCCCCTCTCCTGCCAAAAAAATGACACGGTAGTTTGGAAAAACAAACAGAATGCAGTAACACTTTTTAATAAGGCTTAAACCAGAAAGCTACAGCAAATTGTGGCAAAGGGAAAAAAAAAAAAAAAAAAAAAACAAGCGACGGATCACTATATTAGCTCTTGGAGTATTTTAATCCTCCAATTGTACTCAAATACATCTGGAAACATTGCACAGAGCAGCAGAAAGGCAGAGCTCTATTTAAGAAGTTACTTCCTAACATAAATCATAATGTTACAAGTTCAACAAACAGTTAAAAGCAAGTTTTGTTTTTACAATCACACATCTGCCAGACAGCACGCATTCAGTTTTGTATCACACCACAGGGAACAAAATGCAAAAGATTTTTTAATAAAAGAACAAAAATTTTCTCCACAAATTCATCTGAGTTGCTATGAGATCAGCAGGAAATGTTTCAGAGAAACTGATGTTTCCTTCTATCAGAGTCAGTTACTTGTTGAATCCCCTCATAATCACTGAATTTGAACAAGAATTGGGGGCAGAAAGGTGGAAACCCTGCCTGTTTCTCATATGACATCTTGAGTAACTGTATCAGAAGGTCTGAAAGACAGCTGTCTGAAGTCATTACATCTATTTTTCATTTTCACCTGAATATGTTTCCCACATACACATGACCTTATCTAAACTAGAAAGGCTAATTTTTCAGTGTGGATTTTGGTTTTGGTGGTAAAGGTTTGTTTGAGAAGATGACTAACATAGACAGCTAAACTAGTACAAATACTAAAGCAGCAGGTGCAGGTTTTCCACTACAAGATGTCTTTTCTCAGATACAGCTTACTATTTTTACCTGAACCAAAACTAGCAATAAAGGAGAAGTGGGTTTTTTCAATAGCATAAATACATCTCTACTGCATTCACACTTAAAAGTAGTACCTCCAGGGCGAGTGAAGAAGCAAACCCATTTCAATAAAACCTCTCTGATTCTAGCCAGTACACCTGCAAAGTCTTCTGGGGCTAAGGGACTGCCGGTACAGCTGGGTCTGGCCAAGTCACAGCTGGTCAGGATCATACGTCACTAAAGGCACGGTTTCACAACAACTGTGTAGGCAGGCAATTTCAAACACAGAAACACAGTTTTTGCAGTTGGCAAAAGGAGAACCAAGACCAGAAGCAGGGGTAGTATAGGTCAAGACAACTATAGTTTCAAGGAGACTGTAAGGCACTAATCATTTTAAATAACCCAAGTCCAGATTGGGGAAAAAAGAGGTTTAAGCACAGCCTGAAAGAACACTGCAGATGAGGTTTCACAGTTGGTTTTAAGCAAACTCTAGGAGCACGCTAGAAGTGGTCAGCCTTCCCTCCTAAATACATTTCCAAATGCTCCCCTGCACCATCACCTGTGAGCAAACAACTCTCCAGAGAAATAGATGGCCAAGGGGACAGCAACAATGTGGCCTTCCATTACTTTAAGCTGATGGCAAAGGTGTTGCCCTGCATTCTGCTTCTAAAGTGGAACTATTACCTGTATTTATCACAGTTCTTTCTGGCTTTAAACCTGTCACATGTACCTGCATGAACCAAGCCTAGGGACTCAGAATAGAGAAAGTCGCAACAATGGTAGAAGTTGCAAGTATGACTATAGGATGTGCAGATCAAGCCAGAGACATGAAAACAGGTTCCAGACAGTGATTTGTATCACTCTCGACTTCACAAAACCAAAACAAAAACCTTCAAAAAGTTACAGTGAAGATCAGTAAAGATACTGTAAGAGTGTATCAGTTAAAAAAACAACAGGTTGCAAACCTCTAGAACACCAGGAGTCCTACAATGCAAACACTATCATGAAGTGTTCTGTAGTCCTGCTTATTCTAAGCATATAGCAGTCCTGCTAATAGTTTTTTGCTTTTACCTGTTCCTTCAACCTAAATGCAAATGATGAAATGTGACCCAAATCCATAAAGCAAATTAACATCACAGAAGTTATTTGATAAAAGAATAAAAGCTGATGAGCTACTCTAACAAACATTGAAGTAAACAAGCTTGAATCAAAACAGATCAAACATTTTGCCTATCTTCAGGAGAAGAATTTTTGGAAAAAATGAAATACCCAAGGTAGGACATAAATTAGACATTGAATTACAGATCATTTTGTACCACTTTAGAACTAACTCATTACTATACCTAATTAAAATTAATGGCGACTTGCTATTAATTCAAACAGAACAGTATAGTAACAGCTTTCAGAAAAAAAAAGTTAAAGGGACACATTCTGAAGTGAGGTACGTTGGCCTCATACCATCAACTTCAAATAGGTACAGCAATTTACATCCTCCTTCCCTTTCCTGCCAAGATGAGAAATACTTCATTGAGCACTCATACAGAAGGATCATCACTCAAACCTTCCTCTGAAATATGTTTACACAAATGTTGTCAACATCTTACACATTTTTTTTCTTCGAGCAATTCTTGGTGCATCAACGCTTTCCACTACTGCAATCCCACAAAGTTATCAGTGTAAGAAACTTCATTCATATCTATGTTTAAAATTTTATAACAGCCTATCAAGAGGAGAGATTATGAATCAATCAAGCCATTAAAGCCCAATTGCATCAACTGAAATCTGAGCTTCCCAGCATTATTCCAATTTCTCCCTCTGCTCACCAAGACCCTGTACCCCTTCCTACACAAATTTTCCTTCTCTTATCTTGTGAAACTTCTCTTACAGAAGACCCACTAACTGGCTAGCCAATTTACACAGCCTGCCTGTCACTCATATCCTTCAACACATTTAACTGCCATTGCTCTGTACTTGTGGTTTTGTCCTTTCCTCTGACCATCCCAACCTCCTACCATTTCATGTATTGTCTGCTCCTCCTCCTCTGGATCAGACGAGATCCTGTAACCAGGTCTTTTCTGTGCCTACACTTTATTTCTGCACGATCATATCAGCTCAAATATATTTAATTATCATGTCTATACTGACACTTGGCTTCATGGTGGATTAATTCAAATTGAAGTGAATAAAATAATCAAATTTAGATTAGCAAATGAGGAAACTTATCTTTTTTATGTTCTTAATGGTCAAAGAGCGATAACTACTAAATCATGCTGATCTGCAATATAACCTTTTAGATTAGCATTTGCTATAGTCTCTAGTTAGACAATACTGTTAGTGCATATTTATGCAGATTCTTGCCATGAAATTAACAATCAATACAGGTCACTATTTACTAGCTTGTTAAATTTTGTATTTATGATTATTCAAGCTGTGTTTGAATGAAAATAATAACAAAACTGTTAAATAGTATGCTCTCTAGTTATCAGTAAATTTAAAACTAACAAAATATCCTGAACACATAAGGAAATTTGCTTAACGAAATAAACCTTGCATTTAAAGACAATTCCTTTTTTTTAAGCCTCCACTATTTAGTAGGCGAAATTGAGTAAGCTTGGCTACTACAGACTTAAAAATCCGGATTTAGCAGAGTACATGAGGTTTTTTAACTAAAAAACTTTAGAAAGGAAATCCATTTTCGTATCATTTCAGTTAATCTCACTCAAATTTGAATAAACCACTCAAGTAATTAAGCTAGTTAGATGCTACGATGACAATAATTTTTTCTGGACTGATGTTCTCCAAAAATTTTAGCACTTCGAACTCTGATTCTGGATGGTTCACCACTCACGTTCACTAAAGCAATGGTTTTATTTCCTCTAAACATTTGATAGTTACATTGACTGAAAGGTCTGTCTTAATTTAGGTAGTATTAGTACATTATAGCACATTTAGTCCCTAATACGGGTCTATTTTTAAGAAAGCGTTACAAAAATTATTTCAACCTGAACCACCCACCTTTCTCAATCTCAGCTTGCCTTCTCCAGGGATGTGCTACCACCACCTCAGGGTCAAAACAGAATTTAAAAGAAATGTAAATATTTGCTCTTTTTCAGAGAAAGCACTACACAGAGAGAAGGCGAAAAAAGAGGATGTGCATATGGGGAATTGCACCAGTATAATTAGAGAATTTTATCAAGCTGGAAAATGTCTGTGTAGGCAACCCCTTGGCTCTAAAGGTTATTTCCCAATTAAAAGTATGCACCCCATTTTCCAGAGACTTCCTACAGAAGAAACATCTCAACATCACCACCCAATTAGATCAAATTGGGTGGCTGGCTGTTTTTCTTGTGTGCATGATAATACAAAGACTCTCCCGAGTTCCTGCTCAACAAAGGCTTGTGTGAAACAGGCTTTGAAGACACAATAACATTCCTCTTGCGAGTTTCAAGCCCGGAGGCTAAAAGCACCGAGTAACTATTCATTCTTCCATCTTGAGACACATTCCTAACCTAGTTCAAAGGCCTGAGAAAACATGCCCTAGCTACATGCCTGCACACCTTCAGAAGGGCTTTTCCCTTGTATCAAATCCTGCTAGGGGAAGAAGTTTAATACAGAAAAGAATTAAATGTATTTGAAAGTTTTGTTTCATTGTTAAGAACTCCTACATTGTTTTGAGCATTCAAGA
Source organism: Gallinago undulata (assembly GCA_026546715.1). Lineage (NCBI taxonomy): Eukaryota > Metazoa > Chordata > Aves > Charadriiformes > Scolopacidae > Gallinago > Gallinago undulata. The sequence goes on along the minus strand of JAOTQQ010000052.1, from coordinate 18,471,795 downwards.
CTTTGGAAAAAAATTGATCAGCTGTGTTAATCCATTTAAGATTAAAGTTTCACCATTTCCATATTTAGACTACAACGTTCACAGTGCAGCAATGCTAGCAGATACCAGTTCTTTAACTTCTGCTCCCAAGAATGAGCCACAGGAGGAAGGAACATGCAAGCAGTTGGAAAAGCAAGAGGGACAATTTGGAGCTGTTTGGTTTCCATTAACGCTCTTCTATTTAGTTTCATCTGCCTCCGTTTTCATCTCAAACTGGTAAGATAGATGTAAATCACACGTGGCTATCCACCCATATCAAGATATCCAAGGAATTCAAGAACATTCTGCATCATGTTCCCCAGATGATGATAAAGTCAACAAAACACAAGATTATTTCCAAAATACTGACACTAGAACAAATATTAACTTTCAATGAGAAAAATATTTACAGTTTTCAACCTACAGCTTCCGAAACAAACTAAATTCCCCTTTATACATTTTATTTTGCTGTTCCTCAGAAATCTGAATGCTATTATGTGCAAAATGAGGAAATATAAAGAGTTACTAAATAATACATCAGCCTCACTACAGTTGCCAGTTACTTGTATGGAACCGGCAGAGAGAAGCAGGAGGTTCAAGGAGATGAGAGTCACGGCGGCCGAGGTGAAACCACTCTTTTCAGTGAAGCGAGCTGAGCTGTTTAAATCTGCCCAAACATCTCGCAGGACCACTCCCTAGATGTACCAGCCAGCCTGCTTTTTGAGATTTCTGAAGGAAGACAGCAAATAGCAAGTTCTCTTTGTTTGTAATGGTTTTCAGTACACCTAAGCTTTTTCCTTACCCGTATTTAATTTAATGTATGTGATCAAGCAATTACCTATTTAGTACTCATGCACTTGCCTTTGTTTTTCAAAGGGCAACAAATATTTATTATTCTGCTTTTAATTGCCACTAGTTAGGAAAGAATAAAAAAAAAATAAACGAATTAACTTTGTTCTGCAATACAGAAAATCAAAAGTGGACCAAGTGCTAAAAATACCATCACACGGCAAAGCACAAAGGCTGCACCTATGCTTTGCAAGCAAAGAAGTTAAAAACAGAAACAGGGTAAATGCAGCAGGTTAAAGATGGGTAATTTTTTCACTTTTTACAAAGTAGTTCCTACCTGTCTAAAATATATTTTAATCCTCTTAAGGATTTCAGTTTGTCACTTTTGTTTTCACCAGATGAAATTGGTTCAGTTTGAATTTACCATCACTGCAAAAAGGTAAGTATTGATCATTTCTCCCCTCACACACCCATCATATAGATCTTTGTTCCCACCAAAACAAAGAATACTCTACCTTCCCAACATCTACGAGTCATTTCAAATCCTCTGGGCAAGCCGAGCTGTCCTCCCTCTTTCAAGGACAGTGCAGCTGGGCTACCTGCTGTTGGTCATTTCTATGAAAGGAAAACCCTGATGGAAATATTCCAAAGCAGAAAAAAAAAAAAAAAAAAAAAGAGAATGTTGCCTTAGCCTCAACTGACTTAACAACTTGTCAGTTTATTTCCTCATTATTCCACAACATACTGCTCCATAAATGCTACATTTTGCTATTTTGAAGTCACAGGTAATTCAGAATTTGTGATCCGGAATTATGGGAGAGAAATCACTAATTATGACAGCACAAACTTTTCTGAAGAAATATTATTATTTTTTTTTTAAAATCAGTATGAAGGCTCTTGCATAGCACATGCCTCACTGCTGACACTGACTACACAAAACAGCTTGTGGATCACTTGCACAGGAATCATCAAACTAAACTGGGAAGTTACTGGAAGACCATAGTCTCCTCACACTAGTAATTTTCAAGGTGCTTCAGCAAAGTGACTAACAATTACTCATGCCTGGGCACCAGCAGCACTGTCTTGGTGTGCAGTCCACACAGGGGGCTTCTGAGCTCCCAGTTTGTCTCCAAAGCTGAGAGTTCTCCCCTCTTGCTTGTTCCCTGTTATCTAGGGGTTAAAATTTCCTTTAATAACAAAGCAATCTTCTCTTCAAAATGCAAGCCAGCTAGGCTGAAGATGAATTACCATCCTGTGTTTTAATCCAAAAGATTCCCTCACTGATACACATCAGCTGTCACTCTAGATGTCTTTTTGCATCTCTCATACACAGCGCAGGGCATGGGAAGCTTGAGTCAAAACTGAAGCAAGTCACAGCTTCAGCCACAGCATTTCAAGCTCCCCATCTTCCTTCGACTCCTCTATGGTCACTGAAAACCCGATAAACAGCGAGATATTCCAGTTGAGATATGCCACAAGAGCCATGAACTCAGTCTTCTACCTCCATCTACACTTCCTAATGGTCTTTGATTCTCTCGACCAAGACAAGTCTTCTCCACAGCTCTGGGCACATTGTTTGAACTTAGATGTTACTAGTGAGGTAAAGACATCCAGGATCTTGTGAGGAGAATGAAGGGCAGCTGGTGGTTGGGTCTTGGTTTTTTTCTAGGTTTTTTTAAGTCTACAATTCAGTGAAGTAAAGGCAGAAAGGAACCCATACAGTCACTGGCTTAGCCTCACCCACTCTATGTGTTTAAGTTTTTTACTCCTTCAAAGAACTGTGCCTTTGAAGGACAGCTCCTGAGCAGACTCGTTATGCATTTTATTGACTGGCAAAGCCAGCTTATGGAGTTCCTGCCCCATAGTTATGTCTTAACAAATATTTGTGCACCACGCTGAAAATCAGGCCACTGAAACAGGACAAGACCAACAGCGTGGTGAGTAGGACTCGGGAGATGAGCAGGACTAGGGAGGTGAGTGTCCCCTTGTACTCGGCACTAGTGGGGTCCCACCTTGAGTACTCTGTCCAGTTTTGGGCCCCTTACCACAAAAAAGACATTGAGGTGCTGGAGCAGGTCCAGAGAAGGGCAACGGAGCTGATGAGGGGTCTGGAGAGTAAATCTTATGAGGAGAGGCTGAGGGGGCTGGGGGTGTTTAGCTTGGAGAAAAGAAGGCTGAGGGGAGACCTTATCACTCTCTACAACTACCTGAAAGGAGGGTGTAGAGAGGCAGGGGTCGGCCTCTTCTCCCAGGTCACAGGCAATAGGGTAAGAGGAAATGGCCTCAAGCTGCACCAGGGGAGGTTCAGACTGGATATTAGGAAATATTTTAACACTGAAAGGGTTATTAAGCCTTGGAACAGGCTGCCCAGGGTAGTAGTTGAACACACCACCTCTGGAGGTATTTCAAAGACGAGTAGAGGTAGTGTTTACTGATGTTTTTTATGAGTTAGGTTGCTGGTTGGATTAGATGACCTTAAAGGTCCCTTCCAACCTAGAAATCTCTATGATAATTCACATCTTTTCTATTCACACACATTCTATATTTCAAAGAAAGCTTGTCGAATGGTTACCCTAGTGGGTTACAAATATCCAGCCTACACAGACTGGGGTGGGGACAAAAAAACACAGTAAATTAAAGTTGTAGATGTTCCCATCCCCTACTACCTTCCTGCATTTTGTAACATGTATCATCGGGCAGTTCAAATGTACAAGTACACTTCAACAGCTCTACTAGTGGTAAAGTGAACAACACAATTCCATTCTTCCTGAAGCATATCTAATTTGGAAACTTAACAGGTCATTTCTTCCACATCCCCAGCTTTCAAAAAAATGGAATTTTACAACAGTTGACAAAATGTACACTGGAAATTTTGAGTGATACACCACAAGAATGGTACATTTCACCTTACAGCTCAGGTGGCTGACAGCAGATCTTTTAACTGACCTCCCAAATTATTACAAGCAGTTGAACACACACAAACTTTCACTGTTTCACCTACCTGATCAAAAACTACTCAGAAGAAAATACACTTTGCAATTACCCAAGGTTAAATCTCTAATAACAGTCTTCAGAGAACATGACCTAGATATGTCAAACATGATCAGAGAGATATATATCAAGATATCTTTTAGCTAGTTAAGAGTGCCAGGCTTATTTAATCTCCTTTATCTGTTCACACCTTGGCTTTTGTTGTATTTCCCATCATTTCTGTAAGCGGGGAATAAAGCTGTTAAATTTGAGAATCTTTTTATTTTAAGTTACCGGTGCCTTTCCTTTACTACCTCTGTCTCATGTATTCAAAATAATAATCATCATGATCACCATTTATCAAAGCCCCAGAATGATGTAAAAGTAGAATAATGCTGTTCACTTTCATGAATAGGTATGCTTAATATATCAGATTATGTACAGATGACCAAAAGCCAGCTTTTAACATTCTGATAAATTGAGAATTCAGATGTATTTGTTAATATTAATATATTTGTATTGTAGCTCTTACCACAAAATGATAAATGCAAGATCCGCTGTAACAAGTCACAATAATTTTCTTTAAACAATTTTATGGGAATCTATACTTAATTATCTGTGAGACAGATTATGAAACTAATGAATCTCCTTTTTAATCAAATTTATAACTGTCCAAGTAGTAGAGTGTAAAGAACAAAACCACAGAATAGAATCATAGAATTGTCTATGTTGGAAGGAACCTTTAAGATCATCTAGTCCAACCATCAACCTAACTCTGACCAAAAAAAACAACCAAAACCCAAAACCATCACTAAACCATGTCACTAAGCACAATGTTAACCCATCTTTTCAATACCTCCAGGGATGTTGCCTCAACTACACCATCTACTACAGTTAAAAAAAAACAACAACATTTTAATATAGTTCTCCTTTCATTAGATGTATTTTATAAAACCAAGGTTTTTTAATGTTAAAATTCACTCATTCTTATTTATCTGGTACTTAATTCAGATTCCTACCTGTGGTTTACTGTTGTAGTTGCGACAGGGATGCTACAAGACAAAGAATTCAGGAAAGATGAGCTGGAGGCAAATTCTGCTTACTTTACTATGCACATCATCCTGTTAAGGTCAGCAGAATATCCAAATAATATTTAAAAAAATATATCTAAAAGTAAGGAAAACACACACTTTTGAAAGAGTTATTACTATCCCGGTAATAAAGATCAAAAGAAAAATACAGAAGTAAAAACACCTTCAGAAAACTGCAGTACCATGTAAAGGTAGTGGCTCTAGAATAAACTCTCTGTATATCCAGGATCTCTGCATTTCTCTGTACTCATCCTCAAACTTTCACATACCACCATCCCAATTTCCTTGATCACGAACACCTTGCAATTCTCCCCACCCACATCATCACACCTGTTTTTCTGTTGCCTAAGTAATCTCTATGTCTCATTTTCATCTCCTTCCCATACCAATTTCTACAGTTATTCCCCAGCCTGTGCCTCTAATTCCCCATTATTTTATGACAGCATCCCATAGCCTCTCTTCTAGCCACGGCATGGGTGCAGTGACAGCATTGACCCCTTTTTCCCTCCTCCTGTAAAAGAGTACTGTGTTTCATAACTCTGTCAGTCAAATCATACAATCACAGAATCACTTAGGTTCAAAGAGACTTTTAAGATCATCAACCAACCATTAGCACTACCAAGTTACCACTAAATCATGTCCCTCAGCACCACATCTACCTGTCTTTTAAATACCTCCAGGGATGGTGACTCAACCACTTCCCTGGGCAGCCTGTTTCAAGCTTGACAACCCTTTTCAGTGAAGAAATCTTTCCTAATATCCAATCTAAATGCAATGATTAATTTTCGATGAAACTTGGAACAGAGGTTAAATCTAGTATCAAATTAGTTTTGGAAAATGGTATCTATTTCTCTTCCATATCACTGGACACCAAAGTATATTTTTTTAAAGTTTATGTTCTCTAGGGGCTTTATCGGCACAATAGTCAGTAATGAACACATCCACTTTCAGACCTTCAGTAAACTGGAAAAAACCACCCCACTTTCTTCACAAACAAGCTATTGTACAGTTACTGCAACTTGTTCAAAAGAATAGTCAAGTACATTTTACTTTCAGCACTTGCATTCATGTATTTATAAAGTCATGAAAACTGTATAGCCCTAATGAATATAAAAATTTCAGCTACTATAAAGTAATCCTGAAACAACCCAATATACTGAGGATATTGCTAAATAACATTCCTACTCCACAGCTGCTTGCTGCATTTCATTTAAGAGTTGTAATTCTCTATTTACAAGTGTTATCTAAGGAAACATATGATCTCTCCACAGTTGCTAGTTAAAAAAGAACATCATCCTTGCCCTGCAACGTCCTGTTTCATTTTCAAATTTAAGCCACATTCAGAAACCAGTTTAAATTCTGACTAAATATGAAATCTATGTGATAAAGAAGTCCACATAGTACCTCATAATCAACCGAATTGGTTTATAAATCATACAGTTCTAATTTTTAAGCCAGCAAAACAAACCAGAAAGGTCCCAAGAAACTCGTCATTAAAATCAAGGTGGGGGCAGGGAAATAATCAATACAACTTAATGTAGCTAGATTAAAGGAACTGGTCTACTGTCTAAATTTAAAAAAAAAACAACAACAACAAACCCAAAAACAAAACATCACCCAACAATAAACCCTCAAAAAACCCAACCCCATTAATTATAAGCTTGTGGTCTTGTTAAACAGGAAAACTGCAAATACGCAACTATGTGGAGACACAGACTCAATTTTGGCAAATAATGAGGCATGGGGAAAGACTGGTGTGTGCATACAGTAAGAAATGCACTGTTTTGTGTACAGTAATACCCATAAAGCATGGAAAACTTCCATAACTTACTGGTATTTACCTTGGTGCTGACCCAAAACTACAGAAACTTCTGTTCTTTCAGTTCTGGAAACAACCTCCCCCAAAAAACTTATTTTAATTGTACATGTCTTCTTTTGGCATTTGCTGTGTTTCATTTCTTCCACCTTAAGTTTTTAACTTGAGGAAACGAACTACTGAAAACCATTAAAGAAAGAAAATAAAAAAGCAAGCAATCTCCCCACAAAAAAAAAATAAAAATTAAAACCCAGGTATATTATCCAAGAATTACATAAGTAATTTTCTGTTTACCATTATGTATACTTTCATGAGTCCCAAACAAATGTTTAGCTCTTCCCTTTAGTAGTGCCTTGCTTTATCTGGAACCAAACAGAAGGTGTAACAATCACATAGATGCCATTGTACTGTATTCCATTTTCCTACATCACCAAAAAAACCCAAACCACCCATGCACTGGGTAAAAGAGGCATCATTAAAGCTGTGAGTGAGCCAAGTTACCACTTGCTCACACTACACATATTCTATTCGGTGTTATTAGCACTCACTTTCACGAGTTCTCAGACTCATCAACAAAATGGAAATGAGGCAGCGGAATAATGACTTTGCTTTGAAGCTCCGGAGATCAAAGCCACATACCTGGATTCATGCTACTATCCTACTACAGCCTTTCCTGTTTCTCTGGAGCCAACATCTAATGGTTTCCTTTTTGGAATATTTTTTGACTATATAGTTAGAACCCAAGCTATCAGCGGTTCATCTTCAAAACCCCTGCTCATTCTAAGACTCTTGTCTTCTCACAGCAACCCCAAAAGCAGGATCCACGGCATATCCACAACATCTGTTCATCTCACACGCAAAACTCCAAGCAGGAAGAAAACGCCTTACAGCAACACTGCTCTTCCCCCCTCCCCAGCTCTCGCCTCACTTTCTCCCTATCCCAGGCTGGTATTTCCCAGCAGGATTTGGCTGCTGCAGCATTGTGGCCTTCCAGCTACGGCACAAAAGTCCACTTATCAGAGGATCCGAGCACCGCAGAGTCACTGGCTAGGCTAGGCACACACAACAGTGCCCAATTCTCTGAAGCAGAGCGAAGCATCTGGGCAGGGAAGCATTTGGGACTGCTGCACTTTTAATGGGATGAGAGAAGAGAGCTAGAAAGGCCCGGGAAGGGCCAGCTGTTAGGAAACAGCCAAGAATATATGACAGGGAAGGCAAAGGGATTGGAGAGCGCAAAGGAATGCTGCGGGTGCGGGAGAAATTTTTTTTAATTAAATTTGGGAAACAATGTGATTATTTTAGCCAGTATCTTTAATATTAGGAGAAATAAGTACACTTGAAATAGCGTAAAAACACTTAATGTGTAATGTAATGCCTGAACAACTTGGAGGCAGCTGGAGGGGGGAAAAGACAAGGGAGCAGGGAAGAAGAGAGGAGTTAGCTAGCTCACAGCAACGCACCAACAATAATTCTACCCACTAGGAGATGGATGGCCAACATTTGGGGTCCTTGTCTTGTAGTCTGGAACAACAGAAAATTCCAGAATGGATAAAACAAGAGTTATACAGTCAGTTTTGGCCTTTGGGGTGGGGTAGAAGGCTGCCCTATGGAGAGGAGGAAAAAAAAAAAAAAGAAAAAAAAGAGTGTGCAGCAGTCCTTTTGGCACTTCTGAGATTAAAAATGTAAATAATAACCCATGAAGGAGATGGAGACCAAGAGAGGGTACTTAGTGCAGCCTTCCCCATTCCTTGTTCTGATACTTGCAACTTCACCTCTCTTCCCAGGTCTGGATGTTCCCTCCACCATAAATGCAAACATAGCAAGTAGCTTTTCCTCCCTCCTTCGCGTTGCTCAGGCACCACCAGGAGAAAAAACAACCGTAGCTTCCCTGCTGTCAGCCAGAGCCTGGACAGCCTGACCTCGCAGGAGGAACACGGGGAAAGCTTGGGGAGGCTGAGGCAGCAGAGCCCGCTCGGCTGCTTGTTGGAAAGGGCATGCAAAGCTTCGGGGAACTGGAGCACCCTCACAGCACGTGGAGTCTTCAGCAGAATGGTTTAGCTGAAGGTGCTCAACAACTTTTTCAGGCATGTGCAAACAGACTGTTTGCAGGCCTGTAAATCACTCACCTCCAGGCAGATTTTCTCAAGAATGGCATAAGGCATTACCTACTTGGGCCAATTCCCCTGCCAAACCTAAGTTCCACCTCCAAAGCAAAAAAAAAGGTATGAGGACATGTCAAAAACCAGCTGTAAAAATGGTTTAACACAGATAAAACATTGTTGGTTTTTTTCCTTAACATACTTAACAACAGATGAGCTAGTCAGGCTAAATTTTGTGAGGAAAGTTTCAGCTGATGGTGGGAAATCTAGGCTGGGAAGTTAAAGAGTCTAAAGGGTTAATGTCTGAGAATGCTCCAAGCAACTAACACAAGCTTTATAGTGGGAAGGGAAAGGGAACAGCCATGGCTACAAACTCCCCATATAATTATAGCCTGACTCTTCCCCTACCTCCCAGGAGAAGCTGTGCTTGCTCAGTCCAATCCTAATTTTGGGAAATAAGAACCAACTTCAAATAGCAATTGCTCTATTAGACACTACCTTTCACAACACTGCTCTGAAAAACAGCCACATATTACTTTTCAGCATGTCCTTGTATCAGGTCTTCCATGTCCTGATCCTCCACTGAAGAGTAGGTATTTACCTACCACCATGATGGAAAACATTGCCACAGCTTTTTTGTTAAAGATGACACACAGGATCGATTAATTAAGTTGTCTACAGCAAAATAAAGCAGTGCTTTTGGAAAAAAAAAACTGTGTAACTAAACAGTTATGACACTGCTTCCCCCTAGACTTGCATTCTCATACTCTTGCACACATTTATCATTCATCCACACGTTGATAGAGGATTTTCTCTCACACTTTCTCCCCCAATCTTAGCACTGGGGGGGGGGGGGGGGGGA
>JAOTQQ010000052.1:18406525-18460606 GCA_026546715.1 Gallinago undulata | reverse complement strand
CCTATTATTTTTCCAAATCCCTTCCCCCCCCCCCCCCCCTTTTTTCCCCCCTACACATATTTTTGAAGCACACCTAATTCTGAAGAGTAAAGAAATGTGGCAACACAGCACAGTACTGTATCCTTGCCTGAAGAGGAGCATCCAGGCGTACTTTGGGAGCAAGCCCCCCCCGGCCCCTGCGGGCAAGAGCCAGCAGCTGGGACACCCGCAGGGATGCTGTGCTCCCGGATGCTTCTGCCATCCAAACGTGCTGCAGATACCAAGGCCACAAGGCACCACGAAACCAACCTAAGGTGCCACAGCCATGGGGTTGCAGCATCTCCCGAAGCCCCCCGCCGGGGAGGAGGCCTCAGGGCACTCTGCCGAGTCCCCACGGGAAGAAACCACCACCGAGGTGCCCCTCAGCACTCACCCCGGCCCTCTCCGGAGGCACCCGGGGCCATTGCCCTGCGCTCGCCCCGCCCCGGCTCACCTTCCCCGCCGGGTGCCCGGTTCCTACATCTCCTCCCGCTTCTGGAAGCTGATGCTGGCGTACGCGCTCAAGTCGTCGCTGGAGTGGCCGCTCCCGCGGGGCTGGCCCGGGGGCTTCGGCGGCGGCTGCTTGCCCCCCGGCAGAGCGGCGCCCTCGGCGGGGGGGTGGAGATGGTGGGGGCGGCGGCGGTGACTGAAGTCCTTCACCAAGTCCAGGTCGATGTAGTTGAGCCCGTTCTCCAGGGCGGGCGCGGCCCCCGGCTCCCGGCGGGCCTCCCCCGCGGCGGCGGGCCGCAGCCAGACGTTCTCGAAGGAGGCAGAGCTGTGCCGCTTCACCTCCTCGGCGCCCCCCGCCCCGCCGCAGGGGAAGGCCGCCCCGAGCCCGCCGCCGCTGCCCGCCGCTCCGCGGGCGGCGCTGGGCGTGGAGGAGAAGGTCTCGGAGCTGTGCCGTCGCCGGCCGCCCTGCGGGTCGGCGCGGATCACCTTGGCGCTCTGGTTGCGGCCGGGGCTGAGGCTGACGCGGGTGAAGGCGCTGCCCGCGCCGGGACCCCCCAGCAGGGAGGAGGAGCGCGGCGGCGCCGCCGACAGCTCGGCCGGCGGCCGCGACAGGTCCGGGGAAGCCGTCGCCGCCGGAGGGGGCTTCTCGGCGGCGGAGCGACCCGCCCGCACGTCGGCGTAGCTGAGCAGGAGGGCGGGCGAGCAGGGGGAAGGGCTGTCGGCGCAGTCCGAGCAGGAGCCCCCGCCGGCGGCGCCCCCCAGCTGCATCGTCACGTAGTCCCGGCCGCCGGGGGCCGCGCCTCGGCCGGACCGGGCTGTGGAGACCGCGCGGGCGGCGGCGAAACCAGAGGGGCAGGGGGGCCGCGGCGGCCCCAGCTCCATGTTCACGTACTCCTCGGCGCCCTCGTTGCCCGGCGGCGGCGGCAGGCCCAGCCCCAGGGCGGACGAAGGGAAGGCCGGCTTCTCGCCGGCGATGAACTCGATGTTCACGTACTCGCCGGGGCTCTTGGGCTCCGGGGGCAGGAGGAGCGGGGGCTGCTCCCGGGCCCGCGGCAGGGTGCTGGCCTTGGGGCCGCCCAGCGACAGCCGGGTGGGTCGCGCCAGGCGGCCCTTGGTCTGCACGGCCGTGTCCACCTTGCGCGGGGGCTGCGCCTGCGGCGGGGGGCCGCCCTCGGTGCCGCCGCCGCCGCCCAGGCTGTCGCTGCTGGTGGAGGAGGACGAGTCCTCGGCGGCGTAGAGGAGGCGGCCGGAGCCCAGAGCCATGCGGGTCTGGGGGCTGCCCTCCTCGCCTGCCACCCCGCTGCCGCCCCGCCGGTGCACGTGCTTGAAGGAGCGCGGCAGCGAGAAGTAGGAGTAGATGGGTTTGTGGTGGGCCCCGGTGGCAGCCTCCTCAACGCCTGGCTGCCCCGTGCTTCCGAAGTAGCAGTCGGGAGGGGTGCTGGTGGTGGAGCCGCTGGCTGGAGACATGTTGATGTAGTCGCTGCCACCGCAAGGGAGCTTCCCTTCGTTGCTCTCCACTGAGAGTTTCGGGTGGTGGCCAGCGCCATTTGTCCAGATCTTGCCATAGCCTGCAGAACCGCTGTCTGGAGAGTAGCTACCGCTGGGGGACATCATCATGTAGCCGTTGGAGTCCACCGTGGCTGGAGGGTGGCGGCCCCCCCTGCCAGGGTTGATGATTTGCTGTGGGGCTGACACACTCTTGGGACTCATGGGCATGTAGTCACCACCCTTGGGGGCCCCCCCACCGCTGGGCACAGGGGCTACACCAGGTGACATGGGCATGTAGCCGTCGTCCGTGTGTGGGGCGGAGTTGGTCCGATGATGGCCACTGTCCAGGTGGTGCATCTCCAGACACTCCTCTGGGTAGGAGTGAGTAGGCACAAAGGCTGAGTGCCGGTAGGAGGGCAGCCGGCTGCCACCACAGGGGTAAGAAGGCAGCATCTCTGTGTATTCCTCAATGGAGGCCACCGAAGACTGTGAGGGTGTCTTCTGGTGGGAGATGGTGGGCGATGTGCCTGCAGAGTGAGTCCGCTTCCTGAATGCCTTCTCCAAGTCGGCAACCTCCTCGCTGCCACCTCGAGGACAGCACGGTGTGCTAGGGTAGCGGGGCTGCTGCTGTGGGTGGCAGGTGCGTGGGATGAAGTGGCCATTGGGTGCTGCCAGGCTGCAGCAAGAGGAGGTGGCCTTCCCCCCCATGCAGATATAGTTGAGCTCTTCATCACCTCGAGCTGGTGGGGTGTGTCCCAATGAATCTGGGGTCACACTGCGAAAGGAGCTGCGAAAGTCACATGGGCTGGAACCATACTCATCAGAAGAAATAAATCCACCATCACTAGGGGAGCCAGACACCGAAGCACTAGACCTTCGTGGAAACAGGCAGTCCGAGGTGGAGCCATGGCCACTGGTACTGCTGGATGACAGGCTGACTGGACTGGTGGCTGAAGGAGAGCAGCGCGAGGAAGGCATTGGGATGGACCGGCTATGATTGAGTGGAGGATGGAGCCTGGAGTTACCACGGTGCCTATGCGAATGGGTCCGGTTGGCACTGGGACTAACTGGGCTACCATCCACAGAGGCAGGCCTTGACATCGTGCCTTCCCCATCACTTGATGCTCGAACCCGGAAAGAGCTGGGTTTGCCACCTGTACCTCCACCCCCACCGCCAGCAGGAGAGGTGGCTGTGACACTCTCAGTCCTGGACCGGCGGCTGAGGCCCACTTGGCTGGGTGGAGGATTGCTGACATGATGCCTGCTGCGAAGGGGCACAGAGATGGGGTTGGAACAGTTTGAGGAGGACTGGCTCTTGCTGCGGGGTCGGAATTCCTCACTCATTGCTCGCATGGCCTCCAAGATGGTTTCATGCATGTTCTGCGCCACCACTGAGTCATCCACCTGCATCCAGAACTCACCAGGCCCAGTGACAGCCGAGCGCCCCACCTCAATGAAGAAGAAGTTCTCAGAGTGACCACAGCGACGGATATTGAGCAGCTGCAGTACCACAGCAGCCGCATCTGAATTCAGCTTCACAAAGCTGATGGTCTTGTTAGTCAGGCACAGGCGGTAGATGCCAATCAGGTTCTTTGTCTGGCCTAGGCCCTTAGGCTTCAGAATTACTTGCCAAACTTCCTTAAAAGCCGGGCCAGGGGCTACCTCACCATAGCTGTCCTCACCTGCTTCCCCCAGTCCCGCATTGCTGCCTCCAAAGGTGACGTCGCTGTGGTGGTGGTGGTGGTGATGGTGATGGAGGTGGTGGTGGCCCTTGGCCCTGTTGTGCAACTGCAGCAGCGCTTGGTACCAGCTTTCCTGTTCAGGCTCGCTGTCAGCTGCAATGGCAAAGTGCTCGTCCTTGGTGTAGAGGGCCACCAGGTGCTTGTTCTTGGAGTCAGCCCGTTTGTTGATGTTGAAGCAGCTTTCTAGTGGGATGGAGCGCTTGGGGGCCCCTGACTTGTGTCTCCATTTCTTCTCATTCTCGTAATACTCCAGCCGGGCGGGTCCAGACTCGCTGGCTGCCCTCAGCACGAAAAAGCGTTTATGCATGCTCTTGGGTTTGCGCAAGTAACCCACCTTTCTGACATCTGAGAAGAAGCCCTCGTTATTATCTGTGGGGCTAGCCATGATGAGAGGTGGTGGAGCTGTTACTGCAGCTACCAGTCCGCAAGACCCCAAAACAGCCAAGCCAGGAAAAAACAATCACCTAAAATAAAATTCATGCAACAACAATTAAAAACGAAAAAAAAAAATAGCTCAGGATCCTCTTCTGAGGACGGGACAGGGGAGGGCCAGAAGCAGGGTGAGAGCAGCTGTTCGGTGGCAGAGGCAGCTTCCAGCACCAAATCAGAGTTTGCGTTGCTGTTTATGCCCAAGTCGCCCTTAGATGGGTAAGTGTGTCCTTAAAAAGTCCATTCCCGATCAGTCCAGACGAAAGTCTCGTCCCAAGAGCAGCCGCCGGGAAAGAGAAACGCATCTTCCCTCGCCGGGGTCGGTCTCCGCCGGGAGCGGGGCTGGGGTCTCCCTCCTCCGCTGCCCGCACCCTTTCCCCGTCTCAAGTTTGTCTCCGCAAGTAGCGATTTCTGTTGCAGATTAAATATCCTATTGGGGGCGGAGATTGTTTTGCAAAGTCCGGGGTTTGCACCCAAAAATACACGCTGCTTTCCCTCCTCCCTCTCTCTTCTACCCCCCCCAAAAAAAAGAGAAAACAAACAAACAAAAAAAAAGCCACCCACAACACAGCCTCCCCCCTCCCCCTTCCCCAAATATCAGCGCCGGGGTTGCTGCTGCTGCTTCTCCCGCTCAAGCGTGCGGAGGAGGCTGGCGACCCCATTCAGTCCCATCTCGTTAGGCAGAGAAAGTGCCATTTCCACACACGGCGCAGCCCGGCAGCGGCGGGAGGGAGGGAGGGTTCGGCAGCCCGGGCGCCGAAGGAACATCCTCTCTTCCTCCTCCTCTTCATTCCAGTCAGCAGCGCCTCAGCGGCCGCCGGCGCGGCCCCCTCCCGTGCCCCAGCCCGGCGGGGAAGCGGGCACCGCCGCGGCGACTCCCTCTCCGCCGGCTTCTTCGACGAGTTTCTCGGCGCCCCGCACCGAAACAGTCGGCGGGGGCCGCGCTCGCCCGTCCAGCCCCCTCCGACCGCCGCCGCTCCGGCTCACTCCAAGGAGAACAACACGTGACGGCGCCAGTGCGTGGACCATCCCCGGAGCCGCCGCCACCAGGCTCCCGGCCAGCCCAGCGCCGCGGCCCCGCGGCCCGCCCCGCCGCTCCCCGCCCTCCTTTTCTCTCTCCCTGCCTCCCTCCCTGCCCTCATTCAGCGCGGCCGCGGGGGCCGCCACCGCCGGGCCCGGCCCCGCCGCCGCACCGCCCGCCGGGGGGCGCGCCCCCATTGGTGCCGCCGCCTGTCCGTCACGGCAGCGGCGGGGGGCGGTGCCCAGCCCGGCTGAGGCGCGGCGCGTAGTAAAGGAGGCGTAGACGCCATTCAGCGGCGTGTTATTTATAACCGCCGCCGGCGGCCTCTGCAGTGTGGCGGCTTTCGCCGCGGCGGAAAACTTCCCTCCTCCTGCTCCTCCCCGCCTTCCTTCTTGCCGACACCGCACGGCGGGGCAGGCCCGAGCGCGGAGCCGCCGCCGTTAACCGCCGCCCCGCAGGGCGAGGCGGCGCGCATGAGGGGAGCGGGGGAGCCGCGGCTGCCGGCCATAGCGGGGTCCTGCCGGCCGGGGGGCACTGGGCGGCCGTCGGACCCTCCCCGCCGGGCCGGAGCCCGTTCCGCCCCACGGGAACGGCTTGCGGCCGATACACGGCCCGAAGCGGCGCGTCCCCAGCGGCGGCCGCTCCGCCGCGGCTCGGGAAAGGTCCCCAGCGGAGTCTTCCCCCGCGTAGCGCCACGCAGCTAACTGTATCTCGCGGAATCGTTATATGCCACATTAAACCGCGTATTCAGCGTGATCCGCAGTTGCCAGGGCTGAAACGCACCGCACGCGTAACTTTCACCCCCTCGGTAGGAAAGGAGTGCGGCGAGCCAGCTGCGACACATAAATTGCTCAATGCCGCCATCTCCAGGAGGACTCCCAGCTCCTCTCTGCTGCGGGAGGGAGGGAGGACCCGCCAGTCGGTGTTACCTGCCCTTTGGTTCTTCCTTCCCCGCCTCTTTCCCGGATTCCCGTCGGTGGCTCCGGCTTCCCCGTGGAGAACCAGGGACCCTTCACCCGCCCGGACCGGCTCTGCCCTGCCCTGCCCCAGCGGGCTGCTCCCCCGCGGGTTGGAGGTGGAAGCGGGATACCCGTGTTCCCACCCTCTCTCAAGGTTGAAACGCAATACAAAATCATCCTTTTGTTTGGGCTTACGTAGGCCCAATCGTGGAAGAAATAAGCCAGAGGCTTGTCTAAGACATCTGCATGACAAAGTTTGTTGTCAGGGAGACCATGGTTGTACAATTATTTGAGAGGAGAAGTTAGCTGATCAAAAGGCAAAAAAATTCCCCGGGGACAGCTGCAGAAAAACATGGAGGACCCAGAGACAACAACAGGCAGCACGGCAAGCCACCCTCTCATGTTATCCTATGGATAACACCATGAAACAGTATTGTTTAAAAGTGTTTACCAAACACAGGATGACAATCTGTAATGTAGGAGCAGAGTCTAGCTAATCAGACACAAGGAATGAGAAGGAAACAGTAATAATCCACACTATAACAATAACCTATATCATCATCTCATTCTTTCCTCCACACTGTAGTTCATCATGACAAAAACAACCATTTGTATTGAAAAGAGATCCATTATGCATACCTTGAGATAAAGCTTAGTACAACCTAAATTTCCAACTTCAACAAGTATTTCCAACTTCAACAAGTAGAACGACAGGAGATTGCTCCCCCAGTCCACGCCACAGAGCAGCAGGAGAGAATTGCAGCCTCGAGGTGTATCAACACCAGCTCTCATGGCTGTCATTAATAAGGAGGTATGTTTTGTGGGGCACCATCACCCTACACGCGTTGCACTGCACGTGCCAAAAAGGCAGTGGGTCCTGCAGCAAGAGGGTAGCTCCTAAACCTCCTCTCCCTGTCCCTCCACAGGCATGGAGACACAATACATGTAGCGCTGTTTTTCAATTAAACATTTTGCACATAGCAGGTAAAATTATTAAATAACAACTTGGATTTGCTCTGTCTCATTCTTTCCCTTGGCAAGGGATACACTGATGTGTAAGTGGAATGATCTCTTGATGGTGGATAATAACCACCTGATTTGCAGTCTGTTGCACAAAGGAACATGAATTTGAGGGTAAAAGCAGGAGATAGTCCTAGAATCACAGAATATCTCAAGCTGGAAAGAACCCATAAGGATCATCGAGTCCAACTCTCTGCTCCTCACAGGACTACCTAAAACTAAGCCAATATGACTAAGAGCATTGTCCTGATGCTCCTTGAACTCTGACAGGTTTGGTGCCATGACCACTTCCCTGAGGAGCCTGTTCCAGTGACTGACCACCGTCTAGTGAAGAACCTTTTCATAATGCCCAATCTGAACTTTCCTTGACACAGCTTCATACAATTCACACCTTGTCCTGTCCACAGTAGGTGGACAGACAGTGTATTTAAATGTGCTCCATTTGCCTTGGGAACATTCTCTTCAATAATAACTGATTTTGCAGATATGATGAAATTTGGTTGTTCTTATCTAGTTTTCAAGGGAAGTCAGCAAATGTCCCAGAAGTGTTTTCAAACTTCATATACAGATTCCTGTCCTTCATCCAGCAGAAATAACAGACAATAACCAATACTTCCAGCATATTTAGAAAACTATTTTTTTAGAGATAGTTTACATCATACCAGACCACATCTTGAAATTGTTTTCTTGCTCTTTGAGTTCCAAAGCTCTGAAGTACTGCACTTCTCTGTGAGGTATGTAAGTGTGCACACCAGCACACCAAAGCGAACGTACCCTTGCTTTGTCTATTTAAATAAATACTCCCCCTGTTTTGACAGCTAGCTATTGAGAATTCAGGCTGTGCAATTAATTGCAAAGAGGTTCACATACTAGAATATCCTGGCAGAAAATCAAGACATTTCATTCCCTGTACAAATACCCATGGCTATCATGCTACATCACTATCTCCCTATATGAGAAATTCAGCTTCAGTAAACATGAGTGAAATGGACATAGCTATTTTAGTATCCATGTCCAAACCCTAAATTCCATACAACCAAGTTTCTGCAGTACCCTTCACCCCCATGTTCAGATCACACACTTCAGAATATATTGGAACTAACCATTTTTTTCGAGACAATATAATGATTTGATGTAGAGAAGGGAAAGGAGTATAATAGGACAGGTAAGGATCAAAGTGCCTATTTTCCATCTGCCTTAGTATGTGGCTGAAGATGAATTTAGCAGCATAAGTACTCGAAACAATTAGTTCCTATTGTGTCACTACTGAACCTGGCAGAGCAGACAGGTAAAGGCCAGGAGATAATAAAAACTTTTGTTTTGGTAATGCAGCGTTGGTGGAATGGCATCTCAGGAAGGCCACTTGAGCATCTAGAAGTAATTGAAGATACAGTGCTGCTCTGAACTACAACGATGACTAGTTTCTCCCAAAGCCACCTTAACCTGTTCACATATAGACTCTCAGCTAGCTGCAAAACAAGAGGGTTTAGGTAAATTATATTTTTAGCTCCTCATGCTTTGTATTTGGTTGTTTTGTTTGTTTGGCTGGTTTTGGAACTTTACATTGGAATGTAAAGTTGAGTGAAAGCAGGAATTAAGACTAAACATGCACCCTTAATGCAGTGAGAAACAAATGCACTTTTCATTTGTCTTTTCAGGTAGCTGTCACAGGCTGTTTGTCATTTTTGTCTCTGCTGTCACCTGCTTTTATTGCTCTTCCCCCCCCCCAAACTTTCCTCTGACAGATCTCTATGCATTTTGCTCACTTTTCTATGTACCTGACTGTTCTGTTGAAAGGGTTTAGTCTTATTACTAGACTAAGACTACTGAGTAGACTATTCTAGACTTTCAGGGTCCACTGAAAATCTCTCTCACAAGTACACAAACCAAAAGAAACATTCCCCCAAAGTGACGCTACTGTAAGCCCGTAAGAAAAGCAGCATGACTCTTGTTCATCAGCTTTGTCATTTCACCTCCCAGACCCAGCCGTCCAACAAGTTCTTACTGTAACCCCCACTCCCAGCTGCTGCTGAAACACTTGATCTCATCTTCCACATCCAACTCTGCAGTTAAAATAGTCATAAAAACCCCCTCTAGTTCTGCGCAGAATCTCATGGAAAAAAATAAAAGGTTGGGAAATGGAAACTTTCTTCTGTTTCCTTGCAAGTTTGAATCAAGTTGTCCAGGAGCAGAAAGAACAAGTTGGTCTGCAAGGGAAGGGGAGCTGGATGCCGAAGGGCAGTGACCTCCCCAATAGCAGCCCATTCCTATCACACCCATAAAAGGTGAGTGGGGAAAGCCAGTGACAGAAACCAGCATCACAGAATAGATGAGGTTGGGAGGGACCTTGGGAGATTGTCTAGTCCCTCCCCTGACCTCACTTTAAGCAGGATAAAGCACAGCAAGTTGCTCAGGTCCTTGGCCAGTTGGGTTTTTGATATCTCCACAGATGGAGACCCCACTGTTTCTCTGGTCAACCCGCTCCAGTTTTTGACCATCCTTGCAGCAATAAAGAATTTTTTTTCTTACAATGAAACAGATTTTTCTATATTTCAGTTTGTGCCCACTGCCTTTTGTCCTGACACCAGGCTCCACAGAGAAGAGCCCATCCCTCTGTCCCTCCCATCACATCACCACACTTATGTTCTGGCTCTTGTTCCAAGGTTGATTTGATTGCATATTTTATTTGTTTAAGCTCATTTGTAGTATTTACTTTTCTACATCCAACAGTAAGGATGAAACTTGCGTAACTCCTCCAAAAATAGCATTGTTGACTCTAACTAGTTAAATCATTACTTAAGTAAACAAGTTGTTTAATTTGTCTGTTAAAGGAATGGTAATAATATCATGATTACAGTGGAAACGCAAAACAACAGCTCTTACATCCCCAGCTTCTACTGTCATCTTTGAGGCAAATCAAAAACACATATGGAATGACTAATTAGAATCTTCAAATGTATTACACTACGAACAGTAAGCATATCTGATTGTTAGCAGCTGTATTCCACTGTAGCACATAAGGAACTAGAAAAATTTGTCATTGTTTCCATACCTCACTTACTAGGATTTTTCTACAGTGTACTCTCCAGTTCATGTGTAAAACAGTTCTATTCGTATCAGCATTTAGACAGAGCATATGTATTAATTACATGAAATATTTAAGTAATGTTCTAGTGATCAATTAACCAGCTTTCACCTTAAACACACTATTAATTCATACAGATATTTTTTTTTATTTTGTTTTTCTACCTCCCTGTACGTTATTTAAATAAGTCAGAAAAGATAAAAAATTCCTATGCTTTCCACCAGGGAATAAGGATATCCCACTGAAGTATCACTAAACTAACAGGAAGCTAAGCAATACTTTTGGATAATTCCCAGACTACACTCATCAACCTTCAGCTCTGCATCTATTATTTTTAGATTTCCATTCTGTAATATGTTTGGAAAAGGTTTCTATGCTTTACAGACTTCACCACCACCCCCCCTTGCCTTTAATTCCATCTCCTTCACCACAGACAAAATTGCCTGAAGCATGAATTTCAAAAGGGAAGTTACAGAATCTTTTATCCAATTTATAATAATTTTTGTCTGTGCATGGCTTAAAGCAATGGTCTTAAGCAGCTTTTGACAGCGGAAGGGAGCTTCGTAAGTCCTCGGGTTTTGTTTTTGTTTTTTACCACTCTGGCAATGTCCACAGAGGTATGAAAATGAAAGCCAAATAGAATGGTTTGCCCACGGTTACTTGGTGATAGCAGCAAGTTTTGGTCTTGCTCAGAGTCAGCTTTATTTCATCTTTTAGGTGTCACACTGTTTAACCATGAATGATAAAGCAGAAGGTAATGTGCGTGTTATTGCCTGCAGTAGTATTTAGCAATTACAGCAGAAAAGGAGAAAAGGTGTTGATCTCTACAGGATCCCACAGGTGAGAGCCTTTTGAGGCAACAATCAGGTAACTGTCTGCTTGCTCTGCTGGAAAGGAGTGAACGGAGCCAGGCTGTGCAGACCCATCTGCCCCTACTACATGCCATTGAGGTGGGTTAACTGTATTTTGGGGTCCACTGTGTCAGAAGCTGAATGGAAAGCATACAGCATGAAGGCAGAGATCCTTCCCTTGGCCACAAGGAAGCTGCCCGTGACTAGCTGCCTTTGCTGCTGGTCCTTGCGCTGCAGTCTGGTCTCAGAGCCAACTACCTCCAAGCAGAATGTGCTGCTGGTGTTTGATCATTACTGATTTCTCAGTTTTTCAAGAATGGGGGACTGAAAATGAGACAACAGAGCAAAAGAGTAAGTGATGTTTCTACAGAAAAAAAAGAGTATTGCTTGTTTCTCAAAGAATTTAGCATTTGACTTTATCTAGAAACCTGACTTACGCCCAGTCACAGTGGACAAAATTTTTTTATCGACCTGGGAAAGCATGGACTCATGTCACTAGATCCAGCTGTGATTTGGGGTTTCTCGAGCTTTCACTTTTATGATACAATCAAGCTTAATCATGGCCTGCTGACAGTAAGGGAACATACTTTCTCAGTCTCTGCTCTTTCAAGGAATTACTAGATACTCAAAGAGTTGCACAGAAGCCTCATGACACCATGTGATGCTGGGCAATAAAATCTTAAGCGTAACTGCATGCAGGAAAAAGTAATTCTGTCTTTACATATTCAGTGACAGGCTCTGAGTTAATTATGCCTACTTTTGAAAAAAAGCTCTTTTTTCAAAAGAGGAAGAGGTAGCTCTACAAAAACATCAGTTCAATACTCATGCAAGTCAAGAAGCAAACAGAACATTAGGAATTATCATGTAAAGAAGAAAAAATAGAAAACATTTTCTTTTTTTAGGGGTATAATCTATATATATTGTGCACCTTGTTCTTGCCTACTGTGGAAAAATTCTACTTTCTGGTCTTGAAAACAAAATTAAAAAATTGGAAAAAGGTAAGAGTAGGTGATCAAAGATAGCCCAAACTGGACTAGCAGACTAAGATTTTTCAGGCTGGAAAGAGAGTGCCTGAGAAGGGATGTGACAGATACCCAGAAGTATCATTGCTGGCATGGAGAAGGTGAAGAATGATTGATGGTTCCAATACAAAAGATAAATGACATGGACTAAAACTAGAAGATTCAAAACAAATAAAGTTACTTCTTCAGCTAATATCAATGAACCTGTGAAATCATTGCCACGGGATGGTGTAATTTGAAAAAAAATTATTAGACAAATACCCAGGGAAAGTCTGTCCACACAATCCACAGATACCACAGCCAGCTCTGGAACCATGTGAGATCCACACAGATCTGCAGAACCTGGGAGCGTGTTCAGGTAAGTGCCACTATTTACGGTCTTACTCTTGTACGTGCCTCTGTCATCAAAGAGCAGCCTAGATGGACCTTGGTATGGTGCACCAAATGCATGCTTATGCTTTTAACATTAATTTCACTTGATCCTCTAAGAGCGATTCGATAACTCATTACCATTTCCATGGTGAATCCATAGCCAACACTGTGCATACCCTCCTACAGTGTCACAAAGTTCTGTAAGAACTACTGTTATTTGTGAGCCATTATTTGACTCAAAATTGCACCATCAATTGATGGGGACTGCAGAACTAGATTTTGGACTCAGTTTAATAAGAATTCACATTCATGGCACACAAAGGGGATTAGTAATCTAAGTGTATTGCAATTTTAAAATTCTTATTCTTCCTTATTCTAATACTAGATTACATTTAATGCGTTTTGGTATGACACTGGCAATATTGTTCCATTACTTTTCATTTAGAACTTACATTGTTAAATCTCTATTATCCCTTTTGTATATACTTCTTATGGATTTTTGTTGTTGTTGTTATGCGAGACAGTGGAGTCCAGGTTTCAGAAGATTTTGTCAAACTAAAGAAGGTTGAGATTTCAGAACACAAGCTCAAGTATTCTCAGTACTCCTCTGGATACAACATGGCATAGCACAAAAGACATAGCATCAAGTCCAGACTCTGAGTAGTCTGCAGAGTTAGAGCATAACAAATGATGAAGCAGTTCAGGTGAGGACATCCCTTTCCATCTTTCAACAGTTAGTGCACCTTATCATTTTAATATACCAAAGAAAGAAAGACAAAATAGTTTCCTTCATCCAGAAAAATTAATATGCATATTTGTAAACTAAAGTTTTCTACATTTAAAAAAAAACAGTTGTAAACTGTGATACTAATTCTACATTATTTAAACATAAAATTTCAGGAACCTGCCAAATTTCATTTTAAGTTACTGCAATAAGGAATCCACTGACTTTTTAAAAAGATCTATTGGACAGGGAGTGATTCAAAGTACAAATTAAATTACTTGCTTAGAATCCCATACCTCTCCTAAACCATACTATCTCAGCAGTTTCTGGGATGAGACCCAGAAAACATTCATGTGCTAGTATGTGATGCAAACATCACCAACGTAGTAATTTCACTATTTATACACAGTTTTGCATTACATCTTTCACGCAAAAAGCCTTTGCGTATGGGAATTGATACCCCAGAAATATCTAATCATGATGCCTTCCATAGCAAATGGCCTTTCTAGGGTGGTCTGAACTGGATTCATCTTGGAATCACCATAACTGGATGGCTTTTATAACTTCATCTGTTACCTCTCCCTATTTGCAGATTACTCCTAGATGTTTATAGCCACGACACTCAAATAAAAAGGCTTTACATCAGGGATCAAGAAGTTGTATGGAAAAACACTCAGCCAGAAGTTGTCATCCAAAGTCTGTTTTTTCCTTTATTTCTAGATGCACCTGTAGGTGATTCAAGTGCAGGTCATTAGCTGTAGTTTTTCAGAGAGCTCTCTCTAAACTTTAAATATAAGAATGTGGCATAAAGACACTTATGCCTTCTAATTACTGTGCTTGTGTTAGTTTGCCCCAATTGCCAAAAGGTTTTGTCTGCATTCGAGGAGGATTTGCCGGGTGGATGGTGGGGGGTGCATCAAGTATTAAAGAAATATGTACTTTCATATATGCACACTGATGAGTAAGTATGTCTGCAAGTTCATGTATTTTATCATGCAAAGGAAGCACTGGAAGAATTTAAATCTCATTTTCACATTACTCAATTTTCTTCATACTTTCAGGACTCAAAATTTTCATGACTGATCTCAGACAAAAAAGCAAATTTAGGAAATCTTAGACACAATCTGACCAATTGTTTGAGTTCTGTCTGCACGACAAAATAGCACAAACTACCGTTTTTCTTTTTTACCACTATTCAAATGTTTCCTTTTCTAGCCTACTCCAAACAGTCTAGTCAAAATCCATTAATTTTTCTCAGCTCCTACTGTTGCTGCATAAAATGAAAGGCACCACACGCATTTAAAACGTTACCACAGTAATTACCACTCAAATGATACATGCCAAATTAGAACAGTCACTTCATCACTGAAGAAACTGACTTCAGTCTAATGGAAGTTAATAACTGTTACTTACTTGGAACATTGTTACTATTATTGCTTAAATAAGGTCAAATTTAATTAATAGGTCAGGAGCAAGAATATTCTCAAAAATGCCTGGTGATCCTGGTTCCTGCAGATATTTTACAAATTCAGATGAAGATGCAGAGAGGAATCACTGCAGGTACCCCTCCAGAAGGGCCAAGGTCCTGCACAGACCACAAATGATGTCCACCAGTTCTGTGCAAACACTTCAGATACACTGAGCACCTGAAGCAGCACCAGTCATTCAGGACTGGGCTTCTGCCCCTAAGCATTTAAAATGTCTTGATCACCCCAAAGAGCTGATTAGAAATCCGATTTCTCAGATTAGAAGTACTGATCTGATTCAAGATCATAGAATAGCTAATTGGGTGCGAGGTAACAGGGCTTGGGGTTTTGAAGTTCAGGAATGCAAAACAATACAGATTATGTTTCCAGAAACACACTCATCAGTGGGACTCCAACCAATGGAAACTGCTCTATTTGATGGAGGATTTAGTAATGGTAATACAAGCTTTTTTTTTTTTTTAAATACAAATGAGCAAAAAAAAATCAAATGTGAAGAAATGTTAAAGTTACCTGCCTTCTTAAAACATTATTTCTCTATTTACATTTTAGTACATCAAATGTTTTAAAATTGAGCAAGATAATCAGATACTGGTAGCAAAGACAGCAGTTTTGCCCTGTAGGCTAAAATTTAAGATTTTTTTTCTTTCAATTATTGTAGAATTGAACATGGATTAAATTACTGAAATACTCCGAGTTGGTGTATTATGTGTCTAAGATCTACCAGATTCTAAGAAGACTGATAAAATAATGGTTTCGTTTTTCATCTTCAATCCTCCATCTGAGGTGGTATTAATGAGAGATTACCTTATGACTATCATAAAAAGGTCCAAATTTTGTCTTTTATGAGCAAATCAGGTAACTTGAATGTATGCAACTAAAAGCTGTTTACTAAACCAGTATGTATGTTTACCCCTAAATAAATCTGTCAAACAGTGCTGTTACATAATTTGTTTTTAGCAAGTACTTTGAAGAATTGTTATTTAACAGATACTGGACTTCCTTCCAAAAATTGTCTTTCAAGATTTTTGGGAACTTAATAATAGAGAAATACATCCTTCTTTCTGAATATCAGTAACAAGAAGATAGGAAATGGTCCTACAAGTACAGTGTTGATCTAGCCATAAAACAATTATTGAGCTCATTTTTTAATTTATTTTTTTTTTGGTGTATCAGTTCAAACTCTGTTTCATTAGTAAACCAAGGAGATCCAAGTTACTGTTAATTCCAGGGCCAAGGTAAACCATTTCTGTTTACAGTGAAAATATTCCAGCAGAACGGAAAGAGAAAGATATACAGAAAGAAAAGGAAATAATTTATGCACACATTTATCTGGAAAAACTGTATTAGCTGAATTAAGGAAAATCTCGTTGAACAGAATGAGACAAAGAGACCGTTAACTGTGAGATAGACATTAGAATTCAAACATTTACCTCAGTTTAATTTTTTGTAAGTTCTGACAGCTCTTTTAGAAGACCTGGACCATGTCATCTGCAGCTTACAGAGTCTCTGAAGGTACACAATTGGGATAAAGGAGTTTTACTCTCCTGTACAGGAGTTCTCAGGCTCTTGCCTTCTCTCCTGTTTCTCAGCCAGTATCTGTACTTACCTCAAGACCTGCATCTTAACAAACCCTAGAGCTATAAATAAAAAAATGCTGACTAGTCACTGTTATTGTCAATAGCTTTTCTCAAAAAATTCAGCCAAATTATCTGCAGTAAATGGCATCTGGTCTCTTTAGTGTGTATGCTAAAATTAGAAAAAAATACTTGCTGCCCTAATACTGTACTCAGCATGACGTAGGTAATACAAACAGAGCAGGATTTCCACCTCTCACAGACTGCTCCTATAAATTTAAATTAAAAATTTGAGCTGACAAACCCATTTTCTTAAAACAAAATAACATTTTTGTTAACTTTGGACACTGAAAGCTAGACCTTTAAAGAAATCCAGGTGCCTAATTCTCACTAATTTCTAAGAGAACAGAGAAAGTTTGTTGCAAGAAAGATTGCCCATGAAAATGTTAATAAATAATCTGCAATGCTAATAAATCAGTAAATTTCTTATTTCTTTTGCTATGCATTCACATTCAACCACACACACAAATATTAAATAATAGTATTTATACATACAACAAGTTAAGTACCTGAGTATAATGTATTACTCTATAGTTATTGCTATCAGGTGATTTTTTAGTGCTGAAAATTATTTTTGCATCTATTTGGCATGCATGGTACTACAGCAGCTTCAACCATTTAACAGTCTTTGCTAACAAACAGGAGGTCTCCATGCCTATTATCCTCTGTTAGCTTTTCTAACCACTTTAATACATTAATTCTTGAGGATGTTTCAGTTAATTTACATAAATACATTCTCCCCCTCCTATTATGTTGTTACATGCATTAGATTATTTTTTACAAAGCATTACTGGGGATTATTAGTAGCCAACAGATTCAGAGAACACACTGTCTTTGCCATACAGTCCAGAAAAACAGAGCCTATGAGCACCCTGTTTCCATGGTCTCCTTATACAGATTTACATGCTGGTGTGTGCACAGCGAGTAGCTGTTCTTCCACCCAAGACATGAGACAGCTATGGAGAGGACTGTCTCAAAGTGGATAATACCTGCTATTTATTCTCTGATATAGACAGGAAGAAAACATTTATCAATTGCTGGATTTCAGTAGCCTGAAAGGAACCAGCAGAGACTAACTGTAAAATATGGAAAAATCAGGAAGAGTATAAAACAGGGGGGACTTTGCATCCTACATTTGAAGCAAACCATAACGAAAGGTCTAAAACTCAAGGGCCGAGTTACAGAACACAAAGCTGAGGTTTCCTCAATATATATAATTTTTACATATAAAGCTACTCCCAGCAGGTTTCCTGTCTCTATTCTCCTTTTCTTTGAGGGATCTTGGTTCAAGGACCAGATTTCAAATAAATATAGAGCAGTTACACTTATTTTCTCACCCAAGATCTCACCAAGTTTGCATCATTTGGATTTATCTAGCTGTTTGAATCACTTTTGTATTTATTCTTTTATGCTACAAGTACAAAACTTATGCAAGTACTGTGAAGTAAAATATTTGACTTTATTCAGTATATTTTGCACCCTATCATTTCCTTGTTACTGTCAGCATTCACAGAGGCTGCCTCCAGACACCCCTTTTGTGTCCATTTGCAGTTCCTCTGCTTGCTTTCTCAGAGAGAAATCTCCAAGGATCACACAATTTTCCAATTCAAA
This sequence comes from Gallinago undulata, assembly GCA_026546715.1. Lineage (NCBI taxonomy): Eukaryota > Metazoa > Chordata > Aves > Charadriiformes > Scolopacidae > Gallinago > Gallinago undulata. The sequence continues at coordinate 18,442,693 of JAOTQQ010000052.1, read as the reverse complement.
TACTTTTACCAAAAAGAAAACCTGAAATTGCTACTAACTATATTCTTATTTCTGCGGATGACTACAATTGCCTCAGTTCTTCCCCCTTTCATAGGATTAAACTATAAACACAAATATAGTTGCCAGATTCATTTGTGTGTTTCTCCTGCTATTTCTAAAAAGAGCACCCAGGAGATGGAACAACTGAATTTTAAATTTCATACGGGGACAAGACACCTCTTGGGCTTTTTAAGCCTTTAAAAATTATTTAGCAGTGATGACAGACGCAAGACTGACATCTCAATACAATGAAACCCTCAACTTATCCATGCTATCACCAAGGCTTCAGTTATTGCATGATTCTATAGCTATGCAGTTTGTTACTGAATTGAGTCCTATAGAATAGTGATTAATAATCTCAGCTTCTGGCATTTAAAACAGATGTTTTTGGCCAAACAATGACAAAGATCAACTTAAATACATGAACAGAGCATAAATAATGTCTTCCTGAATCTGCAGAACAACCTGAAAAAAGCTAATGGAGAGGTCTGCTTCCCCCTAATCGTCTGAAAGGTTTGTCAAGCCTGGAACTGAAAGATAAGTTAAAATGTTGCCCTCAGTAATTAGTTCTATATGGAGAATTTCAGCAGAAGCATCCAGCTTTTGTTCTTAACCTCCAGTCCAAAGCTGCCCATGTGGTGGGAAAAGTAATAAAAAAATTAATATCCCAGAGGAATTTATTCTCATTATGAAATACTTTCATATTTAACTCACTTCAAATGTCTTCTTTTAACTTTTAATTAAGCTACTGTAGAATATCCAGTTTCTTATGTTACATTAGAGTGCTATAGCAAACTTGGCATAAAACATAGGTCCAGCTTTGAAACAGCATTAGTGTCCTAAACACATGTGCACCAAGGTCCTGCGTGTACATGCAACAGCAGCCTACAGCTTCACCAAGCAGCCACAGCACTATTCAGGTTTTGGTAGGAATTACCCTCACTACCTTTCTTTTATTGTTAGAGAGAAATCCAAAAACCCAAGGGAGGAAGAGATACTAGTCATGCCCTCTCTCTCTCTCTCCCAGCTGAACTTGGTGACTCTGATACTGGCATCAGTCACTTAATGAGAATAAACCCATCAGCTACTTTACATGTGTCCACTTTACGAGCGTTACAGCTGATGAATTGGATTGCAACGTCTACCTCTGCCATCCAGTTGGAGATGCACACTGGACTTCTCACCCCAATAGAGTAGCAATACAACATGGATGCCTACCCCATCATTTGCAAGTCCTGTATTTTATATCTGTGACTTCTGCACATCAGACCTCAAAGAGAAAGTATGCCTATACAAAATAGGTATATACTTTGAAGTCTTAGGACTTGCAAGAGGACTTGCAATATATCTGTTTAAAACTGCAAAATCTTCATCAAAGAACAGATTAGAAGCTTGTTACGGGAACTGGAGAACTGCAGTTAGCTCTGTGGAAGCAGTCTAATATAGCCAAGATTTTTTTAAAATCTGTGATGACAGCTTTCTTTGATAGCATTCTTCAAGCATTTCTTCACTGCATTCTTGAGAAATGAAGTGACCAACCTCCTGGATTAAACCCCTGTCAGCAGAAAAACACCCCACCAAAACCTGTTGGCTTGAAACTCCTCATCCAGATGAAATTAGAAGGACCACAAATTCAGGCTTACGTGTTAAAATAATTGAACTGTGCTTTCCCACAGCAACAATTAATCGGAACAAAGGATAGAAATCAAAAGTAAGAGTGAAACAGGAGCTAAGAAACACAGCAAATAGATGCTACAGTCAGTTTGGCCCATATATATGCCTCCCTTTGCCTTGGGAACAGGAGAGATCAGACCATTGAGCTCTGCTGTTTCAGTGGCTGAGAACTGGGATACTATGCTAATAGCTGTGATTATAACATTTTATGTGGATTTCCAGGCCATTATGGACACCATCATGGTCTTTCACTGTAGGAGCACAGAATTCCTGCTGAAGTCACCTCATTGGGAAGAGGATTAGATATTATTCAATCTAAGAAACATGGCATCTGTTCTGCTTCTGCATACCTGCCTTACTCAGTATGCGAGCTGGACTACACACACAAAAAAACTGCAAAGGGCATAGGCCCACCAGCCAGCTCCTGGGTAAATCCTTTCCCACAGCTGGATGAAAAAGAAGTAATTTAAGTGGAATCAGCAATGAGTTTGATTCTATACTGGTGCAATATTCAGTAAAAGTCTTCCCTAGTGCACAGTGTGAGAGACAGATCTGTTGCCATTGACCTTAATACTACCGATTACTATGCGGTTTGTTGAGTAAGCACTGTGTAAGTAAGCAAGTCAGAAGCATATGCTCTGAATAAAGATAAAACCACATCAATATATCATTAAGTTTACATTAACAACAAAAAGTATTTGTTAAACTAGTAGAAATTTTATTATGTGAAGCCCTCTTTCACTTCAGTTCCAATGCAAAAATTCTCAGTAGACTGATCTTGCAAGCAAAGACCACATAATCATACATAAGTAACAAGGAACAATTCAGGTTTGCATATATAATCTTAACTTTGTGATCTCCTGACCTTTATGAAAATATTTTTTTCTGAGATTTCAATCCTTCAAAAATTTCTGACCATGCTTAATTTTACTCTACTGAGTAATACCTATGCCTTTGCTGGGACTACTGTCTCCAAGAATGTTTTCTCTGCAAAGCCAAAGATTTTGCACCAGTACATGAGCAGTACATGACTTTCATCCTAACATAGTGCCGAGTTAAATAGCTCTAAGTAATCTTGCAAGAAAAAAGAAAAGCATGTTGCAGATTGCTATTCCCAGGTTTAATTTGTATACATAAAACTAATGATCCAACATGACCTAAATGGGGATTGCTGCTTTTTCTTCGTTGAAAATGCAAATGGTAAAGACCTTGACAAGTAGTGCTTGCAGAGGTCACCTCACTGATCTGTTATCAAAGCTTGCATAATTAAGTGGATGACACAGCCATTAACTTGCATACAGCTTTGTATATGTCAAAGCAGACCAGCTTAATCTAAAGGTGAATTCAATAATGTTATGCTGAATTGCAGTCCAAAAAAGCCTGTGAAAGCCTATGATTAAGGGTCAGCACATCTGGCTTCTGATTTCATGTCAGCTGCTAACCTTTCTTTGACCTTATCCCCTGCAGATTTTCTAACTGACTATTACTAAGGATGTTTTACGATGTCATCTTGCTGACTCTCACTGTGCAGTGAGAAATACCACGTAGCTTCACCTTTGCTAAATTAATCTCAAAGCTTCTTCAGTGCACCTGGAAAACTAACATTTTATTTTAATTTCCTAATCCTGCAGTAAATTGTCTTCTCACATTGGGAGGACATGAAGGGAAATTATAGGAAAGTTTATTTTTTCCTTTCAAAATAACCATTCCATCCATTAGTGAGCGTGATCTCTGGAATTTGCATGTTTTCCATACCAGCACTGGGGACAAAAAATTATTCATCCTTCATGTAGCTGTGTGAAACAAACAGCAGAAAATTTTGCTTATGCTATATAGGAAATCATTCACACTGCATGAGACTTCCTACTTTACTGACTTTTATTGTTCTTCCGTTTATTCATTTCCTTGTATTTGGCAGGTTAGCATCCCATTTCTGTTGTTGATAGGCTGAGGCTCGTTTATGCTTTTGAGTAGAGCAGTCCCTATCTGCCAAAAAATAAGGACAAAGTCTGTTGAGAGGCTGTATCCTTCTGCATAAAAAAAAGTCTCTCGCAACTTGGCTTTCCATTTGCATCAGAAAACAATCTGTTCATTAGAAACAGTTCATAATCTTAAACGTTTCTCTAAGCTCCGTACCAACTGATTCTTGTTACAAAACAAACAAAAGTTACAATTTACAAAAGTGAAAGGTAGACAATGACACTAGCACACCCAGTTATTGTATCATTTCCAAGTATACAAAAGGAAGGAAATGAATGGTTCGAACACCCACAATAGCATGCTTTTCTTAGTGAGAATAAATGAATAAGTTTTTCAGCACAATGGATGCCCCAAGGCACCACAACGATTTACTTCATAGTAGAAAAAGATATATGGAGAATTTGATACCTAAATATTTTAGGAATATCAATCAGTTAGAACACACCTTGGAATTATTTGCAACATACTCAATTGGGTTTTTTTTGAGAATGATCTGCTATAGGCTGATGTATAAGAAAAAAAGAATCAACATTAATTCAAACAAAATGCTAGCATTTGTATGTATTTTTTCATCTATTTAGATTTGTAAAAGCCTCAAAAGTAGCCATCTAATACTTGAGTTACTACATGCATTGAGACACATAACATACAAGGTATTTATTTTACAATTTTACCAATTATCAGCAATTCCCACTTACTTCACCCCTCCTCCCATTAGGGAAAATGGGGCTTAATTATGGAAGCTAGCAGCTGTTGTAGCTCCATAATACAGATAAATAATACACCAAAAGACTGTAGGGCCTTTTGGGGTTACTGTTTTAATGAAGCAGCAGCACTGTTCTAGATTGTTCCACCATTTCCACTGTTCATATCAGCAGTAAATCTAATCAACTACACACCGCATCACTGAGTAACAGACAGAACCTACTGGGATGGAGCTGAAACCACTATGAATTTAGAGCTACAGCAGACATAGCAGGAGCTGGAAGTCCTCAACTGGGACTGGCCTTTTTGTCTGCATCATGGCCATTTCGAAGTATCGAGCAAATAATAAACATAAATCAAGTCCAGTAGCTTAGTTATCAATATCACTAAACACAACGTTCATAAACGTATCAGGTCCACACCTGCAAAGCCCGATAGTCACTTTTCTCTTTATTACTCTCAACCAAAAAAACAAGCTTTCATTATGAGTTGAAGTCCACCTGGCTCTCAAAACAGGGCTTACACCACCTGTGCTGCCATTCCACAATACCCCAAGTTTAGTCCCACTCCACAGTTATTTCTGCTAGACTGTAACTGCCTCCCAGTCTATCTGCCTGCCATTAGCAAAGTCCACTCTATTAATAAGCAAAAGGACTCTTCCTACATGGCAGAGCGAAGGTAAAGACGTTTGCTAGATGCTGTGCTGTCACTGACTTCTACATCCATCTGAGTAACGCAAACCTGCTGTAAGCGTAAGTAGCTGTGTTCGCACAAAATACATGTTTCCTTTGCTTCCCGTGCAGGCTTTGGTTGGCACATACAGCCATCTCATTCCATTTCTATGAAAGTTTCATATTTTTCCCCATTATGAGTCCCCACAGCCCAGATTGATAGTAGACCCAGCTGTCCTTTATAATTGCATTTTAATGACTTAGGATGGTTGTTTGCATTTTGGCAACTTGTTTAATAGTGATGACATTTAAATTGTCACAACTAGGCTTCAAAGTTATCAATTTATTAGCTGATCAGGAAAATTCACACCTATGGTGGCGTGTTTTTTTTGGCTGCAAACTCAGTAAATCCATCAGCACACTGATTTATAAAATGAAGGTTATTTCATAGGAATATGCTTTAGTTAATTCAGCCCTGAAAGGGATTAACTTGCACAAATTAAAAAGGTTCTGTTTACTTATTTATTATTACTTTAGATTGACAGATACTCTAAAAACACACATATTGTGTTTTGTCTTCTCTTGCTGTCTTCATTTCAGTATACTGACTTTTTTGTGCACACATCCATTTCTTCCTTTTCCTTCTGCAAATGAACCTGGGATTTGCAGAATCACATATGATTCCTTCAGAGAAACACTTATCTGATATACCAACAGAAGTACGCAAATACTGCATACATTATATACTTAGTGGAAAAAAAAAATTCTACCAAGTATTTCAACACCCTATCCTCCAATGGTGCATCAAACAGGTGTCCAACTTCTTATGTAAATCTAGAAGTCACAAATAGCAGAAAAATTAATCCTGATTGCCTGTTCTGAATATCAGGTTCAATCACAACACTGTCAGCTCCCTGGCACGTTCCCTACATACTGCTTGGTACCCCTTCTCCCTCTCTGCTTCCCATTTTCAACTCAAGGGTTTCAAGTATCTGAAGTCTTCTGCCCATCTCTCTTTGACCTGCTGTCTGGAAGAGAACCACCACATGGTCCAGGGAGATAAAGCTGTGTGAGCTTCCTCACAAATCCACCAGCACACAGCCCCCTGCTGCTAAGAATGCAAAACTAAAAGCCATCAGTGCCTGTTAAGACAAACCTGGTATCTTTAGCCATGTCTCCAGTCCCTAAGCTCAGCTCTGGAGTTGCATGGATACACTTGGTCATTCCCATCACAAGTCCCAGAGCAGCTCCCTTCACCAAAAAGGGTGAGAAGGCCAGCATGCAGGTAAAATAACCACACATTGATTTTTCAGGAAATCAACTAAAACATGCTCATATCTGTGGTTGGTGACCAGTATCAAGATGGATATGCCACTCCTCACTAAGGAAAGAAGCTCTGGCGTGGGCGGGACAGGGACTACTGCTCACTGCCAAGTCCCTCATGTCAAAAATGTCACTGCTGAAAGGCACCATGCAGATGCAAGCTAACATTTTGTGAGCTCTCACCTACCTCAGGGACTCAGCGCAGTATAGGCTCTGCCTCATAATCTTTGAGAGAGAGCTGGCTTTAATACATGAACAGGAGAAAAAAAATAACCTAACGAATGTACTTCTCTTTACATTTCTGACTGGCTTTTCCTACTTATCAGTGGTATTACCTTCAAGCAAGCAATCATTAAGTAAACAGATCTCAAAGAAAAGTCATTTCAAGTACAGATTTCTTCCACTAAATTCCCTGGAGTGCCCACTCTGTAGCCCTTGGGCAAAATCCAGCATGAATTTTCCTGGAGAATAGGCCAACGCTCATTAATCAAGCACAGGCCTGGCTGAAGCCTTCACAAGCGGCTGCGCAGAACCCCAAGTCACCTTGTTGTAACTGAGCTAGGTTCTCTACAGTGCCAAAAGCCAGAAAGCTGCCAGAGACCATTATTTTACAGATGGAAAGCCAGCAAAGAGAACAAGGAAAGTAATTAAAAAATATATTTCTCAAGCTCACTGGACACAGATCAGAATTAAAACACAGAATGAATAATTGCAATAAAAGTGACAAGTAGCAGAAGTATATATTATTCAGCTGCTGAAAGAAAAAGCTGCAAATAGACTCTCACAAGTTTTAGGAGAGGAGGAAGAGGTCCCCGGGGCAATCCCCATGGGAATTCTTTGACTCTGGGAAGCGGGAGGGTTCATCTCGCTAATGGCTGAAAAACTTGCCCTTCAACCTAGAAAGCTGGAAGATCCCCAGAAACCTGAACAAGTCCTAGAAAGTTTGCATAAACACCCATGCTGATGGCTGAGCACTATCTTTATGCCCTTGTGGGTGCTCATTCCATGCCAATCACAAGCCCTCTGCCCCGACCTCTGCTTTGTTCCAGTGGTGGCCTTTGAAGTATGAGATTCCTGCTGCGGAGATGGCTTGTGGGACAGAACACCCCGGGGCTGTATGACTTGTTCCAGCCAGGAGCTGCTCATGTAGAGAATGATGTGAATCTTGCCTGCTCCAGCCACACCTAGCCCCTGGAGACAGCCCCAGTCTGATTCCAAGCCCCCAGCCTTGAGATTTTGTTTAAAGAAGATTAGAACACTCTATCAGCAGAGGACCGTCAGGCAATCATCTCCAGCAGAGTGGAAAATAAACTGGAGTTGTAAGACAGCAACCTGTCACAGCTGTTTGGACAGTGACTGCACCATGGCAGACCATTTCTCAGCTCCAGCTGCACGTCACCAGAGGCAGTCACAGCAGTGCAGTGTGAAGGCATCTCCCACTGCTATCCTGGATCTAAAGGAAGGCCTCCATCTCTACTTACTGGGGCTACCAACAAGAGGTATTCCACAGAATGGCTTAGGTTGGAAAGGACCTTAAAGATCAAGTAGTTCCCCTGCCATAGGCAGCGACACCTCCCACTAGACCAAGTTGCTCATCCTGGTCTACATATGTCTACACACTTCTGTCTTTGTCCTAAGGAGACCATTATAGCTACAGCAGCATCACCACAAAAACAGAAGTGAAACATGCTACCTGACACCAAGCTAAAGACTGCTGCTTGTCTCCTATACATCCACAAGAAGCAGCAGCATCTCCAGCAGACTCACCAGCTATTTCTTCCCAGCTGCTGTGTGTAGGCTCTAAAGTTAATGAAGAAAAAGGACCCTCAATCTTCATTTAACTTTGAAGTCTACCACTTCTATTTCAGATCTGAATAAAGTCTTGTGCACCTGAAAGCTTGTCTTCTTTTCTCATCTATACTAGCTGATCAAATGAAATATATTATATTTGCCAGAAAATTCTGTGTAGCCAGGTTAGAATGAACTATCTCCTGAGTAACACCCAGATACAAAATACAAGCTCCCAGGTTTGGTGACATTCAGTAGTTTTACTTAGCTTGATTTTAACTCATACATTATTTTCTATGCTAAAAATGTTTAAATGCTTCATAAAACCAGTTCAATCTTAATTTCACTTACTTTTCTCCTTTCTACAGCAACTTTGTAATTTCTACTGAATGTTTTAAACACTGAACTAATAACAAAATAAATTAAAATAATGCTTTGATAGAACTTAACAGTTTTGAATGGCAACTTCCAGACCCACTGCCTTGAATATCCTATTTGCCCCTCTCCCAGCCAGGGAGAGCTTACATGAAGGTGGCCCAGCTCCATGGTACCTGAGCAAGGGGCAGGGAAGGTCCAGGGATAGCAGCTGGGTTCAACCAATGGCCTGGATCACAGGACAGCCCCACAACGATGAGGCAAAGCCAGGAAGATCGGAGGCAAAGCTGGGAAGACTGGATCAGACACACCTCCAAGATGGATGAACAGAGCCACCAGCCCACAGAGGCCAGGCCCAACTCAGCTAGGACCCATTAGCAAGACAAGGCCATGGTGGAGCTGGAGACCAGCCCTGCTTAGGAAAGCACCAAGGCCCTAAGGCTGACCTGAAATAGGGCAGGGAGTGTGGGTGTGGGGACCCAGGTGAGGCCCATCAGGGAAATGAAGGCCTATCAGTGCACTCCAGGCCACGACAGATGCCTGTGTTAGGGTTACTTCTGTTAAATAAAACTGAGTATGTTAAAGATAGCTTTAGAAAGCCCTTTAAGTTAAAAACAACAGAAACCAACACTAAATAATCAACTCCCATTTCAATATTACGAGTATTAGGACATACCATGCCTCCTCCCTACTTCTGGGATGCAAAATTCCAAGGGAAATACATCTTCTTTCAACGTAGGGAAACAGAAATAAAAAGACAGAATCATGAAGTAGAGTTTTAGGGTCAGTCTCCCACTGGCATCGCCCCCTCTCCAAATGCTTCCCCACCGCTGCCTCTGTCTCTCAGCCTCTCTGCAGGGGACATGGGTCGGCTTGGGGAGCGTGTATGTCACAGAACTAAGGCGAGCATGAAAGGACAAAAACATGCAGAACCTGAATTCTACTCATACATCCATGAGAAAACAGAGAGCAAGAAAAGACTTCCAAAAAAGGGCTTAATGTAATTTCTGGAGAAATTCCTTTGCTATCTTTGACAAATCCTTCTTTACAAGGAGTGCCAGATAAAGCCCTGCAGTATTGCCTCTGGATTAGCCCAGCTTTGAGAGCTGGGAACCTGGGAGTACTACAAATCGACGTTCCACCTCCATGGGGGAGCACATTGCTTCCACTGTCCTGGCGTCCTGCAGGCCAATGGAGCACACTAAGATATCACCAGATTACTGATACATCCTTGCTATAATGCAGATAAAATTTAATAAAAAAATTGGATCAAACCCCATGCTTCTATAAAGGAAAACATTATGCGAATCCTTTACAGAAATGGGAAATAATCACAAAATTTTCACAGCTACAGTATTAACAAAAATTCCCTGCCAGCAGCAGAATATACTTTAACTTCATGATTTGTATAAACTGTGAATGATGAGATGTAAATTATGTTGCCACTGAAAAAAGAACTGTATTCAACAGAATATTTTCTGCCTATACTATTATGGTGGTTAATAACTTCACATTGTTTTAGTAATGATCACAGAATCATAGAATGATTTGAGTTGGAAGAGATCTCAGAGATCATCTCATTCCAACCACCCTGCCATAGGCAGGAACACCTCCCACTAGAGCAGGTTTCTCAAAGCCCCATCCAGCCTGGCCTCGAACACCTCCAGGGATGGGGCGTCCACAGCTTCTGTGGGCAAACTGTGCCAGTGTCTCACCACCCTCACAGTAAATAATTTCTTCCTAACAACTAATCTAAATCTACCTTCCTTCAGTTAAGTGATTATTTAACATTCCTGTGGTCAAGCAAGATGAAGAGAAATGTTTGCATATACACATTTTAAAATCAAGTTTAGATGATTGTCTTGTTATTCCATTAGCAATAATCAGCGAGGTCAAATTATATTCTCTTTGATTTTGATACCTTTTTTATAAAGCCCTTTAGTTGCATAGAAGGCTTGCCTGGTAGCACCTTCTTGGCATACTCACACATTCATTTCCTTAACATCGCCTGTTGGTCTACCTTCTCTTCTGGTCACACACAACAGCTTATGCGTTTAAGGATGAAAATGCTTTGGTTTAACTGAAGTCTCTCAGCGCAATGTGGCAGTATCTGGATAAGCAGGAGGTGATGAGATGATCAAAGGCCCCTTTGGCTGTAAGTGTTATGAAACCTTTTTGATGTTAGTCGGTTTCTTCCGGCCCACGTTCAGACCAATACACACTTTTATTTTCCACCAGATGTTTCTTCCATTCCTTCCGGCAGACTATATGAACAGATCAAGAACCTCCAGGATATATTCCTTTTTATCTCTATAAACTGCAGAGAAACCAGGTACATTTTCCTCTCCATTTGTCTGTGCTGTATTATAAAGTTATACAGTGTTGGTGATGAAGGCAGAAAGTGCTGGAGAGAGTACACCACCAGCTAAGGAAAAGTTATTACGGGTGGGCTACATGGCAAAGACAAAGTTAATGTCAGATCAAAGACTCCGAAAAAGTAAGCCCTGAATTCATACAAAACATTTGCTATCAGATCATATTTCCGTTTGTCTCTCTCAGAAGGGCTTGCCTCCACAGCTTCCAAAGCATTATACTGTTTTCAGTACCAGCATGGTAGCAGTGCTACAATAGCTGTATATAAACTAATAACATGTTTAAACTCATCCTTTAATCATCTGTATTTTGTTAATTTTCTGCCAGACTCTTGATATTCCACCTATCAAATTCTGGGTTACTGCATCTCTCTTCTACTATTTGTAAACACTGTCACGTACCGACAGTCTAGGAGAGTCACAGTTCCTTTACCGTAACTATGCTTTGACATTCTTCTTACATTTCTAGGCTAGTCCTAACTAGTTCCTTCAAGATTAACATAAACAGTGTTTCAAATATGCTGCTATCAGATTCCCAGCATTAATTAAAAAAATATCCTTCAGATATGGATTTAATTTGCATCCATGCATTCTGTAGCAGGCTGTTCCGTCCCAATTATTTCACGTTGAAAAGCCTCAGTATAAATCTCCGAAAAATGAGTATTCTGAGACCTGCTCTACTGCTCCTAAAACCTGTTTAAACCTTGTGCTTAATAAAGCAAAGGAAAGATCCCAATGTCACTTTTTCATTATGGGTCAGCATATGACTAAGCTGTATGTTTACACTGATAATAGCTGTATTATAAATATTTACATGGATTATACAGTTAGCAGTAAGGCGTAAGCAGCGCTAACTGTATGCGTCACTCCTGTGCTAAGTGTACTTGGGTTATGAAAATGATGTTTTTGTTTATTTCTTCCTTCTTTTCTTTCCAAGTATTGAATTATCTTTCTAATCAGGCCAGCCATAATTAGGAAACAGAACCTATACTGTTAACAGTTTCTTATATGGAAAAGGATATTGTCTTACATGAACTCAATCAACCTTTTACGTGCCAGCCCTTCAGCTGAAATAAATTGCTATTCTTACTCAAGAATGCCTTTCATGATGAGGAAAGCTGGGTAAGGGAACACATGGGACATGTATGAGCAAGGCTAAAGAAATAAATTTCATCAACTTTTGAATTTTTCCATAAAAATGTACTGTGAATACTATTTCTCATTTTATTCGATTTTATCGATAAGAAAAATGAACATTCAGACAAAATAGTAAAAGAAACCCATGAGGTAAACAGTGGCATGAGACTAAAGAAAGAGAGCGGCAAGTGGGTTTTTTCCTAACTAGCTATTTATGTAAGTATAAAATAATCCAGAAGATCTCATTTTTTAGCAAAATTTGTGTAAAACAAGAAAAAATTAAATTCTAAGAAACAAATGGGTATCAAACCCACCCTTGTAAAAAGTACAAGAACAGTGTTGTTTTTTTAAATCTGCCTATATATGTGGCGCATTAATTATAGGCTCTGAACAAATCATTCATTTACTTAGCTTCCAGTTGTTCCTGTGTCTTCTATTATCCTTGCCATATCAATAAGGGCTGCAGAAGATGGAATATTAATAAATGATTGCTCAGGCTGACCCAGGAAGTGAACCAAGAATGAAATCTAGATCTTCCCAGACCCAGAAGAGAACCACAACCTCAGGAGTTGTGCATCCAGTAATAAGATCTGGAACTGTACTCCAGCAACAAATACTGCATCATTAAGAATTATCGACTGGATTTATGATTGCATGAAAATGGAGTATGTTATTACAGAAAATGGTGCCAATTATAGAAAACCTGGTGTATGTTAGAAAATCTATCAGTCTAGGCATTTATAACTCCCACATCCTGTGATTTCTACGTATTATTATGATTAGCATTGAGATAACAGATCTAAATGTACCAAAACTAAGGAGCTTAAGATAACGTGTCTAAATGGTGGCACACACTGACTCTGCCCTCCTCTTTTGGCTTCTGTTCATTCTTGGAAGAGAAGACTATGCTGAAGTTGCTTGTTTTGGCAAAGTCTGCTTCTTTAACTTGATCTCCACCCTATTTCTAGGAATTCAGCCCTTTTCATACCTGCCAGTCTGCTGAGCTGTGTGCTGTTTTTGGAAGGGAAGAATACAATTTTCTTATAAATTCTATGACATACTTGTATGAATTGCCAAAACGTTCTATGAAACCAAAGTGCTACATAAATGATGGCAAAATAGGGCCATTTACATGTAGCTTTGGCTATGGATTTTGTATGATTCATTTCTAGTCACATATTTGCACCCTCAGCTCGCCAATATTTCCATGATAACCTATTATTTTAGACATTTATAATTTGCTCAATGTTTTCCCTACTGAAGAGCGACAATAAAGCTTGCAGTCTAGATATGTGTGTCAAAATTGGGGAATAACAACACCAGTGACTAGTACTTTACACAAGTGAAATTTATGTGTTCATCCAATTGCCTTTAATGCTTGAAAAAAATTAAAGCAGTCCAACTATTAAACTTACAGAACTAGTTACTGTTTTGCATGTGCAGTTAAGACATTTTCAAAGGGAGCCTAATTATGCATTTTAATGGTAAGCAGTACCAGCTACTGGTATTTTCACAGGCATTATTAGAAAAAAACACAATTCAAAGCCTTCCAACTGGGAAGTTGGGCACCTTTTATCACCTAGAGCCGCCATTTCACCAAAGCATACAGGCTTAAGGATTTTGCATAGAAACCCATGTATTACTCACTCTTAAAACAACCCCCTTTTATGTTCGCTAATTTGTATTCGCTTCAACACCTGCTCCCCTGCCTGCCGCACAGATAAAGCTAACAGGAGGCGCTCGGCCCCTCCTCAATGACTGCCTCAGCATCTCGAGGGAGGTGACGGACATGGAGGAACGTGGCTGCAGCACAACTAGCAACGCGCCTTGTGTCGCCCTGGGGCCGCGCTACCCGCCTCAGCCTGGCTACTCTCCGTCAGTCCTAACGCCGGTGCCCGCGTCCCCTCAGCGGGTCAGCCGAGACCGCGTCCACCTCCCTTCACCCGGCCCAGCTCCCTTCCCGCCTCCGCCTCCCCGGCAGAAGAAGCGCGGGCGCATGCGCGACGCGCGCATGAAGGCGGGCCCGCAGCCCGCCACCGACTCACGTGGTACGGCGCGAGGTTCTGGGCCGCCGCCGCCGCGCGGACGTGAGTGCTGAGGAGGGGAGGGGGCGCGCGCGCTGCTGCCGCCGGGCGGGGAGGTGGCAGCCGGCTCCGTGGCGCCCTGCCGCCTCCTGCCGGCGGGACCGGCCCCCGCGCCCGCCTAGGCTGGGTGGTGTGAGGGTGGGAGCCGGCCGTGAGGCGAGACGGGGGCGAGGGGCGCAGCTTGGGCCTGGGTGTGGTGTCCTGTGCCGGCGGCGGCCCACGGGGGCTGCGCGGCGGCCGTTAGCTCGCTGGAGCTGGCTTCTTGTCAGTTGCTCTCGGCCGAGCTTGGCGCCGCCCGCCGCTGGGAGCCGAGTGGCGGAGCAAAGTTTACGGAAATAGTGAAGTGAGTCTCGGAAATGGCAAAAAAAATATCTGATGCCTCACACTGTAAGAACGCTTAGCGTTTCGCTCTCCCTCCCGTTTCTGTGGGACAGCTCTTGCAAAGGCTTTTGAGGCGGTGGAAGGAAGCGGTGGCTGGAGGGGCAGAGGGTGTCACTCCGGCAGCGGCCGGGTCCGACCCCAGATAGGGCTCGCTTATCGGCGCGCTGCAGCGAGATCGGTGGGAGCGCAGCGGCACCCTAATATACGCTGCGTGTTAGCTCCCTTAATATTTACTTCGTTTCTCTTCAGTATTTTTTACAGGTTATATACGTAACAGTTTGTTTGTTGAGTTGTGGTTTTGTTGTTTGTTTGTTTGTTTGTTTTTATTTGACCAGAACTATATCTCTTTCTTTCTTTGTTACAATAGAAAAAAAAAAAACACATCACACAACTAAAAACCAACCAAACAAAAACCTGGAAATGACTTGCACCTCTCTCAAAGAAGTAGTAGTAACAAATGTACCTGAACTATGTTTGGTAAATTTTCTTCCATACATGAAAATACTGAGTTTAAGTAATTCAGGTGTCTACAAAATGTATTTCATGGTACCAGGGTTGGTTTAATTTCCTGAGAGTGCAATGATGTACTTCTTGGAGCTGTATTTTGTTAATTCAAGGAGATTTGAGGTCTTGACAAAAGTTAAGATTGTGCTTATACTAGAAAGTGTGTATTTCTGAATTGTTAGCTTATTTAGCCAATATTATTTAAAACTTATTTCACTGAGAAGTAGGTTCCCTGCCCTTCCTTTCTCCTACAAACTGCAGTCAATTTTCCCCTCAAAGCAATACAAACTAAAGAATGCTAAACTTCTAAGAGCTCTTGTGCTTCACAGGTCTGAAGCAGAGTCAGGGAAACATTGGTTGTTTCATTTCAATTATATTAAAAAATTCTGAGATAAATGGAGGAGGGTTGCATTCTGGTATAATTACCCACTTTTAGGATTGTAAGTTTTATATATATGTGTATAAAATATATATTCTGGTATAATTACCCAGTTTTAGGAAGTGTAAGTACTGCAATAAAGTAAAAAAAAAAAAACAAAAAAAAAAACAAAAAAAAATCTGACCCTAATTAAAGTAGTTAAACACCTGTGATGTTAAAAGTCTTAACTGTGGCCTTATCTGAAGTCCACTGTTGTTCTGGTATATTTTTATCTCTTAAAACTGTGGCATCCTCTCATCTTCACGGGTACAGTGATATAATTATTTTTGATTTTTTAGTCCACTTGAATTACGTGTAGGTGCATCCTTGCATTTTGAGACATAGTTACTAATTACAGTCTGTTATAAGATGGGGCTAGTAAGAATATTTATCAAGCTTTTCTGTGTCCTTTTCCTTGCACAAAACTGGGAAAGGACTTAATGTGTCTATTTTCTCCCCTCAAGATCTCATGATAAAGTAATTCTGACTAATGGACCACTGAGGTTCAGCAAGAGCTGATGCTTCAGAGGAAGAAATTGTCTATTGACATATTTTTTTTCTTTCTAGCTTGCTCAAATATGCTTTGTTGCATATAAAATCATCAAGTATGTTTGATGATACAAATTTAGAGAGAGAGAAAACTATTTTTGTGTTTCTTTTAGGTTTTCCAAGCAAAAAAAAACATGTTGCTGTTGTGGTTTTTGTATATACCCTGAACAGATTTTTTTCAATGAAGGAAAACTTAGTAATTTCTAATTTTCATAAAAACGTATAAAGGTTCCTGCTTTTTCTGTCTGTTCTACATTAAAATGGCTTACTGATTTGGCAATTGCAATGGTATTTCTATTATATAAAACATATATACACAAGTCCAACTCGTTTTGACCGTGTATCAGCTTCTTGGCTAGAATAAGCTATAACCATGAAAAGGTTTTTTATTGGGGATTTCCATTTCAGGAGCTTATTTGTACTGCACTATGAAAAGGCTGGTGTGATCTTTGCCTCCAGAGGAGGAAATAAGGAGTATCACAGGTATATGTGTTACAAGTAAATCATCCTCACCATGGATGAGGCCTCAGTTCTGAGGTGTGTGAATGAGCCACTTCCACAGTGGTTGCCATCCAAAGATAATGGAGAAATTGGAAGATCCTGCAGGAAGGAATGGTAGCTTAGTCACATAGTGACTATATATTCAATCATTTCCTGGATCACAAACTGAAGAGGTTTTGAAGACTTTGTTACATCAAATAATGCTTCTCGTGTTGCAACTACAGGATTTTTTTGGGGTCTTTTTTTAACTTCCGTCTTTTTTTTTCTTGCAACTGGGATCACTGGTTTTGTTCAGATTCTGGTTGCTTAAGTCACTGCTGTGTGACACCCAATGTGTAAATTGCCTGTGATGCAGCATATCAGCTTGAGGGTCAAGCTGGTGTCTGAAATGTGTAATATAACTTCTAGAATAAGTCATCTAGTCCATGTTTGGTCAGCTTTGCTGGTATTGATGGAAATCCTGACAGAGGAAATGTGCAGTTGATTGTAGTTGTACATGGTGGTGGAGTAGCTCCTTAGAACTGAGGAGCTGTTTGGACAATTAGATTGACCTCTGCTAGAATTAAAACATTCAAGTTTTTAGCTTCCTGACAGTGGCCTAAGGAAGCCCATTGGTTCTACATGCTGTGTAGCATTAGGAAGCGTTGTTTGCTCTGTCGTTATGACTGACTGAATAATTTGAGGATTTTGAATGAGAAGTGGATGCTGTGTAGGAAATGAAGGCACGCATAGAAACTATAGTTACCTTAAGTGTATTAGAGCATTAGTAATCTCAAATGATGACAGAGAGTATAGCAGGTGTTCACAATGATAAGCTTTAAGGAAAAGTCCAGTGGATGCTTGTTTTAATGTTTAGATTTGTATATTGATTATAATGAAATTTAAATATATTATAAATATATATAATAAATTAATTTCTCTTTTGTGAATGAAAACATGAGTGCAAAATTGTCAGGTCTTCCAGTGATATTGCAAGTTAATAATTTTAATGAAACAATTTGAATAACTCTGTATTTTAACTGAAGAATGGACAGGTTGCAGTGTTTAAGTATTTTTCTGCTTAGATTAAGTAGCAGTAGTCAAACTAATGAGGCAATTAAAAGGCTATTGCTTAAGTGTCTCAGATGTTCATACCTCAGATATGAAGCAGAGTGTGAGATACTCTAGAAAGAGAATTTTTGACATTTGACCTAGTCCTTTCCATTCTTTCCTCTGAAAGCTGTCTCATTTATTTTGGGATAAGGTGTCTGAAAGTTTTCTTGGCATGTATTATTTAAGATGTAGGTATTCTGTTGTGAATAGTAATTGTCAGACCATTCAGAAGAAAATTTTCAGCTTTAAGTTGTTAGCTTAAAGGCTTATTTTGTTAAAGACCTCTTTTTAGTGCTACATCAGAGGATTAAAAAACTATAAAATACTTTTAGTTTTCATGCTGAAGCAGACAAGAGGCAGAGGAGCTTCTTTATTCTCACATAAAACCTCAAAGAACACAAAATGTGGCATATTAAGAAAAAAAAATAGACTTTGTGAGGTAGCCTTTTATGCAGTCATTTTATGTTGATATTTACCTTAATATTGTTTCCTTCAGCAGGGTAGTTACTGACTTAAATTATGTTGAAACATTTGTGTTACAGATGTATGACTTCTCATACCAAATTCTGAAATGCTTTGTTTTTTCAATTTAAAGTTCAGTATTCCTTTGTGAATGAAAGCACATTACGCCCTTTAAAGGCACATTTCATTAATCCAGAAGTCATTCTTTATAAAGTAATTACTTTTATAATTATGTCAGAACCTTGTCTTTTGTTATGAACTATGCAATTGACTACACAGTTCAAAGCTTATTGTAACTGACAGCTTGTGGTTGACCTTCTTCTTGCATACATATTAAATATAAGCAGGATGATTCATTGTTTCAAATTTTTGAGTTTTTTCTTGCATTTTTTTTTTTCTGCTATGCCTGCTTTTCTCTCTCCCCAATTCTTCCAAAGTTTGAGGGCAATAGTAAAAGGATTTACAGTTTGCTGATTCTTCCTTTGTAGGACTCCTCTTTTGTCCTAAAAATACTGTTTCTGTTTCATTCTTTACTTGAATAAATCTTTGTATCCTGAAACTGTATGTTGATAGACAAGTAGTGTGGGCCTGTTGAGGCTTATCTGTAGTGTGAACTGATTTATCCTCAAGATCTGATATGCACTCTTTACATGTTTCAAGTGGTTTTGAAATTGGTCTAGCTCAAATCAGGACACGAGGCTGAATGCCCAGGTTTTTTCTGGAGTGCACTGGGTTCTTTCCTGGAACACATGGGATCATGAAATTGTCAGAGTTGGAAGGGACCTCTAGAGATCATCTAGTCCAACTCCCCTGCCAAAGCAGGAACACCTAGAGCACATCACTCAGGACTGCATCCAGGCGGGATGGTTTACATCTCCTGGTTTAGTCTCATCTGGAAAGAGACTAGTTAATGGACACTCAGGCCACTCCATGATGTAAACCACAGTGAAGTCAGGAAGGGCAATGGAGAATTTAACTTAAAAAAAAAATCATATTCCTGTTCTGAACTGGAAGAGTAACCTGCGATTTTTTTGTCAGTGAAGAGTTGTACAATGCTAAGGTACCTCCACAACAAATCTTTTGTGCATAGCAACCAGAAGAACAAAGCAGTTCTCGAGGGAAGATTGGTGGCAAATCTGAAGATCAGGATGTGCCATGTAGATAACAGGAAGATCTGTAGATCGTGGCTGCATTCACCCTTGATGGGAATGAGGTTTTATCTCCATCTTTTCATAAAAATCTAGGCTTATGTCACAGTGTGATTTTTTTATCACTATTATTTTTATTTTTTTAAAAAGAAGGGGAATTGGGCTGAATTTTGCTACACATAAACATAAATCAAAATTTCAGGGAAGTTCTGTCCATTTTGGGGGGAATAAGGATACAGGGAAATTCTCCTAACTTCAAATTACTGCTATAGGAAAAGACAGTATAGCATTTCATTTTAACTAGTATTTACTAAAATATTTACTTTATTATATGATTTTTCAATAATATGAAGTCACAATATTTTATGGTTGCCAAGTGAGCAAGGGGGCTTGTCACAGTAAAAATAGTAGTTTAAATGCTTGCACTTGGTCAGTACAAAACAAACAAACAAATTCCAAGAATGTTTAGTTCAGACATTTATCTTGAGTAGGTGACAAAAATGCAGACACGTGGCAGCCTAGATACAAGACAAATGTCCATTTCAAGTCTGTTCTGGAAATTTGTACATTTTGAAGTGGGTGGCATGTTTTCAAAAAAGAAAAAGAAATAAGTGCTTGATTGTTTCAAACCGCGTTAGACTTTTAATAAACAGAGTAGAGGCTGAGGAAGAATGTTCAAACAGTGGAAAGCCCTCTATATTTTAAGTGAGCTGCATTCCATAAGGCTCTTAAACAACTACTGTTTTCTTTTTTACATATTTTTCCTTTATAATCAAACACATAGTGTGTCTTGGCTGATTTATAATACAGAGCACTACTGTATTCATGGTGTGAACCATTCCCAGTCATGTTACACGATTATTGTACAGATACATGTTGTATGAGGGTTTCTTTTCCTAGGTGCATGTATGTTAAAAGTATTTAAATTGGGAATTAAAGAGTATCAAAATGGGGGGAACTTTAAAAGTAAGGCTGTAGTATTTGACAGTTTGAACAATGTGGTACGGCAAGATTTTGGGGTTTCCACGTAACTTGGGTTTAAATGATGTTCACTTTAAAATTCTAATAATTTTTATATCAACTGATTTGTGGCAGGGAAAAATTTAGCTGTGTCAGTGGTATGAGAAAAGTCAGAGGTTTGGGCAGATGCACATAGGAACGGTTTGGGGATGTGGTATAGCTGGTGTCAGAGCATGTAATGTGGGGAAAAAAAAGAATGACAGTGATTAAACTTTTTATTATCTTAAGTACTTTTTTTTGTCAACTTGACATTAAAAAGTCAAAGGCTGACAATATGAATTGTCATCTGCAACAATCAATTTACACTTGAAAAGCCCTTAGCTCATTTGGTCTTTGTAGGGACTACATCTATGGTCTCTGTAGTTAAACTGTGAGTATTAGAAACCAGTGTTCAAAGGCACCAGCACAGTTAGTTGTATGTTCAAGAGGCCTGGTATGAAACGTGTTTCTGCTGTTTCCACTCTGTTTTGCGCAAGCCTTAGATGTTACGTAGTGTCTCTGAGATTAGACCATGAGAAAAAATGCAGTGAATTCCTTCTAATGTAGCAAACCTATTGCATTCTGTTCTAGTACAGCTGTTTTGAGGCTGTTTTGTTTTTTTCCCTCTTAAAGTGCTATAGTAAGCATAAATGTAACTTAAAGAGAAATCTGGATACTAGAGTAACTTAACTATAAGAAGTGGCATTAGTTAATTATGTATGTGAAGTAGCGTGGCAGTATATGCTCTTCTCACTTATATCGAAGTAGAGGAGGTAGGTTGGTCCCTAGGTGATCTTCTTTGATGTTAAACCCTGTGCAGGTTTCATAGTTGCTTTTGCTGTTATAGGATAACGCCATTCAGAGGTTATTTCCTTTTATTTATATGTGCTCACTTACTGTGTGGTGCAACCTGATCAAATTATTAATGCTGCTCTGAATAGCTAAAGAAAAATGTTTAAGACCAATGGTCTGTAGAAATGTGCAATGTAGTAAATCCTAATAGGCATAATGTAGAATGTTAAACTTTGTGCCTTGAGTTGTCCTTTTCTCCTTATAAAGTTGTTTTTTTCTGCTGTTCTCCAGAAGAATTAGGTTGTTGCTTGTTCATCTAATAAAAAATGTTTACAGAGGAAGCATTTGATAAGATGAATTGGAAAGGATTTTAAGCTAAATACAAAATTACTATATTAACAACTTATTCTGTTTTATAATATAATGCAAAAGGAGGTGAATGGAGATTGAGAAAAGAATTCTGTATACATACAGGTATTTCAGGAAGTTTCATTTGAAACCTGATAGTGACTTTTTGAAGAGTAAGTGTATTTTGCTGGTTCTGTTCTGTATTGTTTTGTGTATTTTCAGTAGTTCAACAAAGAACTGGCATCCTAGAGGTGGAGAAGAGTGGCCATGCAATTGTTATGTGACCTTGGAGAGTTTTGAGAACTAAAAATAGTACTGGCCAAGTTGAGGTAGCCCTCAGAAGCAGACTACACCTGCCTGCTGTGGGTGGTTCCACTCTCCAGAAAATCCACATCACCTTTGTGTTGTATTCTCCAATGCAGCTTCCTCCCTCCTCTCTTCATAGGCTTACTCAGATTAGCTCGATGCCATTTCTCAGTTTGTCATAGTAACTCTATTGCTAGCTAGATCTAGAACTTTTTTAATCCTCCATTTTATCTGGCATAAATAGGGCAGAGATAGACATTTTGCTGTAACTGAAAATTTTGTGCTGTTCTTGTGTGTGCTTTCTTCCTACAGATTATTTTTTCTCCATTGTATGCTTTTAAACAAAACTTTGAATTCTAGTCTCTAGGAAAGCTGTAAGAATTTTCAAAGCTTACATTTAGGAGTATTTAGCTGTGTCTCTGTTACTTTTTGAAATGGTAACTTTTAATTTTCATTCTTAGCTTGCATTGAATATTTGTAAAAGTTTGAAAAATGGGCATAAAAAAAATTATGCATGTAGCAAAGATGGGGAAGCCTGAAAACCATGACTCTGGAGAAGAATTTTTAACTGGTTTCCTTTGTATTTTAATAATTGTGAGTGAATCAGGATATTAATGAGAACATGTCTAGAGCACCCAAGAATTTTGTAGGTGATGTAAAGCCTGTCCAGGAACGTGAAAGAGAGGTTTCAGACTTTGTTTGTCACAATGCTTATCTGGATTACTGTATAAATACTTTTTTCTTTATAAATACTGTATAAATACTGTATAAATACTTTTTATTTGTGTCTTATACCAGTTTAGCTTGAAGAATTTGCTGTTCAATATAAAAAGTTATGAGCTTGAAGACACCCCTGTATATGTATAATAATTCAGTTATCTTTTTTCTTTCAGAATTGCCCAAACTTGCATGGTTTTTAATTAGAACAAAAGACTAGAAATCAGAATAATCTTCACATTTCTTTGAATAAGAAGTCATAATGCAACGAAGGCAAGGAAGAGTCAACGCTGGACTGCTTTTGTTGCTTCATCAAATTTTTCAAGTTGGACTCCAGAACATTCCTTCTGTTACCCTTGGGGTACTTGTACTGAATATTTTTCTTTTTCTGAATCCTGTGAGGCCGTTGCCTGAGGTGTGCATCAGTGTAAAGGAAGGCTTCTACAGAAAGAACTGGCAGCGTTTACTGCTTTCTCCTTTCCACCATGCAGATGACTGGCATTTATATTATAACATGGTTTCCATGCTTTGGAAGGGGATAATGCTGGAAAAAAAGCTTAAGAGCATATGGTTTGCATACATAATTGCAGTCTTTTCATTGCTGATTGGAGTTGTTTATATGGTACTAGAATTCATGCTTGTGAAAATTCTGGATGATCCTTCCTATGAAATGAATTGTGCTGTGGGTTTTTCAGGTAATGTATAGAATGAGAACAATTTACACATGTAAAATTAATATTTATCAGTCCTATACAGCAATACTTGTTGAATGCAGAAAGTGGGTAGGTATACATTTGTATACATGTATGTGGACACTATGTCAGTAAAGTTATCCTATTTTTTTAATTTAAAGCATGTACTTTGGGTACATCTGTACTCATGCTGTCATTGGGAGCTAGCATTAGAAAGCAAATCCTCTGTTTCAAGCTCTGAGAAAGGTGCTTCAGCACCTCTAAGGGTTCGTTGTGTATTCGAGTTGGCACGTCCTGGTAGTTGATCAATTGGAGCTTCAAATACTCTCTGCTCACCCACCCTTTGGTAACAAGACATGCTGAGCTCTAATATTGGTCTGTATGGCGGCTGCAGGGGCCTTGAATGCAGCCTCTTTCCCTGAGGGGTTTTGCTGCCTGTGCTCAAAACCAGCTCTGGTTGTGGCTGCAACCCACCTCAAACTGGTGGGAAAAGAGGTGTGTGGGATGGCTGAGAGAAGCCTCACCAGGGGCCTTTTTCCCCCATTGCTCAGCAGCTGCTTTGAAGATCAATCCCTCTGTGTCATCCTTGTCTGAGCTACGGTTGCATCTGTGCCTCACCGTGTGCTTCTTTGGCCTCAGCCCTGACTTGACGTCCTGACTTTGTCAGGTCCTGCTTTGTCAGGAGGATGAGCCCGGTGATTTTGGGTCTGGCCAACCCCACCTGCCGTCACCAGCCTACTCTGCTGGGACTGGGCCCCTGCTGGGGAGGTGGCTGCCAGCCTGCCTGCTGCCCTGTTCTCTTTGGATACGCTTCCTTTGCCGAGCATCTCACTCTTGCTGCTCCCTAACAGAGACTGCAGAACCCTACTGAATATCTATTATTAGTGGTAAAATGACAGAAATAGGTGCACCCGGTCCAGTCTCAGCTGGATGTTGTATGGTTAACTAACAACCTAGAAGTTGTGAAGAAGAGTTAGTTTTTCCTGTTCACTTATATAATGCACCATCCGTGTGAGGTTTTCCCTATATGTTCCTATCAGTCCATACCTTAAAACAGCTTACTATCAACCCAGCTCTTACTAGGAATGAGAAGAGTGAATATTTCAAAAATTTATGATGAAACGTCTTTATACTGCATAACTGGGAATATAATACTAGCATATAATGGGGTCGTGTTGAGATTTCACTGAAAGATTTTTTTTTTTTTACCAGTTTGGTCTCCAGCTTCTCACTTAGCCAGGTAGCAACTTATATGTCCCTTTCCTTTTAGATTTAATGATATAATTATCTAGACCATGCAGCTTTGTGGCAAAAGAGACCAAGTTACTGAACAGCAGTGGTGCTGGCAGGCAGGAAGTGCATTGATGGTGGGCCAGATGGGGGTCCCCATTACATTCCTTACAAGAGACTCACATCAGCCATATTACAATATTGTCTGGAGCATATATTTGGGATTTTTTTTTAGTGAATTAAAAAGAAATGGGACTAAACCTCTAATCTACTGAGCCATTTGTGCAAAGGACAAAAAGTCAAACTTTTTGTCAATTTTCGGATTACCTAATTGGATTTTAATTTACATATTCTGCAAGATAGATAGTTCAGAGCTATCATCAAGTATTGCAACCTGTTCTGATGTGACATCCTCTGCAGCATCTTTTGAGTATTCCAAGCTTGGAAATGTGTGACTACAGCCAATGTGCATGTAATTTGACTGTTATTTGGGCAGCAAATTAAAGTAGCTCTGACAGAGTTAGTATCCATAATTGATCTTTCTAAACCTTCAACATCTTCAATATGACCTTTAATATAGGTAATTTCTCTTCAGCTGGGGCAAATGGCATGTATTTGGAGGAGCTGTTTAAGAAAACATGAGTATTTGACTGATAAGTATTTCTTTAAGAGTCAGTCTGTATGCATATTCAAGAGTTTTAGGATGCCCATATATTTTTAACTTTATTTCATTTTAAATGAGCGAAACAGACCTGCCTCTTGTCCTCCTGGATGGAACCTGACAATGCACCAGGTCAGGCAGTTCCAATGAACACTTAAACCTTAAAAAAATAAATTGAAGCTATACAGGCAGCACTCTGGTGAGCCAAGAGTAGATTGGATGGAGGTGACTACTAAACTATGCTGCTGCTATTGAATATTTTTCCCCTTTAGTAAATATATAGTTTCTGAACAAGTCCAGGTTTATCAGCAGCAAGTAGTGTGAGCATGTGTGTATGTACATAACACATCCCTGTTTATATTTGATCCTAGAATAACCATGTTTACATCACTGGCTAGATTAAGGAATTTTGTTGTCTTCTGTTTTCTGTGGTGTTAAAAGGGGAGGGAAACCTTTTTCATGTTTTTATTTAGTATATCAATAATGTTCAACTCTGCTGTTTTTTTTTTTATCCTGTGTCAAATCTTTTAATTGCTGATTTTTTCAGATTTTTTTTTTTACAATTGTGTGAACTTTTTCTTGAGAGTAACTATTTCAAAATGATTTTCAAACTTCCATTAAATTATGTGATTCATTTTGTCATGTCAGCTATTGCTTGCGTGATAAAACAGTTAAAGTCAATTAGAAATGAATGATTATTTAGTGTAATTAAGGTGATTTATCTACTTTTTTCTTCCAGAAACAAGTGATTCTGGAGTATGTGTAAGATGATTTTCCATTAATTCAGAAGTTGAGCCTAATGTTGAGCATCACATGCATTTATTTGTCTTGTAATACTTTTCTCCACTCAGAACATTTTTTTGAGTTCAATAATTTTGTCAATATTTCAACTAAAATTCCCAAATTGTTTGTACCGTGTTGAATATGGTAATAGCTACAGTAAGTAGGCGTATTAAAAAACAACTCAGAATTGGCTGTTATACGGATATGTACATTTTCTTCATTTTTTTAAAGTCATCGAAAGCTATCACTGAAAAAACAGCTTAGAACTGTTTTTCTGGCATGCAACAGTATGCTTTGTGGTGCTGTGAAACTGCATGGTACTTCAGTTCCAGTAGTTATGTTGTTTGCATTTCTTTATTTTTTGTGCGCAAGTACTTATTTCGTCTTCTTAAGCACTTCTGATTTCTTCTTGCTTGCTTGCAGGAGTCTTGTTTGCTTTGAAAGTTCTCAACAACCATTACAATCCAGGAAGAGTCAGCAGTGTTGTTGGAGTGCGGATACCCAGTAAATATGCTTGTTGGGTAGAGCTGGTGGCTATTCATTTAATCTCCCCAGGGTAAGTACATTTGATGTTTCAAAGGTAGGAGAAGAGATTTGGGGCATCTCGAATAGTTTGAAATGTGTTATGAAACGAGTGTAGTGTTAGCTGATATCTAAATGGAGTGTTGGGGCTACAGTTAGGTGTTGAGGTTACAGTTTGCTTTTTTCCTTAACACCCTGTATGCTGACTACATTTCAAAATAAAAAACTGAAATACTGTGCCCGGAAGGTAAGAATTTGAGGGGAGATAACAGAAGCTGATGGACAAGGAAAAGGGACATGTGGTTTCAGCAAAGTAACCAAACTAATATGCTGTAGCACCAAGGGCTTCATTAGAAAAACAGCATTCCACTGTTTGCCTTCTATTTCTGTCCTAATTGCTTTTGTCCATTTGTTGTAGTCACTTCTCTAGTTTATTATGAAGCTATCATCCAGTATTCTGCACATTTTATGCAGTTTTACTGTTCTGCAGTCTTGCCAATCACCTCCTTCAGTTGCTTTACTGCAGTAATGACTTTGGCATAGAAAGTGTATAAACAGTCTAGAAAGAATGTCTAAAACCTTTTCATAATTTTATGGAAGCTTAGCTTGCTGCCTGGTCTAAAGAACCTTTGCACAGTTATATGCAGTCCTGTTAGGACAGTTTCACAGCACTTAAATAATAATGGGGGCCATAGAAAACAAGTTGTAATCTCCAAAAGTTCATGTCCCAGAACACAGCATGTTTAATTAGTAACTGCCAAGTGCCTTGAAATGAACCATAACAATTGTACCTCTTAGAGCATTTTTCTTGCATGCTCATCTGTGTGCTGAGGGCATGTTGTAATATTTGAAGTGTCTGATTAGATGGTGTCCCTTTGTAGATCTAGTTGCATAATTTAGTTTCGAATAGATAAGAGGTTAGTAATTGGGGCAGAACTCTGTCCAGACAAAAAGGCATGCAATAAATTTGGGTCTGCCTTAGTGGAATGATGTATAAGGATCACCTGAAAATCCATACCAGTGAAGGATTCAAAAGTAATATTGAGACTGTTGGAAACTGGTTTTTATGCTGCTCATTGATGAGAACTTTCCCTCAGGAGCAAAAGGGCTAAGAACAACCAACCAACCAGAAAACCCCAGGTTTGACAGGAATGGCATGTTGAGAACCATTTCATAGCCTTTAATTCTTTTGCTAAACATAGCTTTTCCTTTTCTATGCTATTTACCCGATGTGTTACAAAATTATTAAGAAGTTTTCCATTTCCATTTAAAGAAGCAATGGCATTTTCCCATATGGGGCTGTGTAAATGTACTGGCTTGACTTTTACTTATGCAGTCATTTCATTTTGTTTAATTTGCATCCAGGTAGGTTGTTTAGCACTGGTAAATTGACTACATGGCAAACTTTCTAAGCAAGATTAAATTTTGTAGCAAAGTGTATAAATTGTCATGGGCAGGTGATTATGTGCTTGTGTTTATTTGGAAATAAGATATGTATAAATACTTGGACTTGATTCCCATGATCTCAAAAATTTTATTGTTTTTCAAAAATTAAGTTGGTCTGCATCTTTCTAGTGCATCATTTTGATAGTATTCCTTTGTTTGCTTGTTCAGCAAATGCATACTTCCTAACCGTGGAGTAAGAGCTGCATGGAAGTAAGATCTTTTCGCAAAAGACTGCAGCAATGGCTTAAGCTACTTCTGTTAAGTATGTGGATTTGTCCTGTGGGAGAATTGTGTGCATAAATAATAATGCCTACCAGACTTTGGAGTTTGCTTTTGGGAAGAAGTTATAGGAAGTTAAATTGATAGGTATAGCCTTTCTTGCTCTGTTTTCATTTGGTGAGTCAGGTGACTAACTGTACAGGATTGGAACAATTAAGGATAAATCCACTGATAATGATGAGGAATTGATTTGAATTTCCAGTAAGGATGCTGGAACAATACTAATGTAAAAATTAATACTAAAGGGCTTGTAAACACTGGGTCAGAATCTCTTGTAAGTGGAAAGCAAATGCAGTCCAAGTGATTTTCGCTCCAGTGATACCAGTTTTCATGGAAATTACACAGCCAAATGAAAAAGTATGATTAATTCTGTTTAGATGATTTTTCTGAAGTAATGTGCACATCAGCTTGATGGCAAATGTCTTCAGGAAACAGTTTTTAGACATATTGCGTAATTAACATTAGTATGAAGTGAGTGGTTGAGATAAATAAGATCTCTGGGGATATCTGCATTTTCAAACAAAACAATTAAATGGGACATCATTTGAATTTCTTTGTACCAGGGAGAGCATTAGTTAATATTGATAAAACTCATTGATATTTAGAGAAGAAAACATGCAATTTAAGAAGTCAAGAACCTGGTTTTTATTCCCATTCAAAGTTCAGCTTGTATTATAATAACTGAAAATTGTGCTATTAAAAAAAATTTGTCAATTTTTCATTATTACCCAGCAGGAAAAGTAGTTTATCATGTTACAATCAGGAGAACATTTCTTCATTAGTCTAACTGAAAATTAACAGCCAATTTTTACCTAGTAAAATATACATTCCAATCAAGATGTTGCTATTATTATGAATAGTGTAAAAAGCCTATTTTGCAATCGGTTGATAATGGTGGTTGCTTTATTGCTGATAATGTAAGAATTTTTAATTATATCCAGGATTACTTACTGTATATAAAAAGCAGAAAATAGGAGTAACCTCAGTTTTCTGAATTAGACAAGAAAGAAGAGTGGAATTTGTAATACAAGTGAAAGGAACCTTGGTAATATGTTTTTGGACAAGACTTCTACATGCAACTATTTTGTGCTATTTGTAAAGTGTTTATTAATTTCTTTTCAGCCAAAATTCATGGCATTTAGTTCCAAATTTTGCATATAATTCTGCCATGTGAAAACAGTTGTAGTTTTGCCATTAGCGTGAATGTCTGCAGATAAAACTTGGGCAGCCTCATAAGCAAGAACTCCATTATGCAAATTTTTTAGAAAGACAATCGACTGAAAATTAAAATTCAGTATAAAATGTCAAGAAGATTGACACTGAAATATTATTGAGGATTAATGATTCAAATATATTTAAGTTGATTGGAAATAGGAGTATCCACTTTGGACTAAGGCATGTGGATAGAAGAACATTAATTGCACGTGTAAACCAGTTATTTTATGTCATGCATTTAAATTGAATAATTCCAGAAAGATTATAGGGCATCTGATTAAATCCGATCTCAAAACAAATGTTCTGAGTGATAACTTCAGAAGGACAAGCATATATATGTCTATATACAAATGTATGTATATATAGTTTATGTATCAATATTTAGTCTAATGCACTTGTAAAGATCATCACTATAATAAACTGATTGCTCTTTGCAAGGTCTTAGTAGCCCTCCCATTTTCCCTTGTGAATCAGAGATAAATGGAGAGAATGGGCGCAGAACCCAGGAGGATCTGGGAGGTCTCTGCCTTAGTAGGATGGAGACTCTCAGTTTCTCCAGGCAGTCTGGTCTACTACTTAAATGTCTTTAAATCTGTGACATGTCCATTACTCCTTGTCTTATGGATAGAGAATACGGCGAGCGTATTCTTTCCTATTTGTGACAATCTTTTCCATATTTCAAGATTATTGTGTCTGTGAGAGAATTCTTCAGTAGGCTGAAGTGATTGTGATCCCTTCAGTCTTTTCTCAGAAGTCTTTTTGTGGGCTCTCTTTTTTTTTTTTTGCTCTTCTTTTTGTGCAGTATGCAAAAAAGAGGTTCAATTCTACCCATGAGACCTACTGAGTAGAGTGGAAGGCTACTTCACTTCCTGACAGTGTTCCTGTTAACATAATTCTGGCGAAATACTTGAATTGCATTCTGTTTTTTTTTCCCAAACCACTACTTCATTTTGTTAAGGTTGCTTTAAGCTCTCATGCCATCTCCAGTGAGCCTTACAGCTTCTCTTAGCTTGTCATTTGTAAATAATATTTGGAATAGATTCTTTCAGAAATCCACTTGATTCATATCCTGAATTTTGATAATGAATCACTGACAAAGTCAGACGTACCAACCACTTAGAGATCTGCTTAGTGTAGTTTTAGAGTTTAAGGGTTTTTAGCCTTTTATGTGACAAATACTGTGAGACAGTGCTGCATTATTAAAGCATGTGTGACATCTGCTAATTCTCCCTTTCTGTGCAGCTTTCAAAGGAGAAATTTTCATTGATTTGACATTTGTTGCTGATAAATCTGTATTCTGTTTCTGGTGTTTTTACCTTGGTTGAAAAATTATTTGTCTTAAAACTATTTGTTCATCAATTACTATCTGGAAACAGAAGGTAGTGATTAGTCTGTAGTCCTCTGGGATCCTCCTCTTCCTTTTCTTTTTTTTTTTTCCTCTTTTACCTGCTTAAGAATTGGTGTAGAAATACCCTTACAGTCCTCTGGAACCTTACCCATCCTCAAAACAGCTGGGAAAAGACACAAGTTAACTACTTCAGAATTTTGCTACATAGTTATGCTTTTGTATTTGTTTTGACAAAGTTGAAAAATTCTAATAAACCTGCTTTTTTAAATAAAATTGCATATTTTCTGTATGTTCTAGTTGTTGCATTTGGAAAATATCTATAAAAATGTTTTCCATACTACAAATGACACTAAGCATTGGTAAAAAAAGGTATTACCATCTGAGTAAATTACATTATAACATGTTCTAAAATGAAATCATATTTGCTTAAATTGGCTGTAACCTTAAGCATTTTGTTAATGTGAGGGAAGCTATCTTTTTCACTTCACAGAATTGCTTTTCCATAGCAATTACAAGTTGCAAGGTTCTACTCTTGATCACGTTCAAATTAATTTTATGACGACATATGGTGAAAATTTAATGTGATTGTACTCGCTTCTTGCATGTCAGTGCCAGTGTATGTGATACTATTTCTTATTTAGAAAACCGTGTTTAAACATTTTCTTTGTAAGCTTCTACTCCTTGAATATAGTTTATTATTAAATGGTCAATAGTACTTAAGTACCTAGTACACTAGTCTATTCAATAGACACAAAGTGGAAATTATCCCCTTAAAGACTTTTTAAAGTTGAAGTTGTAAATAAACAGTTTCACTGTATTGCAAGCAAAGACATTGATGTTGGAATTTGTGGAACAGTGTACTACTCAGAAAAATCAAGAGAAGCATAAAATTTGTTTAAAACACTGCCAGGAATATAGGAGAATCACTTACATTGGTGATTTCTAGAGTAAGGTGTCTTGAAGTATTTTAATGTTTTATGTGTACTGACATTTTTCAAGTCAGGCATGTATTTTTCACAAATTTGGAAAATCTGTTCCAGAAAAATCTGTTTAGAAAATTAGTTCTTTAGGTGTACTTAATTTTGTTAACTACCTCTTACCTATAAATTTTCACATCAGTATTTTTTTGTTACTCTAAAAAAAAAAATTAAAATTATACATTTCTAGTTACTTGTGGGAGAGCATTGCAGCTCTATGTTGCAGAATACAAGTTTGTGGTTAAGCAGGAAGCAAAAGAGGGAATTTAGATTTGATCTTTATCTCCCTCTAGTGACACATGCATTTTCTTGTATACTTTTACCATTGATGCCTGGAAGTTGTATTGTCATGAGTGTGTATGCTGTCACCTCTGTAACTCTTGTGGATTTCTGACCAGAATGTAAAAAGCATAATGCTTAAATCTAGTTTTCATGTTAAATGGAAATTTTGTTTCTGCTTTATAAAGGCAAAAGAAGCTCACATTACTTTAATCTTAAGACAACCAATGCAAATCAAGTGGACATTGCATATACTAGCAAATCTTAATGTTTAGTATATTGGCTTCTCTGTTGTTATAATCATGGTGAACAATTTACAAATAATGTTTAAACCGGGTTAAATTAAAAAGATTTTGCTCTTAATTAATGTTTAAAACTGATGAAACACAAAAGAATTTATGTTGAAAATTGCTGAAATCAATGCTGAAAATTGATTTAAGAATTGAGTACCCCGTGGTTATGGCAATACTTCAACAAATCTACTTATTTACTGTAAACATAAGCTTCTATGTTGATGAATTCTCAGTAGACTCTAGAGCCTTTTCATTCTCTATGCAAATGGACAATGATCTTTTTTTAAAGAAATTGTTGGTATGTATAAAAAGAAATTTCGATCTCAGCATTTCACTCGTTCTTTTAATATTGAAGACACTATGTTATAAAGATTGCAGCAGATCTGCATTCATGCTTATCTCAGATAAATTGAAGGATTGTGTTGATAGTGCAGTAGAAAGTACTGTATTAATGCTTCCATCTGAAACTGTAAATGGTTTTGGCTGAATCTACCTAGACATTTCAGCATAATTCTGTGGATTTACTTTTTTTGTAGATAAAAACTAGTTTCCTACCTCAGTATGTTTCTAAATGCTTTTAGGGAAATGATGTTCTGTCCTTTAAATAAGCAATTAAAATGATCTCTCCAAGTAGTTTCCAGCCTCTTCAGGATTTTTGTTAGCTTCTTTTCTGTAACTGTCTATACCTACCAAATTTAGGGTAGTTATGAAGAAAGAAAACTTAGTGCTATGTCCTTGGAGGCAAGTCATTTCTCTATGCTTGATCTCACTTGGATTTCATCTGTTACAACAAACTCTTCATTCCACATTCTGGATCCCTACAAAAAGAGTCTTCCTTTCCTTCACTCACAAGATTTTCCTTTTTTTTGCAGGACTTCTTTTGCTGGGCATCTGGCAGGGATTCTTGTTGGACTGATGTACACTATGGGACCTCTGAAAAAGATCATGAAAGCCTGTGCAGGTATATAATTTTGCTCAGTTTGTAAAATCTGCGGAAGAGACGCTTATATTTTTAAAATTCAATCCGTCTTGCATATATAGTTTATAGGCAATTAAAGATATGCTTGTTACTGAAGATAGTGCAGAGGAAGAAGATTATAAGAACCACTAAATGTGTATTTCAGATATTTTTACTTAGATGAATACCATTTACCCTTTTTTTAAAATGCTTATTTAGAGTGAAATGTTTCATATAAGATGTCAATGAAAATGTCACTTCAAATGAAGTGTGGTGAAGCCATAAAAATATGCCAATATCCCTTGAAGCTAAAGAGCCCCAGCTATTTGAGCCTTTCCTTGTAAAGGAGGGTGTTCTAATCCCTTAATCATTTTAGTTGCCCTATGTTGCACTCACTCCAGTAGTTCCCTGTCCCTCTTGAACTGGGGAGCCCAGAACTGGATGCAGTATTCCAGTTGTGGCCTCACCAGTGCAGAGTGCCTCACCAGTGCAGAGTGACTCTCCAGTCCTCAGTTTTCTGCGCTTTAACCCATTTTTACCAATGTACGATCTCAGTGTAGAAATGATTCATTTTGTGTTCTGGAGAACATTTCTTAGGTTGGTTTGCGTTTTTCTAGTCTACATGGGTGTGTTGCTGAAATAGAGCACACTAATATAAAAACTAGAACAACATAGAAGCTTACCAATGCTATATTCTCTCACTGATGCAAAAAAATTCATAAGTGCCAGTTGTTTCATATTTGTATCTTACAAAACAGACTCTGAAAGAAAGATTTTATTTAAATTTGATTTTGTATTTTATAAAGACGTACAAAGTGATTATTTTATTCTAATAGTACGTGTATTATTCTTACATTTAGGTGGCATTTCTTCATTCACTGACCCTGCCAGGCCAAGGGAGTACTACTATTCAGGTCAGTACTCTCACCCACTTACCTGAAGACTTACTCCAGCTTTAAAAATAGGGACATCATTTTTGCTAATGATAGAAAACCTATAGATGAGCTAGTTAAATGGAAGCATATATGATATAAAAAATATTCTGCACATATGTATACTTGCTAAATTTATTACTTTTCTGGTTATGTATTAACTTCCCTTTTTCAGGTGCTGTGTGGTTGTATTTTTTTGTACAAGAGGCTTTAAACCTCAAAATAAGGTTATGACTTCATAAAATGCTTCTCTGGGGAAATACCATTCCCTTTGCAGAAGGTGCAGCACGAAGGAAATTGTCTACTGAAAACAGTCTGTTGAACCTTGATATATCTGCCCTGGTCGGGCAAATTTATCTGTTACATTCTAGAGTGGGTTTTTTCCCCTCTGATAAGGAATTTCTTTTGAAGACTTTCTGTAAATCAAGTAATTTACATGCAAAAAGCCCACTCCTTACCAAAATAGATTTAGGCTATCGTCACAACATATAGATGGATAGTTGGAATACTGGCATACTTTAAACATAGCGTGTTTGACTCGCTTCTCATGCAGAACATTGAGTCATTATATGTGGAGTGTATAGAAATAATAGGTGGAGGCCTTGTCTGGGAGGGAGAGAAGAGGAGCCAGCTGTGAGAAAGACTGTGCATTGGATCAAAGCTAAGGGATGTATAGCCTACTGTATCATACCTACAGCATACTACTGCAGTGATTTATGCTCTCTCCTGCTGTAAGAACAGGATAAATATGTAGTGATAACTCCCTCAAATATCTGCCAGTGTGCAGTGGCTTGTGGCTTAAAGATGTGCTCAGCAGAAAGTTTTATGGGGGAATTTTGGCTTTAATAGCCTGTGATAGATTATTCTTCCATGAATATGTCAAAAGCTCTTTGAATTGGCATGAGCTCTTTTAATACCTACAACATCACAGAACAAGAATCTCACAGTTTACTTCCTGGTGGAGAATCTGTCATTTTTGTTTTGAACCTGCTAACTGCTAATTTCAATTGATGCACATGAATTCTTCTGTGGGAAAAGAAACCAAACCTTCATTCTTTATGTACTTTCTTCATGTTCTTTATGGTTCTATAGACTTCAGTACTATACTCACCAAGGTAAGCTCTTCTCTCTGGCTGAAAATTTGGAGTGTGTATAGTTGCTTAAATGAAAACTATTTCGTACATTTGATCATTCTTAATGTTCTCTGACATTTAGTCATGCAGGGATTTTTTTTTTTTAATAAAGTTTAAGTGAGATGTGCTCACTCTGCACCACAGTGAACTAAGGTTAGTGCTGCTTTTATTCTCTATGGTGAATTTTGTCTTCCATGATCTACCTCCAATTTTATCATTATGTTAAATAATATATCTAGAATTCTGGAGGACTACATAGCACCTTTGTCAGCTTTAGTATGCTGACAGCAAGGAAGTCTGGGTTTTTTTGTGTCTCAGGCAGACCCTGAGGTAGCCATACTGTTGGTTTGATTCGTTTTGGACAAAAGGGAGATAAAGGAGAGGGTTAATCTGAATTATCCTGTCTTCCAAGCTTGGCTTTAGATGTAAATACGTACTTTTTTTGGTACTAAATTCATTTATCTAAAATGACTTATACCTACAATTTTAAAAAAATAAATGTATACTATTTATGTTCATTCCTTGTGTATATACTTTGCAATTGTCTTTCATCCTATTTGCAGAAGTCTTTATGGAAGGTGTAGCCTTTTGCTTGGTATATGATATATATAATTTGGCCACCTGTGAATTAAGAAAACTCTCTCTAGTGTCATAGGCTACAGAAGCATATACAGTACCTCTTTACCTGGATTAATTTTTCATTTTCTGGTATTTCTGATATATGACTACCTACCTTTAAATACCTATTTAAAAGAAAAATAGACAAAGTTATCATCAGAAGAGACTTTATGAAACATAGAATCATAGAATTGAGTTAGAAGGGACATTAACTATCGAGTTCCAACCCCCCTGCCTTGGGAAGGGACACCTCCCACTAGAGCAGGTGGGAACCCCATCCAGCCTGGCCTTGAACACCTCCAGGGATGGGGCATCCACGACTTCCCTGGGCAACCTGTTCCGGTGCCTCACCACCCTCATTGTAAAGAATTTCTTTCTGGTGTCTAATCTAAATCTCCCCTCTTCCAATTTAAAACCATTGCCCCTTGTCCTGTCAC
>JAOTQQ010000052.1:18389322-18406425 GCA_026546715.1 Gallinago undulata | reverse complement strand
ACAAAGATGTTAAATAGTACTGGTCCCAGTACTGACCCCTGAGGAACACCACTCGTTACTGGCCACCACTTGGACATTGAGCCATTAACTGCAATGCTTAAACAGTACAAGGAAAGAGCGTTAGAAAAAAAAGTGTAATTTTAGCACATTTAGTAAATGAATTAGTTTTCTCTAAATGCAGTTCATGAATAAAGTATTAGGATGTTTATTTTGATTAATAGGAACACCTCCAACATGTCAATGTTACCGAACAGTTTCTCATTTTAAAATAAAAGATTACAGCTTTCTGAGCACTTAAAACTTGATGACAGTGTAAACTATTAACTATACAAAAACTTACATCAATAGAACAAACTTAAAATATTACATCCTTTTTCTTTCATCAGCTAATTTCATGCTTTTAATATAAGAATTTTTATAGTCTTCATGCATGCAGTTTTGAAATCACCAGAAAATAAATTTACAGCTGAGAAAATGTTCATATGTAAATGCAACACAAGGAGAGGGGAATGAGGGAAATATATGAAGATTGTATCAAAAGTGCAATACATAACAGCTAAATAGTATCCTGCGGTCAGTTTTATTTTTCAGCAGAACGGTCTCTTGAATGTTCCCAGTATGACTTAAAGGCTTTTAAAGTTTTATAAAAATATGGCTGTAATTCATACAGATTTAAAAATACAAAAAATCTTGTCTAATCAAAGGCGTTGCTGATCATTTGAGAAATGGCAGAGTTTGTGTTCACTGCAGATATATGCAAATTCTCCCAATGTTAGCTGTATGTTCCACAAAGGAAAAATTTGCAAATGGACAATTACATGTTTCATGTGTGTGATAATATATACATATACATATGTGTCTGGGCACATGTGTACATAAAATAGATGGTGTATTTGCATAATACACAGAGGAGTATGTACACTCCTGTACAGAGTAGTGTGTAGTCACCCTGTGTTCAGTTTTTCCTGCTTGTCCTGTATAACTTTAAGATAGGGTGTTGCTATATTTCTTTGTCTTAAGATTCTTTGACACACTGACTTTTAAAAAAGAAATTATTTTTATATCCTCACTTCATAGTCTGTGCTTTTTACTAATCACAGAAACTCCACAAGAAGATTACACATGGAATCCATGTAACTAGTAAGATAACACAAGACTATCATTGATCCTGATAATCTGCGGATAAGGGAAATATGCTGTATTTGTTTCATACAAAAGTATTTCCAATTATTTCATTTTGAAAAACTTGTATACATTTTCAGTCAGCTGGAAGAAACTGGCTACATTTCTGTACACTGGTTACTCAAAATCCCCTGTCCAGCTGTCTGGAAGAGAAATTAAAATATCACCCAAAATTTGTATTTCGAAGATGCAAAAATGGAATAGAAAAATGTGACTTTTCTCCTTAATTTTTCTGTTAGGCAAGATCAGATAGTGTTAGAAGAAAAAGAGTCTTGTTCAATTCTGGAGCCAAGTAATTTTTTTCTTTTAAATCATACGTGTTTGAGTGGATGATGGTTTGTTCGTGCTTATTCTTGACAAACTTTGCAAATGGTTAGAAATTCTTGGTTGTCAGTAGAGCAGGTAACATACAGTGATTTGATGAGATCTAACAGTGTGGTGGGCTTTTTCCAGGGTACTGGGAGGAAGGGACAGTCAGGTGGGAAAAAGCCTGAAACCTACCTGGTTTTTTTGTTGCTGTTGTAGTGACATTTATAAGGTGTCCAAGTATTGACAATTAAATGTTAAAAGGAGCTGATGAAAAGCGTCTTTCAATTTCATGTGAAACTTCTTAATAATGGTAATTCTGAGACACTTATTTATAACAATTTAAAAACCCCAAGATATTTGCTCCATCTTTTTTCTCTTTTTTTTTTTCTCGGTCCTGTTACCGTAATCCAACTTCATAAATTAAAAATTGATTCATGGTATATATTGTATAAGTAATTGAATCCTAATTTTGTGGAAGAAAAATAGCATAGAGATAATATTTGATTTCAGTATCCTCCTGAGTAGCACAGTTTATTTTCTGTATTTTGTATTGATTTTACAGGTTATTATGACTATCCGGGCTACCAATACAGAACGCCAAGGAGCTATTATGATTATACAGGTGGCCTCGCTGAAGAAGAACAACTGGAAAGGGCAGTGCTAAACAGTCTTAATGAAAGAGGTAGGAATTTTATTGAATTTTATGTTTTAAGTTACAATTCATACCGAGGTGGGGGAAGAATGTATTGCTCATTATTTATTTTCAGTATTTTGGAGGTAACTTCAGAAGCAGATAAAAGTTTCCTGGTAGAATTTTTAGAGAATGTAGCATGAGGATACAGCATCATTCCCTTAGTGTAATTACATTTATTCGTAATTGTTTACTATTTGATTACCTTAGTTACTACTGTAGTAAAAGAAATCCTTTGATAACAAAAAACCTTTAATAAACTTGTTTACTGAGTTTGCAAAAAAAAATTTACAGTACTCTAAAATGCAGTATGAAGTGGTATAATAGAAGAATTGATGTTGCCAACATTTAAACTTAGTGTGTATATTTTTGCTTTTTATACAAATTTATGCAAATTGACAATGTACTGATTCTTACTTTTACTCTGTCCTTATCTACCTTTAAAGGAAGCGTATATTCTAGCTAGCTGAAAGACCTAAAGAAAAAAAAGATAGAAAGGTTTAGAAATAAATTTCAATTAAATCACCGTTTTTCTTAGTTAAATAAGTAAAATACATTAATTAGAATACATTTATCTTTTCATAATGAAGTGAAACAAGAGGGGAAAAAATGACTTTCATAGAATCTATTTCTCAGCTTCTGAAAACGTCAAGACTTGAGAGAAAATCTGATCAATAGGACTGACAGAATATTATTAGAACATCACATGTAAAATTTCCATCACACAGTTATGGAATATTTTTATATTCAAGTGCTTTATGTAAATATTTAAATTGAAAGAGGGGAGATTTAGATTAGATACTAGAAGAAAATTCTTTACTGTGTGGGTGGTGAGACACTGGAACAGGCTGCCCAGAGAAGTTGTGGATGCCCCATTCCTGGAGTAGTTCAAGACAAGGCTGAATGGGTCCCTGCCCACGGCAAGGGGGTTGGAACTCGATGATTTTTAAGGTCCCTTGCAACTATAACCATTCTATGATAAATTAAAGGGCAGAAATGAACATAGGTATGTGTTTTCTGATATTGAGATAGTTTTTTGGTTTGGTTTTTTTTTCATATCAAACATTGCTTCCTCTTTAATCTGTTGCATATCAATAGGGATTCCTTTGGGAATTGAGCCAAAGGCTTTAGGTGCTCCTTAATTTAAGAAATCTGTATGATTTCTTTTAAATTTGGTGGAGCTGTAACATTTAATCTTAAAAATAACCTGACTGAATATCTGTCAATGTCATTTTCCTTCTTTTTCTTAGTCTTGGTATTCTATTGCACTCCCTGGGTGCAAGAATGTGTTCATTAGCAAAAAGATATAGAAGCCTCTACTTGTAACTGCAAGACTTAAAATGCGGAGCACCATTCATAAATCTCTGCTCAGAAAATTAACTTACACCACTATGTTATGGCTGTCAGAGAAATACCAGGCAAAATATGAAAATGAGTATCTTGACAAATCATCATCACTTTTACTTTCACACCTTCTGTGATCCTATTTTTTATTACGAAGAACATGTCATGTTCTCTTGAAGATAGATTTAAAAAGGCAGCAGATGAGGCAAGATTGTGATAGGAAAAGGCTTTTCCAGTTTGAGAAATTCATTAACATATATTTTAAAGTAAATACAGCTTTTTGCTTTATTAAGTTTGCATCTATTGTGAAAGTCACCAGGTAGGCAGAAGTGCAGATGTGCAGACTTTTAGGGAAATTAGGGGAACTTTAAGTGATCTTTTTATTTCTAGTTATCTTCAATTTTGTGTTCACCTTTGTTCTTTAAGTGTAGTTCTGTCTAACTTTCCCTCAACATTGTGAAGCTAGAAACTTAAAAAAAATTCATTATCTGCAGCAAAATTATTATTGTAATATATTTGTTTTCTAGAAATTACTGCAATCTGAGCAGTCCCCATTTCAATGAAACTGTACTGAAAACCATAGAAGATAGTGACAATCTTAGCTTTCAATTAAATCATAAAATAGCATTTAGTCCATCTGGTTTGTCAGCAGAAGTCAGCGAATTAGTTACTGTTCATGCTGTCTCAAAAACTTCTAAAAATTAACGAAGTTATATCAATGCATTGTCCTATATAAGTACTAGATTTTGGGAAGGAATGAGTCTAAAATGAGCTTTATTG
Organism: Gallinago undulata; assembly: GCA_026546715.1. Lineage (NCBI taxonomy): Eukaryota > Metazoa > Chordata > Aves > Charadriiformes > Scolopacidae > Gallinago > Gallinago undulata. The sequence continues at coordinate 18,402,119 of JAOTQQ010000052.1, read as the reverse complement.
TAAGGCATGCTTTTTATTTTACTGACGTTTTTACCTGACATTTAACATCATTTTTAACATGAGTTTGAAAGAGAAATCCTTTAAAGTTTTTAATACTAAGAGTTTTGAAATGTTATCTTCAAGAATGAGTCATGTTTATGGTTTTTTAAAACTACCAAGGAAACAGAATACAAATAACGAGTGAATTATGATAATACAAATAACTAGAGAATACACACTTTAAAGGCTTACATGTATCGGTGTGGAACACCTACAGCTTTCATTTGTAGCCTTAAATAATCTCCATCGCTATCAGTAAGTATTTCTTGTCTGCTTGTTGGTTTTGGACAAAGTTTTCAGCTATAAGTGGAAATATTTTCTTATTTGGACAATGCCCTCTGAATTGTGAGAGAGAATTTAAATAGCATCTCTATCTAAGTATGTCTCACTGGTAGATAACTGTGGCATAACAAGTAAAATTTTTAACTTCTCTTTGGGATAACAGCATTTCTTAAGACTATGATAGTGTCTGTTTTCATTCCTACTTATAGTTTTTAAGCCTCATAGATAAGCGAAGCAGGAAAATGTGTCATTGTATATTGTTTTAAATATAGTTTGGTGTGATCAAAGATATATATATATATATGTATATTTGTTGACTTCAGTGGTTTCACAGGAGTGCTTTAATTTTGCACCTCTTTCTTCTATCTGCTGGAGCACCTTAGTTTGGAAAAGCAAGACTTCAGAACTGAACTCTTAAAATACATCTTTAAACAAGCTGCTTAAAAGTTAAGCTTCCCCATAGGCAGATACTTTATTTCCCAAAGAAGGTAATACAGAGCATATAATTGATTATACGTGTTTTAGTGACACAAAGGACAAGCTTAAATCTACTGTGCTAATGAGCAATTAGGATATTCTTCCCTGTCAGTTAGTTTGAAAAATAATTAGCTGGAATGAGCACTGTCCTTTGAATGCGATACATTTTTCCCTAAAGCATGACATTCACAGTTCCTTGCAATTACATGGATGATGAAACAGGTACTTAACATGACTAAAATTTACATAAAATAATTTGAAACAGGTAGCTAAATGGTTGTAAGATCAGGTACCACAATTAAAATTTAGGGCTCTCTTTCCTTAAACTTTTTTTTATCTTTTCCCAGCCATGATACTTATAGCATCATAGTTTCTCTGTAGCTTGGACAAAAAAACATATTGCAATGATTTCATAAAATCATAGAATGGTTACAGTTGGAAGAGACCTTAAAGACCATAGAGTTCCAGCCCCCCTACCATGGGCAGGGACACCTTCTACTAGAGCAGGTTGCTAAAAGCCCCATCCAGCCTGGCCTTGAACATCCCCAGCAATGGGGCATCCACAGCTTCTCTGGACAACCAGTGCCTCACCACCCTCACAGTAAAGAATTTCTTTCTAGTATCTAGTCTAAATCTCCCCTCTTTCAATTTAAAACCATTACCCCTCATCCTATCGCTACATTCCCTGATAGAGTCCCTCCCCATCCTTCCTGTAGGGCCCCCTTCAGGTACTGAAAAATTTAAATTGTTTTTTTTTTAGTTGGGCAAATGCATTTATTAGGGTTTTTAGGCTACAAAATGTACCATTACAGATTTGAGTATTGATTTGTTGAATGTTCTTATAAATTACTGTGTTAGTATCCTAGTAAGCTATTAAAAGAATCAGTGGCATAGTACACAATTTCCTGATTTCAGTTATTCACAATGGAACACTAATTTGTGTTAAGATGTGCATCAAATTTAAACTCAGTAGTTAATCTTCTGTAAGATTAAGCTGCCATAAAGGTACTGCATTTCTGCTTATTCCACAGCCATGCATTCCTGAAGTGCAATTCTATTTTTGTCATACCCTGAAAATTTCCTAAATAATAATAATTACTGGTATGTAATGCAACAAAGGAAATGACTGGGCTAATGGGATTTATGTGGACACCGGTTTTAAGACTATCAAACTGTCAAAATTATTTATGTCTCTTTATTAAAAGGAACTGGTATATTCTTTCCATTCCCAGCCTTAGACATGTTGTTGTCCCAAACAAAAATCAGTTTGAACACCATTAAGGTTTTTTTTCTCCAAAGGTTTGGTGGTTTCTGATTTTGTTTTTTAATTTTCATTCTTATTCTTGTAATTTATATTGGTTACAAATTGCAATAATTCTTCCATTAGGTAAGTCAAGAAAATAACTTTGGGTTTAAAAAATCATAGCCTTTGATATTTAAACTATATGGTTGCCATTTTTGTTTAATACTAGTATTAGCAGCCATCCTTAATGTAACCCCAGTATACCATATCTCTTATGTATTATTTACTTGATATGCTGCTCTGAAGAAATACCTCAATTAGTATAGGATGTGGATTAGGAAAACTAGTTCAACAACTTATTAGTGTACTAGAAGAACTAAGATGTGTTTTGCTTATTAACAGAAACTGGGTTTTGATCCAAAGTATATTTATATGAAAGTTTTTTATGCAAATGAATGACTGTGTTCCCCATTTTTCTCACCTGACTTTCATGAAAAAGTTCTGTCCATTGGTGCATCCAATATTGCCTAAGGTTTTGAGTTTCCTTGGATGCAGCGTTTCTGAGTTATATGCTATAGGGATAAAAAGACAGACTATTAATTAAAAAGTAGGGCTTCATTCCATGTGAGTGATAATGCGTTTGCACTTTTTAATGTGAAAAACTTTAAAAATAGAAAATATTGAAGTGTTGTGACACGAGTACATTGAGAATAATTTAGAACATAATTTCAGATTCAGTTTGACATATGAAGACATCACACTTTTCAAGTCTATTTTGCTCTGTTTTGTATGTAGTACTGACACAAAGTATTTATTCAGATTTTCACGCTAAAATGTATATACAATGCTGATACTATTTTTTTTTTTCTGAGACTTCTAAATGTGCAAACATTTTTGAAGGTGCTGCCAATGCATCTTTCTTCTGGATGGTTTCCTTCTTGCAAAAGTTTCAACTGCCAAAGAAAATTAAAATAGGAAGAAAACACTTTATTAAAGAAATACTCAAATCATTGTAGCTAGAGATGTTTTTCTTATGCTCACACTACATCTATTATAAAAGCATGGTTTGCATATGGAGGTAGAGGCTGTTGTTGGTATTTCGATGCAGGTTCAGTGATACAAATGGGAGGCTTTTCCACTGACTTCAGTGGTCTCTGGATGTTTTATTTCTTTTTTCCTCTCAGTAAAAATACCTTTTTCTTAAAGGAACAACTGTTGTTCCTTTCACAGTGGGTTTGGCAGGGTCACCTTGCTGGAGAACAGGCAGTTCTGCTTAACAGCTGTGGGCATAATTAGAAGAAGCTGTGTGTGGGCTACATAAAAGCAGTCTCTTCCACTTTGCAGAAAGTGGTAGTTGCTGTGAGCAACTTCAGTCTGCATTGGTGTCTCTGTCGACCAGGTTTCGTAGTCTTGGCATTGGGAAAAGGATATTGTTCAGGGTTCCTTTGTTGCTGTGCATCTTTGTTAGGCAAGCAGAAATTCAGTAAAGGAAAAACTAAGTGGTTTTTTTTTTCCAAATGTGATTTTATATAAAGTAAGAGTCTTACGAATGTTGAAATTTTGGGATGCTTCTAGTAGTAAACTGAGGTCAGTAAATATTCCTAATCTTGAATTTACCCCTGATTTAGTATTTTAACGCCTGTTGTTTTATCATTGGATTAATTCTATAGACTGGGTATAGTTTACATTTTGTTCATTGGGACTATCTTAAAAATTACGTTTTGAACCTTTTTCTGATGACTGAATAAATCAGTCATTTGTGGTAGTTTCAAGAAAAATATATATCTCCATATTATGTTTTGTTGACCATCATTGTGGTTGCATCCTTCTGGTCCTAAGGCCAACTGTGTTCTAGCTTGCTTCTCTTCTATACATTTGGTTTTTTGCCTGGAGTCTCTAGTTTGCATTTAAAAACAAGTCTGTAATATTTTGAGCATTACAGTAGATTCCCCACTATTGTCAGTTGGCAGCAGTAGATTTAAGGATTATACTCAAAAGGAATATTCAGGACAATTTTGTCTTTCATATTCAATCTAATACAACTGTGCAATCTTGTAGACATAGGTGAGCAGGCTCAGCTTGCCTTTAAAGCTGTTTGGACATGAGCCAGCCCTGATCAAAAAGTCTTAGTTTCATTAGCTCAGGAAGTTTTGCTAATGCAGTTAGTTACATTTAGCAAGCTTGAGTAGGGATAGATGTGGTCCTTTCTGCAAAGAATTTATTAGACATCATAGCTCAGTATTTCAGATGTGGCTCACAGAGCATTGCACGGTGGTGGTGAATGTGTGCACTTGTTAAGTTTTTCAGTGACTTGGCAGACAATATGTAGTACCATTTATATCCTGTAGTGCATGAAACGCTGTGCCTAGCACCTAGGTTTGACAGACCTGAATTAATTGAAATCTGGCTTTGAGTATTTTTTCAAAGAGGGAAGAATGATGATTCGAATGAGCATAACTTGGTACTTTCTGTCCTTATTCATTTAAGTAATTACATAGCTTAAACATTCATTTAGTTTTTTAACACATTGCTATGATGATACTATAAAGGATGAATAATGCATTTATTTAGTACTTTTTTAATCAACTTCATCTAAAGCAGTATTTGGATGAAAATTAGAATGTAATTGAAAAAAAACAACAAACCAGTTAGGTTTCTGGACACCTTCTAACAACAGTTTTAAATGGAAAGCCAAAGCCCATTTGCCTTATTAAATAAAGGAGTTACTATTTATAATTAATTTGCTAAAATTACTGATCCTGATAGTATTTAGGATTCTGGACCTACTAAGATTCATTAGGTTGCACTTCTTACTTTTTCAGTTATTTGAAGATGAATATAATGACTTAGAATTTTCCACTTTATTTATTTAGATGAACAAGTTAATAACTGACTATATATAAATGTAAAATCTCTTACACAGCATGAGCTCAACAGGATTTTTTTGATATGTTAAAGTAGAAGCCGTTGTCAGATTCTGACAGGATCTTAGGATCAGATCTCAGATCTTAGGATCTGAGCAAGTGGTCTCTATAGCTCTCTAGTTTACCTCTGGCAGTAAGCACATACTGCTTAATTCTTTTTACTTCAAGGTTTTTTAATAGATGATAAATACAGATCTTAACAAGTATTAAGAATTTCAAATAGGCTCTGTAAAGAGGAAAGTATGTTTAAGTTGTGGGTTTAAAAACTGTAATTTCTTAATGGCCCTTATAACAGCAAACCTCAAGGAAATAATACCATTTTAGTTGCTGAGAAATTTGATCAAGAAAAAAACAAGGGGAATAGTCAAAGAAAAATATAAATTAATACATAACGTTGAAAGAGGAGGAGGGATCAAAGTAGAAAATTTGCATAATTTCATAATGCAGTATATGCTTCAGAGGAATAAAAACTGAGAAGAAATGGACTTACTATGAACAAGGATGTTAAATTTGTGTAAGTTCTGCTGATTTTGTTGGGATGATGCTTGGGTACCGCACCATCTCAGGCAATGGTAGTATGGGCAAGGTCTTCCCAAGAGATCTGGACAGACTAGAGAGCTGGGCAGTTACCAACCATGTGATATTTAACAAGAGAAGGGCACCTGGGATGGGTTAATCCTGGATATATGTACAAACTGGGGGATGAGAGGCTGGAGAACAGCCCTGCAGAAAAACATCTGGGAGTTTGGGTTGATGGCAAGTTATTCAACTTCAATATGAGACAACAGTGTGCCCCAGCAGCCAAAAGGGCCAACCGTGTCCTCAAGTGCATCAAGCACAGCATAGGCTGTCAAAGGAGATGATTGTCCCACTCTACACTGCACCGGTGTGGCCCCACATCGAGTACTGTGTGCAGTTTTGACTTCTAACAACTTTTGTTACTTTAACAAGAGTTCATTATTTTAGTGATATGGATACAGCAAAAATGAGAACTTGAGGTGTGATTAAAATAGACTTTAAAATCCTCACATATGGAGCGATTATGGTATCCAAATTAAGTCTTAGCCATCTCTTCCCTTAACCAAAAAGAATTAGCAGACATTTTGGAGGAAAGGGATTTGTGTGTTTCTCAATTTAATCATCTCTTTTAAAAACAAGCGAGAGACTCAGTGTTCAAGATCTGTCTCGCTTGTTCTTCTAACAGTCTAGCTCTTTCTGGATTCATTGTATGTTAATTTCCTTCTAACTTCATTACCCACAACTAACTTCCTGCTATTTTTTTACTTTTGTCAGCCATTCCAAAGCACAGCACAGAAACAGTAGTTGGACTTCCATTTTTCTTCTTCACCACTTTGCAATGTTAAAGTCTGTAGATGAGGAATGTTGGCACCAGCACCAGGAAGAATAGTTTGCTTCATAGCATGGCAAAATTCTTTCATACATTGACAAAAACTTAAAGGGCAGTGTTAGAAACAATAGCGTAGGCTATTAAATGTGGTCTGCTTGGAGCTGAATAGGAAAAAAATTGGACAGTGATAAATGTTGAAAAGCCAAATCAAGTGTATAGCATGTCTGTGCAAGGAGATGAGAGTATAAAAGCAGATCTGCCATTTCATGGTTGTTTTTGTTTTTTTTTCAATTGTAGTCCCTGTCTGGCTTCCAGTGCAGCATAAAACAGGGAAAAGGCTGCTGTGAGTGTTTTGTTTGCAAATCCTAGTATTTAACCTAAAACTAAAGCCATTACTTCAGAGTGGAGGGAAAAATCAAGTGAGTCTCTTTGCTGTAACACTTCTGTGGCTTGTACTACACCACTCCGTGTGGAGATTTTGTCTGTTTGGCTCGCCCTGTAAGGTGACCCCATTGGGTTTTCTTCCTTATGCTGAATTTCATATAGAGGAGCAAAAAACTCCCACTTCATACACATTCTACAGCTATTACCACGCTAGGAGGATGGCATGTTTCAGATTGTCCTGATATCTGATCTTGATGATTAGAGGGCCGGGGATGGCTCGTTTGCGCTGCCAGCTGGCTGTGTAAGTTTTGCTTTGCTGCTGGCCGAGGCTGGCTGTGCCACAGCCGCATCCATCTCTGGTGCTTCTGGGAAATCCATATGCTGTGTGCGGAGCGGTCTGCTCGCGTTTGCAGTGCGTTTGGCTGGAGGTTCACGCGTTATATTCTGGAGGGCAGTTGTGAATTACCTGTTAGACTGATGTAGCTAGAACTTCTAATTCCGCTGATGCCGATTATGTCACCTATCACATGTCTGATTGCTTTGGGGAAACAGTTGTCATCTTTAGTTTTCTGTTGGGCTTTTTCTGCTATTTCCACAGAAATATTTTAAGTGATGAATTGTTGTCACTAGCAAAGTTCGTTTTTTCACCTCTTCCTGTCTGCTCCTCCAGATCATGCATCAGGTAACTCTACTTTAGTATTTGAAGTGCTGAGATACGGGGAAGGGGACTTTGAGCTGGTCACTGTTACAGTGAAAAACCTCAGTGCATGTCCAAGGGTGACAGCATCGTATTGCAGATGCGTAAAATGAAAAAAAAAATACTAGATAAATTTTATGTGATAACAAGGTAGGCAAAAATTGGAGGATTCTTGTATAGAAGATAGCTGTGTTAGGTGTTCAGCTTCAGGGTTAAGATACTGGTTATGCAGTTGGTGTTGTCAAGACAAACATTCTGCTCTACAGCATTGTATGCAATAGCAAGTTAAGTTCTGAATTTAGGACTGGTTTGGTAAAGAAAAAAGTAGATATGTATTCCATTGTTTCTCACTTTACTTCCCTTTTGATGAGACCTGATGTGACAGAGAAACTGCTAGATGCTGGCAAGTAATCCCTGGGTTTCAAACTAGCCAGACAATAAACAACTGTATAATATTCAATGCAGCAGCTTCTCTAGGGCCCATCTGTTTCAAAATAACCCTAATTCTGCTTACAAGGCGGAATGCTTTGTTGGCTGGAGTTTATTCTAATGCCTGTGGTGGCCTGTGTGGCTCCGGTGCCATCTGCTGGGAGAGCCCCCGATGTCCCCAGGCCCCGAAGGGGCACCGACCTAGCACCTGCTGCTAGATGCAGTGCAAGTGCCTAAGATTGCATTATTCAATCACTTTCTTACTTGCTAATGGAGTCATATGTGCACAATTAAAAGTGTGAATTTAATATTGCAAGCTAATATGTGTGTGCCCTTTTTTTTTTGTTTTTTTCAAGGAGGAGGAGAGAAATGGTGGTCCAGTTGAGCTGTCATCTTGGGCATCCTTTACTAAAACCTATGGACCTGTGTGTATTATAAGCCATATTATTTGACTATTAAATTGCTCCTCAGACATTTCTCTTTGAATTGCTTAAAGCAGTTCAGCAATTAATACTCTCCACCTTTTTTGCTTTTCACTACAAAAATATTTGATCTTTCAAAATAATGCTTTAAATGTAAAGCTCTTTGGAAAAGATAAGGATTATGCCTCCTAGAGAGGGTCAACTTGTGCCTCTTTGCTGGCATCTTTTCTTGTTCTGGCATTTGGCTTTGTGACTAGAATTAGTTTCCAGGGGATAGGGCACTTCTGGAGGTTGACCGTGTTGGTGATTTGGTATAATATGAACTGTGACTGTCCAAAGCAGAAACTCCAGCTGTTTGTCTGTAGTGATTGCTGCCTGTGTGTTAACAGCATAAGAGCATACAGAAGAATAAAAACTTTGACATTTAGACAACTTCTCTCCACACTATATTGTTTCATGTAAAATATCTTTTCTTGAACATAAAGCTTCTCAAAATAATTGTCAGTCTTTCATTTTTGGGTCAACATATGATGGAGCATTTTGCATTTTTCTAAAATACCATCTCTTTCTAGTGATTATTAAAGCACATTTATATTTGAAATGTTGAGCGTATTTTATGGGGACTCTGACAGAACTTGCCCTAACTGTATAAGTAATATCTGATTTTTTTAAACAATAACTAAGGATGCTATATAGAAAAAGAAATGCTTTCACGAGGAACCTTGATATTTAATTGACAAGGAATCGACAAGAAAGTAAAAGGAGGTAAAATAAATAGTAAAGTAAATAGTAAATGAACATTTAGTTCAGCTTAATATATTTTTGTTAATGAAAACCTTTCTACCTATGTCTAATTTTTTTTTAGACAAGGAGATTTCTTTTGGATTTAAAAAAATATAATTGAGAGGCCTTGCTGTTACTGCTACCTGTGCCAAGCTCTATGACTTCCAATAAAAGTTAGCTTTTGTTAATATTTTGAACACTATTACTCAAATAGTGGCATAGTGTTTTCAGAGAAAGAGTAACAGCTTAAATATTTTTCAGATTTGTCTCGAGCAAGTTGAGACACGGGGACAAGCTGAAGATAAAATACTAAAATATACATTAAATGTATTTCCTATATATTAATATGAATTTGAAAAATCCTTTTAAACAATGCAACTCATTTTATAAACACTTAGGTTAATATTGCTGCCTACCAGAGTTTGAGCAGCTATTGTTATCTCTGGAAGCATTTTCCAAGATTTTGACTTCTTGGCAAACATAAAAGGAAAATTATGAACGCATCGGAATATTGTCACAGAATCATACATTTGTTGGTGAGTACTCTACAAACTAAGCTGCTCTTGTAATTGAATTGGAAACTAAGAGAGGCTCTTGGTAAGGTGTACCCTCTGGACTGCCTGTCATGGGAACAGGCCTTATGTGTTTGCTACAGGCAATTTCTGATACAGGGTTCAGCTGTATTTGAAATTCATCTTGAAAATGAACATAATAGTACTGCAATATTTACTTTTGGTTTTCCATATTAGCTTTAGCTAATTTAAATGAGAACCTGAGGTGAAAGTTTAAAAAAATACTGAATGTTACAGAGGCTGTTGTGTTATCTTTAAAGTTTATTTGCTTATCCTTAAGGCTGTAGCTGTACTCAGAGGCACCCTCTCACTTCTGTTTCCCAGAGCCCCTCAGTTTAGGGGTGTGAACCACAGCCTTTAAATCGTTCCTTTGCTTTGTCACTTCATGTGAATTCTGAAGAGTTGCTGGAATGGCCTGTTCTCACCTTCTTGTGAGTTGCCAGGTGTGCTATTCTGCTCAGATTCAGTTGCTTATGATTCTGTCTGGATGAGGTGCCGTGTGGAGTTTATTTCTGAAATTGCTGCCAATGCAGGCTGGGAGCTGTGTGTGCGCCTGGCGTGGGTCAGCACCTGGGGGACTGCAATAGGGAAAGCAAAACCAAAAGCTTTATTTTGCAGAAGCAACTACTGAGGACTTTCAAATAAATTAGGAATCATGAAAAATGTGAACTCTTGGGTTAGATGTTAGATGCTTGTTAGATGTTTGGGTGTTCTTTTGGTTACGGTGTGTTGGTTTGGGTTTTTTGTTTGTCTTTATTTCAGTGTCTTTAAGAGCAGTTGCTGGAAGTTGCAATCGTCCTATAACCATTGGAATTGGAAACATTCAACTCTGTGTTGTGATGCTTTGGACTGCTGGGTTTACGTGCATTTTTTTTCATATAACAGAACAATATAACAGTTGTTTTTCATTGTGTCTTGTAGATTTTGGTGGAGGAACATATACTAATGAGCGACGACCCTATGGTTTTTGGTTTCCACCTGAGCAACATTCAGAAGAGGAAGTAAGAAGGCAAAGGCTTCGTAGGTTTGAGAGATGATGAAATTGGCAGGTGTCGATGTAAATTGTAAAGTGCTATTCAGAATTACCAAAATATTTGCAGATTTATTTGGAATCTGTAATATGAAGATTTGTTTGTAATATTTTCCCACATTTTTTTACTATTAGCTGCAAAACTGCAGAGGATTTTGTGAGTTCAGGATCAAAATTGGAACTTGCACAAAAACTGGGAGATTAGAATCAAAATGTGATCTTTGGCAGTCTCCATCTTAATGCACCTTAAATATGGAAAATGACTGATGGTTTTACCAAACTGTCTTTTTTTCCAAAGTTCTTTTCTGTAGCTTCAAGAATTCCTTGGCTTTTTGTCAGCTGATATTCTCAGACAACAGGTTTACTTCATCCATCACAGATGAAAAAAATTACTTTTTTTGGTATACAATAGTAAAACTATGCAATTTTTTCTTAGAAAATTGTGTCTCTGACCAACTGGTTTTGGGATTGGCATGTGAAGTGTCACTTGACGAAGATGCTTTGATGACGACAGCTAGATCATGAGAGTCTAGGCTCAAGCTTTTCAGACGTCTTGCAAACTGTGTGAAAAATAGTTGCGGGTGTCCTTGCCTTAAGGAATTATTTAATACAAGCTTTCAGTCTTGCAGTCTTCCTTAAAACATGCTATTTTATCTAGAGCTTGTATGTGATAAAAATGAGTGGTAACTACTTACTAAGAAAGGCTTTAAGAAATAGTATTTATATATTTAAAAATGCTTGCCTTTAGAATTGAAATAATTTGTTAGGAGTTTTATGGAAAGGGACGTGAATATACCACACAATGAATGTATTTATTTAGTAACTTAGTCTTTTTCAAAGCATCTTTTTTTGAGAAAGCTTGGAAATTGTATGTCTTCGTTGCTTTTCTGTAAGTGCAGTAGCCATAGAATAAACCAGCAGATACTTCTACAGTTGGCTAACTTTTCTACACTCACTAAAAAGGTTTCAAAAATCTGCATATAGTTTGCATATTTTTCTCAGTAGGTAATAATTAGATGTAAATGAGGAGGGAGCATTGGTTCCTCAGAGTAATCTTTTAATGCTCTGGTCAAAAGTTTCAGTGTAATTTACTGTGTTAATCTCTGTTATTTTCATTATTTAAAGCCACTGGATTAACCACTAGTTGGGTGAAAAATGATACTTAAATAAAATCAAAAACATGTTTATAATTTTAAAAGCCATTGTTTTTGTAAAGTGAGGTTAGAAATATTTGCCATTAAATATTCACTAAAATCGCCAGTACTAATAATTGTTCAGCTGTTTTGACTTTTTTGTATACAAAATAAAAATATTTTTTTTACATTTAAAACTGTTTGGTTTTCATCACAGTAATAAGGCATATATTTTAAATTACAGAGCTGCCACTACATTGTTAGAAATGAAGACTTGTGATACCAAGGGGGCAGATTGATTATGTTGGGATTAATTTTGTTTCTTTTGAATTCAGTGGAAGTTTTGGGATTGGATTATTGAAAAGTTCCAGTGGTTACATATTTTGGAAAATTTATTAACAGAATGATTCCTTAGTAGGATTTTTACTACTAAGAAACTCCTTCAGTTTAGGTTTCAGAGCCCTGGTGATGGTAGATGGAAGCTGCAGATGAATTCCTACCACATACTGTGCTGCACCTTACCTCCTCAGGGACAAAAATTAAGGGCAGCCTACACAGATGAGTATTCCACGTTGTGTGTTTTCTGATGCCATTTAGTGCCTGACTAACTCTATATAAAGTAAGCATTCTTTTGTAGTTTTGTATCAAATACTTCAGCATCTGAAGTTTGATTTCTTTGTTGCTGGAGTTGTGATTTCTTGTGAATTTTCCATACTTCCTGTAAACTCTGTGATCGGGTACCAAGAAATTCCACCCCCTTAATTAATCCTAATCAGCAGACTTGTTAACAGGCACATTCTTGAAATTAAACGGTTGAATGACCTAACATCTTACTGTTAATAAATAAGGGGTTCTCACAGTCCAGAATTAAAATGTGGTGAAACAACAGTGTGTTTAACTTTTAAAATTCTTTTCCCTTTTCTGTCTTTAAGCACAGGCAAATTATATGTTCTTGTGTATGTATGTTGTGTGTTTTTTTTCCCCTGGCAGTACCACTTCCCCTAAAGAGGGGGGGGGGGGGGGGGGGGAATTAC
>JAOTQQ010000052.1:18320737-18389222 GCA_026546715.1 Gallinago undulata | reverse complement strand
CGCCCCCAAATACCTTTAAAAGACTGGGAAAACAGTCCTCCTAGGTGTTCCACACCAGAGCGGGAGAGGTTGTGCTAGGCGGGTGTAGGTGGAAGGAGTGTTCTCAATACAGGCTGGAAGAGAGATTAAAACCTGGCCTGCCCCACCTAAAATGACATCTTGGTGCCAGGGAGAAGTGTTCGGGTGGAGAGTGCCTGTCAGCTCTGCTCTGCCAGCCTCCTCTCACAGGAGTCGTCCTGCCTGCAGTTATCTTTCAAACAAGCCTTGCTTGCTTGTTCAGTGAAAATCAAAAACTGGAATTTTCATGGTCTGTTTTTAAAAAAGTTTGACTAATGCCATCTTGTCTATTTTCACATATAACTTACAATACTTCAAGAACTCTGTTGGTATAAGGGGTGTAGTAGGAGACAGTGAAGGGATTGGCCACTTCAGAAAAGCTCTGCCTTTGAATTTTTTTAATTTGTTTTTGTTTGAGAATGAAGGGACAATTCAACTATATTCAACTATCTAAAGATAACAGTATTATGAGAATCTATTCATACCGCCTATATGTAGCTAAGGAAAATAAAGTCTAAATATTGGTTCGTTAAATTAGGGACAGATATATAAAAGTCTGTGGAATTACGTGTCTAGAAGGAGAAGGAAGTTCTTTACTAAAACAGACTTTGCTGGGGGGAGGCTATTTTGATTGAGCTGAAGTAAGTCCCAGTTTTGATAGTGCTTCTGCTAAAAAAGCAGAAAAGAGGAAAGAGCATACCTGATCGATGTAAAGTTTTTTTGTATCAACAGTCTTTACAGCAGATGTCTTTGTTTTTATTTTGATATATGCATTAAGGAGCTTAAATTGCAGGTGACAGAGCCAAGGAGCTGTGAGCACTGTCAGTCGAAGATAGTTATCCTGACCAAATGAAGGCAAAATGACTTGCCTTTTCTCCTAGGTGTTAATTACATGCATGGAAATGCCTGCAGGATAAAAGTTAAGGCTTTGTTATCCATTGCTGTCTTTAATCACAGTATCCATCTGTGCCAAGGGTATATACTCTTAAATATAGAAGTAAAGAACTGTACAGTGGTTAAACCTGCCTCTATCTAGACACTGGAGCTCAGCAGGTGTGTACAACGCCTGAAGATTGCACAGAAAATCTGGGTGAAACTCGAATGAGTGGCTTGAGGAGCAGTTCAGGTAGAGCTGCCTGTTCTGTTGCTGTGATGGGAATGGATTTTGCAGTTCATTGTCACTTCTGATTCTGCAACTGGTGAATTTTATCAATTTTTCTTTAGCACTGAATGATGGAGTGTGAATCCCACTTGAGTGAAACAGCTGGCAAACAGGTACTTGTGTCCATGAGCTGGGCCTTCTTGAAGGAGCCTGCAGGCACAAAGGGCCAAATCATTTTATGGTTTTATTATAAGATACTAATTGTTTCCTACCTGTAAAAAAAAAAAAAAAAAACAAACAAACAAAAAAAAACAAAAAACCAAAAAACAGATTGATAACTTATTTGTTATCAGAATGCACAGGGAAGGAAATATTAACAGTTCTCAGCTCTCAGTTGTAAAACTGTTTCTGAAGGACTGTCATGCTTTCTGAAGGGTCTAAATCTGGTAACAAATACTGGTATCCATTTGTTCTTTCAGGAGCAGTCAAAATTGGAGAAAGACAGTTTGCCATATAAATTTAATATCATTTAGCTATTTTTGTTTATATGATGTGCTCAAAACCTAAAGCAATTTGGTTATTAAAGGAGGTAACTGTTGACATGTAATAGCAGTCTTCTGCTGCATAAAAACAGTGATAAGTTCATCTCTTGTCCGGTGACCAGAAGAATTTGGCCTACTTTGCAGCAAAATGAACATAACTATGTGGATAGTGAACTTTTCCAATATGCTAGGGATATTCTGGAATTTCCTTCTCTAGTCTTTTTGGAGCAGGTTAAACATCTCCTTAGGACTGTTGAGCAGGTGAACTATAAATGTTCTTGCCTTAGTGGAGAATTTTGGATTACATTAGATCCTTCACCAAATCACTCCTTACAGGGATCATTTAAGAGCTATGGGTGGATGAGCCGCTTCTGTGAACCCATGTTTTCCTTACCCATGTAACAAGTTAAGGAGCTGCTCCTAAGCCTGTACAGTGTTAATGACTAAGGAATGTCCTGTTTGCTGACTTTTTAAAATTGTATTTTAAACTGTGTGTCTGTACATACACAGTTCTGCATCTAAGAAGGCTCTGTGTATTCTTTTGCTCAATTAACAGGTGAGTCGTTTTTTAAAAAAGAAGGACTCGGCCATTGTGTTAAAGTTGTTCAACTGCTTTTGGTAAGATTTTTTCATTTACATTAGTACAAAATATAATTCAGCAACTTCTGATAAAAGCTTTAAAATACTTGGTGTGCAAGGGTCAAACCTCCCATTTTCATTTTGTCCAGTATTTTGAAAAAAATAGAGCTTGGGTCAGACTGGCCTTGGTTCTGGGAAGTTTTGCTGTTGCAAACAGCACTTATGTTTACACAAGCATGTACTTAAGGGTTTTCCAGTGCAGGGGCCAGGGATATTGGAGGTACCTGGATACTGCAGGGTGTCTGGCAGAGAAATAAATGTAATTGTCTTGGTGCTGGTTAGAGCTGAGGCTTCTGAGTGTATTAAAATAAATCTTTGGTTCCTTTTTCCACTGCTCTGCGTGTCCACAGACCTACGATCCAGACTGAGCAGTGAGCTTAAAAAAATGTGGGTTTGAGTTGGGTTGTGCAAGTGAAATGAGTAGGACGGAGGGTAGATGATCAGGGATGCATTTAACTTGGAGGGCATGGCAGTGATAGGACATTTCTTCAGGCAGGATGCTTAAAATCTCTGCTTCTGCGCATCATCAGGAAGCACACGTATGTGCACAGATAAAACCTATCTATGTGTGACCAAAAGTCACCGGTATCATTTATTGCATACATTTCACTTTTTACATGCATCTTAAATATTTAAGCACAGTAAAATTAAAATATTTGGAAATACCAATTTGCTTAGAGCTTTTAAAATACAGTATGCAGAATCTAACAAACTACAGTTGCAATTGTGGCCAGAGTAGCCATTTCTGACACAGATTTCTTCAGTTCCCATCAGAATTTGTTTTCTGCCTCTGAGAAAGCTTAATCTCCACTCTAAAGAAAATACCTCCGTCTTCATTATGCTGAATTGGGTACGAAGGAGCATCTGTCTACAATAGGAGTGGTGTTTGTGATCAGTGTGTGGAAGACTAAATTCTGAAAAAGACCTTGCTTTGCTGTGTAGTGAACCTTTGTTCTACCAAGTGGAACATGATGTAGGTTTGGGGCTCAAGCGCTTTATTCCAAATCTTTCCATGACCTGCCGATTTGGCAGCTGACTCTATGGGAGAGTTCATTAGTGTGGTCTTTACTATGTACATTTCTTTAGAAATTGGTTAGAATATTCTCTCGCGTTTTGCATTTCTGCTTCACCGAATCTGTGGGAAACATTAAAATACGTGGAATCTCAAATACCCTGAAGTTCAAGTCTGTCATCTTTTGAGAAGCAGTTGAGCACAGTGTGGTCAAGCACAAGGTGAGCTTGGCTATGAGGTGATGTCAGATGCTGAGGAGCTCTACACAAAAGAACCATGTTTGTTTAATACATTTATTCTAGAATGATAAATATGGAGTTGTTTTTTTTTACTTTAAACTTAGAAAATATCACCTTTAATTGAACTTCCAGTACCTTCTGGAACATCTGGATGAAGTGACTAGGAGAGGAGGAAAGCTGTATGAGTATGGAGCAGGATCTGTTTGAATGGTGATGGTGGTTTTTCCTCCACCTGGTGAGTTTTCCAGCCAGTGAAGGTGGGCGGAATTTCAACAGCTGTTTTTGTTGTTTGGTTGGTTTAAAATGCTGATTTCTGAAATAGGATCCACTAATGACCCAAGTCCTCATTTGGATGAAGCAATTGCTTCACCTGCTGGAAAGTTTTCACCAGAACTGTTGTCAGAAATTTTTTATCACTTTGGAGTGCTGGCAGCTCAGCTCTGTCCTCGCCCACTGCTCCTCTTCACAGCTGGCTTTGGAGGGATCCTTTTTCTTCCAAACAACTGTTCCCTGTTGCAAATCTTCCTCATGGTTTTGAATGTTTTCTTTTCTTTTCTTGCCCAGACAGTTCTAATGCACATTAAGTATTAGGACAGAAGTCCACATATTTGCAGCCGTTCTCTCTGTACGGCGTACTCAATTAAATGACAAGGTATTTAAGGATTGCTTGTAAGACCTGAAAAGGCCAGGCTTCAGTCTGGAACATTGGTGTAAAGTGATGTTATTTACAGTGGTCCATGTGGAACACCAGAAGGTAAGTTCCCCAGAACGATGTGTTTTATTTCCTGAATTTGGATCATGGTACTATTTAAAGAATTGGCGAGCTCTGATGTTCTGGTCTTGCACCCTGCGCTAGAGAGCGCCGTTTTACAGACGGGCAATCTTCAGCTGTGTACTGGGAGCAGAAAGCATCATGCAGATCAAATTCAGTTTGTCCTCAATAGTGTGCTTTAAAACTTCAGGGGGATGTTTTTGAAACAAGCAAACAAATGTACACAAATGAATTTATAGTGCGCTTTAAAAATACCCTTTGTATAATACAGCCCCATTGTGCTGTCTGGTTCTTGCTGGATAGTTTTGCTTTAGTCTCTCCCTTTTGACATGCTGTATATGCACCAAATACACAGTATTAGGCCTGTGCGTCTCTTTCCTTATGAAAAACAGCTAATGAAGCAAAAATGGACACACTTCTTAACAGCAGATCAGGGCTCAATGCTTGGGCAGCATTTTTCTTCCAGTCTTATTTTCCAGAAGTCCTGATGGGGAGGGATGTGAAGGAGAGAGAGGAACCAGACACGTGCCCTGAGGATTTGCTGTGCGTTAGAGCAGGCACCTTCCCTACTTCCCAGGTGTACGATGCCACGGTGTGTGAGGCTGATGGGCGAGCAAGTCTCATTGTCAATCACAAGGTTGCAGTTAAATTCCAGGGTGGTTCACCCAAATGGCTCCAATTCCAAAGACCTGTGCAAGATGCAAAGCTCCTGAATGCAATAGTAAGGGTAATGTGGACTATAAGGACTAGCACAAGGCCATTGCCTTTAGCAGTGACTCTGACCTTTAGTGACCTTTAGCAGCAACTCTCATGAACAGTTGCAACTATTCCTTTTCAACGTAATTTCATAATTAGGTCCAATATGAGTAAGTTACCAATTATTTTTTGCTTATAGTCACTGGACACATGATTGCAGAATTAAAGCATATACTGCTTTATACTTTGGTCTGTCTTATTTGTTTTATAGTATCAAGCAATTTATCTGCAATTTTATTTTGAATTAGCACAATATTTCTGACCAATGTCTTACAGGGTCAGCTAAGCAGGAAACAAGAGTTTACCCACCTATTAGATATTCACACCTATGAGGGGCAGCTTCAAAACACATCTCCTGTATAGTAGTTCTTATAGAACACAGTAAAATGTAGCCGGCACAGGTGCAAAATCTTTGCATCAAAATAACAAGAAATAGAGTGGTTTATGTGATGTTTTTAAATCAAATAAGAACAAGCTGGTAAAATGCCATGAAATGCCTTATTTAGATTATCAGAGGGTGGGTTTTTTTGTTAATTCTCCCAGATGGTTTTATGATTTTTCCTGTGTATTTGTTCAAGTTTGATGAACACAGTTTCAATTTCAAAATCCCATTTTATTCCATGTTATTTGTCGTATGACAAAGCTCACAATAACATTGTGTATAAGGATTTTTATTATTTACCTAAGTGCAGGTAGTACCAAGAGCCACACTGTAATTATTTCCAGCCAAGGCGACTGCCCTCCTCTAGGGACTCTCTAACCTGAGAAGAAACTGACAGGGAGTAACAAGGAACTGGTGAGTACTGTGAGGAAAAGCTCCTGAGACCTTCATGTGGAATTATCTAAATCCACTGAGGAAATGGGGACATCACCTGTGGAAGCAGGGCATTTGGTACTGTGAGCGTAAGCTGAAACTACTAGCCCTTTGTGGTTTTACTGGTGGCCTTTTTGGCAATGGAGTTTGGACACCTCAAAGAGTAGGTGACTAAGGCATGGTCCTCCCCTTCACATGCTGCTTTCTTCTCACAGGAGCGAGCTCCAAAGCTCCTTGGCACCTGGGAGAGTTATGACAGTGGTTTTTACTTCCAACTGGAAATCCTGTCGTGGGCATGTGGGATGCTGTCTGAAGCAGCAGGGGACTGAGTTCTTTCTTTCATGCGGTCCCATGGTGGGGATTAGCGCCGCCTCAAAAGCCTGTGTGACACGCCAGATCTAAAGCATGCAGCTGGAAGCACTGAAGAGTCAACCAGGAGATGTGCCCTGTCCCAGTGGGCCACTAGGACCAAAGGGGAAATGTTCCCTGAGGCAGGTGGGGACTGGGATGTGCCCTAAGAGGGTTCTTGACCCCTTCCTAAGTGAAGGAGTTTGCTGACCACCGTGTAGGCACAGCAGATCAGTGAGGTTTGGCTGGTTTTCTCAGAAGGAAGCGGCACAGACTGATGTACTTACACTTGAATGGACTTACCCTCTGATTATTTTATTTTCCTCTGGCTGCGACTGGAATGTCTGTCTTTCCTGCTCTTTGAGTTTGTGTACCCAACTTTTAAATTGGCTGATCAGGCTGTTATACTCGTGATGGCTTCAGAGGGAGTTTCCTTTGAATTAGAACTCTTGGATGTGAATCTCAATTTCCTTGAAAATCTTTTCGCGGGGGGCACCTCTTGTAGTGAACACAAATTGAAATTAGGAGTGCTGGGAAAAACATTTTATTACTTTCTAGTAAAATGCAGCTTATTTAAGTGGTAAAAGAAGCATTTGTGACCATCTTGCACATGATGAATTCTCTATTGGCAATCTGTAGTTGTACCTATAGTTTCACCATAATTCAAATACATATTTAACTCCTGGTTTTAGAGCTGAATGGAGGAGGTATAGATGTGTTTAGCTTTTTCAATATGCGATCAGTGCATTAGCTCATAAGCATTTTAACCATTAACACTTCAAAAATTAAAAGCATCTCTAGAGCTATGATTCCATAAGGATCTTGAAGGTGCTGGTTCTTTTTTTTGGTGGCGTATTTACAAACAAAGAAGCAAAAAATTAACAGCACTTACTAGTTTCAAGTTTAGGTAATAGTCCTAACACTTCTTATATTCATCACTCAGATAAATTCACCCATTTTATTCCCATGCTACTATTTCTTTTCAATTAGTATTAGAAAATGCCTTGTTTCTTTGGCTACTTGTATTCAAGCTTAATAATTTAATTTAACTGCTCTTAGAAATTAACTGTGAATATAAATGCAGCTTTTTAAGGATTTGTTATCTCAGCTAATTTTATTTTCTTACATAATCTGCTGTTAAATGGATTTGCAACTTTTTGTTGCTTATGGAAAACCAATTAACAGTTCTTTTGCAGTTTGGTTCAGTACTGCAATGGTAAAGACTTTGATCTTCATTGTTTTTATTATGAGTTTTTTTAACAATTATATTTTCCCCTTCCCTCAGAAACAGCACGTGCAGATTTCTTTAGCTTGGGAAATTCAGCCATAGGCCTTTAAGACATTTCTATCTTCTCACATTTATATTTATAAGGATAAATATTTATAATATGCCATATAATAGTACATAGTCTTCCTGTTGTAAATGTCGTTTCTCACAGGAAATCCATTCCCTTCTACATTCTGTGTGGTTTCCCTGGTATTCCAGGCTTGATTCAACCCTCCCAGCTCACCTTGTCACCTGTGTACCATTGCAGTGGATTCCAGTGTGATCGAGTTCCATTTTTTGGAATGAGGTCACTTGTTACCTGTAGCTGTGTGTACAAGGGTGGATGAGGCGTAACAGATCCTTCATCTTTCAGTATTAAATATCCATTTAAACAAAATGAACAGTGCTGCACATTTTCAAATATATTAAAATATTAAAACTGTTTAAAACCTTTGGTGTGATGTTTGTCCTTAGGCAAGTCTCGCTCCAGCTGTTCATTTTTGGCTTGCTTGTTAGCCATGTCTCAGGCATACCTGGCATCTACTGATTTTTTTCCTCTGCTCTTGTCCTTCTTTAAGAGTTCCTGGCATGGGGGCTGACGCAAACTGCAATTCAGGCATCACTGTTGTCAGCCAGAAACTGTATTCATTAGCAAAAAACTGACATGTTCCCCGCTGACCCTGGCATTCAATGAATGGTGCTGATCTGAAGTCTTCCAGGCAACTTCCAGGTGACATAAGAGACTGTCCACCACCCTGATCACCAGATCCAGTGTGCTGGAAAGAACAATGAAAGAGCTTGATAACTGCGCATGAAAAAAAATAGGTAAATTATGTTAATCTGCCTTTTTCTGACTTTATTTGCTTTTAACTGCGCTATTTTTGGTGATCTTAAATTGGAGTAAGCTTCCTGTGCTGGAGAAAATCTTAATTTGTTCTGTAATGAGTTAATCTCAAAAGTCTAGAGCCAGCTCACTTGTTTTTCTGGTATTTCTCAAACTGAAAAAGAGAGTAATCCAGGTGGATTCAAAACGATGCTGTTATCTACACTAGTGCAAATGTAACTAGAGGATGGCATTAAAAAGACCTGGATCTCTAACTCTGAAAAGCGTGTCTTTGTATATGAAAATCCCATTGTTTCTTAAAGACAAGCAAGCAAAATCTTTGTAATCTTAAGAAATGTGTAGATTAAGGCTATGACTTTAGTATATATAGTTACAGCCAGGTTCTGCAAATTGGAACTAATCCTCGTCTTGTTCCTTTCCAATGTTTGCTACATGTTGGATAGCTTTCTTTGCAGAGCTAAAAAATCTTTGAACCTTTAGAACACAAAAGCTGTATGAAAGAAACTTTTCTATCTATATGATCATGTGCCCAGACTCTTACCATCAAAAAAGAATATCCGATCCAAAGACTTCTCCAGTTCACTGGGCAGGGGGGAATTGACTGATCTTGGCTGTGAACTGCCACCGCTTGGGCTGGGGCCTCACAAACGGCACATCTGCTTATGTAGGGTTGTATTTCTTCTTCAGAGAGTGGTGTCACGGGTAGAGGAGCGGCGCTGGACAACCAGTAAGACTTATCATTTCGACTGGCGTAGTAACAAATTTGGTTGATGTTACAGTAAGCGAAGGGCATGGTATTGAACACAGGAAGACAAGATCCTGCCAGACCTGAAAATAATAACAACAAATAATGAAAATTACTCCTTTCTAGGTAGGCTGAAAATAGTATTCTGGCCAATGTTGCTGCAAAACTATGTATCTTAACTGGAGTTATGTAATTCACAGATTTTAAACTTCCCAGGCTGTTTACCAAAACAGCTAGTTATATTGAAAATATTGAAAACAGAAACTTTTTTTAACATTAAGTATCTTCCTTTGACCAATAATATTTGTGTCACAATCTAGTATTTAAACATGATGTAGTTTGTCACCATGGGAAACAGTTATGATAACAAATTTCTTAGCTGTGCCGACGCTGAAAAATAAATTAGGCAAGAGGTGGTGGCTGGTTTAAAAGGAGATTAGCTATTTACAAACTCATTAGGAGCAGTGAGAAACCAAATGCCAATGCTGATAAATAGAAAATTTTTGCAAAGTATGACAAGCCGTTGCTACCAGAGCATTAAGCTGAAATCTCAGCAGCTGTTCTATTGCCTTCCAGAAAGGTTTCACAGACTCTCAAAGTGAAATAAAAGGATCGAGGGATTTTGCAGAGCCAATCCTGCAAAATACTCATCAGACAGACATCAGTGGGAATTAAGAAGGGACTAGTACATACTTCAGCATACTTCAGAGGTCAAATTCTTCTCCCAGAAACGAATTTTATGATGACCTATTTAGTTAACAATAATCACTGAATATACGTTCCGCCTAAAACTTTGTGCATGATGTATTATTTCTGTAATGCCCCCAAACCCTAATGCCTTCTTTAAAGACATGACATTTCTATACAGAAAACAGCTTTGTATATCACTGATAATATTCCATTCCACTAATAATAAAGGATTTGAAATAGCCTGAGTAAGGAAAATGCCTGCAAAAAGAACACCCTGGTCACAGGAAACAAGGACTTTCTTTTCCTTGAATCTTATTTTCAGTGCTGTTATAAGGCATTCTGTTACCAACTGGCTCTCCTGGGGAATGCCAAATAGCGCAAACATTTCAAAACAACACTGCTGTATTAAAAATATCTCCTTTTATTACTCTTTTAAACACTTCTTTTTTGTCAAGCTTATTACATCCTTGATCTTTCCTCCTCGGAGACTTCTCTGCCTCTCGCATAGTAAGACAACAAGAATATTTCTTCTATGCAAATTGCAGCCAATCAATTTCTCAGGCTGCAAGTCAGGTGGCTTATTTAGACAGCTAATTTCAGTCCAAACTGTAGAACACTTAGAAGAAATGATCTAAGATACTAAAAGGAGCTGTCTTTGGGAGAAATTTCACTCTGTCTTTTCAAAAAATCATCAGCTTCTGACACTCAAAAGCACACAATTCTGCTGCACACACGATGCACAATTTTCTTTATAAAGCTTATTTATACTATCCAACTTAACCAGCTCTTTTTCCCAAGTTGCCTTCACAGTAAAAAGACGCAGATCCTCCAGTGAGTTATTTCAGAGCAGCCAAATGAGACTCCTGATCTAGGAAATCCTCTCCGGTGAGTTCAAAGACAGCCCCAAATGACTAGCCAGGATGAGTGAGATAAGCCACGCATCTTCCAACTTCTATTCAGTTACTTAGAAGTAGAAATACTTTTTTTTTTTTTTTCCATTCAACTGCATAGCAGCAGAAACCCATTTTAAATGGGTTATGTAATAGGCGGCATAACCAAGCTCATTAGATCAGTGTAAATTAGTTTTGAGTCTGTAGAAAATAAGAAATTGATGCTTCTACAGTGTGCTCCATTCAGCTTGTATTTCATTGTAAACATCACACCATATTAGTTCTTAACTAGAGAGCAATTATCTATTACAATACGTACCAAGATCCTGATTGTGAGCTTTCTCTTGTCCTTCCAGGTACAGCAGACTGTAGCCAGTCCATAATTTTGGCATCCCCTGTGGACAGAGTGGTTCTCTGTCTGACTGGCTGTGAAGGACAAGCAGGAATCCACTTGCAGATCTAATATGGGGGCCCGGTGGACCTGGGAGACCAGTCTGGCCAGGTGGACCTTACACAAAGGAGAAAAGGTAAAAGTAATTTACCAGTAAGAACACAGAGCTAGTGTGAACTTTTATCTTTTCCTATATTTAAATGTTCAGTAAGGGGTTCCTGACTGAATATAATACAACTTCCCAGGTTGTTGTGGGCAATAGAGACACCAGTAAACTCTTTTAATCCTTCTTATGGGAGAGCAATGAACTAGATTGCCACTGAATGCCTGACAGTTGGCTTTTCTATTGTGCCTCTGCCTTGTGCTGTATGGATTGAGAAAATGAATGAAGGTGTGCAATGATTTCCCAGACTTTACTCACTAGGATGACTTATCTGGACTGAATTTGAATCCCTGCGTTAACAGGCAATGCCTTTTCCTCATGTATGTATTAAGCCATTAATTCATTAAACAGCAGTCACAGTCAAAATACAATTCTAATTACAGAAAGTCACACCATTAACCCTGGCTCGGAAATGTGTACCTGTTGATATATGGTGTTCAAGCACCTGTGGTTAATTGCCTTTTTGGTTAATAATGGATGCTGAGATATTATTTTTTTTCTTCTGATAGGTCTTTTTATGTGTTACGAAATAATTCACAAATGTCACTACCAGTGCTTGAACAGAGAGAGGGAAAGAAGTGTATGATATCTCAGGCCAGAGGTGAATGTATCCGTGTGTGAACTGGGGGAGTAGAGAGAAAATATAGTCTATACGTTATCTCACATGTCTCTCCCAAAATATCATGTTCCGTTCTTACCTTGTGGCCCAGCATATCCTTGCTCTCCTACATGCCCTTGGTCACCTGGTGGTCCGGGTGCCCCAGGTAAGCCGTCTTGACCTGGCAGGCCACATGACCCTTCTTCTCCTTTTCTTCCTAGAAAATTACAAAGCATGCCCTTTTCATTCATATTGCTGCATTTAAAGGTTAGACATTGTCCAAACATACACAGCATGCAAAGAGTCAGTCAGCAGAATGGACACCACCAAGAAATGACACTTCAGGACAGAAGTGCAGAACTGCACTGTTCTGCTGGGAAGCCTCTTTACAACTTATTCTCCTTGTGGCCACAGTAGTAGCTCAGAGGAGCTGATAAGTTTAGAACTTGTGTGATCTACAGCTGAAACCAAACTACAGTTATCATGACAAGCCTCTTCTAGAACTGCCATCAGTATCTGCACCATGTAATGAGTTATAGCTCATCCTATGACAGGACTTCATCTTCTAGGACCCAATTCAGCAAAGTCTTTAAACACGGACTGAACTTCCTGTGAAGTAATGCACGTATTAGAGTACTTGCAGAACAGGGAGGGACTGCAGAATGGGACTACATTCCGCAGGGAAGGACATTTTTGGTTCCTGATGGCCTGTCCTTTTTATACTTCTCATATATACAGGTATTTTCATACACCAGCAGATGATGAGTGGTCATGCCAGTAGAAGATACATATACGGGGCACGTACACATCTCATATATAGGGCACAGATAGCGATGGTTCTGCTCACTGGCTACTTTAAGTATAACCTGAACTGAACAAAGTTACACTCGTCAGCTACTAGTGCACTCAGCACTGGTTTTCCTCTTTTGGTAAGCAATGGTTTTCAGATGAGTATGTTTCTTTAGGATCAAAGTTCTTTCTCAATACTGGTGTGTGTTTCATTCCTTGCAAATTTTGCTAATTTACCTGCAGAGTGAGTAATTCAAGGTTGTTTCACAACATTCAAAAATTCCTCATGCTACCTTTCACTAGATTCTTTAAGAAAACCTAAATCAGTCAAAACCATTTAACAGCTTTTCAATGTTGGTTGCATGGTTATTTTGCCAAACTCAAGTGCACTGAAGTTTTACTAATGTTTACTTTTGCTAGTAAATCATCCAGTTTGCCTTCCAAGTCAGGGGAAAAATTGGAATTCTGCTATTTTAATGAAAGGGAATATCTAAAAGTAGGGAATATCTAAAACCAGACAAGGGATTCCCCTGTCTGAACTGAAGACACCACATTTAACCACAACCTAAACTAAAGACAAACTTGCTACGCTGCATTTTTATGAAGATGGCTACTCTGATGACATATTCAGTACAGCATCACCCTAGTTTTCTTTTATCTATCAGAAGAATAGTTCTGTCTTTCATAATTTCTTTTTAAGAACTCTTTGGCCAGTTTTTTTGTTTGTGGTAACCTTCATGTTTGAACAGATAAAAAGTGTTATCATAGCCCCCTCTCTGGCTTCAGTGTCCTTTTAGGACTCTGGGTAGCAGAGCTTTGTGATTCATTATTGCATGTATATTTTTAAGATCCTGCAAATATAACCTGTCTAAACCATAAGAGTGGTTTGAAGCATTGGTATTTCATTTGTTGGTAAAAAGGAAAAAATAGCATTTGAAGAATTCTTTTCTCAACAGTGCATGATGCTTTTGCACTCCCCGGCCTAGGAAAAATGAGTGCAGTGCTGGCAGCTCAGTAGCCTGGTTCAGCTATGTTGATCCATCAGCATTAACCAGCCCACTAGGTGTTTCTGGAGACTGTTAATAAGTATTTAAGGGGAAAAGACAGGGTAAAACACAGAGAAGTAACACTCACATTTTGACCCTTTTAAATTTGTTGTCTAAATGGTGAAGATAAGCTTTCATTCAAGCTTTCAAAACACAAGCTTACCCTGGGGTCCGGGGTGGCCTATTGGCCCTGGTAATCCTACAGGGCCATCGTGTCCTCTTTGCCCTGCTTCCCCAGGAGGCCCTGGGATTGCAGAGCATGAATCATCTGTTTTTCCTGGTTCACCAGGGTCACCTGGAATGTGTAATAGGAAGTAAATTAGCCAGAAGTTTGGTTGATAGTTCCCAGGTGAAAAGTCAACACACCTGTTTGCTGGGTTTGGTATTCAAGAGTACACTTTAAGTCTTTTAAAATCTTGAATTATTGAGTCTCACCACTTTTAATTTTACTCTGTCTTTTAGCCCAGCATTTAACAGCATGGCAAGCACACGTTAGCAAGCATATGCTAGCTGATATGTTTCAAAAATTTGGTGTACAGTTTCTGTCCTAATGTGCTCCACCCAACTTCAGTGCAAACACCTTGGCACATATGAGGATTTATGGTACTTTGCCTATTCTGTGGCTGCAAAACCATCAATAAGCAGGACAAAGAAGCTAACGCATAATATCTCTTTAATTATAATAATAAAAAATGAAGAATGGTCACGTTTTATGTACTGAAAGTTACTGGGAGCTATTGGCTATATATGTTTTGGAGCAAAATCAGAATCAGACCAATTTAGTCAGATTAAAAATTCAGTGTTTGTAGTAATTCGGGGTTAGGGTTCAAGCTTTAACTAAGTTTTTGGTTAGAAAGTATCTTGTGTGACAACCAAAAAGCAAACAGATAATCTGAAACAAAAGTATTTTACAAGTCTAACTGATGTCATAGCATGAGACTTGTCAATGTACCATTATCATGATATTGGTCTGCTGGAAGTGCCAGCTATTTATGTGAAAAATCTATTAGAACTCCGTTGTTGTAGCAGTATCTACTGTTCCTGGCAGCCAAGCCAAGAATACCTTCTAATGAAAGTGGAATGTATCTATACAGAAGGAACACCACATGCAATGAACAATAATCAATAATTATGAACTTACCTATGAAACCTGAAGGATTTGAAAAATGGAAAGCAGATTGTGGCCATTGTGGTGCAGGTGGAAATAAGTTTCAGGCATGGAAATCGGAGTAAAGAATGGAATGAGAACTGAAGTCATTTACATGAGGTGATATTAGAAACAAATACATAGTTCAGAAATTTTTACACAACTCAAATGAGAAATCAAGTCAGTCAGTTATTTTTTCTGAGATTTAAATTGTTGATATATATGCAAGTAAACATTAGTAAGATTAAATATGAATAGAAAGATCTCGGTTACAACTAAGTGTCAATGAACAACGCATTCATAAGTACCTGGAGGACCTCTGGGACCAGGTTTTCCTTGAAAACCTTGGTCTCCTGGTTGTCCTGTAGCACCAGGTGGACCCTGTGGGCCATGGATTCCCATAGGACCTGGAAGCAAAACAGTTGTGCAGTTACATGTGGTTGTGTTCCGAGAAGCTGAACACATAAATAAGATGAAGTCTTGGCTGCCTGAGGAACAAAAAATGCTTGCAACAGCTCAACTGTGTGCTCTTCCACAAAGAATGCACATTTTTCTCTTTTCTCCCTGTTCTTGAACTGAATTAAAATTTAGGACTTTTCTTTTTTTAGGGATTGGTGTAGTTCGGACTTCTCTACAGTGTGCAGAAGAAGCAGAGTATCTAGATCCCTGTTTTCAAACTAAAGAATCTGTTGAAAGCCCAAAGGTATTGATATGGGGCAGAGGTGAGACTCTGTATTAGTTCAAATGTATCTGCATCTTACATAGTTTCTGAAGACCCCCTGCAGAGAAGTTGAGGTTTGCTTTATCTGGCAGACTCAAAAGTTTTATTGCCTCATTCTCCGGCTGGTACTGGAGTCTTCCAACATGTTGTTGGAATCGGTGCATGTGAATCTGGCTCTACTCTGACCTTCTACCCCAGCCCTATCTTATCTGTGGCTAACAGGGCAGAGCTGTGAAACATCCAGCCTACCCCTTCTGTCTGGCTAAGTCAGAAGTCCCCAGTGCACAAAGCTCAGTTGTGTAGGGTTGGGCACAACTGCACGTGCTTGTAAAAAAAATCCCAGATCATACCCTTCAGGCCTTTTCTTCCTTGGTTCCCTGGAAGACCTCTGGCTCCTTGTTGCCCTCGCTGCCCAGGGTTACCTGGTGCCCCTCGAATACCGGTATCGCCTGGATCTCCTCGCACAAAGATGGTCTCTCCAGGAGGACCAGGATTCCCAGGCTCACCTATGAGAAAAGAACTTTATTCTTAATATATGTACAAAGCATAAACATCTAAAAATATTCATGTTCCATTGAGGTTTGGAGGTTTTTTGCTTCTGGCTTTTTTTTTTTTTTTTTTTTTGCCTGGGACACAGGACAGCACTTGCGTGTCTTTGGAAACATTAGCATTAGCCTTTGTCCAAGGCATTGTAAGGAAGACAGCAACAGGAATAGCTCCCAAAACTATGTATATTTGTGCAAGCAAAAGACAGCAAATTAATGTTATGTGCATTGAGACCCTGTTTCTGTATTTATTACAGTGTTGCTTACCCTCCCAATCTCCATCATTTATTTCCCAATAGGAAGTAAGTCTGCGTACAGGGTAAGAAAGGGTTCAGATAATACTTAATGTAAGAGGTCAGAACAACTTGAAACAGCTGCACTGTAGGACCGGAATCTATAGGAATTGACTGGATCCCTTAGCAACTCCTGCTTGTAACAGAAATGAGGTCCACGTAAATGCTTACAAAAGAATTGCCAGCTTTAGCTTTCCCAGGGCTGGATTTAGATTGGAAAGCTTCTTGTGGGTTTACCAACAATGGCAGGCCTATGGACAATGTGTTTTATCCATCTTGCTAGAAAGAGAGGCCAGTAATCTTGTTTCCATTTGCTTCTGTGGAAATTGAGATTTGTTGTAGCACCAGGACTTGTACAGAATTACCATAAAGGCCAGAAGACTCAGTCTGGAGATGTGTATTTTATCTTTGCTCTGATGATCTCTCCGGTGTTCTCTGTGTATTCACTTGAGGTATTGATTGGTTTCTTTGTTCCCTATGCATTTTTATGTGTTGTTCCACAGACAGCGACCCAGTGACTCATAGTAGCCTCAGGGGCTTTTTTTTTGCATGATCAAATTAGGTATTATTTTTGGTTTTAATACCTCTGATGCCATCTAAACCAGGTGGTCCTTGATCACCTGGAGGACCAGGAGAAGCACTGTAAGGACATTTTCCCATAGGTCCAGGGGGTCCAGCAGGTCCTCTTCTACCTAAGGGATCACATTTTACAAAAAAAATTTAAAAATCAAAAGGTGTTTTTTTTAATAGATTACATAAATTACTAACTAAAAGAATGCTGAGGTGAAGTCATGGAGGTATACTGAACATACCAGTGGTTAGGCTAATGAACATATCTATTAGAAGTGAAAATGTTTCTTATTTTTAAAAATTTTTAATTCTTTCTGTAAAATCTATTTAAACTAAAGAATACATCATCACACATTGGCATATTGCCACAAATAGCTGCCTTCTCCTGTATTCTAACAATGGGAGAAATGGTAAGAATGTAAGATGAGTGGGGACTATGAAACCATTCTGCCTGGGACAAGCTAAGTATTCATAGATTGTTCCTAGGAAAAGTGAGTTCAACTGTTTCCTAAAAACCTTAGTGAACAAGATGAATTAACTAGCTGTAAATTTATTTATTTCCTAATTTTTAATCTGGATTTTTGCAGAATGAGACATTAGTGCTCTTACATAGGACAGGCAGGAAGAGTTACAGGTTATCATCCTCTGCATAACATTTCTGTATAGCTTATCAGCACATGTTGCACCCTGCTGCCTTCTCTTTCCTACAAAAAACGAAACCTAGTTTCTTCATCTTGTTATTGACCCCGTCCTTACATTTACTCTCCAGTGAGTTATCCCTAACTTGTCAAAGCTGGACACAGTGTCCTATGGGAGGGAGGCCTTGCCCACCCTATGTCAAGCAGTGTTAATACATCTTAGAATTAAACTTTTTCTCTTTTTTTCCTCAACAGCATCATTCTGTTGACTCCCTCAGTTCATGAACTAGTAACTTAATTGAGAAAAATGACTGTGTCTTCATCTTAGAATGATTCACCTCATCAGAATAGTAAAGCTAATGTCATTTCTAGTCACAGAATTGCTGAGACTTGAATGGGCCTCTGGAGACTTTCTAGCTGAACACTCTCAAAGCAGGGTTAGCTACAGCAGGTTGCCTAGGACCCTGTCCAGCTGGGTTTTGAGTATCTCCAAGGGCAGACACTTCTTAACTTCTCTGAACAACCTTTTCCTGTATTCAGTTACCCTCACAGAAACACCAAAACTTTTCCTTATATTTTAGTAGAATTTCTTGTATGTCAGTTTGTGCCCATTGCCTCTTGTACCGTCACTGGACACCACTATGAAGAAGGTGTCTCCATCTCCTTCCCATCAGGTACTTATGTGCATTGATAAAATCCCCCCCAAGCCTTCTCCTCTGGAGGCTGAGCAATTCCCACTCCCTCAGCCTCTCCTCACGTAACAGATGCTCCAATCTCTTAACTTTAATTGGCCTTTCCTCAAACACTTAGTTTTTCCAATTTCTATGCTGTTCCTATATCACCAAGGCTCTTGTATCACAAGATTGCTATGATTATTTAATTCCATCTTGCGTTTACGTCAGAATAGTTGATAGATTTACTATATTTCTGCGTCTACCAGATCTCCTTTTCTTTAGGAATCTCTTCCCACGAGGCAACTCCACCTAGCAGTTCCCCGAGTCTGTCCATCATTTTCTATTCTCATTCTTTCCTCTCCTGTAACATGATAAACAAGAAATACTGGGGTCTATGTATCTACTCAGGAAACATCAGCATGTTATTGTAATAGAAATGTTTTCAAGGAGGGAATCTTCTGTGTATGTGTTCATGTTCATGCTAACCAGGGGAAAAGCCTGTATGAGCTTCATTTCAACTCTGCAGGGCACCACAAAGGAGAAAACCCTTTCTTACCTGGGAATCCTGGGAATCCCCTTTCTCCAGGGGGGCCTGGAATAGAAATACCAGGCCATCCAGGTTCACCTCTGTCTCCTTTTGGTCCAAGTTCTCCTGTGTATCCTGGGAGCCCTGCTTCACTTCGACCTTTATAGGAAAACAATTATGTACATAAAGTTTACAGTGAATACAAATACAGATGTGCAGAATAGAAATACCAGCTGCAGATGTTCCTCCTTGCAAGGGCTGCCTAGTGCTATTTTTCTGGTTCTCTCTTGGAAGCTGGATAGAGTTTTGAATCTGGCCCTAATTCATCTCTTTCAAGTAAAGTAATCTCTTTGCTTTAATGCTCGTCTTCAGGGGCTATTTTATATGATCTTCTTATTGTCTGTAACTTGAAATGTAAACTGATTGCATGATCCTAAATTTAATTTTCCATCAGCACAAATTTATAATCTCTAGGTAGATGGTGAGCACTGTTTTCTAATACTGCTTCAAAAGCACCTATGGAAAGTTGTAGATAAATCAGTGTGAGTGAAATCCAGGATCCTCTTAAGTTTGTGGCACAACTCCCATTTACTTTAATGGGGCTGGGATTTCATAAGTCTCCTTTTAATTTGTTAGTTTATCTACTACATATAAAAAAAAATAGGAGACTTGGCTCTATTTTGAGTCATCTGCACCAAACATTTTCATTTTATAAACAGCCTTGAAAGGTTCCAACAAAACTATGTGAGTAATGGAAGTTTTCGAGTTTTCCTCACAAATAACTGCAGGTGTGTCATTAGGCATACTTCAGATTCTGTTCGAAAGTTTACTCTAAGCCTTAATGATATCTTCTGGGCAAGGCAAATATCAAAATAATGTGCATCATTCCTTGCACATTCAGTCATTTAAGGTTAAGATTTTCTGTTCCACGTACTTATTTCCCTTCTTTACCTGGAACTCCTGCAGAACCTTTTTGACCTTTTAGTCCATCCAAGCCATCCAGTCCGGGCGGTCCAGGAAGACCTGTGAGGTATTACAGGCATGACTGGGTGCCACAATAATCCTTTAAAGTCACAATTAAAAATTATGCCTTTTTTTTTTCTGACAACACATTCTGGATCAAGACAGAGTATTTGCTGAATTTGATTCTTATTGGCAACCAAAGACAAAATCACATTGCACTGGAGTGCAGTCTTTTTGGAAAGGAAAATGTGAAAAATCTGAAAATAGCAATCATAATACAGTTTTACATCAAAGCAATTGGAAAACATAATTTTTAATCCTTTAGGTAGTTCTATACTGCAGCTAGCAGCAGGAAGCTCAGTATGGGCTCATAGTGAAACTCATGCCTGTGGCTAGACCATACTGCTACACAGCTAGTGCAATGTTAGCTGTGTTGTCACTGCTTGACCGGGTGACTGGGATGCAGACGCCTCCTAAAATATCTATAGAGCTGGAATTTATTTACAGCTTCTGTTGCAAATGTAAGTGCAATTTAATCTAGCTGCACTACAAATAAGCTAAATTTCCACCTGTTTTTTTTTTCCCCGGTTCTGCAGACTCCACACAGAAAACTAGACTTTTTTTGCATCACATTGTTACAAAAATTCTTTAAACTGAACAGCACAGACTTTGATGACAACAAATCTGTAACTGAGACTGATGCTGACGTGTCATAGTATACACCAACTTTGTCGCTGGTGATGTTCACTAGATGATGAGATCACAGGCTGAGTGTTCATGGTATTCAGATGTAAAGCTTGCTTTATAATCCGTGCTTTATTGAAAATTGCCGAAGTACAGTAAGTAAAAACATAGATGGCATGTTAATGCATTTTTTTTTTAATGTGGAACTAATCTGAGATTGTAATTGTTGTTTGCAGTGGAGGGTAAAAACATCTCCATGGCATTAGCACTTTATATTTTCCTAAGTTGCTTACATGAAGTATCACATGTGAAGACATACAAATGTTAAGTGTGGATGGCAGCCTATCACCTGGTGATAGGAACAGATTTGGCAAAACTGATGGGTGATTTGGTAACAGGTTTCAAAGTTTCAGACACAGTAATAGACTTGGGATGCTTCTTGCTCCACAGAGGGATGGATTAGAGTGGACGAACACTGATCATCAAGGAGCTGAAAGCTACTGTCAGTGCCTATTCCTTTCTCTCTTCCACCTTTGCTGCTTATGTCTGCCTAATTTCCTTCCCCACCACTTCCTCTCCCTGTCATGTAACATCCCTGGCCTGGTTGCAGTGGTTTTGGTTTTTTTTGCGTAAGTCTGAATTATCTTTCTGTCTGTTGCCTTTTCCCTGCCTAGCTGCTTCCTGGCAGAGAAGATGTGGGTTCTCTGTTTCAGTTCCCGTGCTCAATCCCAGCACGTCCCACAGCAGGCAAATCTGCTGTATATCCAGAGCATGAATCATGGGAGCATCTATTGCTTTACTTAAGCACATATGAATGGATATATTTTTCAAAAATTTTCTAAGCTGGTCATATTTGGCAGGGACAAATTGCTGTAGGAACAGCAACACAAATGTCCTTCATCAGATATTTCGCCTGCCAAATTTAAAGGTCCCTAGTTCAAAGATGGGTCACCTGACAGAGACAACTCTAGTGTTCCTTTATTTTTCCTAACAGACACACCAAAAATAATACCCCCATAGGTTTGTTCTCAGAAACTATTGAATTATTTTAGTTGAAAGTTAATAAAGGAATGAAAAGGAAGGAAAAAAAAATAATCCAGCCTTAGCAAACACTAGTCTGGAAAAATTTTAAATCCAGAAGATTGTTTGAAAACCTGCAAGACATTGATAATATGCAATCCCCTTTTAATATGGGACACTAGTAATCCAAACTGTTATATCTTTTGTGCCCTTAATTAACTGCTCTTTTAACTTCTTATGACATTCAAAGTTTAATATTCTAAACTTACATAAGAGTTACATGCCAATTTGGGGAATTTAACAGTGGTATTCTAAAATTATTATAAATTACGATTTTTGGCACCCAGGTCATCATTTAAAACTTTTGATCTTTAGCTCATTCAGTCAAGATTGATGGCTGGGTTTACTTGCTTTCCAGGGAATTTCTGACACATTTGCCAACAATCCATTATAATATCAGCACTTGTAATTCTAGATTTTTGGATTGCTATAGTTCCATATTTCTAGGTACAGCTGAATTGGCTGACCTGTGTATGAACCACTGTTTCTGTATTTTACAGCCCAATTCAGCTTCTACTCACACAAGTAATTCTGCTGATGTTCTTAATGTTACTTGCTTCATCAAGGATTACTCACACAAGTGAGGCTTGCCAGACTGAGCCCTTAACAAGTAAAACTCTCTCTGTAATAAAAAATATGTGATTATGCTTTGGTAGATGCTGTTTAACTTTTTTTTTTTTTAATCTAAAAGTTCTTTAGGCACTAGACACTTAATGTAAATGAGAAGCAATGAGACTAACAAGGCTATGGACTTGGTTGTGAACAGCCAATTAACCATTTCACTTCTAATGCTAGCAATTATATTTATTGAAAATACAGTTGAGTTCTATGTCCTCCTATGGAATCGGAATACAAATTCCATTCAGTTTTCATTACTGGGGATAATTTCAAAGGTGTTAACCTTCTTTTCAGTTATGTTGAAAATATATCGAATTCTAAGGCTTAGCAGGCAACTTGGTCTCTAATGAATTTCCATTTGGAACTGAACCTTTTCCTCTGCAGCACATATGTTAATTTGTTACGTTTCTTGTGCAGGACTGGGGATAACTTCTGTACAATATAGAAGAGAATGTCTTAGCATTTATGACAAGAAGGAAAGAGTCCATCTGCTACTAAGTAGTTTTCAGCAGAAGAATGCTGCTTTTGGTTTTTTGACCCCTCTCCATTTAGACATCCTTGTTACTGCAGATCTCTGCTTTTGTTACAACAAATATTGTTTGCAAAAATGAAGTGTTCTCTTGCAGATTATGCACCAGCAAGGAATCTGTCATGACAGTTTAAATCAGCATCACTTGCTTTACTGCAAGCAATCATAAATGGCTTCCATTTTTCATTTAAATTTTCAGTAGTTTATAAGAAACCTCAATTCTTCCTTAGGCTGAACTTGAAAAAGTGAATCTATTGTCCCCTCTTGTAATTTATTAGCCCCAAGTGTTACTTTCCTGTGATTTCTGTATATTGGTCACTAATATTATTCTTCCTGTCTAGGAACTGGTTATAAAGCACGCTATAACAGGGAGAGGATACCAAGTACACAGCTGATTACCTTTCTTTATAAAATTTTAATGTAACATAACTTCAATATATCATTCTGAGTGTACTAAATGTTAATAATGTTCTCCAACAAAAACCCCTGTATAGATGAACTGCCATTTGATCTAAACATAACAATCATTTTGAGAACTGTAAATTAGGATTTGGAGGAAACATTTCTATGTCAAATCAACCAAAAATCAGGTTTTGGAGAAAAGAAAACCCCAACAAAACCAAGAGCAACAAATTAAAACAAATTTGTAAGACAAAACTATCCATAGTAATCTGCTGGTTTTGTAGAGTAACAGTGGCACTCCCTGGTGAAAATGTAGAACACAGCATAATTGAAGTGAAACATCTGAATTACTGCAAACTCCTTTTTCTTTCCTCAACTTCTGCTGTTGGTTACATCAGCAGAGCCAGAATCTGTTTCTACCTTCTTCCTTATTCATTTTAGACTGTAGCCCAGTTTTCTGAGGTAGCATTGATGTTACTTGTCAAAGGTGATGGGAACTGGCTTAATTCTTCTTGTAGTTTAACAGAATACAGAATCTAAATCATGTTCACAGTTAGGCCTTTTCCATTTTCACTACTAAAAGGGTATTTATGTCTGGTGCTGTTTCATTACCAGTAGAACTGCACTGTACACTGCTTACCTTTTCTGCCTGGGGACCCAGGTAATCCTTGCAATCCTGGAGGTCCCAAAACTCCATGTTTCCCTTTTTCTCCAGGTTCTCCTGGTAATCCCGGAGGACCTGTAGCTCCTGAGAATAGAAAAAAAATAATATCTGTGAATATGCAAATCCATTAATATGTTTTTCTTTTTTTCATGCTGTGCAGCACTGCATTATCCAGAGGTACCTGAAAGTGCATGGGAATGTATGAAGAATTTACGGATCTTGCTCTGATGCTCCGAGCAGACTGTTTCTGCTGTCAGTAGGTGCTGAAATAGCTTTCAGTACAAGCCTAGATGTGATCTCTGATTTATCTAGCTTTCTTGACAGAGGAACTGCATTTTCCTGTTCCCTGTCTCTTTTGAGCTGTTACATGGCACTGTTTTATTTAAACTTCGTCATTACCTGGAAATCCAGGTATTCCTGGGTATCCAGGGTCACCCTTGGATCCTGGCCTTCCAGGTTGCCCTTGGATACCTGGTGAGCCCTTCTGTCCTGGGAATCCAGAGAGTCCTTAGAGAAAAAAAAAAAAAGTAGGATTTCTTTGTCTGATGTTGCATGTTCTTCATCTCTTAAGTTTAAAAATATAGAAGTTCAGTAAAGGATTGCTTGAGTAGAAAAAGAATTTTGTAAAATATTTCAGATCCTTGCATCTATTTATTAGCAATGAATTATATTGATATCTCTTGTGATACCTGAAAGAGCAAAAATGGCCAGCAAGACGTAGCCAAGCCAGGTTTTATTCTGGTAAGTATTGGTACGTTCACCGGTGCTGTACTAGACAACAGTAGATTCTACCTCCTATGCTCAATGCTGGCCATATTGCACATTGTGATGTCTCTCCAATCCCTGGGTTTCCAACTGTAGAAAATTCTGCTCAATATGCACAGAAAACAGAGCTCCCTCTCCACTAACAAAACTCAGAGAAAATGAGTTTTTAAATCCAGTTTTTTATTCAATCAGACAGAGGTACCTGGTAATCCTGGATCTCCGGGAGGCCCTTTTTGACCCTGGGTACCAAGCAGAGGAGTGGGGTCACCTCTCTTGCCTGTTGAAGTACAACTTTCATTTCATACAAGTATTCTTTTCATCCACAAAACCAAAGCAAATCTTGTCTACAGGTAAGTCAGACTTGATTCTAATTACATTCATGTTTTAATTATTTTCTCTTCTGTCCTGTTTTCCCTCTTCTAGCAAGTACTTGCCATCTGTCAGAGCATATACATCCTAACAACACTGCTTTTTTCAAAAGCCTACATAAACTTATTACCTTTAGATCCTTTTGGGCCGGTCAGTCCTGGATTTCCAGGGATTCCTGGTAAGCCAAGATCACCCTGATTTTTTAAAAAAAAATAAAAATAAAAAACATTTGATATGTGATCTGGATAGCAGGAATGATCTATGAGAGCATTTGGTTCTCTTACATTGGTAAACAAACCAGAAATCAATATGAATAGCAAAACAGTATCTAAAACCCACCAGAAAAGCAGGCTGTCTTTGTTATGTGTCTAACACTGACCGTTAGCACTTCCAAGAAACTGTAGATTAGACTTGCTAATCATTTTGAATTTGTGCTTTTATAGTTTATGCTAACTTTTGGCTTGAACAGCTTAAATTCCCCACAGATGGCTTGAGTAATTTGATTTAAAAGGTACCATAAAAATGTACCAAATATTACTGTATGTTACCCAAAATTTAGTATAAACATTAAACAGAAATATGTTGTGATGCAGCAGTAAAAACGTAAAGATTTCTCTGGTTTTCCTTTTGAATAATGCCCTATAATCAGCCCAACGCAGATTATCTTTTTAAAGAAATATAATAAAAGAGAAGCCAAGAAAAGATATTCTGTCCCTTTACCCAAAAATCAACTGTGCTTTATGCTTCATGTAATCTCACTGCCTTTCTGCCTAGCATGAAAGCCAGTGAAGAATTTTACCTTATATTGATATGTGATATATGTGCACTTCTGTGTGTATATTCTTGAGCAATACCGCTTGCCTGGGTTCTCTTTGTTGCAAGCTGTCAGTACGGGCACAAAGGACTTGGTTTGTCTCCTCTATTGGCTTGACTGCTCCATACAGCAAGATATGAAGCAGCAGCTATACCTTAACTTCATACTTGTGCTGCTGCTATGTTATGATCTCTGCAGTAAGTAACTAACAATCTGTTATTAGGAATAATGTTGAAGACTTGATTGCGCTTCCATTTTTTACCCCCTCTAAATAGTTCAGCGTAGCCTGGACTTCCACCAAGTGGCAATGTAACAGAATCATAGCATGCCACTAGGAGAGAGGGGAGAGGACCTTTGCTGGCCCTGACTACAATTCCTGCTAAAATGGAATCAGAGCATTGAACTGCTGCATTAAGGAATTTAATGGAATTTGTTTATTTAATATACTGACAGTCTCTTCTCAGAAGGAATATCTAATGCGTCGTCGTATTTCTTGGAGACATGGGATAACTGCAAAGTCCAGGACACCTCACTACCCCTTTGTTTACCTGGTCACCTGGTTGTCCTTGAAAACCTGTAATTCCTTTAGAGCCCCTTGGTCCTGGAAAACCCCGTGATCCTGGAAAGCCTATCAGTCCAATGTCACCATGGTCACCTGGCAGTCCTGGGACACCGTTCTTCCCTGGAAATCCTGGGGTGCCTCTGAGACCAGTATTGCCTTTTTCACCTGAAGTTAATTGCAGAACAAGATAATGACCAATATAGTCAACCCATTATTTGACTATATGGCTGTGCTTTCACACTTGATATATTGCTTTACAATTTATTTTTATTGTATTGTCCAAAGAAACTAGCCTGATAGTTTTAAGAATCTATGAACACAGTAAAGTTGCTGGATGTTACTGCAGCTATGAAAACCACCAGCAATTTGTATCAGATAAATGTGTGTGCCTTATTTTATGAACTTACCTCTTTCACCTCTAAATCCGTTCTCACCAGGAAACCCTGGTTCCCCTTTTTGTCCTTTCTCAAGACGGATGTTAATGCAACCACTGTCTCCTGGAGGCCCTCTTTCACCTGTGAACCAAACAGATGGAATGTAAGTAAATACTCATGAGCGACATGTCCTGAAAATTAATTTTAGTGAAGACTCCCCTAACAGAGAAAGGCTTCAAATATGAATGCAGTTCTCAGTTGTTTCAGCAGGCTCAATGCTAACAGAATTTATTATCCTCTTGGTTTTTAGTTAATTCAGTAGTAACCCTGGAGATGTTAAATCAGAATTATTCCCTGTTTGCCTGGAATATGAAAGATGGCAATTTTATTGTCCACTCCACAGCATAATTTCTGAGATTGTACCTTGGAGCTAGTTAATTCCCTTTCATATGTAAATATTTAGAGTGATTATTTCCTGTATGCTTTACATAGACTGATACAGACAGTGTGATAGAAAATTTGAAAAATCTAAAGTTTCAGATGTGTACAGGACAAAATTCAAGGTTTGTTTAAATAAATTATCTTACTCTGTTTCATTTGGTGATAAATGCACTGAGTGGAATTAATTTTTCTTTAGTTGTTTTTCATTATGCGTTCATAAGTGAGATAACTGGATTTACTATCTCTGAAAATAGAAGAATATACCCTTATAACAAAAAGTAAATATATTCCGAACACAACAGTAACAAAGCTAAACACATAACTGAACAACTACAGAGTGAAGCAGAGTTTTTTACAAACCTTTTAATCCCATGTCCCCACATTCTCCGCTAGGTCCAGGTGGACCCATTTTTCCTTCTTCTCCTTTTACACCGGAGATTCCCATTGGGCCTTGTGTCCCTGGGAGTCCTGGGAATCCTTGGGGTCCTTGAATCCCTTTGCTTCCTGGTAATATTAAATGCTTTATTTACATATTCAGTCTGCTATGCTG
Organism: Gallinago undulata; assembly: GCA_026546715.1. Classification (NCBI taxonomy): domain Eukaryota; kingdom Metazoa; phylum Chordata; class Aves; order Charadriiformes; family Scolopacidae; genus Gallinago; species Gallinago undulata. Next base: position 18,361,589 of record JAOTQQ010000052.1, on the reverse strand, counting down.
TTGCTGTCATATTCTAAGAAAGAGTATAAAGCAAAAGGCAGGAAGTTTAGAAGCACCCCTTAAGAAAGGACTCTCCTAGCAAAGCTAGAGAATCAATAGTTGGAGCATGTTTTCATGCCAAGATCAAACTTGTCTTGAAATCCAAGGCAATCGCCTTGAAGTTAACCAACATCTTCCCCATCCCTGCTGCTACCCCTGAAGATTTAGGGTAAACTTGCTACTAGAGCACATTTTAAATACAATGCATCACCTAAGATGCCACCAGATTTTGCATGTGGCTACTGGAAATCACGACTCCTACTGTTCAGAAGACAGACAAAGGAGAACAGGATTTTGCTGCAGTTACTCGGAACTTTTGCCCATTAACCCAGTGATGATTTGGGACAAAGGTCACATTTTTAACAAGTATTAGACATAACATGAAACTATTTCTCCACCTATTAATCAGCATAGAATCACAGACTGCTCAGTAAAGGAGATAGTCTGGATGTAATAGAAAGTACATTGTTTTTATAATGGCATATTATAACAGGAGCCTATTACAAATAGTCAGGAAATAAGACATGGAAATATGTCAGTGCTGTAAAACAACTAAAGCACCAGGATGTGCCAAGATGTATCAAGCTTTTTCCATCCCTTTGTTTTTATTATAAGAGAAATAACAAAGGATGCTACTGTTATTGCCTCTTCCCTGCTGCAGGGTCTTATTCTCGAAGCTGGAAAAAGAGGAGTGTGCAATGTACTGCATAGCTTTAACAGCAGTAGAAATAGCTCCCTCTACAAGAGAAGTTACAGATGTCGTGGTTTTCAGGATGTTTAACATACCTGGTTGTCCTGGGAAACCAGGTGGTCCTTTATTGCCTGGAAGTCCTGGAAGTCCATGGGAGCCTGGAGGACCTGGGGGACCTTGTGATCCAGAAGAGCCTTTGAGACCTTTGATGCCTGGAGGCCCAGGTAGGCCCCTGTCTCCTCTCTGACCTTTAAAGCCTGGTAAGCCTGAAAAAAAGAGTTTTAATTTATGTAAGTGCAGGAAAAGGGTTGAGCAATTGTATCTAAACAGTAGAAAGTGATAGATTTTGGAATAAATTTGAATATCATCAAAAATGGTAAAATAATTTGGAAACTTTGTTACCATACTGGAACCCTGGTTCTGCCTAGATTTTTCACCTGGTATGTTTTTTATCTTGTATTTCTTCAGTGAGAGACATATCAGTACAAGCATCCTGTGAAAAATCCCAACTCACTAGTAAATACTTTTGATATATCTGTCTCCTAGCTCTCCCTAAGGTCTTCCATTTAAGAATGAGGATGATAAAGGTATCACAGTACTGACAGGAGCTCAGTTAAGCTACTCGAGACAACAGAATAAGAGATAACTCTTCTGTTAATTACTTTACAGTGAACATACTGTGATTTGGCCAGTTAAGGAACAGTTTAGGAAGGGAAGGAAAGTTGGGAAACATCTGAGATGCATACTGTACATTCCTTGAGCTGAAGGAAACGTGCAAAATATAATGTACACCACCACTAATGAGCAGCCCCCATGGAAATATTTGGCATGGTGGCCACAGAAATCATGTGATTAAGTCTGCTAGAAAAGATGCTTTGAGGCAACCTGATGTATGTTGTGTACCTTGAAGTCCTGGTAGGCCCATAGCACCTCTGAGTCCTGGTGGCCCTGGTAAGCCTGGGTCACATGGTAGACCAGGGAAGCCTGGACAGCCTGGTGCTCCTCTATCACCTTCCGGGCCTCTCAAACCTTTGGCACCCGGAAATCCTGGGGTCCCAGGCTGCCCTGGAAACAAAAAACATTAATGGAAGTAAAACATTGTGCACTTGCCATTCCTCAGAATTTCTAATTGTAATTTTAACAGTTACACGCTCAGTTATTATCTTACTTATTGTCTAGTTTTTGCATAGTTTGTGGAAACACGCTTTTCTGCAATTTAGAACTGGCTGTTGTGGAGAGGTTCTTTCTTTAAGGAACAAATACAAATTCAACTCTCACCTATAGGCAAGGATGACTGTAGGGCATGAAAAACTAGTTTCTGCTGTGCAGGAGCAGAATGGAAGGTGTTCACTGGCCTGCACCAGCTACACAGCACTGGGGCCAGTTCTATTGGTGTTCCCTGCACAGGAGGGGGTGTGTGTCTGCTTAGGGGTGGGCAAAAGGAAAACCTATAAAAGGAAACAGCAATATCTGCTATGAAGTGGGAAGGAAGTGGCACTGCAACCAGCAACCACCAACCTGCAAAACTCCTCTGCAGAAATGAGGTGTAGTGCCCAAGATACTGAGGATTATATTGTGTAAGTCTGGGCAAAGAAATTCACTCCTCCCTCCCTGAGCGTTCTCCCACCTTTTGCCAGTTCTTTCACGTTTGAGTAAGCAATCTGAGACAGGGACTACCTGTGTGGCAGAGCAGGAGGCCCTCAGCACATATGGCCACTAAGCAGCAAGTAACAGTAGTAAGAATAGGAAGCTGCACTTTTACTCCATGGACTGGGTAAAGGCATCTTCCCCTTCCCACAGTGCAGATCTCCTCAGTGACTGATCAACCTTAAAGGTACAAGCATCGACGGAAAAATAGAGTATACTGCTCACAGTCATCATTATGGGTCCAGGTAAAGAGTAAGTTTTATCTGAATCAGGACTGACTTAGCTCAAATTTTCTCCTTTGAACACACGGAAATGCTTCATAAAAACTGGCTCATACCTCGAAGCCCAGGAATGCCTGGATCACCCCTTGCTCCTTGTGCACCAGGGGGTCCTGGCAGTCCCCTGTTGCCTGGGATTCCTGGAGGACCATACGTGGTATCACCTGGAACCCCTTTCTGACCATCTATGCCAGGTGGACCTGGAGGGCCATTTCTGCCATCAACTGTAGATCCTCTTTCACCTTCATCACCAGGATCACCAGCTTCGCCTCGAAAGCCTGTTGATAGGATTTTTAAATTCAAATAGGGCATAATTCAGAAGTTGGGGTTTTTTTCCTCCCAAACTGGGGAATATTATAATGCAAATTTAACTGGAATTAAATTACCACTTTGCAAAGAAAAATGTCATACAGGTTTCTCGTTAACAGCTAATGATACACAAGGGTTGAGGGAGGTAATTATTCCTGTGGGAAGTGACAGTGGTTCTCTTTGGGGCAGCATCTATCTTGTGTCACTCTTGTCCAATTCAATCCCTTTGCTAAAGCGATACTAATTATTCTCAGTTTTTTGAGAATATTGCCTCTCTGGGCACTGAACTATAGGTTACTGCAGCACCTGCAATGCTGGAGGAAAGAAAGAGAAACTGGTAAAGATTCCTCCTCCGTTAGCTTTCATTGAAATGTGTTTCCTACTCTGTTCTTCCAAGGTAGCTACCTTACCCTGCATGAATGCATTACAGCTTGACCAGCAGGTCTCCTGGATTAAGAAAAGCACAATTCACCTTCTGGCCCAGGGATTCCTGCTCCTGGCCTGCCTCGATGGCCTTTTTGCCCATCGAATCCATTTGGTCCAGGATGACCAGGGAGTCCTTTTAAACCCTTTGGTCCTGGAAACAGAAGAAAAATATGTAAAACCTGGCCAGAGCTCTAAAATGGGTGATCTAAGGAAACAGCATTGCATCTTTATCTCATCCAAATTCATGTACTTTGAAGACAAGTGGGTTTCATCTGCTTCTGACATTTTGGGCAAGAGCCACCACCCAAGTGATAACCAAATGCATGGTTGCTGTTTTTATAAATGCACTTGTTCCCTAATCCATAAACAACAGACTGCAGATCACCAAAGTAAATTAGAAAAAAACCCGTCTCCTCTAACATTTTAATGTTTACAGGATATCAATACTATTAACTTAGCGAATGACAGGTGTCAACTCAAATTCTTATATTGTCCTGTGTTATATGCTGCTTCTGGAATGGTGCATATGAGCTCAATATGCTAATCCTCCTTCTTTCATGTCTTTACAAATTTTAGCTACTACCCACAATACTAACGTGAGGGAGCTGTGTAATACCATATAAAGAAGCTTGAAAATCCAGTATCTCTGTTTGTTCTGATGAGAATTTTCTTGGGTATTTCAAATGTTTTGGTGACCACAAGAAACATTTTGCTAGTTCCTTGATGACTTCTTTGAATTTAAATGAGGTTGAACAAGTTGAAGTAATGGTAGTAAGTATTCAGATTTTAAGGCTCAATTGCAACTTGCCATGAGCAATACAATTTTAGAAATTATAGACCTGCAGCATATCTTTGCCTCGCACACCTTTTTATTTTTCATGGTATCCAAATGTACGTATTCTAGGTCTTATCTGACTCCAGACATCTGCGTGTTTTACAGGCTCTCTCATGCATTTTAATTGAGGCAGGACGGAGTTTCAAGCTACCTTCATTTAGCCGTTTCTATGGAGGCAGCCCGCATGCCTTTTGATCCTGCAAACTGCAGCTGTCCAGCCCTTGGTTCTATTAGATGAGTATATTCCTATGCATTTGCAGTTTTACATTAAGACATGCATCTGCTGAAAAACTAGAACTGCGTATCTTTTTAGGACAGCTTTTTTTTTTTTTACTTAGCGATGTAAAACTCCATTTCAATTAAGACAAAAAAGTCTATCTGTAAACATACCTTGAACACCTTTAAAACCTGGGGGACCTGGATTTCCAGGGTATGGTAATGTAATGCAGACAGTCTCACCTGAAGCAAGAGGGAGAAAGAAACTGGACTATTTAATTTTAGAATAAATGGAGTCTGAACATATACTGTAATATTTCTGTGGAACCTAACCAATCAGATGTGCAAAGGTAGAGAGAAGGGACTTTTCATACACATTATTTCCATATTTCCATATTACTTTGGGTTTGATGGAGAATCTTAAAATATATTTTTCTTGACACTTATTTTGTATAGATTTTTGGTAGTGATAAATATGTTGTAATACAGTTGTATTCTGCAAAGACAAAGATTTTTTTTTTTAACTTGTTGCAGAAATTTGTCTTTGCAATAGTCTCTGTTGCAAGAAATAGTATTTTCATTTCAATTTTATATATATTTCTGGTTCGGTTCATACATATTGCCATCAGTGTAGACTTTTTTTTTATTTTGGTAGGGATTTTTTATAACCAAAGAACAGGCCAAGCCTTAAGTGTGAGTTGTATTTTCATGCCCCTTCAGCAAAAAAGCATTGCCATGCAAATCCTTACACTCAGGAATACTCTTCACTCCAGAAAATAATTCCTCTGATAGTGTGCAAGTAGTGCTTTGGAGGTTTGAGGCCCCTAGCAATTTATATTCCCACTAGTGTCTGCTGCTAAATGCTGACAGCATTGTACCTTTCAGTGGCCGTATTTCACGTGACCACTGAGCTTGCCAAAATTTATTTTCACTATAAATTAATAATGCTGTATATAATACATACGAAACTGTAATGAATGCTAACCAAACATGTATTTTGTTGTTTGGTTCTTAATGTAAATATTCACAATTACCTTTCTGGCCCTTTGGACCAGGTGGCCCAACGCTACCAGTATCACCAAAGTCTCCAGGGCTACCTCTGACTCCTGGAGGGCCAGGAAACCCCAAACCAGGCAATCCCATCTGTCCTTTTACCCCAGGAAGTCCTGGGACCCCAGGGAATCCTTTATCACCTGGCAGTGGTACTCCAGAATCTCCCTAAAAGAAAGAAATTGTTGATAAGAAATAACAAGACCTAATTTCTTTCCTGTCTTTGATTATCAAAAGCCATGTTAGAGAATTATCTGGAGAAACCATTCTTTCATGATGAAGTGACTACATGGATAATAGTAGTAGTTTTAAATATTAAAGGGCAATGGGAACAAAGGGTCAAGTTTTGTGGGTGTTTTTTTTTTTCCTGATTCTGTAATATTGGCACACAGTACATCAGACATTAGATCTAGGAATACCAAAATAAGCAGCAGTACATCCAAGGAAATAGTTTTTCAATAGATAAAAACTATGGGGTTTTTTGAACTAGGCTAACATAAAATGATAAAAGTGATTAATTGCTAGAAATCTGGAATAAAATGATACTTCTCTTTAAGTAGCTAGTGCTTTCATAAGACAATATATTAACTGAAATGGAAAAAGATTGTATAAAAATCAAACATACCTCAGCTCCTTTTTCCCCAGGCAATCCTAGTTCCCCATCTCTGCCATCATTACCTCTTTGACCTGGAAATCCTGGAACCCCAGTAGGACCTCTTTCACCTTTTATTCCTTAAAGGAGTTTTAAAAAAAATTAAGTATAATATTTTCAGTGAGTTTTGGGGTTTTTTATTTCTGCTCAGGTAAATGCTGGGTAACCATCATATCTGTATGATAATTTCCAGTTCTTGAATTCAAATTTCTTTAATGGGGTATTTAAGGCTCAGTAAGGCAGTATGTAGTTGCACGCCTCATGGAACAACTTGGTCTCTCTGTAAAAGACATGTTCACAGATGCCACAACAATGTTCATGTTCTCAACACGACTTTTGTTCATGCTATATACAGAGCGAAAATATTTTTCTATTTAAATCACTCAGCTTTATTCTTGATTTCAGTGAAATCAGGATATAGCAATGCCATATGATGCAGAATATCTTAATATTCCCCAAAACATTTTTAATTTTTTCTTTACTTTTTTTTAACCTTAGATTTCTTTTGCACTGATATTTATGAAATGCAATTTTTTGCATGAAGGACAATAAAAATATTCTAACCCAAAGATTCATTTTGCTATGTCAAGAAATCATTTACAAATAAACAGCAAATGTTTTCCCTGCTCCAACATCTGTAAACAAACACAGGCATCAAAGCTCTGCTAACTTTTCACAAACAATAAGATGGTCAATCTTTTGTCTGAATAATTAGTTTAGCATTTCTAACTAAGCTTTGCCATCAGATTGCTGTAATTTCTTGTTCACTGTTTCTTTTGCTTTTGCAAATCATAACCATAACAGTGGAGAGGTTTTGAGCTATTTAATTACAAGAATTTCAGTTGTGCAACTAGTGGCCTATTGTTTCTCTTCAGTGCCTGGTCAAGAGTAATTTTTAGAAATAGAAGCAGGGATCTGAATAGCCATTGAGGCTTTGAGTGGCTTCTATACAATAGTATTTCTTCATGAGGTCACAATAATTGTAGTCTGCTTGGTCTTTGCTATAATGATCTCTGTAAGAGCCTGATTATCAATCATATGACATGAAAAGTCATTTGTTAGCATTAATAACAAGCTGTTAAAATTGTTTTATGACTGAACTGTAGAATAAAAACCACAAAATCCTGTGTTGATCTTGTGTTCAGCAAGAAGAAAATGAACGACATGATACCAAGAAAGCAGTCAGGATATCCATGACATGATGGCTTCAGTCACTTACTAAATTAATGACTTAAATAAATGGTAGATGAACATGTTTTTGTCACACTATGCTTAGACATTGTATAGAAAAAAGAAAGGCTAACAATAAAACATGCGTTTACCTTTTTTTCTAACTCTTCCTGGATCTCCCTTCTCTCCTTTTTCACCACGTTGTCCAGCAGAACCAGGTATCCCCTTAACATTGAAGAAATAGTCAGTAATCTCCATCAAGGAATCAACTGAGGGGAAAAATAGGTATCTATATCTGTCTCTTGTATTGCTTGCCAAAGCCAGGCCAATTAAATTAACATACCAAAAAGAAACACTTCTCTCTTTTGGTGTCTATAAAGTTGTGTGTGAATGGCACCTGGCCTTCTCAGCCTGACTCTGCCAAATGCATAGATACACAACTATAGGAAACTGTAACGCTAGAAGAATCAGGCCCGTGGCTGCATACAGGCATGTATATGTACAGCTATAAATGTAAGAATATTAAGATGCAAACAATTCACAAGCTCTTTCCACCGCAGAATCAACCCACAATCCACTGAGGCTGCACAGGAAGGGATTCTCTGGAGCGCGGTCACTGCTGGATGAGGCTGTCTTCCCACAAGTGAACATAGTAGCAGGTAAGTGACATTTTTTTTTGCTGAGGGAAAGCCCTCAAAGCTGCCAGCAAAAAAAAATTCATCTACATCTAGTTAGGTACCTGGTATTGTCAGAAGAATCTACGACTTCACAAGTTTAGAGAGGAAAAGAATTAATTTTCTATGTTTCTATGTAATAAAATGCATCCTCCAGCAAGGCTGTAAGAAGCAACAGTAGATAAAATGTTCAGGTAGTTTTCCAAGGCAGTTTCTCTACCACTTTGCTTAAATGCCTCCTATATAAGGGGTAACTTGATGTTATTTATTTATTGAAGCTCATGAAAACTACTCACAGGGAGCCCTGGTGATCCCATTGCACCAGATACGCCTGGATCGCCCTTTTCCCCATGTCTTCCAGGGTATCCCATTTGTCCTTTCTTTCCTTGAGTACCTGGAGGTCCTTGCATACCACGGGGACCAGGAGGACCAGAGCTACATGAGCAGAGGCCTTGATTTCCTACATGAGTGCATCAAAACTACATTGAAACAGCGGCAAAATTAATACACAAAAAAATAACACTGCCCTTCTTTTCTGTGTGAGTAGTTCAGAGACCATTTTATCTCATTATGGCCTTCAAAGGAGTGAAGCATATCAGTGTCTTTTTATAGTGCTGAATAACCACTGCACTGACATAACTCTACTGACTTAGAAGCCCCAATGACAACAGGCCATTTAACTCCACACTTTGATGGGCTTTATCTTCAAAGTTACCATAAACTTCTTGCAAATTTAGATCTGATGTATCTGGCAAAGGTCTTGTATTCAAATTGTTGCTCTCTAGGCATACTTACCCTTTTCTCCTTTTTCACCTTTTCTTCCTGGAAGGCCTATCTGACCTTTCGCTCCGGGTTCTCCAGGGATCCCTCTGTCAGTACAGATGACACCTTTGAAAGAACAAATTGTACAGCTACTATAAATCAGGTTGACTGTTTCCACAACTTGGCTCACATATCCTCTTCTCCCTTCTCTTGTTATCCTTATATTAAAGTTAGAGACCTTATGAAATGCTTTACAAGTTGTTGCTTATAGATCGTACTACAAGAGTCAGCCTGGCTAGAGCTGATGTTGACACATGGCTTTTTCATTGACACTGCATCTTCCTTTTTCCACTGTAGAATTTTATGACTCTTGTTTCTTTACTAAAGGATGCTGATTTGGGTTTCCTCCCCAGTTTACTGTGTTTTTAACTTCAAGTGATACATTTTTCATATATGTTATTTTGTGCATTTAAATCACCCAATAATTATGAAAATCTTGACATCTCACTAACTGACAACTAATAGGAAATAAAACATTTCTACATCTGTTAAAATCTACTTTTCAGCTCTATATTTTTTTTTTTGAAGGGGTAACAAAAGTAATGAACCTGTTAATAGGCAGAATGATATTCTTGCCGTATAAATTGCTGTTGAACTTACTGGGTAGTCCAGGTAAGCCTTGTCTTCCTGGCTGTCCTTGGAGGCCTGGTGGTCCAGGAAGTCCAGGTCTTCCTGCAATTGATTCACCTGTTCCAGGCAAACCAGGGTCACCTTGAAAACCTTGAGGTCCTGGTGCCCCACTTATTCCTGGCAGGCCAGGCAGACCTATAAAGAAAATGATAGTATATGGCCCATACAGCTTCACAGTAGCAATTACTACAAGATATTAAGGAGGAAATTACAGGCTATTCAGAACTGTCCTGAAGAGCTTCTATATAACAAAGACTTAAATATCTAGCTTTCCCAGGATTCCCAGAAAAAGAGGCTCCTATTTTAGACCTTCAGATGCTTCTTCTCCTCCTCTCCATTATCTCATTTCCAGATATCCCAGTTAATCTAGTTCCTTATACAGAGCAGTCATCTTCCTCAGTTTCCTTTATATCTTTTTGAGAAGGAGAATAGAATTTTTGAGCACAGCACTCCATATACAGGCATAACATGTATCTGCAGTGCACAGTAGCATTCTGCTTTCTCTTCTGTTCTTGTTCTAGTAATTCCTAATGTTCTGTTTGGATCATTTTGGTTCTATTTTGGGCACTAAGAGCTGAGCTAATACTTTTACTGAACTCTTTGTAGAGCTCAAATTTTTAAGTTGGTGACTCGCATCAAGCAAGAACAAAGCCCAGTTTTCTTTTAGCTTCTTTCTTCTCTACTGGTGTATAGTTCACATTTTATCTGCTACTTCTCTTACTTGTTCCATCATCTCCTGGTCTTCCCAGCAGGCCTGCAGGACCAATTGGTCCAACTGACCCCAGATCACCAGTAGGACCTGGAAATCCAGGATCTCCTCGTGGACCTACACAGAATTATAAAAATCTGTGAACTGAACGCCTTATGCAATTTACAGCTTAAATCTAAATTAAAGTGCAACCAAAATTATAATTTGGGAACTGCACAAAAGTAAAATACAGTAACTTTCTCTTTATGAAACATTTCTGAATGTGTAACAATTTAATTTTAAGGTGGGAGGATTTGGTTACTTTTCTATGGATTCCTGCCCATTTCATGGGCAAAGTTTTAAGTCTTCATCATTCCATAGCAGTATCTTTGTGCTACATATTTCAGAATGCCGAGAGAACTGTTTGCCAAAAATAAATACACATAGCATTTAAAATAAATGTTATGCACATTTGGCAATTTGGCATTGCACAGAGAGGTCATTTCAGGATCATATTAGCTGAAATTACCCCAACTATATTTTCAAAATTGCTATCATGAATAAGTTTAAAAATTGCAATTACACAGTGGTAAAGAAAATCAGAAACAGATACAAAGGGCTTAGTTAAATTGGAAAAACAAGACACTGGTAGTAGTTCTGTTCTCAAACAATTCTGATAAAGGCCTCTTTCTTTGAAAAATGTATCTTCTCACACACCATGTACATGATTAACTTTAAATGTTACTTGAGATATGAAGCATGGGGTTAAATCTTCTGTTGCATAGGCTGGAAACACACAGAAGTCAATAGAAAAGAAATTGATTTTCAGATGAGACCCCTATCTAATGGGGAGATTCTGATGAACTGGGGCTGTGTTGTAACTTCTGTGTTCACGATCAGCATTTGCTGCCCTAGAAATACAATTTATGAGAAGTTCTCTGTTAAAATGTTCTTACAATACAGGTTCCCCAAGTGTGAGATGCCAAAGCAAATCCCTTCCACGCAGCAGGCTTGGCTCTTGCCACTGCATTCTGCTATGAGGTGAGACCTTACACACACCTTTTCACCAATTAGATTATAAAGATGGGGATAAAGGGAGCTGAGACACAAAAAACCAGCCTGAGGCTTAGATAAGGTGTTCTGCTGGGAGTACTCGTTGCAGGATTTCACCCCTGCTATCCAATAGGAAGCTTAATTGTAGACTAAAGTCTGCGTGTTGTGGCAATTCTGAAAATAGGAATTCTAAATTACAATGGGACACCCCGTTATCTTATTTGCTATCCATTATCCAGCATGGGCTTATTTTTCATAGCTTTTTCCTCAATATGCTTAGGTCCCATAACTGGGGATAGTCCTGCAGATCCAGCTGTGACTGTATGCATAAAGATCTTTCACACGAACGTTTAATCTGAAACTTGAATGTTTAACATAGTTCCAGATCAGCGAGAAACAAACACACACATTCACTTTCAAACACCTTTGCAATATAAGTCCTACAGCAGAAAGACTAGTTAAAACTATCTATAACCTTTTATAGGAGGCAAAAGAGTTCCAACAGCTCCAGGAGGACCTGGGGGCCCTTTTTCTCCTGGATCCCCCTGTAAGAGTCCAACAATAAATTTTACTGATAGATACAAATATACAGAGTGATAGCATGTAACTGAAAACTGTAACAAGGGTGGGGTATGTAAGGATATGACATACCTCCTGGGAAACTCAATTTTGACATTTCATAGCATTTAAAACAAGCAACAAGTTTTTAAATAATCATTATCTTTCAAGATACTAGTGACTAAAAAGGAATATACCTATCGCATATATCTGACTCTTCAGAACTTATGACTGCTGAATTTGATTTCATTCATGTATTGTAAAGACAAATCAATTATAGTAAACAGTACCCTATTTAATTGAGATATTTTGATTTAACAACCAAGCTGTAATTATTTACCTTAAAAGTATATAGCAGAATTTGGAAATTACTTCTATGATGACAGATAAGCATTAAAAAAAGAGGTTTCAGAATCTGACAGATGCTATTGATGGTAAGAGATACTCAAAGTTCTCATAATAAGTTTAAAACATCTGCCTCATGGAAACATAAAAGTGCATACTAATGGCAAGGAAAATCACTTCTGCTTGGAGGATTTCTAAATTAGCTTGGATTTTGATATTTAGAATTGCAAGTGAAGTGGACGTCAGGGAAGTCTTTTATGTGGCAAATTGTATTAGACTTTTTGCTTTGTAGATTAGGAATCAACCCTGCTCTCTGCAGCAAACGGAAACCGAGAAAACAAGACGACAAATGTGGGAACTGCGTAGTGAGGTTGCACTCCTGGGACTGGGGTTCAGGGCTTTTTAGGACATGGACAAGAAGAACTGGGAAGGCAAAACTGGATACCCATCCTTACACAAGGAAAAACAAGGAGTCCATGCCTCTTAGTGGGCTTTTTTTTTGTTGTTGCTGTTAATTGATATCTATATGATATTTAAACAGTTCTGGAGCTATCACTAACAGCTTGTCAAGGTCCTCTTCACCTTTGGCCTTTTAGTTGGCCTTTTTCCTTTGACTGTATCTTGCATAATGAACTAACATCATTGTGTCATCTTTGGCTATTTTAAACAGGAATGTAAATTTGTCTTCCCAATAGACAGAGAAGAGTCTTCTGTGTGGCAGAAAAGAAAAAATAAACCTAGCATTTTTCTTCCTCTGATAAACTTACAAATTATTCTGAGATATAAAATTAATTTAATGATGATAAAAGTATGAAAGATTTGTACAATGGATGGATATAGGCCAAGTCTTATATGACTTTCATGCTGATTTTAAAATGACACAATCAGAACACAAAAGAAAACAGAAGAGTCAATGAGTCAGGGTCAAAAATTTCAGTTCTTGGTATCTCCGTAAGTGCCAAATTCCAGTGGTGGTCTCTGAAAATCTGTCTTTACACTGTTAGGTCTTATGACCCACTCTGGATGGCAGCTTTGTACTTGATGTGTTTTCACTGTTGGTACACTCCTACACAGTGGCATACATATGTTTGGATTGTTTTGTTGACTGATATGGTTTTCTCTTCCCATAAAAATTTCAGGAGACTTGACTTGCCAACAGTTTACTGAAAAAAAAAAATAAATGCCAAAAACATCCAACAGAAGCGTATCTCTCATGTATAACCTGGAGTCTTCTTAAAATGAAAGCTTATAATCACTTATCAGTATTACTGACATCCTTATTAAGCATTAAACAAACTGCATTTCTTCTGTAAGTTTCTATAGCTTTATATAATGTCAATGGAACATTTTGCACTTCCTGTAGAAAGACCGTTCATTATTTTAATGAGACACATTCCATTAGTAGCAGAGACAAATGGTCTCAGAGTGATTTCAACAGGACTCTTCCTCTCTTGTATTTTGTCTGAAGTTGCCTTCTGTTTTTTTTCATGCTTATCACAGAATGGTTGAGGTAATATGGGACCTTTGGAGAGCATCTTGTCCAACTCCCCTGCTGAAGCAGGACCATCTACAGCTGGTTTGCAAGGACCATGTCCAGACAGCTTTCGAGTATCTCCAAGGATGGCGACCAGTGCTGATAGCCTCCCTCAGCCTGCTGCTTTTCCTAATGCAGCCCAGGATGCCGTTACCTGCCTTTGCAGCAGGGACACATTGCTGGCACACAGCATTGCTACTGTCTGCACTTCAGGATCAAAAGGTATGCCCACAACGCTTTAAATCCATTCCTTGCTTTAAGCAAAAGTTAACATTTTTTTAAAGATGAAATCTACTTTGAATGCAACTGTTTTTTTCCTGACTCTTTCTTTCTCTTAAATCTGGATGTATCTCAGATTCTCTTTTGAATGTGTTTATTTCTGGAAACCTACAAGAGGACGGGTTATTCTCAGAGGGCTTTTAATCATATTCTTGTTCCTCCAGTATATGTGATTTTTAGCAGATGAGAAGCAACATCTGGTGAGGCCAGATGAACAGTTGATGAAGACTAGATAGATCTGCACTTTTGAGGAATAATCAGATTTATTCAAGTAAAACTACAGCATGTGTGCAATCGTTCTGAATTTTGCATACCTGTATGAGTTAAACTGTTTTGGTTTGGTTCAGTTGTGTGGTGCTTTTTTTTTTTAAGTTGTGTCCATACTTGATTAGTTTTCTTTTGCTCCACGTATTTAGCAATTGGAATTCCATCTTTCCAAGTCATTACTGCAGGCATTCAAACTTTTCCCTCTACCAACAATTAATTATTCTTTGCTTAATGTTTATAGTGTTAATTGATGGCTCTCAGGCTCTGGGCTAATCAATGGAGACTGAAAAATGCACTGTTCTGTCTATGCAACATCTTGGCTCAGGTTTATTAATGATACTCCAAACTAGAACAATATGCACATCAGGGTGAGTACTTTTTTAACAATACAAAATTAAGGTTTGATTCTAGTTTGGGGAAGTTTGGGGAAGTAATGGACTGTAATGATCTTTCTGTTAAGACATGAAAAGTTTTTATCTAATTAGTATCTGAATGATCCCATATTGTTGTGAAGCTGCTAATGGGCAAATGGCAGAAAAAAATGAATATCCATGGACAATTTTTTTTCCCTCCAAGTATGACTATATGAATGAAATCTTGGCTGAAGAAGTTGATGTAGTACTCTCCTGGCAGTCCTAGCTTTGAAACAAGCAAGCCTGTGACTAAACCAGATGTTTTTATTGTACTTATTTACTCCATGTGCTTCTCATTTCTCATTTATAAACCTGATTCTTGAAAAAACTTGTTTGTTGCTTTTTATTTGTCGCCTTTCAACTGTGTCTTTAGCAGTATACTACTTATGGGAAGTTTGGACCGGCCACAATTTATTTCCTTTTGTCATCACAGATTATGAAGAGCTTGTTCCCAACTTAACCTTCAATTTATAACAGAAGTGATTCTTACTAAAATCTCTTGAGTGTCATTGCTCTGATTTCACAGGTGCAACCACTTGTGCTTCAAGGAAAGTTACTGTTTTATATGCAGCTTTCCAAAAAGCTTATTTCGGAGAGAAATAGACACTTCTTGACTTTTGCATTTCACAATATTTAGAGGTAAGTTCATCAGTGTCACAATTTCTGCAGTATTGTTTTTGTTCTTTGTACTTTGATGATGAGCTTTTTCAACCCTGCTGTCTCTACTGATGATCCTGTCACCCACCTTCTTCGCTGCAGCATTTCAGTCCTCCTACTGCTCATACACTGTTGACCCTTTGTACACTATCCCAATGACTCCCTAGAGCTTCCCCCTAGCTACATTCATTGCTTCTTTGCTCCTTCTAGAGTAGCATCCAGAACTGGCTTTTCATTCTAAATGTGCTTCAGCATCGTATATTTCATAGAAAATATAATAGTTTCCCTTCATTCAAGTTTTTGTTGTTAGTCAGAATTGCAATATGATCATTGGTTGTGCAGCCTGAAGAAGGTAATTCCATGAATTCATATTCTGAAATGTCACTAAACTGGCACCTGGATCTTCTGAAACAGCATTAAGCATATCTTCCATGCTTTTCAGATGAATATTCCCCTCTTTTACTGCTTAGCTCCCCAGATGTGACAGCTACGCTTCTAACCCCTATTGGAATGCAGCATGTATTCTAAAGCAAACAAAACCAGCTAACATCATCTAAGCGAGCAAAAGTAGGAAACGTTTAATCAAAGCTGGTGTGAAGGAGTCCAATCTCCATTCTGGTAACCGTCTTGGAAAAGCTCTTATGTGAACAGGTTGAACACATGCAAAGAGACTTCAGTAAGTCATGCAAGCAAACCCATATGAATCAAATTTTGCCACCTCATTTGATGCCGTAAATCTCACAAGCAGTTGCGATTGTAGAAAAGGAAAGGGTCTGATAAGCAGGTACGTTTGGAAGGAATCATTAGCATTTCTACAGGGGAGTGTGTGTGCATGTGCGCATGCATGTGTGTTTGGTGGCTTTTTTACCTGCATGCCTGGATAGCCAGGTTGTCCAGGAAAACCAGCAAATCCCATTTCCCCCTGGAAAGGGTCACACAAATATAATTTGATCAATCCATTAAGACATTAATATAAGTAATTGAACAAAAAACAGTCAGGCAGTCACCCAATACTTTCATGTTGTAATAGCATCTGCAGTTTGTTTTAGAAAATTCTCAGGGCTTGTAGAAGAGACAGTATGTTTCACAGAATCTCTTCTATTAAAAAAAAACCAACAAAAACCACAACATGTATCACCAGCTTTAGAGTGGCCAGAGGGGCACAGAACTAGCTGGAATACATACCAGCAGACCCTTATAGACTGTCTGGTTAATACAGCTGGAATTGGTTTGCTTCCTGCTGAATTACTATTGCATGGCAAGCAGCTGCATATCAGCTCCTCCTCTCCTTTCAGGATATATTAATATACTCAATCATCCAGTATTCAAACTCTTCAGCTAGGCAGCGGTAAAAAACAGAGTAAAAAGTAATTTTGCCAATAAAACAGTCACCTGGAATGTAACTCTAGATGTAAATATCTGTACATTAATGTGATTTATTAATAACATGATCATTACCTTAACTAGATTTGAAAATGAGCTGGAGAGAGGAAATAGGAATAAGGACAAGATGTGGATCTATATACCTCTATCTGTTGCTCCAGTAAGATGATGTAAGTTCATAGTTAACATTTAGCAGACTTAGCAACAAAACTGGAATTTCTTAAGCCACAAATCTAAACAAGACATGCATATAACACAAAATTACAAAAGCAGTGTCACCGTGGTGACCAAAATTACCATGCTGTGTAACTTTTCTATCCTGTTATATGCATGTCCTGCTGGCTTTTCCTTCTGCTTGCATCTTCAGATCCCATTAGCCAATTTCAGAGTGGCAGAAATTCAAAGACAAAGACATCTTCTGTGGCAACAGGTAGCAGCAGAGAAAGGAAGGAATGCATTGTGACCTATCAAGTATGCGGAAATTCCAAATCTGCACAAATCCACAGAAAACCAAATCTTGCTAATCCCACTGTTCAGAGAGCTGCTTATACTTTATGCCTTCTTACCTTCATTCCAGGAAAACCTGCAGGTCCATAAGAACCAGGATCACCCTGATAAAAGCAAGTAGAATGTGAGCTCAATCAGTAAAAGCTTATTCAAAATTACACTTATTCAGAATTGCTGAGCAGTTAATGCTCCTTAGCTAATTATTACTTGGGATATTTCCCAGTAGTATTATTATTAAGAATTGCTGAGCAGTTAATATTTCTTAGATAATTATTACTTCGGATATTTCCCAAAAACTTTGCAAAGTTTTTGTAAATACTTTATAGGAGAGATGGGCATTAATTTGAATTATAGCCCAAAATAAACCATACAGGTCTTCATTTAATTTTTTTTAATCATATTGCCAAAGAACAGTAGTGGACATGTTGCTCCATGTGAGTAGTGTTATGTAAATCAAACACAAGCTCCTGTAAGAAAATGCCATCAGCAGATATGGAATACATTAAAATCATTGTCTTAGTACTGTGCTACTCCAGAGAAGCTTTGTGCAGCTCTAAATATTTAGAGGATAACTCTACAGATTCACTTTCTTTCCAAGAACAGAAAATCAGTATGAACTTATGTTTAAGTCTGAGACATGGTGAGCCCCAGGGCAGGACTCCAAAGTATTCTATACAGATAGTATGATACATTAGTTTTAAAAAAATCTTAAAATCTGCCTTGGAAATGCAAATTTAAACTGCTAAATATATTACAAACCTAATTATAGTGAATTTGCAGAGTAATTTATTCTGCAACTTCCTTACCTGCAATCCAGGGAATCCAGGAATGCCCTTTTCACCTTTTTCTCCTCTCCCAAGTACACCCTGGAACATTGAAAATACTTTGTTTAAACAAGATGCTGACTGAAGTTTGCCATAAATTTTTTATTTTGTGCATATTTATTAAGTTACGTATATATTAGGTTAATGGTTCTTGTTTCACTTACTAGGCTCAGTCACTGGGCCTTACTTCATACAACACTATCAGTACCTATGTAGCTTCAGTTATTCAAGGAACCTGCTATGGTATCTTCTCCAAGCTTAATGAGTTTTCAGCATTTCAATCTTTTTTAAACTTTGGGCATCTTTTGGCCTGCATCAGTCCATTTCTCAGTTCCTACTTATAACTAACAACTGTACTGCTAATGGACAGCTAGTACTGGAGCAAGCATATGAAGCCCATCTTTTTCAGAGTAAATCTGCTATAGAAAGATCAGTTTTGTCTCCTTTTCCAGTGCTAAGTGGAAACAGTAGCCTTTTTATGATGCAAAATGAATTTGTGAAAAAGTGCTAGACTTAGAACTCATAAATGTGATGTTCAGGCTGCTTTTTTTCTTCTTTTCTGCCTACAGAGCTAAATAAGTTTTTGATATAGACTTATTCTTTTGTGCCCAGTTATCTTCTGTTTTTCTGAGATCTGGTAGTTTCCTGCCCAGGGAATTTCCTCCTCCAAAACTACTAGCAATAAAGACTCCAGAATCTTTTTTTGTGGCTGCTTCTGCTCAGCATCTAGGAACTCCTTACTGGATGTTTACAAACATTTAAATTAATTATGCTGATAGAAAGAAAAGAAAAGCTAGAATAGCTAGCAAACAGCGACTCTTTCTCCAAACAGGTGGCTCTGCCTTCTCTACTCTTGATGATACCTATAATGTGAAGTTAAAGTCTTTCCCTAAGATACTTAGGGAAACCTACATCTTGCCTATTAAGAACACATGGAGATCTTCTCTATTTCTCCTCTTGAGAAAAAATAATCTGTGCTTCTGTTTTCTTCACAGTCCCAGTCCATTATGTGTCAATTGCTGAACTGAAAACAACAATGACCTTTTGCTACCAGGCAACATTCAATAGGTACATATAAAACAGACTCAGAAATGTTTTCCAAAGGGTCTTGAAATATTTTTACTTGCGACTGATTTGGATGGTGATTAAACTTCACAGAACAAATGCTGCTATTTCTTTAATCCCCTTGTGCCTTAAAAGATTAACATAATAACCAGAGAAAGACTTTGCCAGCACCATGAAAATAAAATAATCATCATATTACTTACTTTGGGTCCACGTGGCCCTCTGTATCCTGGTACTCCAGGTAGTCCTTTTTGGCCCTACATATACAAGGAAATGTTTTGTGTACGTTAATATGTAGGACATACCTATGTGCTGTTTAACTTAAGTTCTGTATTACATCTGTTAAATAGTATTTTATTAAGCACTGGGCCTGTTCCTCAATGTGTACCAGGCAGAAGAAAATAAGAAAAACAATTATGTACTGATTTTTATTTCTGTTAACCCTGTCAAATCAGTATAATGACTGTGGAGTGAGATAGATGTATCTTTGCAGGGACCTGCTAACTGGGGCTTTGTTCCTGCAAACGTGAGCAACAGTAATTCTTTTTTGTGTGCTGCTCTATTTAGTTTGATGCAAATATTCACGTGCATAAATCTACACTTTGCATAGCCCCAATCTGAACGGGATGCAAGGCTGGCTACATGGTCACGATCATGTCATGTGTTGCACAGCAGCATGGGGAGTTCTTTTGATCCTTTCCTTCTTCCTCATACACCTGTACATAGCCACCATTTGTATAATCAAAGCCTAGGATCCAATATATGAATATCCAATATATTTATGAGTTCCCTGAGTTGAGGCTGCAAGGGCTGGCCATGCCAAATCACTTTTTCAAGAAAATCAGACTTGAGGACACAGAGACTCCAATATAGGCCTCCGTAATGCAATTTTTGTAACTCCTGTTCTTTTTAAGCAAACATTCTAATGTTTTAAGGTACACAACTTTTGCTACAGTAGATATGATGTTGAAGAAGTACAGTATGTAACAGGAATTTGCATTAAAAATTGACAACAAAATCACAGTTAGTTTTCATATAGCACCCTAGAAGGGTTAGCATTGATAGCTCAAAACACTACACTGGAGAAATCTCAAAGAGAATAATTGCCAAAGATCTGAAAAATAAAAGTGTTAGCGAAGAGTCACAAAAGAGATTCAATACCAAAGTAAACAACTTTACCTGAGATGGCCAAAATATGATTCACTAATGACAAAAAGTGAAGAAAACCAAAGCAAGGGCAGCATTTCCTTTGTGCATCAGGACAGTACTCCCTCAAGGACGTGAGCTAAAGTACACATGGGCTCTCCTCTCCTGAAAGCCTGTAGGACGGGTGCTGACCAGGATTTCTACTGACACTGATGGTTTATTACAGAAAGAAAGATTTGTCTTCTTGCCATCCTTTCAAAACTTGTATCAGAGGATTGTACTTGCCAAGCTGAGCACAGTTAAATATGAAGACAAATTAACACCTTTTCTCCTTTGAACAGCTGAGCTCCAGGAGGTCCAACTAACAGTGGTAACCCAGGTGGCCCAGGAAGTCCAACATCACCCTGTGGAAGCCAAAGGAACAGCAGAGAGACGTTCTGTTCCATGCAGCATTTCAGAGACTCAGCATGTTTTCCTGATGTACTACAGCACTACGTATTTCTGTACTCAATAAACGTGTACTTGTACTAATACCCATAGATAAATAAAGGTTTGTACTGAGATCTGTTAGCCTCTCTACTATCTTCCCAGATGAGCAAGGTTGACGGTCTTAATCCCCTCCCATTCTCCTCAGTCATTAAAATTAATGTTAAGACTAAAGAAATAAATGAGAAGTCTGCACTCATGGCTCCTGCTTTGAGTCTGCTGTGGAGATGGCTACAGTGTCAGATCTTGTGTGTATATACAGTCTCTCGTGTACCAGACCAAAACCTTTAAGCACGAGGCTTTGTGAATGTAAAGATGAAATTACTCATTTGCTAGGGAACATTGTGCATATTAGAAACTTGTACAAATTCTAAGAAATAACTGGAAAAATTCATAGAAGGAAATCAAATATTCCACATTGGTTCTATAAGTCCTGAGTATGCTAACAGGTGGAGACTGGGAGAGGAATTATTATTACATGATTATCCTTTTCTTACACTTTCTTGGCATCTGCTGGACATAGCAAGAGATAAGATTCAGTGACTGATCTGGTACAGCCACTGTTACTGAAGGGTACTGTTGTGATTATTTAGGCAGTGTACATACAGAAAGTAATTGCTGTGTAAATGCTAACATACTGATTGTTCCTTTTCAAAACCTCCAGAATATGCTTGATTCTTGTATGCAGCTCACTGAAGTAATAACTTCCGCACAGAATTAATTGATTCAGTAACTTCTATTAGTTCTCCTTCCATTGTAACATGATTTGTAGGAGCACAGAGCCACACGTGAATGGGTTCCAGGGAACCCAACAAGGCTTTATTATACTTCTAACTCTACAGCAATAATATATTTAACAATGCTTGATTTCTTTATTAATATTTGTTTTCTTACCGGCTCTCCCTTTTGTCCATCCACTCCAATACCTGGATTTCCCTAATTAACAAAAAAAATGTACGCAGTTTGAAGATAATCAGAAAATGCTAACATTAGAATTTGATCAAATAACCCCTTTGAAAAACTTGGTTATGAAATAACCATAGGGGACATTTCAGATATTTGTATAATCTATTATTTCACTAACAGCTTCAGGAAAAGTCATTGCCTACCTGTTCACCTGGCAAACCAGAGTAACCTGGAATACCCTTAGAAAGAGAATGAAGACAAGTTAATATGTCTGATTTAGACAGCTTTGCTTTGAAAATTACCTCCTCTTGCCACTTGCACCTAGCGGCTAAATTTTCTCTTGGGATGTACCTATTCTAAAGTGCAATTTACTTCACCTGGTCACTGCTTTCACAAGGGCTGAACTCTGGGTTTCCACTTTCCTGTCTCCCACAAGGTGGCTTTGGGGAAATGGAATAAGGAGAGAGTGCTAGCAGCATTCCTCCATGACCACAGTCTACTGGGATGAAACACATTCATGCAACCATGGGAAGGAAAAACGTATGTTCCAGTTCTTCAACTTCCAGACTCGTAAGGTAAGGCAAAAACCTCTTTTTACCATCTGCCTCAAAAATTATTTCTAGGCTTTGATTCATATTAGCACAAGTTCTAAAATTGGTAGACCAGAATTTATGCATATCCTGAAAATGCAAGGCTGTATAACTGCAGTGATCTTACAGGCAAGCCTGGTTGGCCTGGGTATCCAGATGGGCCCGTTGTACCTCTTGACCCTCTAGGTCCCTGGAAAAGATGGCAAAAGGTCTGTTTGTGAAAATACCAAGAGTTTACTCTTTTCTCCACAAAAATAGTCCCTCCAAAATGCCTGGATCACTTGAAGTCAGTCTCCTGGTGACTGCATTTCACCCATGGCCTGAAGCTTATGCCATGCCTGAAACCTCACTGTCACTAGAGCAACTCAGCACCAGTTTCCAAATAATGCTGTTCAGATACTGGACAATGTACATTTTTATATTATTAATGGACTGAAAGAATACTTTGTCAGTAATTGTGCTACCATGTGGGGACTTGATACAGTTCATCACTGAATATTTTTTTGAAGGGCATAAGAAGAGGAACCCAAAGCCATTGAAAGTGTAAGCCAGCAACAAAATTAAACTCTCTTTTCATCTCATATTTTTTTATGGCCAAAATATGGTAGTGTGCTACTTGTTCTTGGGAGATCCACCAGATACTGTTGAAGACGTCCCATCTCTATGCCTCTTGAATTTCAAGGACCAAATATTCTGCAAACTGTAAGTATCAGGGTGACAACCGCTCAATGCACAGCTAATGCAGATGGGTATGGTCTGTTTCTGCTCCTTTGCAGCCAGTACGTATTGATCATGGGGGCTGACTATAAGGACTTGAAGTTCCACTTCATTCTGGAATTTTGCAGGGAGGGAGAAACCCCAATATTTCTTTACTTGTACCAAGAAGGAAAAGTTCAAAGATCTTGAAGACAAAAAGCATGTATAGAACCACTGACTACTTACGGGCATGCCGGGGGGACCAGGATCACCTCTGTCTCCCTGTAACAACCACCATTTAACAAATGAATCATTATAAGCTCTGCTGTGGGTATTTTCTAGATTTATAGCTATTAAGATCACAAGCTTTCTGTTCCAATTGTATATTTGCTTTTAATCATTTTTAGCATCAGGCTTAATTAAACAGTGAAGAGTTAGGAGAACAATTAAATTTGCCATACATGTTTTTCTACAAGATATGATTTTTTTCACAATCAGATACTTACTGGAGGTCCTTTTCCAAAATATGAAATATACACTGAATTTCCTTTTTCTCCTTTTTGTCCTGGACTTCCCTTGAAAGAAAAAAAAAGTCTTTTAAAACATGATCCACTTACTGATATCCTACACTTTTATGGAGATTGAATGATAATTTCTCATACTGTGATTTTCTGGTGCCCATAAATCACTAGGTAATCCACTAGAACCATCATCACTGCATGACTGTTTTGCAGCTCTTTTATCTAACAAGACCCTTAAAAGTAAAATTGCCTTCTGTAAAGTTGAGCGAAACAGCTCCTCACAGCTTCTTGACTCCATTAGATGCTCCTTAGCTCTTGGGTACTTCAATCTTGCCTTCAGTATCATGTATATTGATATGCCTACCTTTTATTTCCATGAGTCAGTGGCTTTAAGTATTAGCACTAGCACTCTGCCTTCTCCAAAAGTTCATGCTGTGATTTAGGAGAACCTAGTGTGATTCTGCAGAGAGTTAAAAACCTTAAAGTGTGGACTGTTACATGCATAATCTTAAACATTTCCATCTACCAGAAAATATGTTTCACAGTCTATTAAAAAAAAAACCCAGATGCCTAAAGGCCCTGTTTTTTTAAAAAATTAAATTCCCATGGTACTTACAGTGGAGTCCTTTATAAGACTTGCTTATCTTAGCACCCTCAATCTGATTTAGCAAAAATTTAACGGTAATGCTCAACTGACTGTTAAGAGCATAATGTGTACATATCTGAAGAACAGACACGTCAGACATTATTTCTGAAGTTTTCACATTTGAAATCCAACTGTACCACTTAACTATTGATTTCAAGAAAATGAGATACTGTTTTTCATAGAATTTAACCACTCTAAAACTGTACTGGCTTCCTGATATTATATACTGACTGCTCAAATCCTGAAGTCAGAATGAAACAGGGAAAGTACATATCCCTGGAACAGTACAATAAAAAGAAGAGTTACAGCTGTCTGCAGCTGGATATAGCAACAGTAGACTGGATGCAGATTACAGGTCAAACAACAGCTGCTGGGGAAAACATTAAACACATCAACATGTCTGGTTATTTTACATGTGATCTCTTGTGTGATAAAACATCTTTAGTAGATTCAGTTTGTTACCTTCTCTAAGACTTAGGTAAGGGTTTGCAAATAGAAACCACTTTTCCAATTTATTGGTGAGGTAAATGTACAGATTCTACAAGGTAACAGAAGTAAAGCTGATAAATGTGTTCATAGTGTTAAATAAATTTCTACGGGATAACATTATAAATAAGAATAAACTAGTAATAGTAGCTGTAATATTTAGTCAAGCTGTACTTGGTGCAACAGATTGATTTAAAAATAGGCAATATGCACTAAGAAGCTGGAATAGCATTCTTGTACCCAAGCAAATATGGTTAGTATGTCTTGGTTTTCTGGGTAGCTAAATTAATTTGCACTGGAATTTTAGAGTGCATATCCAAAGCTACATGCCTATTGTGTCTCCCATTCTTGGTAGGCTGCAAATACTTCTCTAGGTCTGCCCAAAGAGCGTGCTCTTGGAATTGGGAGGATTTAAGCTGTAGATAGATCTTGAGGCTGTCTCATGCCTCATTTTTTCCTTTCTGTCATTTGGCTAATTATAAAAGGCAAAACAACTTTGAAAACCATAGTGAGAAAGAAAATACAGGTAAAGTGAGCGTTTGAGCAGAAGTCATTTTACCATTTGGAGGGTTAATAGGCTCCTTTGAGAGGTATAACAAATGAGGTTATTATCACCTTTTGATAATAACAAGGCTGTGTGTTTCATAGCATTTATTATAGGTGGAAGACTGAAATTGTATGGTTTCTCTAATTGCTATGGTTTTGACAATATCTTTTCACTCTGGCACCCACCGCACGGTTTTTATTCCCTATGGCTGAATCAGCATCTTATTTACCTCCTACTAAGCACATTTGACTTCTCATGTAAGTTGCACTTGTTTTTATTTTTTATTTAGAAAATTTCAGGGAAGCTCTTAGATCAACTAATTAGCTATTAGTCACTCAGAACTAGAACTTGTTTCCACAAAAAGTCAAAAACTGGAGACTAGATCTGTTCAGCAACATTTTTTTGGAGCTACAGTAATTTATATCCCTTGCTGACAGGAATCTGTGTTTTATCTTCATTAGAAGATAACTAACTGCTAACACAATGATTTAAACAATTTTAAAATGCTTTCCATTTTAACAGCAAAAGTAAACAATATTAAAGTGCTAATTTAAAACATTTTAGCTGAAATGATCTCTATATATACAGATAAACAACCAGGCAAAGATTAGGTGTGCACAGAGCAGTCTTGAATAGGTATGAGTAAGAAGTGGCACATGGAACTGTAAGACCATGATTTTGGAAGAGATCTACTAATACGTGTGTGATCAACCATTAAAAATCTTCAAGTGTTACAGGACTTAGATTTGTTGAAGCTTCCACTTACTGCTAATTCATCTCAGGTATGTCCCTACAATAAAGACTTTTAAGAAATTTCAAATATTGATAAATGGTATGATGGTTTCAAGCTACTCCTGCTCAGTTGTTTTGGTATGCTTACATACTAGGGAAACAAAGTAGCATTTAGCTCAGAAGATAGACGTAAATTCCTGTATCCTTAAAGTATATATTTCATATTTGAGCTTAAGCTTACTCTGTTAAGGCACCGAATGTCCTTCACTCCCGTTAACCTTAGTAATACCTGGAAATTCATTGTGCAGTGTAAAGCTAGTGGCATAGTCTAAAACTCCTTTCATTTTAAGAGCTGCTGGTTTGGGATAGAAAAGTACATATGTAGTATTCACAGGCAGTAGGAATGACTTTCACGTACATAAGGACCTCTTGGTCCACTATAGCCATTTTCGCCTGGAAATCCTGGATCTCCTCTTGAGCCATTGTAGCCATCTAAACCGGGCTTGCCCCTGGGTCCTTCACTTCCTGGTAACCCCTGAAAGACAGTTAGTTTAATATTTATTAGAGATATATGATGATAAATAGGGGATTACTTTTTAAATTAACAGAACAGTTCAGAAACAGTTTCAGATCTGAAAGAGAGGACATCTCATAGTGGTCCCAGCTTCATACTCTTTGCATTAGAAATGTTTTCTATTGTGATCGACAGATTTTTTTTTTTTCATTTATAACAAATAAGTATTTTATATCTTGTTCTTTGATGCATAGCGAATATTACAGGGGCAGCACTCCCAACTTGAGTCAAAAAGTAAAATGCTATCTTCTCAGAAAAAGCTCTTGTCCTCTAGCTATAGTTTTTCTTGCGGCTGTAAAGAAAAGCTGAAGAAATACATAAAAGTAATCTCAAGGAGCCTCATATTTTTTCATTCATAGGACAAAACAAGGGAAAACAGGACACAGCTTGACTCAAGCATACTGTAATCACAGAGATGGTGCCTATACATTCAAGAACTGAGGAAGTGATTTTTCTAACCTGGCAAGGAATAACCAATGTCCAGACAGGGGTTAGTTCTACTGCAAATTAGAGACTAAGCAATAAAAACAGTGAGATTTTCCTTGGAATGATATTTCCTTTGGAGGAAAAATTATTTTATTGACAGAACTAAACATTTTTGTAAGGAACAAATAGCAATTTTTACCTTTTTTGGGGGGGGGAGAGTTCTGAAAAATCATCAGGTAATTATCCTGATGGCCATTTGCCTGAAATATTTTTGTCAATATTACTTTCTTCTTATCTTTAAGTTCTTCACCCCGATTTGTGGAGACTGTTTTTTGCATTAACATTTTTCATAAAAAGAACAGACATTTCTTGGGAGTTCTTTTTTGTACTAAATTTTGGCCTTGTGACCTCTACATTATACAGACGTTCTGGCAACAGCCCCATTGTCAAGGATGGACAGCTGACAAGCAGATGCTGAGACACCCACTCAGTTCCTGGTTCTGTTTTCACTTTCAAAATTCATTGTTTTAACTTTGATCCATATGAAGTGAATAACAGCATAGGAATTCAGTTCTACTAAACAGCATTTTTCAAATACTGTATCTAAGAAAAGTTATCTTTCTTTTACCACACCCATTTTCACACCATTCAGAAAGATTCACACCACTATACAATCATGTGCTTATTAAAGATATATTTAGGACCCACTTTCCTTCTTCAGTCCCTTTTCAGGTTAAAATTACGTGACTCAGTGGCTGCTTTTTTTTTTTTTCCCCTGCAAAAGGACCACAAGCAAAAATCAGAACGTTTCAACAGAAAACAGTACATCATTTGAGATACTCTCGGAGACGTTAAGAATGCTTGCAAGCTGACTACAGCCTGCTATAGAGCCCGAGGAAAATAAACTCATTGTTTTTAATCCAAGCACTAACACACGCTGCGTGGACATGGGCTAGTCTCTACCTTCACTACCTGGCTCCTGCATAAAAATTATGTACTTACCTCACTGGGATTTGTGGAGTTTGTTATCAGTAGTAAACACAGCTGAAGCCTGGCTATTTTACATTTCTGAAAAATGTGTAATTCTGTAGGTGACATGATATCAATAGGTATAAAGCCAAACAATTTACTGAGTGTAGTATTTTATTAGAGGACTTGCTATGATTTTATAGAAACTCATTTTTATAAAGCGATATTCATTCAATACGTACGGGAACACCATCTAAACCAGGAAATCCTGGGACTCCAGTTGGGCCCTAAAAACAGGTGACACGAAAAAGCAAAGTTGCAGAGGTCATTAACTCTTAAAAAGAATGAAAAGCAAGAATATGTAATACTACATAGTGTGAAACAAGTATCAGTCTTTTTTGAAATACGAATCAAAAGCCATAATTGTCAGAAATAAATATCTGAAAAAAGTTATATGGGCTTAGCAGGAGACTAGTGCCTGTAGCTACCCATAGAACAGATGGTACAGTAGAGGACAAAAGTCTAACGCTCATATTCATTCATTCTCCAAAGACTGTGAAATGACAAAGGGGAAGCTGCCTATAACTTAATAAATAAGTTATAATAATATATAGGTACAGAAATAATTCTGTACCTAATTTCACAACCCTGTTCCTCTTTTGATAATACCAGCAGCATGATTTCTATTTACAGGGCTTACATTTCAGGTGTGCTAGATACCTAGATACCAACATTAGTGATTTCAGTCATCCACTGAGATAGATGGAACTAGACCATTAAAACTAATATAAAGTACAGAGATTGTACAGCTATGAAAGATTTGGACCTGAACTGCAATTTATAATTCATAAATTAATTACAGATTAATTAGTATTAATACATTAATTATTGATTACAAAATTCTGTTTAGTGTGCAGCACTTTTAGAAGCGTTATACTCCTCCTTCCAGCTCCACATTCCTTGAACAGCCCTCTTTGAGGTTAAGGAGAATGACATGGTATGTAACAATCAGAGTTTGGGTCTGTTTCATTTTATTTTATGTCTTCTGACAGTTCTAATTTTGCAATCCATGACAAAAAAAAATCCCCTGAAACAGTTTTTCAAAGAAAGCGGTAATTAATTTCAGTGAGAATTTTGTGTGAGCAAGAGTATAGTTTGGCAAATGCTTTTTGATCATTCGGGTTCTGTTTCACTTGCCAATATGTAACATCACATACCGGATACACCTACTGAGCTGTCGTTGCTGTTTCCTACCTTATCACCTTTTTCTCCAGCTGGCCCGGGCTGCCCATTCTCACCCCTCTGTCCTTTTTCCCCTGGCAGACCAGCTGGTCCTGTAGATCCCAAGGACCCAATCGGACCCTGAGCTCCCAGCTCACCAGGCTGACCCTGAAAAGAGTCCAAAGAAGTTAATGACTACTGTTGTAAACCTTACAGCAGGCAGCATTTTGGAGATGACGGTATGGATAAAACAAGGCTTACAATTTATACATACTCATGACTCAAAAGGCTGGCTGTACAGCCTGCAGATCTGTTCCATGCATGCTATAGGAACATGACCTTCAAATTTAACAACTTAAGTTGATAATTTCTTTTCACTATCATCAGGTCTCCAGCACCACCTCCCTGAGATGCCTGGGATAAAATGCAAGTTTTCCTGGATCTCCCAATGTAAGTATCCCCTTCTGCAAGCATAAGATTCTACTGAACATCTTATTTTTGCAACCAGAGAAGTGATGGCTCATTTTAGACAAAGGGACTTTGACACAATTGGAACAAATAGAGATAGTCCCCTCTTTCTTTCAAGTCAGGCTATATGCTAATTATCTTGTTTTCCTAGCTCACTTATCTTCCAGCATCACTCTCAAATCTTAATGCCTTATTTAAAAGTTGTGAAGTTTCCTGCAGAAAAAAAATTGTTATTGGTCAACACATTTACAGGAAGTATCGAGATTGTGATATAGATTGTGTTAAAATGGTTTAGCTGGTTGCAGAGAGTCATTTATCTACAAAAAACCCTAAATTAAGCATCTGTACCTACAGTACCATACAGACCATCTTAGTGTATTTCTACTAACTTTTCCAAGGTAATATATGTTCTCTTTAAGTAAAAATACTTCCCATGCCAATTGGATTTTTCAGTTTATAGCATTGGTGTGAAGTTGTTTTGGATTTCTTGCAGTTTTTGTTTCTTGCTGCTAAACAATTATAAAATTATAGTTTCAAAGTGCTGAATAAAGCCAGCTTTCTAATCAGACTTCACGTGAGCTATCTACACTTTCACCCTACAAAAACCTACGTATTTACAGATCTTTATTTCTCTTACTCATCTTTTTTATTCTGCATCATTATCTTTATTTAGCTATAACTTGTTTTGTTTCTGAAATGAGGACTGGTTTGCTTTCTTTTCAGAATTCATCAATCAATTATAACACATTATTAAAAAAGAAAGCAAAATGGAGCCCCATGCATTCCCAAGAAAAGCATCTGGCTCTAAGACCACTTGAGGGCAGTAAAGGATATTTCAGTGCAACCTCCATTCACAGTAATGACACCAGGTTTATTTCTATGAATGGTTTGAAGGAAAACAAAATGACAGAAATCAAAGGTGATCGTAAGCAGATGTGTTAGCTTCAGGAGTGAAATTATGTTGAAGCAACAGAAGTGAACTGCTTGATTCTCAGTGTAAACATTTCAACAGACTGAACCTGAACAAAATCTTATCTTGCGAATTGCAAGCAGGGACCTAAACCTCTTTTTCTTTTTATCTATTCTCTACTTATATCTTAAAATATGTCAATATAATCGGTGTGATTTAACAGTCAGACACGAAGGGAAGGAATGTATGGTGTTCATCACCCAATCAAATCAGCAAAGAAATGGAGTAATGAGAAGGTAACTGACTACATGCCTGGAACAGGAACATACTATAGGCTTATGCTATACTGAAAGCAGGACTGGATCATCAGTGGCCCTGAAGCTATGAACAGGAATTTAGTCCAGAGGCTAGGAAAAGAACTCCTACACTTACAAAGAAGGTCTTCCTGAAAAAGTATCCTCCTACAACTCCTGTTCCATTTGCTGATACTGGTTCCTCTCACTTAAACCTTGATCCTGCTGCCAGTGAAGCCACTGGCAAAACTTCCAGGGCAGAATTAGCATGTCATCTTCAGCAACAGTTGCAATTTTCTGATACCACAATTTGACCAGTTTAGAATTATGCAAATTAAAGGCTACTAGTATTAAAATCTGCTGAGTCTTTGTCCTTGTTAACAATGAATGGACAGTCAGGATTCTGGGTGTTTAATTTGAGTATTTGCTTGCATGAACAATTGCAGCCTGTCTATTGGCAGTGCATTGCACATCCACTCTTATAAAACTGAATTTATTCATTGAAGTACTCTTAAAGCAGCTATTACACCATTTAAATACTGGATAAAAAAAGACTGGACAATCATTTCAATTAAAGCACAATTTCAAGTATAAGGGAGGTGAATTGAATGAGACTAATACTATAGTAATATACAACTGTTTGAACCATTCACGCTACTGGAAGCATTATGCTTTTTTAGTATGCTGACCCAGCTGTTTCCATGTTAAATGCAACATTCATCAACAGAAAAAAAAGGGCATAAGATATTTCTCACTAATGCTCTAATGCCTTTACTCAACAATGCATTTTGTTGACAAGTTTCTGCAGCAATTTTAATATTTTTAATTCATGGCTTTTATACTCTGCATTCAAGAGTTGAAAGAGAAAATTTTCAAATCATATTATATCCTTTGGACAGTTGGAGAAACCTGATTTTGATAGTACTCAGAAAAAAGCTGAGACATTGTATTAATTCTGTTGTAATTTTCTATCATAATTAACCAATAGACTCTTCCAGGACATGTAGTCCTTTAGGCTGATAAAATGTCTTCATTAGTTGCTACCCTGTGAATTTAATTGACTCCATGGTTTATGTCTTCAGTAGGAGGTGGTGAAGTCATAAAACAGAGTCACTGAATCCAGAATTCACAATAGGTTTGACAGCTGATACAACTTTAGCATGCCATGTGAAGCTGGTGGATTGTCTCTCTTTCTTTCAGCTCAAAGAATGATAATGACTGGGAGCTTTGTTAAGACCAAACTGATACCATGTCATAACATCTATTATCACATCTATTATTTGTGCCCATCCAATGTGACTACCACAGCATTACAGTCTCAGGACAGCTGTACAAATAAAGAGGATGAAGGTAGTCATGCTCATGTGGAAATGACAAATTAGCTCAGTTAAAATGAACAGAATATTATGCCTGCTCTGCCATCTGATGCCAATAAATTCCTTTAGGATTTCAATGCCTTGTTAATTGTCTAGGTCAGGAACTACCCATGCCAAGACTATGGTCTGTTATTTTAGCATATCCTGGGCTTGACCTGCAGTAAGAAACTGAGTTTTGACAAAACAAGACTATATTTTTTTTAATTAAGTATGCTTCCTAAGACTAAGATTGCAAATACTTCAGAATCATTCAGCAAAGCATTTAATACTGCTTGGAAAAGGCCAAGGTTATTTGGACTTACTCTTTTTGGTTGCCTAACACACTGAAGAGCACCTGATTTTTAGAGTGCCCTAAGCACTTAATTGTCTGAAAGCACAATATTTTAAAGGAGTCTTAATTGGGAATCAAAAAAACCAAAACTGATTAATGCTATTAGACTGAATTCTGTCTTGCTTCTCGTTATCGATAAATTCAAAAGAAGTCCAGTTGTTGCCTTCAATTAGGACAGTACCCTATGTTACAGGCTATGTGGCTGTACCAGTGATAAGTGAAATGCATTTACCTCTGTTCATGTGAACAAAAACGAAAATGCCCAGCAACTTCACAAATTCACATTGTAGGCAAGTACATTGTGCCGTTTTTCATTCTGCACTAGACTCCGGGTTGTAACCAGTCTTTCTGATTTTATCAGCAGCAGGACAGAGAATGGGAGGAATGTAGAGCAGTCTGGGGTCAAGAGAGGAGTGCACAACAAGGCACAGGCAGACAGATGTTTACTTTTGTAATTTGCTTATTGAGGTGGGAGCATCTGCTACTACTCTAAGGACCTGTCTCCTCTCCTCTTTTGGAAGAGCAGGTCTACTACACAGCAAAGCCACAGCTTCCAGGGCTCGTAGGGGTGTCTGTTTGGGGAAGTTTCCCCTCCCCCACTGCAACAGTGTAGGACTGGGACCAAAAATGTTTTCACTGTAAGTCAAGGCTCCAAAAGAAACCTTCTAAATATTAACTTTATCAAGACGAGATAAATCCGAGAGAGCACACAACTTGGCATTAAATCCACTCTCTTGTTCTTAATAGAGCCATTTTTTCTGTGACAGTGGGTTAAACGGTGAGTGAGGCTCAGACTAGTACATGGCATGTACTTTATCCTCAGTTTGTTCAGAAATAGCAGATCGCATAACAACTTTTCAGTATTAGCTAACTTTTTTTCACAGTCAGATTTTGAGCCAATCAAATGCAACAGTAACCCTTGCTGTTTCAGTTCTCTCAGCATCTGGATCATGCTGCAAACTACTGGAAATTCTGTGCTCTTTTAACATATTTTCCAGTGATCCAGTATGCTACAGGAACATAGTACCTGATGATGCAGCTTAGTATTCACAGTGACACTTGCGTGAAGCAAAACAAATCACAGTGAAGTGATGAAAACATTTTTCACGGTGTACTTTGTGTTTTAAACCTGTACAACCCTGAAAAGAAAAAGTGTTCAATAAGCCACTGGGTGTCACTATTGTGTTAAACAAACACTGAGCAAGAGTAAATTTGGCACCAAGAAACACTTAGTGGTTGAAAGCAGAGGGCTGCAAATAGAGCATTTTTGACCACAAATAACTAACATCAGATTAACTAATAAAATAAAATTAACTTCTACTCTGATTCATTTTGTTGAAAAAGTCACTGATTGGCAGTTTTTGGTTGATTCAAATCTATGAAAAAGAATGATTGTGTACAGTTTTGTCTTGCCTGATGTGGAAAAGTTTGCTAATCTGCAGCAACTGAGAAAAATGCTATTTTTGGTATGGTGAGACAGGGGAATCAAAAGGAAAGATCAAAAGGAGGGATAATTTAACAAGATCAAAACACGTCTAATATGAAAAATGCTAATTTACAGATGCTGTAACTGGACATCGTATATGAAGAACAGCCTCA
Source organism: Gallinago undulata (assembly GCA_026546715.1). Classification (NCBI taxonomy): domain Eukaryota; kingdom Metazoa; phylum Chordata; class Aves; order Charadriiformes; family Scolopacidae; genus Gallinago; species Gallinago undulata. The sequence continues at coordinate 18,327,654 of JAOTQQ010000052.1, read as the reverse complement.
AAGAGAACTTACAGTGAGGAAAATGGAATGATCCCGTTCCTATTCCATGTTCTGGTAAGCAGGCTCCATTCCCTACCCGTTCAAGTCCTAACTTCTGGAGCCAGAGGTCTAATGCTCTGCCCAGTTATAAAAAACTGTGTGGTCTGTTTCAGATATAAATCTAGGGGTCTCATTTCTCTAGGTTTTCCATGATTCTCAGTGAATATAGGTGAAATGTAATAGAGATACTACAGAAATGTATAACTGGTCTCAGGACTCTTCTGTTTTAAAACTGTATCGTAGCCAATATACCAGGAAAAATGATGAACGAGTATGAGGCAAATAGTGGGAGAGATCTGGGTTTCCACAGATGCTAGTGTGTGTATATCTCTGATAGCGGATTCAACTAAGCATGTGTGCTTGAGATCAAGTAGATGGATTTTACATATTTATTTCCCAAGTACGAAGCTTGAAAATTCAAATACTGTGCTGGATATTCCATGTGAGTGACAAACTGCCATTGCATACTGGCATGCAAAAAAGTGTGATTTAATAAATGTCTCTTACTCCCCAAATCAGACAGAATTTGCAGTTTCATAGTTAGTGAATCTTAAATATGTTTATACTTTGTTGTAAATGGGACTCAGTTAACTCACAAGATCTTCTAGGGAGATGTGACAACTCACAAGACCTATTAGGGAGATGTTACAAGAGAAGCAATGCCAGGAGACAGACCTACTACAGAGTTAAATTTCACCGTTCTTACCCTACTGCCCCGAAGTACACATCAGCTGACTTTCTAACTCACCTGTGACAACCAACTGACTTGTACGTCTTGTGAATGCTTACTCCTTACACCTCATATGCCAGAAAATGTGAGACCTCGCTCTTAGATTTCTGTTTGCTAGGCTCTCTCCTACACTAGTTTGAAAACAGGCCACTTGTTTCATCTGCAAAAGAATGAGCATCAGTCTTGCTGAGTTATATTTATTATTTATTTTGCTCCAGGCCTTTCACATGATCTCACAGAAGCTAGATCAGGTTGGGTCATGAATAGACGCTTGCTTTCTAAATCTACTTAACTCTATAAACAAAGCCAAAGGAATTGAATGGGATCAAACTCTGGGGTCGGCACAGGACAGGTTTACAATCTGCCAGTGCGAACTGCAAACTTTTGTTTAACTATCTAAATTCAGTTAGAGCAGCCAGTGTTATCAGAGGCCTCTCATACAATACTGCAGGAGTCATCTAAGGAAGTTACTTTACAAGTTAGAGGGGGAAATGCAAGAAAGGTTTCACTGTCTGTTTGACATATACATAGAAAATTAAAATCACAAACTTTGTGGGAGACCAAAGAGAAAGAGGGGGGGAAATTCTAAAATAATGAGGTTGCTGTTTGTCTGTAATTAAAAGCATTGAATGCTACTGCCTCCCGGAAGACCATACATCTTGACTGCGAAAGAAGAGACAGGAGAAAGTCTCAGTTGATTCTTGGTGCCAGCCCAGAACATGCAGAGTGCTAACTGGCCTGTATACTTTCACTAATGACTTTCTCCTCCTATTTATCTGTTCTACAGTTCTTAAATGAACATGTGTAGTAGCACACAGTATGTGCAAAGAAATTTAACAGCACAGTTCAATGGTGTCCTATGGAAGAAAGAGTCTTTTTGAGTTGTGACATGAGATGAACAGCTAAATAGAATAATGTAAAATTAATTCCAACCAAGTTGTAATCCCAGTTAAACAGAAGTCAAACTTTCATTGTGATATGGACAACTGTAATGATATCAGAATGGAATATATTACTAGCAACAGTGACCAGAATGCTCTTCGGACAGTGATTTCTTGCAGATGAATAGTAGTGCAAATCTGTTTAGTGCACAGTTATCTAAGGTTGAGAGAAATAAAAAACAGCAGGTACACAAGCTCTTCTAAAACCCAATATAGCAACCAGTGCATAAGTATACTTGTTTTATATAAATATTTAATAAAAGTTCAGTTATTTGCTTCTATTTTTCTTCCAACCTGCCCAATTTCAATGCATTAAAGTATGGCCATGGCAGCTTCCTTTTCTTACTCCCACGGTTATCTTTTCTCTAGCCAAAACCTCAATTATCTTGTCCACTTAAAATGTAGAAGGCTTTCTGTGTTGACATCTAAAAGATTTTCAAATGGGCAACTAGAGGGCGAAGTCTTAATTCCCACTGCATTCACAGTCAGCTGTACAGTTTTCTTACGCTGTCCTGGTAACCACAGCTTTAATTAATCACATTTAAACTGCATTTTAAATAAAAGGGTAGAAAGAAAGGTCATTATGCCAAAAACAGTAAGGCAAGACTCGAGGTCCTACTTTCCTATGGCAATTTCAGAGTATACCACACTCCTGATCAGCATTCTACTTAACTCATAAACCTAAACATATTTTGGAATTTAATTTTAGGTGTCTATTCTCTTATTACCCTAGTTGTTTACTATTTTAGTGGAGAGATGTTAAGGATAAGGCTGCAGTTATGTCAAACGCAGCTTATAATGGTTTTAGTTTTCCAAAACATGAACACACTTTACTTGTCACTGGTAATTACAAATAAACAAAGCTGATTTATATTGGCTCTAAGACTTTCGTTCTACCTTAATTTTAGTAGAAATCCTTCTTATGGATTTACTATAGGTCTGCTCCAAACACAGAAATAGTCTGTTTATTCATTTCATAGCTAAATTTCCAGTGGGCAATGCTTCCACTAAGTCTAAAAAGGAAGGTAACATTCTAAAATCTGTAAAATGGCAATGTCATCAAATACCCATCATAGTGTTCTAATGTCAACAAAAATTCGTCAAATGGAACTAGCAATAATATTTTCCTCACAGTCTGCTAAATGAAACCCTCATCAGATGGGTACACCTTAACTTTGAAACTATACAACTGCTGTTTTATCAGCAGATAGATATTCTGACTTCTCTAAAAATCTCCTTTTCATTAGTGTGTAGATAAGGATGCAGGGAAGTGACCATTAGCAATATGCAAAACAAACTGCTTAGGTTCTTATTCAGATGTTAAACTATCACTTTAAAGTTGGACTTAGGACATCTATCTAGCACAAAGTCTATGTTATGATGCAATGAACATCTTTCCTAAGGATAATAATTCCTACGCATTAGGAATAGGTGTATTACAAATAATGCACTTTACTAAATAGCTTCTCTCTCTGTGCACTTTTTAGGGGAGATAAAAGTTAACAAAAACTTTCCATCGAAACTAGAATTCTATTTGGAAGTATTCAGCCAACAAAAAAGATTGAGAACAACATATGAATGGTCATGTTTCAGTTAGTCTAATGAAAGATTTGGTTGCAGCTCTTGAAGAGTTTGAATAACATGTTTAATCAATTCATAATAGGTTTGACCCTTGTGTGTTTCTAACACAGATGATACCTTCGCAGTACAATAATGAGACAACTTGCCCTTGCTCCCCTGTAAATCTTAGATTACCACGTTCAATGAGAGACCATGAAGGTAATACCCTACATTTGACTCCCTGTGATAAAAAAAGATTAAAAATTAAAAAGTAAGAGTAAGAAATGGGTGGACTGGTCTATGTATATCAATGTAGCTCAATACATATACTGATGTAGCTCATCCAGGTGGTCTGTCTCATTCAGCCTATGCAAAAGCCCCTGGTACTGCAGTTGGTTTAACAGAGCTGAATAAATACTTGTTAGCTTTGAGGACTGCTATATGGTTGGCTTTCCAGCTGGTCTGGATGAGATTAGTGTTCTATTGCCTTTTCCCAGCAAGTGCATGAATTTTCCAGAATCACTGTCAGCAAATGTTTGTTGAGGGGGCCAGCTCACCCTTAATTTTGACAACTAGTCTGTGATAAATAGTGAAAAAGGAAAAAATATGATGCTAGGCAACCAATTTTATACGTTGCCCTTATGCATCCTTTAGAGAGAAGGACTATTTAATAAACTGTACAGTTCTGAAATTTTAGGCTTGCATACTGTACAGTGCCAAAGGCCTTCAGTTATTCTTTGTTGCACTTTAAAGACAGGATTAAGGAAAATGTAAAACTCTGAGGAACCAGCCTGGGAGCAGTAGATAAAGCAGATGTTTTGCATTCTAGGAAGGTAACAGTAAGATAAACAAATCTTTTGTTTTGTAACGGGTAGTCTCCAGAAAAGCTAGGAAAGCAATGTTAGTGTGTCAGAGTGTAAAGGCAGAACACAGATTTTTAGAAATCAACAGGATTGTAGGATGGAAAAAAAATTTAAGTAATCTTATAGAAAATAATTCAGCATCATCCATTAGTATAGAAAATATTTGCAACAATCTACCTGTAGTGGTGTTTAGTTAAGCCGTATTTCATGTAGAGTCTGATGAGTACTTCTACTTCTTGCATATTGATTAAAAGAAATGATTGCATAAAACATAAATTCATATTACATTGGAGATACTTTATCCATCTGCTTCGGAAAATGGTACAATTCTTAGACTTACATTTGCATAATGACATTAAATTTATTTTGAAATGCTTATTGCACTTTTATTTGGCACTTAGGTCCAAATCCTTGGAAGTACTTAGAAAACTCACTGCAAATGTTCATAGTTCAGTTTACCTGTGGTTGGGAGGACAGCTTAGGAAAGAGCCTCAACGACTGCAGTGAGTATTTACTGTTGATTGATTATGGGCATGTAATTCAGCACTTCCAAGATACTGAGAGAGAACCAGAATCCTCTAGTTTCAAAGTCAGTTGTTTTTAAACGACACTTCAGATCAGGTTTTTGGTATCCAAAACAGTCTATTCAGAGAGACAGTGCAACACTGCTAGTCAAAATACTTTTCCTGGGATGCCCTTTTGTTAGAACAGTGTTACAGAGATAGACGCGTCCTATTATGAAAATCCTACAGCATGGGGAACTTTCGTATAGACATAATCCTGGAGGATTAGGATAGGATCCAAGGACACCAGGGCAGTGATCATGACACAGCAAAGCATGCAGCTAACGGCCGAAGCACAGGAATGAAAAGGTGTGTCTTGCTTTTGTGGAGACGCAGGTTGTATGCAAACAAATGGGGCATGCAGCTCTTCTAAAAACTGATCCACCATGTTCAAGCTTTCTAACCCTGAAGTTTAACACTAGTACTTTGAAAGAAAATAATTTCCATCACTATGACAATTTTTCAGTTGTACACATATTGGGGCGTGTAGCTAAATAAGTATTTTTCTCATATAATACTGAAATTATATCACTATATAGACATGAGAAAAAACAGGCAAGATAACAAACTAGTCCTCACTGGACCGTATTTCAATTAACAAATAGCAGCATGCATGGTTATTGATTTTAGTGAATAATATGAAAATGCCTTTGCTTCATTCAGTGTTTTACAATTATTTATATATGGCAAAGACAATCCAGATATTTTTTTTTTGTCCTTAGGGCATTAAGCTAGTGAATTAAAGTCTGGAAGCTTTTCAGAATCACGTAACCCAAAAAAGAAACACCTAAATTTCATAAAACTGGTAAATGGCAGAGACATTGTCTTTTAACCAACCTAGTAGAATATGAGTATAAATTTCTAAACTAAATATATTAAGAATGACCTTTGTCTAACTATTAGATTAGAATTCTTAAGACAAAAAAGGCACCATGATTACTATAAACCTGTTTACAAACAATCTTAACTCCCTTCGATGATAGATATACTTCACACCAGTGAGAGTATTGTGTGTTTGCTATATTGAGACCTGTTTGTCTGAAGATTGATTTATTGAATATCAATTTTTTGTATTTATGTCAAGCATATTGATTTTAAAGAATGGCAATTTGCACAAAATGAAATGTATTTCCAAAGTGATTATCATTATGCCTAATCACTTACTCTTGATCCTTTCTCTGGAAAGCACTGGCAAACTGAACAATCCTGTCCCCCACATGGGCCAATATATGCATATCCTCCCTAAAAAAAAAAAAAAAAATGGATTAAATTATGGATTTATTAATATGGAACAGACAACAATCACTTCATCAAATATTGTCAACTGGACATTTTGTCCAATTGGATGATTTTTAAGGCAAAAGATTTGGCTACACTTGCATGCCCACAGAGCAATTTCCTGGTGATGAAGAAACTTAGCATAGCAGCAAACATCAGAATATTGTGTAGGTCTTCAGCTTGACACATGTGAACCCTTTCCAGTCCTTGCTCAATAGAATATGCCCATCAATACTTCATTTGAAACCCTCCTAACCTTTTGGACCTCTCAGCAGCATAAACATATGGGCCAAGTAAAGACAATAAGCAAAAACTTGTTACTCTTGCTGCATAAGGTGAAAGACATTACCTGCAAGTTATGTTAAGTAATGCTGAATATTACAGCTAAATACAACTAAGGAAATAGACTGCATCTAGAAATATTTTAAAACAGTCAGAATTTAATTTGTAAAAATGTGAAATTTGTAACCCATCACATTATGTTAGGAGATTGTACAACTACAATTAAATGATAAAAGGCAAAACAGGCTGAAGAGCAAGAAGCTCAATAGCAGTAAAGCCTTGTATTTAATTCTTGTCTATTAAATGAAAAAGAAGTACGTGCATGGTATGTAACTTTCCATCATTGTCCTCTTAATAGCAAAGAAGTGGCTACTTTTTTTCATCAAATTGCGACAAGGGAAAAAAGCATATTCAAGGAGAAACTAAAACATGACAAAAGGTAAATTCAGTAATTTATTGTGTGGTAAGTGAATATGACATTATTCTTTTCTATTTCCCGAAGTGTAGTATTAAACATATACCAATTATGCTTGCCACATGCATTTATAAACTTTGCCACTCATTTATAAACACATGCATTTATAAATGTCTACTAGGTAACATTATTTTTTGGGCAAAATTCTGTAAATGATAAAAGTGGTTTCGAAACAGATGACAAGGA
>JAOTQQ010000052.1:18209662-18320637 GCA_026546715.1 Gallinago undulata | reverse complement strand
AATGTCTACTAGGTAACATTATTTTTTGGGCAAAATTCTGTAAATGATAAAAGTGGTTTCGAAACAGATGACAAGGACTTAAAATGTTTAAGAATAATTTAGGCAGACAAGTAAACAGTGATAACATGAAAATATTTGCTCAGTATGGATTTCATTTCTATCAAGGTCAATATTGTTTTGTTACTGGTTTTAATAACCAACAGAACACAATATGTTCATACATCAGTTTTCCAAGGAGAAAACACTGACAAATATTAGATAAGAAGGAAAAGTTCTGTTCTTTCTCTCCACAATATTTTAGAATATAGTGTACTCCCAAACCTCAGAACAAGAGAGTATGACTGTGAGAGTCTCTCACAGACTGCCTCTCTTTCACATACTGGATTTCCCATGAAATTACTAATCTACTCCACACTAGTCCCTCACCTAGTTATTAAAAACTTGCCCTTACTGGAATGTCAATCGAATGCAAGTTTCTAATAACATGTAAGCTGTTACCCCTCTGTTCTAATTTAGCACCTTTATTTTTTAAAAAAAATTGCCATTTTCAACAGCTGAACTAACAAGGGATGACTTTAGGGGAAAACCCAATAAAATTTAGCTTTTAAATATTTTAAAGAAACAAAAAGGAAGGACTTGAAAGAAGATTCAGTGAGGGGATTGCAAACATAAGGTTAATATAGGAGACAGTACAGAGAGGAAAATAATGTTGATATTGATACTACATTATAGTGAAATTTTGGCTTCAGAGAGATGGGAGGCCAGTTTTAATATCTAGGCTAACATACAGAGAAAGCTAGAATAAGTATGATATATGCTATAATGTAAAGCCATTGAAGTGACTTCATGAGGAAAGGGATAGACTAGGTGCATGAGAGAGATGCTTTTACATGCAGCTTTCCAAAAGCTTTTAGAGATGCCAGAGTTAGAATCTAGAAGAATCCAAAGGAGAAAATTACAAAATAGTTAAGTTGAGCAACAGGAAGAAAAAGGAAAATAAGAACTGCTGAAATACTGAAATAACCATCACAGTTTTCCCATAGAACGATATGTCATTTGGGTGTATATAGCATTACTTGCTTGAACTTTACCATCCTATCTATCCCTGTATAAAGTAAATATCAATGTCACTTACCCCATCAATTTCTTGTGCTGAAAAAACAATCAGTAGCCACCTGATTTAAAAGAAGGAGAAGGCTAATTAAAACTAAACTTCCAACACCCAACCTTCAAAAAAAGGTAGCCTCTAAAACTAAGAAGTGTGTACAAGTGATCAAGTCCAGCTTGGGGTGATTATTTAGTAAAAGAGTATATTTATAAGGGGTATGCACCACATGCTATATATATTTGTCTTTTTGGATTTGTGAGACTGATAGGCATGAATAAGACCATGTAAAAGTCCTTCTAACTTCCCCCTTGTAACCCATTTCCAATCCCACAATTAGAATGGCCAGAGAAAAACCCTTCCAGACAAATTTCTGCATCTCCAAAGACACCATGAGGTGAAGACTGAGCAGAGATGGAGGTGATGTGCATCTGCCTCAAAATGAGTTAACTGGTGCTGTTTTCTTTTGTTCAGAGAGAGTGAGAGAAGGCAGGGAGCAAAGCAGCACTCAAAATAGCCACAATTTCAGAGCAGCTGCTGGGGAAGCCCAGCTCCATGCCAACCACTGCTAGTGAGGGATTATAAAGTTGAAATCATATCTTTTATGATTTCTACATGCAAAAAAACAGGATAAAGTAAAACAAAAAGGTAGCCCAAAACTTCTGCAGCAATACAGGAAATAAGCATTATTATGAGTTTTTATTAGTATTAACACCTATTATTATTATTATTAATGAGAACTAAGGTGCTCACTCATTAAATGAAATGATAAATTAGATATGGCCATAACGTATAGAATACTGTGTATTATTCTCCAGGCTATAGAGAAGCCAGTATCAAAGTTACTCCAACCCTGCAAATATTTAGGCATTTAGTAAATTTTCCAAAGTCCTGTTGAGATCAAACTTTATTTTTTCTTTGTTATTCACATAACCAGTTCCTTAGAGCACTGAGAACTGTGCCAGCAAATCCACTATTACTCTCCCTGACTATTAATTATTCATAGATTCAGACTGCAAATTATTTAACTTTTTAGCCGTTTAGTCTATATGTTTTTAAAATCTATGTTGCCTGCTACTTCTTTTCAAATACACAGATTTTACAAAAAAAAAAAAAAAAGATATTGGTGGTAAATGAAGACAGAAGCTCATACAGTCTCTTGTCACATGAGAAATAAAGGACTGATCAACTATGTGGGATTGCCAGATGATCAGCTACAGCAGTCAATGGTGTAACTGAACCAGTAGTTCACCCTTTAGTGCATCAACTAAGTTTGTGTAGAAAGAATTTAACCTCAAAGGAACGTTTCAACCAGGTAGCAGACAATAGCATTGGTTTTTGTTGTGATTGTTACTAATTTAAGGCTATTTTTGAATCTGACCTTAAGAAGTTTCAGTCTATACATATTTTTCTTGTATCAATGTTGGCCAGGTGTGAGTTATTTTTCATTTAAGAAAATGCCAAGTTCTCATGAAGCCCTTGCACAACTGAAATGGAAATCTGATGATGCTGTTCTTGAAGCACAGTGCTGCAGTCTCCCTTTTTTCCGGTCATATATGACAGGCATGTGTTTGCCAGATTGTTCTTTATCAGTTCAAAATCCCCACTTCCTGAAGCCAGATAGACACTGCCTACATACCCAAATCAGCACAAGACTAACTGTTAAAGGTAAGTCATTCACCAATAACGCAGAAAAAAGGCAAGAAGAGCTACCTTGGAAAGACGGCCAGGATAGAAGGCTGCTACATTGGGGAATACCTGAATAACAAGTAGCCTGGGTTTGCACAAGTCAAATAAACACGAAAAAGACACTGGAGAGAGTTCGGGCACATTAGCACGACAGAAGGCTGCCAAGCAGCGAGAGTGTCAGGTTTAAGCAAGGTACACCTGCTGGGCCAGATTCCCAGGTAGAAAAGCATAATTTCACATCCCTAAAGAACGTGGTGCATGAAGTTTTATAAAGATCTCAAGCAAGAAGTAAAATTGCACTGACTTTTCCTAGAAGATATTCTAGAGATGGAAACATTGATCCCACGTACCACTCTGAAAATTCCTGGCCATGGTGATCCTAATCTTCTCCAAAGATCATTTTCCTAAAAAAAGAACTCATGCCACAACTGCTAGCAGACAGGTATTTCCCACCATAGTCTGTAAAAGTTTTCTTCATGCCTTTTTAATAAATCTCCCTCATCTGCAAAATTATTCTGGAACAGGCATTCAGGTTTGAGTTGGTCATTACTTTTTCTTCTCCAAGTATGTTCATCACTAGAGTGTAGGAATATCTTTCCTCTTAAAACAGATTTAGAATTATAGCTCCTGTTTCCTACTATTTAAATAGTATAGTACCTGAAATTTAAATGGTATAAACTTCTAGACCATAAATTAAAATAAAATACAATAAATGACCACATAGGTTTATAAAATTTGACAGGCTACAACTGATTTAACTGGTGATTTCTTATTACTGTTAAATTGATAGCTAAGAATATATCTCAATGACTCTAGTTAAAAATTTTAGTGATCTGTAAAACTCACCAGGCAGCTGTGATAAGCCACTTAATCCGTTCAAATGAATCCTTTGTTAATGCCATTCACGCTGATTGAGGATCTGTATATGCAGCACTTTTTTTTCCTTTTTTTTTTTAAAACAGCAGGTCTTCTCTTTCCTTCTGTTTGTGGATGGTCTACAGACACTGTTCTATACTGTTGTTGTTTTCACCTCTGAACCTGTTTATATTAAAATATATATCTGATGTACAAACATGAATAATTACTAGAAATGTATGTCAACCATTTACATATGTCATACTGCACTGCTTTATGTTGGCACTACATTATATTATTCCTATTCAGTCTGCATTTTATTTTATCAGCAATCCAATTATTTCAAGGGAACTATATAGGAAATTACAGATCAATATAAAAAGAGTTCAAGATTTCAGCCTAGAAAAGAGATAGTCTTCACTCAGTGTTTGAAATAATGAACAAAGAGTACCTTGCATCATTATTTCTTAAAAATCTATCATATCCACCATTTTAGCTAAAAGCATTACAAAAGTGACACCTGTCTATGATAAAGACCTAATGAACTTTAAAAAAAATCAAGAAAATATTGGCTATGCTTTCAAGACACTATCTTCTGCAGACTGGGCTGGACCAGTGTCTGTGCATACATCTGAGCAAAGGAGGACTATTCTGAATGCAGAGTAAGTCATCACAGAATCATAGAATACCAGGTTGGAAGGGACCCCAAGCATCATCTGGTCCAACCTTCCAACTGTATGGATATAGGACAATCATTGGAAATGTTATCAAGATTATTTTAGCTTTATCTTTAGACCATTTTCTCCACGGCTTTTGCCAGGATTTAGGAAGCTGGAAGCCGTAAGCACGGGACTGACCAGAGACCGCTACAGTCCCAGTCAAATTTTGCATGCAGAACTTAACTACACAATGCACCTGTGACCTCTGATTTAGGTCCAACAGCATATATGCAGTTTTATGTAAAAACGTACATAAAGTACAAGTCCACAGAAATGGCCAACTCCTGTGCAAACTTTCACATCCCTCAAATAAGAAAAAAGCCATAACCCTTTGGAATAAAGCCCATCTGGCAAATGCTTCACAATGGTTATTTCAAAATAAGTGCTTATGAGGCTGGGCTTTTCCTAGGACAGCACAGATTATCACAGACTTTTTCAGTGCTGTAGTCTTCCAAATGTGGGGAGGTTAATTTTGAGGAGACTGAACACTAACTAGAGTGAACTGACAGGAGTTTGCTTCCTTTGGAGAAGTTTCCTGAGTAAGCAAAGTCAATCAGTTACCAACAAGAGAGCAAGGTTGTGAACCTGCAGCAAATTGGCTGCTCTCTTAGCTGTTCAACAAGCAGCTGCATGTTCTTTGTAAAGCAAATTGGTGTACAGTTTCTGAAACATTACTTATTTGTCTTGCTTTCTATTATCTAGTGTAACATCTTTCTAATGAGAACTAATCTATAAATAATATTGACTTCTTTGTGTATGCGCAGTACATTCCTATCCCACAGTATGAAGAAGAGACTTCGTAAGCTACCGCACACTGACTAACAAAAAAATAGCCTAAGGGCAGCCAATCCATGCTGCAAGATCACACCCCATATGTACTGTACAGTACTCCATTCATCTCCCAAATTCTTAGTGTCTTTCTGTGCTCCAGTTCCCCACCTGTAAAAAAAAAAAAAACCCAAACAAAAAACATCCTTAATAATAACTTAATAGTCCAATGACATTCCTGATTTTTTATAATATAAATAATATAAGCAAGATTGTAAATCAATAGAACACCACAGGGATGTGTTGCCTCGAAAAGAAAATCCAAGCCAGTCACAAAGTGTCAGACTTCGCAGAAATTTGTTCCTGTTGCCTGCTATCCATCTCATTATTTAATTATCTAAACAGCTTCTGAAATGAAATTGAAATTTGGTATGCTTGCTTTGTATTAGCAGAGAACCTTGAACTTTAAAATCCATTTTGATCCAACCTATTGACCTGGTTTGAAATCATACTTAATGTACGAGTGGAAGACTTAAACCACTCTGCTTGGTACTTTGATATGGCTATTGAAAATTCATTGCTTTCAGAACAAGCCTTCCTATAGTTTGAACTGTTCAGCAGCCGCTGCAATAATATAAGGACTACAAAGTGTTATATAGACTGATGTATCAAATTGATCTCATGTTTTGTATTTTGTACCAATCACAACAGTTACCTCAATAGAATACTTACCTAATTCAAAAGAAGATAAAATATCTCCAGGATAAAACACTCAACTCTACCAAAGGAGTATGTGGTATCATCAATCATCAAAGCATCATCAAACCTCTGCTCATAAAATTCTCAAAAGCCAGAGAGGGGAAAAGCTGGTGCCATAACATAGCCTAGGAGTTTAGTTTCTAGACAAGGACCAACAATGAAGACAATTTCATTCTTAGGAACTCTGGTACAATAAGACCACAGGACATGAGCCATAGCTTGAGGCAGACACACAGCTACAGTTATTGAGGTATAAAAAGTTAGAGCAGCCCTAACTAAATTCTCATTACATCCAAATAAACCATCATGTATAACAAGACCATTGCAGTTGCGAAGTTGAGGATTCAGAAGTTCAGAAATAAAAATTAGGGCTCTCTTCATCCTTTTCCTTAAGCCCTCTTTTTTCTTCTACAGTGTCCTATGAAACCTTTGCACTTTATATTAAATTCATACAACTGTAATGTTTCCCACAAAAATATTCCTTATCTGTAAAAAGACAAAATACTGTTATCTTTATTTTACCATAGAGAACTCAGGAAACAAAATCAAAGCTAAAATAATTAAATATCAATTACTGTGAAAAAAAGCCAAGCTATAATTTGTTGCAGTTTTTTATTTCTTTCTAGTATTAAGGTTGACTTCTCTGTTTTTCATGTACAGATGATTTTTTTTGTGGAGTATCTCTAGAGGCAGCTGCAGGTATACATTTTGATACGACTTATGATAAGCCTACCTGACCTGCTGTTTTGACAGAGAAGAGCAGCTCTGTGAAGATATTATGGACTACAACAGTATCAGCAATACAGTCTGCATTGAGGTTTCATAGACTTTCTTTGGATGGGTGGCATCAGTTATGGTAGCAATGAACAGCAGAGAGAACATCAGTGGGTGATCTTACCTTTATCCCAGCTCAATGCTACACTGAAGTCACTCACCTGTCCTAGAAACTCACATAAAGGCATATGTGCTATTACATGACAATCTCACCACATTAATTGCTGTTTCTTAACTATAACATGCACACAACTACCATCCAGCTGGGCCAAGCTACTTAGCAGCCACCTGCTCAATGTCAGGGAAACAGGTGGTACTGGGACTTTTTTATTTTTTTTTAATGCTCTTTCTGTTCCATCTTCTGTTAGTACTTTTCCATCTTTCCTTTGGACTTGATGACTTCTTCTTTTTTTGAAATTTCTATGCAGGCTTTTCATTATTTGAAAACTGACTTTATAAGGCAGTTATAATAAAATATAATAAAATTATATAATATGTAAAAATATATTTATATATTATATAAACATTTTTAATATATTTATATAAATATATAAAAATATAAATATATATTTACACATAAAGATATATTTATAAATAGATACTATATATGTATTATGTATGGTATATAAATATTATATTTATATATAATATAGCGTGTAATACAATATATATTATATAAATATATACGTATAAATATATAAACTATACAAATATATATATTTATATTCATATAAATATATACGTTTATATATTTACATAAATATATTTGTATACATTTTATATAGAAATATAAAAGAAATAAAAATACAATAAAAGGGCATAAAATACCTTTTTATTATAGCAGTATTTCATCCACTAAAGTTTCTGCACATATTTAGTTATCCTAACAGTGGTTTGCCTGCTTTCTTCTGTTTCTTCTTCCAATATTTCTTTGGTCTAGTATTCAAGAGCTCTCCTTTTAGGTATAATCTTCTTTACTCGGTGAAAGTTATACTGTTCATCCTGCATCTGTATTTGCACCATTTCTCAGGACTGACCACTCTCTTCCACTGTAGTCTCACTCGCTCTGACTTTTTTGTCTCAGAGAACCTTGCACCTTTTGTTCTCGCTTTTGTGTAAATGAGTCTCTGCTGCCTTCTGCCTAACACCATTTCTTCTAATGTTAAATTTCAGTAGTGGATTTAGGTATTTTTTATTTATAAATAACTGTAGACACCATATTTGTCTTTATTACAGTATCACTGTCTAAAAAAATCTAGCGCTGTTACAGTGGACAGGTTTAGTAATCTGACAAATAAAATGCATCACTTTAGTGGTTTTATCCCTAAGATACTATTACCTCTACATGTTCACCATCAATCTGGCTTGAAAACAGAGGATTTTCCCCGTTCTCTCTATACCTGCCAGCTTGCTTGAGATTTTAGAGCCAAGGTAATAACACCTGTGATGATGTACAAGATCTTTGACACTGAACACATTGCTCTGCTCTTCCAGAGATGCTAATACCAAACTTTTGGGAACAGTAGCCTCTGCTACCAAGCTTTCACTGGGGGCTGATCCAGCTCTACTCTCATGCCTGTAAGAGAAACTGTTTTACAAAGTTCTGTGCTTAGCTTTATGCTCATGAAAGGCTTTAGATTTGTATCTCATGAGTAGTCCTAAATTGATTTATATACATATTTTGTTGCTTTTTCTGTATCATTTCTGAATAAAACCTGTAGCGTGGGATCTCCTACGCAGCATTCAGGAACTCTGCAGATAAGGTTAAATCGCTGTGGCCAGCCTGTCCATTACAAGTTTGCACCATCTCAGAACAGCACTTCGGTGAGATGCTACCTTGAACATGCCTTACTTTTGTCAATAACATAAATGCGATAAAACTTTACATAACCGCCAAACGCTTTACAAACCACATTTCCATTCAGAAAACCTTTACGGGGAAAGCCTGGGGAGAAACATTTCTCACTGATTTACGCAGTGGGCAGCACTTTGCCCCTTCTTGGTCTCCGCTGTCTCATTAACAAAACGCTCTCCCTCGGGGCGAGGAAAGCGCCGCTGACAGGAAAACACCCCCCGTCGGTGCCGGGAGCGCCCGGGGCCGCGGCGGGACGGCGCTGAGGGCCGGGGCTGCGGCCGGCCTTCCCCGCTACCGCCTCCCACCTCTTTCCCGCCCCGTTTAACCGACCCTTTCTCCCCGCGGAGGCCCTACGGCCGACCCCAGGCCGTGTCCTGTCCCGGCCGGGTCCCGGTCCTCTCTCCCGTCGCGCCGCCCCGACGCCGTTCGGCCGGCGCCCACCACCTGCCCCCTCACGGCGGCGCGGGCGAAGCGGGAGCAGGCAGCCCGGCAACCTGGGGCACCTCCAGCTGTCCCGGGAGGGGGCCGGCCCCTCAGCGAGCTACCCAGCCCACGGCCCGTAACGAGCGGCGGGTACCGCCGCCCCGGGGCTGCCCCTCCGCAGCGCTCACCTCAGCTCCCAGGCGGGAAAGCCCCCGGCTCCTCACTCACTCCATGCCCGCGGCGGACGGACGGACGGACAGCAGGCGGCTGCCGGCGGTCCCGGAGGCAGGAGACGCGGGGGGGGGGGGGGGGTGGGTGGGTGGGGGAGGAGAGGGGTGGCCCAGCCGGCCCCGCCCCGGCCCCTGGCCCTCCCGCAGGGCGCCGGCAGAGCCGAGGCGGGTGCGAAGCAGCAGCCCCCAGGCCAAAAGCCGCGGCCGGGTTGGGGCCAGAGTCCGAGCGCCCCGGGTCGAGCTCCGCGGGACGCCGCGCAGGCAGCGCCGAGATGGCTGTCAGGGGCTGCCCCAGCCGCCTGGCGCCGCTGCTGCTGCTGGCCCTGCTGTGGCCGGGCCGGGCCGCCGCGGCTGAGGTGAGTGAGTGCGGGGCGGAGGGACCGGGGCGGCGGGACGGGACGGGACGGTGGCGCGGGGTCCGGCGGGGTCTGGTGGTGTCACCCGGGGCAGAGCGGGGCTTAGCCCCTTCGGCCGTCTCTCGTCGCGTTTCCGCCTTGGCAACTTGTGATGAGGAAAAGGCGAATTTATGGTGTTTAAAACGATACGCCTCACCCGCGGGAGGTACGCGGCACCCCGGCGCGGTGAGGTGAGGTGCGGGACGTCGCGCCCCGCTGTGAGGTACCGTTATCCCTGTACCGGGCTGCTGCCGGGCGGGGAAGGGGGATGGCTGGGAGGGGGGATGGCGGGGAGGCCCCCGCACAGGGGCTTCTTTGCCGCCGGCCTCGGGTGTGAGGGACAAGCGGGTGGCGGGGCGGCTTCCCGACCTTCCGGGCGAGGGGCTCCCCGAGGGCATGGGGAGCGGCGGCCTGTGCCGTGGGCCGCGCCTCACCCCGCCGGGGGCGGTGGATGTGGACGGCAGGGACCGAGCGGGCCGTGGTGGGCTCCGAGGGGAACACCCGCCGAGCAGCACCTGTCGTCCGGACCACCTGTGCCGCCTTCGGTACACCCTCACTTCGCAGTGTGTCTTTCAGGTGTAACGATGAGTATGTGTCGCCGCCGGGACGGTAAATTCTCCCGCATCGTACTGTAGTCTGTGCCGTGCCTTTCTCCTCTGTTTGGTTGTACCCTTTGGATTGTACGTTCCCAACTGGGAGAAGAGCAGCCAGCTGTGACGGTAAAGGGGTCAGTGTAGTTGTCAATTTTTCTGGCAGTTACCAAACGGGAAACTGACAGTTTCAGTAAATAAAGTTCTGTTTCTCCCGTAATAGTCAACAGCGTTAATTTCTCCTTGCATGCGTAGGATAAATAAACTCGAATGCAGTACATCAAAATCCTTTACTGCCTGTCAAAACAGTTTGCACTTCACCTTTATAAGAAAAAAAAATCTGATTGTCTACTTTGTTGTTGCTAAATATAGAGCCAAACTCTGCTGTAATTATCTGAAGCAAAATATTTAATAATAATGTTTCTTCTAAAATATTGAAGTTCTTTCACTCACCCGTTCTAGGTAAAGTGTCTGGAAACAGCATAAGGACCTCACCAAACATGTTTGTTTTTTTCATGGCACTGTAACTTGCAGTCAAGATAAGTCATTTAACAAAGATTTAGATGTTTTATTTGTAATGGAATTAAAATACTTCTTGGTTCTTATGTAGAACAGACATACCAGATCTATTTGCAGAGTACATGTATTCTGCAGAGTTGTTTCAGGCTCTGCCTGGGTCTGATTCTTGCTCTAAAGCAAGATGTGGAAGGTGAATAAACTTAAGATCTGCCTCTCTCTTCTACGCAGTTTCCTGCTCTTTATTCCATTCTTTTCTTCGTCTGGTGGTACCTCCCATCCATTGCCCTTGTTCCTGCTAAGGGGTGAACATCATCGTGTATGGTTCTGGATGGTTGTTAGCAAGCGCAGGCTTTGTACCAGGAACTCCTCCCACCTCTCCCACAACACACACTCACACTTTTTTGGGGCCTCTGATCTGGCAGTGTTGATCTTGTCATCCTGTTTCATGTTTTTATCTACAAAGGAAGGGAAAAGGAGGTGCATTGACATGCAAGACCCCATATAAGGCCCAATAAAGCATATCAACACTTTATCAATCTCACTAGAATTCTAGAATATTTGCCAGTACCTTAGTTCATTAGCAGCCTTTCTCCTTAAGGTAGATAATGAAGCTCTAAGGTACCAGTTTTCTAGAGCATTGTCATTACTAGATCCTTGTTTACACTTAGGCCTTAAAGACAGGTTTTGGGATGATAAGAAGTGTCTTCTACAGAAATCTTGCTGTTTGAGTAAAGTTTGGACACAATGTATTGATTCAGTGGTACTCTGAAAATTCAGCGCATCTCAAATGTTGTCTGAGATCAGTTTAAACTACATTTGCAACAGATAACTGAGATCAGTTTAAGATTCAGATGTCACCATTCCTATTCTTGTATGAAAATGCTGATATTTTCAAAAGAGAAAGTCTAACAAAATTTTCTAGATCATGGAGGAAATAAAAACTTTTTAAAAAGCTATTTTATCTAAACTCCTAATTAAATATTAATGGCTAATGTTAATTGACGTGAAATAATTGGCAAATAAATCATTGCTTCTTGGCTGGACTGTCCATTGCAAAGAAATAGGTATTGTTTGTATATTAAAATCGTGCTACACTTTCGTATGAAAATAAATTGATATTTAACCAGCAAGCAATATCTTTGCTGTATGCATAAATTTAAAAACGTATCAACATGAAAAAATTTTAAGTGTGTGTCTCTTAATAATTCAATAAGTAGTCTATTCCCAAAGACAAGAAAGAAAATTATTAATTTGTGCTTGCTGCTGTTTATACAATAAATTTTGGTCATCGCAGCCCTTCACAGAGTCCAGCCTTCCTTGTCCTTAGGAGGCTGCACTTTCTGGCACCTGCTAGGGAGTATTATTATCTGCATTCTTGGCCACTGGCATGCTCTAATCACGTCTCCTGAAAACTCAGCAAAAGTCACATCTTCCCATGTCACAGGCTTGTCAGCTTGCTTGACGTGTTCCTTCACCGCAAATACTGGTGTTATAATTCTTTGGATTTTCCCACGTTCATTTAAATACTTTAGAATAATAATAAAAATTATCAACATGCTTCTTCAGGGAACAAGATCTTTCTGGTTCCCTATTTCTATTTTTTTTCCTCTCAGAAAAAAAAAAAATTGTTTGCTTTCTTATTATGTCCTGGTTTGAGGGCTCTGTCAATTGCTACTGGCCAGTTGGGAAACCATGACACGTTTCATTTTAACAGCACCTGGAGCTGGTACTGTCTTGATGCACAGACACGATTCACTCCCCTGAGTATGTCCTGCCTTTTGATACCATCCATGTACTTCTTGTATGTGTTGAAATGAAACACTAAATTGAAACATGTTCCCTGAAATTTGCTGTTTGAAATTATGCTAATAAGAAAAATACCTCAGTCAAGTTCATTAGTAGTTTAATTGTTACTGTCTCTTAATGGCATTGATCATTTTTATGATGGTTTCATGCTAGCATGTGTTCAGAGTAAGGTAAAAGAGGGTTTCTACTTGAGCAGGATTACTTGATTCCAAGTTAGCTGCCCCACATGCTACTACCGTTTTTTAATTTTTATTTTAATATAATTGCAATATTATATTAGTTCATAGGATAAAGTTAAGTGCTCTGTATTCTACATTTACTTCAGTCATTACTCTGTGCATTTTTTTTTCATCATGTGCTGCTGGCAAAGGAGGGGAGATAACAAACTCAGTAACTATGAGCCTTGAGAAGAATTTATTTTGTTTTGCATCCCCTTTGTCACCTATGCTTATTGCCTGTGACTAGATGCAAGTGTTCATATTTCCTAATTAATTTCATTTTTTACAAATGTTAGAATTTGCATACAAATACGTTAAAACTAGTCTCCTCTTCTTCATGCAATATTTTTTTTTCTTAATTATATGCAAACTATATTGTTTGCTTAAATAGATCTTAATACCTGGTTGTGGAAGGAAAAAGTGCAGTGTTCTAGCTCAGCCATGAGCATCTCCAAGGCTGGTGAGAATGGGATGCAGGCTGAACTGCTTTGTTTAACTAGGAATCAAAATGTTGGAGGGACAGAGTGTCACAGTGAGAATTTTCCTTCTCTGCTGGCTTTTGGAAGAGCCCAGGTTCTTTTGTCGTACAAGGCAGCTGAGAAGGGAAGATGTGCACCTGAATATACAAAAGAGAGTTCACTGAGCATGTTAGAAAAACAAGTCCTTTGTGAAGTGCTCTCTTTGATTTGGTTAATATGATCCCAGATCTGAAGTCAGTGTGGGTGTTACTTTGATAATTGGGCCCAATTTATACTAGACTGTTCTGATCCTGATTGCCTCTGTAATTAGTTGTAATTCAGCCACCATGTCCATAGAGAAACAGGCCAATGTCAGAGCACTGCAGAGCAATGGGCCAAGAGAGTTAGCATAAATTAGCAGAGTTGCCCTAATGCTTATGCCTCAAAAATTATGGGATTCTGCTTTCTTATACCACATGGAGGCTTGCTCTGATGGCCAAGAGAGGTTGTGTGCTTTTGTGTTTGCTGCATCCTACAACTGAAAGAAGATGAACCTCCTTATGTGATCTTTTTGGTAAACACCTGTGGAAACTGAACTGGTAACACTACACGTATAGCTGTTTTCTAACAAATCTACAAGAACAATATACTATTAAGCAAAACTCTATAATTCAAGTTATTTTGCTGACTGAATAACATAATTGAAATGATCAAAGTAGGCTGGCAAACACTGGTTCTTTCTTCATTGCTTTGCATTTCACATAGATACAACAGCATTTTATTTCGAGATCTGTGCTAGCCATCTCTTCTGCAGTACCTAGAGCTGATTTATCATAACATGTCTTTGAAACAAAATACTTTGCTATTAAGTGCAGCTAGTATGGGATGTCCGGTCATCTTGTTTACTGTCACATTCTCACCCTGCTGCCTAACAAAGTAATACTAGAAGGCTCAGTATGTTGGCATGGATTACAGGAGCCCAGGAGAAAGGTGAAATACAAAAAGGCTTTTTTCTTCTTAACTGTTTACAGCCCCAGTCTCACATGCACACACTGGAGAAGCTCCTTTTTGCCATGCATAGTGTATTTTTAGTTCTGTTTTCATTGTTTGTCTTTTTTTTTTCAACTTAGCAGTTTTGTTATAGCGTACAAGCCTCACAGGTTTACAGATTTTTCCATTTGGTCTGGTTCAAAGAAGGCTTTTTAACTAGGGTATTATGCTGCATTTTTCCTCAGATCATTTTGTAGGAAGCTGCAAGAAAAAGTAACATACTTTTTATTTTTTTTTAATCTGTGAAATCACAGAGCCTTTCAAAAAGGAAAAACCAAAGCATGTGTGATTGTACAATAAGCATTCTCTGAACAAGCTACTGTTGTTTTCATTGCTATTTGCGCCACTTAACAGAAGATGCACACCAGGAATTTTATAAATATACAAATGTACAGGAGACAAAATGTTATAGTGAATTCTATTCCCAGACTCAACAGTTGGGAATAAATACAAATTGTGTGATGTACTGCTAACCATATTATGGTAGGTAAGCAAAAATTCACTAGTTAAATGGTGTGTATTCTTTGTTATTAGATTGCTCTTTTAAGATGACCCTCTGTTAGGAAGGAAGAACACGGATGAATAAGCTGATTAAACACCCTTAAGGCTTAGCTACACAAAACAAAATTCTGTAGTCTGAATTGCCTAATCTTTTTTTCCTTGTGCAAAGAAAGAATATTTATTTCTTTTGTGCCTGTGTCTTATTCAAGGTCAGGAGAAGGAACCCACAGAGATGGGGTTTATGGGTCTGCCTTTGCAGATTTTACCCTCCTGAACACGTTGTAACAGATTGGTCCAGTTTCTGACAGTTCTCACAACGATGACTTCCACCTTAGTGAGACGATTTGTAAAGTAAGATACTGGTCATTGCAAGTATCAGAATTTTCTGTGTTTGAGCAGAAGAGTGCAAACTATCATTCGCTCTGTTTGAAGATGGAGTCATTCTGGATCTTCTATTTATAGACCAAAGCAATTAAAAAAGCCCCCAAAACAGGGATTCATTTGGGGCCCTCAACTAAAACTGCACACAACATGCCAGCCCTATTTGCATAGGTACTGAGTAATTTTAGGCAGCTTCTACAACACAGGCCTTGGTGATCATCACTATAGACCTCACGAACTTTGAGTTTGAAAACTCAGGGTGGTGGTTTTTTTTCTAAATTACAACACTTTACCTCTTTCATCCTAACAGGATGATAACATGCACGCACAGTGAAGATTGCTAAGCCCTATTGTTCTCACACTCCCTCATTCTTGGTTGTCAGTGAGTTGGAGAGGAGAATGTAATGTAGTTGTAATTGTACTCCATGTAATTAATTGTACTGTATCTGCTCGAACAAGAATATGGTTGGCACCATGGAAGTTGTATGTAGAACTATGAGCACGATGACAGAATGGCATCCTTTCATAAGAATAGTATGAATGGCTGTTACGGTAGTTTCTTGGAACTTCCATAAGACAGGCTTATTCACAGAAAAAAAAAAAAGATATGCTGTACAGTGAGTATATTACAAAAAAAAAAAAAAACTCTGCAGGGTGTTTTGATTTGGTTTTGATTTGGTTTTTTTTTGGTGTTTGGTTGGTTGTGTTATTTTTCCCAAGGAAAGAATTCATTCCATTTAAACATAGGCAAGAGATACCAAAAGTTCTATGAAAACTTTGTTTCCATCTGTTGTATACTGTTTTACTTGTGGTTTATGTTACTGTTTCTTTTTTTTTATTGTTATAAATATGGTTTTAATGAAGAGATTTGGCTAACACCACAAAAATGTTATTATACAAAGCTCTTACAAGCAGGTTTTTGCTTTGAAAACTTTCCCTTAGTTTTTAAAATGGTTTCAATAGCTGAAGTGAAAAAGGGTTTTCATATACATGTTCCCTTGACATAATAGTAAGTTGTTCAGATGTTTGTCTACAGCAGCTTCTTCTGTTTCTCCATATCAGTCATTTACCATAGTTGGTTTGCAACTGCCATTATAATTATATCTTTATATTGCAGAAAAGAAAAAATCCCTTCCAAAAGAACTCCTGACAGTTTAAAATTAAGGATAGTAAGTAATGAAATTCTTACCAAGTTCAGATGGAGACATGTTCTGTGTTCACATTGTGTGATCACAGTAAGTTAGACACAAAATCCTGTTTCTGTGAGGAGTTATGAAAGTTTTTTTCCTATGATGGTAAATGCTTAGGACTTCTCTTCTGCATCTCACACTGAAAGCGGCACATAACCAGTAATAAAAGGCCTATTTCACCAAGAAGGGATATTGATTCAGTAGTTATTCCCTGAGCAAGGTTCCCATTACAAGTGTTTAATGGAGCTTATTCAACAACTGCACTGTCTGTAGCAGTTGTTTTCCTCCATGACCTTTGAGATTCAGTCTTCCTATGTTAGATATTATTGACCAAGTTGTTTATTAGTTAAAGTTCCAGGTGTATTTCTTTATAATGGAAAGCAAAATGAAATAATTTTTGTCAGTTGCTAGGTATTCAACTGGTAGGCAAAATGCAGTGAATTTTGATAGCACACATGGCTGTTAACAGGAGTCTTCTAAGGTAGGAATGTCTGGCTGCCTTCCAGTTCACAAGTGACTTCACAATGTTTCAGGGTTTGGGAACTGACATATTTTCCTTCATCTCCTCATCTCCTATTTCTGCTCTATGTTGTCTATATTTATTGAAGGCTTAATAATTTGGTTTTGTTGTACTGGTCCAGCCATCACTAAAAAAACACAAAGTTCTTCGTGGTCTTTGATAATTTTAATGAATTCATGTTTGATGCTTAGAATGCATGAAAAACTTTTAGTATACAGATTGTAATTGTGAGACTGGTATTTTGTTTTGATAGCAATGTTTTGGAGTGAGGGGACTTCATTCTCCAGTACCTTGTATGCTACATGGTGATTTACAGTTGTGCAACATGAGGAATATGCTGCCAGGGTCACGTATCTGCTAACCATGCCTAGATAGAGTTACTGACTGCTCGTCTAGCTGAGTATCCTAACACAGGTGCACCAGAATTAGGAAAAGATTTTCCTTATGTAGCCTTTTCCAGAGTGGGAACTTTTTTCTATACAGCTCTGCTCTCAGATCCTCTGCTTGAGCACATTAGGATAAATTTTCAAAAACGTAACTGTGTTCAAGTTAGAAGCTTTTGCTAGCACCGTAGTATCTGTCAGAAAGTACAGCATTTCACATATCTGCAGTGTACCTACCCCAACACAAGCCTGTACTGTAGATAAATGTTAAAGCAGAAATTTCCCCTTGCTGTAATCATAATGCTTTACACCTGTAGAAAACATGTAGTCAAGAACACTAGAGAAATGTTCTTTTTAGTTTTGTAGTTTTAAGTACTGTATTAGCATCAACTCTTTGAACAATATTATTCTATGTGCTCAGTTGTGGTTTATAGATGCCTCTGGAATGTGTAAAGTGATTGCTCTGCACTGAGACAGCTCAGGAAGAATTCAGAAATCTTGGTGTGTCAGCAGCCATAAAAATTCATAATCAAGACTCTTAAAGGAGCTGTCTCACTGATACGGAATTTTTAATAGGTACTGGAATTTAAGAGAAACTATGTAAAACCGGAAATTAGCTGATAATTTACTTCCATTTTGAAGGGACCGCTGTGATGACCTGCATATTTGTAGGCTACTCAGGATGAGCAGGAAGATGGAAAAGAAAAAAAAAAAGCAGCCTCACAGAAAAATAGATCTTATCCCATAAGTCTTGTTGCATGTTTTGATAGAGTTCTAATGTAGTGATCCTTGAAATAGAAGATAAAGACCTAATGGCAGGATAGGTGAAATGATAATAAAAATCAAGTTTAAATGAAAAATAGAGCTTGCCTTTTTAAAGATGAGGCTGCTCAGCCTTTAGAACCACCAATGAAGGAAAGTGGCAGCTTCGCCACCCACTTGAGGGAGGACACCTGGGCTATTTTTACTGTCCAGAGTAATTAATGGCTATCACTTGCACTGCTTTTAATTCATGTTATAATTCCTCACGTTGCGTAGTCATCTTTCAATCTGAAAGGAGGTTGTCGAGATGTGAGAGTTGGTCTCTTCTCCCGAGTAGCAGGCAATAGGACAAGAGGAAATGGCCTCAGGTTGCATCAGGAGAGGCTTAAATTAGATATTAGGAAAAACTTTTACACTGAAAGGGTTATTAAGCATTGGAACACACTGCCCAGGGAAGTGGTTGAGTCACCATCCCTGGAGGTATTTGAAAGACGGGTAGAAGTAGTGATTAGAGATATGGTTTGATGATGGTTTTTGTCAGCGTTAGGTTGGTTGTTGGACTTGACAATCTGAAAGGTCTCTTCCAACCTAGCCAATTCTATAGATCTAGGATTAATTTATGTTAATCAGGATTTACCTCTAGCATTGGTGGAATTCACCCATGAAATCAAGGACCAATCAGGCCAAAAGTGTAAACTTAAGCCCCGCTGCAACCAGATCACTGTATTCCTACAGAATACATTTAATTTCATCTCAGCTTTCGTATGAATGTCTTTATTACTCATCCTGTGGGGTCTTGATGTAGTCTTCACCTGAAACATAAAGAATACAGTGCCTATTGCCTGCAGCAGCACACTTTGCTGTCTCTCTGTCCTGGGTGCATTATTTTTAATACAAATATGTGTTTGAAATCACAGCTGATCTACTCTGATCTTCGGGATCTGGAAAAGCAAACCAATATTCTGACTGTTCTGTCATCATACATGTCATTCCAAAAGGCGATCAATGGAGAAATATTGGCTCATCACCCTCACTGGCTCGTTTTGTCTGTTTTCCATTTTCCCCCCTTTAATCCATTCCCAGTATGACTGCATTGCCCCACAGGTGTGAGTGACGGGGCTCAAAGCCTGTGCCGTTGATAGAAACGCCTATCATTGTTTGCTTTTTTTCCTTACATTAACACTTTTTGATGTCTTTTGACACATTCAGGTTCAACAACATCCCTAAATACACTCTCTGACATCCTTCATGTAACTAGCCCTATTGGTGAAATGCTGTGAGCTAGGTAAGATTCTGAT
The DNA here is from genome assembly GCA_026546715.1 of Gallinago undulata. Taxonomy (NCBI): domain Eukaryota; kingdom Metazoa; phylum Chordata; class Aves; order Charadriiformes; family Scolopacidae; genus Gallinago; species Gallinago undulata. Next base: position 18,301,389 of record JAOTQQ010000052.1, on the reverse strand, counting down.
ACTCCAAATTAAGTTGCCACAAGTGCGATGGTAGGAGTAGCAGTGCCATGCTGAATCTGCATTAAGCTTTGTATGGGTAACAATGTAGTTGGTAGTATATTATTTCTTCCTTCTATCTTTGTCATTTCTTCAAGGGATTCAGTGGAGGAGAGGACTGGAATGCTTTCTAAGCAGGTGCTTAATTTAGTCTCTGAATTCGGGGCAGGAAGCGGTCAGAACCCCGTAGAACAATCCCATGGTGTAGAAGGGGCAAATGAGTGTTATAGATAAGGGGGCACCCACCGAACAAAAAATTAGCTGCTGCAGAAAATGTGTTTCAGCATGTATGACTGTAATTATTTAAAAAACATAAAACACTACTAGTATCACTCAAAAACAGTTTTGAAAGGAACTCTATATAAATTACTCCAAGCAAGTGCTGGGGTTTTTAAAGTTTTGGATCATTGGTGAATTAATTTGATTTGTTATTTGTATATTGATCTGGCTTTATCCATTAGCCTAGATTTTTAGATAAAAAAATCTAGTGCCATCAACTCTATCTAAATATTTAAAATAAATGTAGGTGATTATTATAAAAATCACAATACTGAAAAACATGTGGTAAACCTGCAGCTTTGCTAATGAATTTACTTATGGAGATGTTATTGTAAGGATTTTGAATAAGCCATTAATAACTAATATTCAGCGTCCTTGTCTTATAACCTGGCAATATACTCTTGTTTTGTTACAGTCCTTTGGTAAAGGAGCTGCAGGCTTCTCGCAAGGATGCAGAAACATCCAGTAGTGTAAATGAGCAATGATTTTTTGGTTCAAGGCTCCTTTACAGAAGGCAGAATCTAATCTTACGTAAAAATCATATGCCAAAACATGTAGTATTATCTAACTAACTGACTGTGTAATGTAAAATCATCTTTGGTCTTTTCAGTTTAGTTTAAACTGAGATGCATACACAAAAAGACCTAAATTGATCTGAAAGCTTACTAATGGCAAATTAAACACATTCTAAGCATTCTGACTTCTTGAAGAGCAAAGGTTCTTTTTCTTTAAATAGTTTAATAACCTTGTTTAGTTATGTAGCATCGTAAGTTTCTGCATGTTCATGCATTAACTTCACATTGAATTAGCTATGATTGAAAGTAAAAAATTTCTCCTGTATCTGTAAGTATAAAATTTTCTGCGGATTATACTTGTTATGAAAGAGTCATTTCATTTGGTGATTTCTCTACATGTCCTGAAAACTGTGCTTTGCATACAGATACTGCAAAGAATCTGCTTCTAGTTTTACTTTCACAGGTAGAAAAAAGGTGCAACTCCATGAAGGTCTATAGAGTTATAATGGTGAATAAACTGGTACTAGGAAAATTTGAAGCCAGCTGTGACTATTTCTCGGGAAATCTCTCTCAGACAGGATATGATCCCAGTTACACTGAACAAGTTCAGAGAATTTGGAATTCTGTAAGCGTTTTTTTCCCCAATAAAACAGCATCTTTACTGGACTCAGATATGTGTCCACTAAATCTGTAAACTAAATCTTTGCTTCAGCAGTTGAGACTGCTGAGTGAATGGGTCTCATAGATCGTATTGTTAATTTACAATTTTCATATGCAAGACTTAAGAATGTAGTAGCTTGAGTCACTCACCGGCCCTGTACAGCAGTAAAATGCAATTTAAGACTACTTTTATTTTGTACTGTGTTTACATCTTTCCTTGGCATGCTGAACATTGAACAGTTAGTGTTTTTATACTGCTTAGGAGACGTAACCTTTGTCGCCTATTTTGAAGAGAATACTTTGGGATGGAAGGTACTGTTATTGAATAGGAAACAAGAAAATTAGTTGTCTTATAGACTATGCCAAAATTGTTTTGAAATATATGTCACTTTATCCTCTGGTATTTATGCTTAAAGGCTTAAGACATCTATCACATAGCTTACTTGGTGAATTTAGATTATCCAGTTCCAAAGTGATAGACCTCACCAAGAAGAAATCAGGATAGTTTGTTGTTAATTCTGCACTATTTATTCTATAAATTCTGTATTTATTCTTGTGTCTCTGGTGATATAATCATATTGATTAAAAAAATAATGACGGTAGCATAGTTATATGGTTTCTGTTTTACCTGACACCCCTGTTTTCCAAATTTTTGGTGCACTACTCCTTGAATTTTAGTTGTCAGATCAGGGGAATAAAGTCTTCTTTAAATATGCCAAAGAATTAAGTATTTAATGTTTGCAACTCTCTGAAAATCTAGCTTGAGACTTCATAATCACCTATTGATCTGTCTGTAGAGCACAGGCAGGCAAAATCATTTCTTGGGGATTTTGCTTGTCATGGCCAATTGATTCTAATTTGTGTTTTATTTTGTAAAAAAATAGCTGTTCACTGGAGAAATACCCCCTGCATCTATTTTTAAATTAATAGATGGTGTCATCATCTCAACTAACTTTAGCCACCTAAAAGACAGGCAGCTACTGTCAGTAATTGTCTAGTCCACAGAGAACAAGAAGTACTTGCAACATCTTTCCTCCATCCTAAAGGAGGCACCAGAAGAGACTGGAGGAGTTTTTCCAAACTAGATCTCAAATTTCCCCATGTAATCAATGGAAAGAGACAAACACCCTGAATATGAAAGAAATGGAAGCGGGTAGCTGATACCACAGACCACAGTTTTAGATGATAAAAAGAAATGGATTGTAGCTTGTGGGAAGAAAAGATGCTTTTAATCCTGTAAAATGTTTTACCTGAACAGAGTGTTACAGGAAAACTTAAATTTAATGAGAATCTGACATTATTTTAAAACATAATGGAGAACATTTTTTTCCCTCTGACTTTTGATTTCTGTTCTTTTGAGAACACCACTGGAAAAGTCATAAATTTGGAACAGTGCTGCTGTTGTATTATGACCAGCTGTAGGGGTTAATTAATTCTGTCTTCAGGATCTAAATAGAAATTTCATATCATACCATCTTGAAGGCTTTAATCCTGTAAGAAAAAAAAAATACAGTTCTTCGTTCTTTTCTAAATTTTATGTGACTTAGAAAAACATCTTCATAACTGGTATATGATAGTTGCCCCTTTCTTATTGCCTGTATCCATACCATAGTATACTGACATTGTGATAAACATATATACTTAAGTGGGAGGATAAACTGAAAAATAACTCTCTTTCTACAGTGGTATGATTGAAAAAGTCATTCAGCAAGACCTTCAAAAACAAAGGAAAAAATTTAAGTGTACAATGAAGGACAATAAATGCATTTTACGTCTGTATGAAATATATGGCTTCAGTAACTTCAGTGATATTTTAGATTTACATCTAACGAAGGATTATTTTTATTTGATTTTTATTTGTTTCACTTAAGTGTGACCAATAAAAAAAATAATATCTCTTCATATTTGATTAATCATTGAATTTTCCCAAATTGTAGTTTCCCAGGCCATACTGCAGCAGTAGGGGTCACAGACTCAACACAGCCCTCCAGCGACGGCTCTGAACTGCAGACCCACCTAAAGATGCAGATGTGCTGGTAGCAGCTACAGCCCAGGACTTGCTGCAGGAGTGGGGACATCCCTGTGTGAGAGATGTCACTTGCTGTGACACAGCTTGGCTCAGGAAACCTCCAGAATTAAGAAGCAACAAAGTTGGGGGGTCCTTTGTAATTATTTTGGGTACTATAAGCCAGGGTCAGGAGGTGGACGCAGCTACAAAAATGTCAAAATTATTGGTTAAGAGATTAAAATAAAAATAATACCATTGCAATCTAAACCAATATCAGTATATGTGTTTGTTTTCCTAGTAAGTTTTTAAAAGAATCATCATTGTTTAGTGCTGTGAGCCCAAATTCTTGAATTTTACACTTCATACTGATATTATAATCCTGGTGGCGTTAAGCATGGCTTCTTGGCCTTTACCCCGACTATGAAATGAGACTAGTGCCCTTATCTGTCTCAAAACATAGTGCAGAGGAATAATGACCTCTTTTCCACTGTTGCGAATTGCCACTCTTCCCAAACTTTTTTTTTATTTAAAGTTGTATTATCTGTAAAAAAAATTACCTTACTAAAACCACTGAGATCTGATTTGCCCCTCACCAAACAACACAATAAGAAAAATAATTTTATTATAAAATTTGTCTTCTTCTTTTTCAGGGCTGTGTATGCAAAGGTAAAAGTCCCTGCTTTTGTGATAGCACGAAAGGTAATAAGGTAAGAACAAATATATTTTTCCTCTTTTAAGGTTAGCTTATCCCTGGAAAACATTAATTTATTAGTTGAGTTGATATTGCAAGTGAATTTATTGTGTGACAGTATTCTGTCAACAGAGTCTACAGAGAATTGTAGAAGGACACACAGTTTAATTAAGAAGACTTTTAATTTATTTTTTTTTTAAATGCGTGTTTGTTTACAACATTGCGTGATGTTTGAACACCAACAGAAGTACAGCTGGGTCCCTTTCACAAACTCCTAACAAATGCCCACAAATGCTATTACCGTGGCAGCAGCTCTCCTGTTACAGCTTTCATAATGCCATCGAGAGTGTCATGTTCAGTGCTTCCCCCTTCCCATCTTTGGACCCTGCCCATCTCTCCCCCCCCACCACCACCCCCCGCCTTTTCCAGTTTCCAAAGGAAAGCTACATGCACTTGTATCAAACAGATAAATCTCCTGCAGACCGAGACAGGGGATGAGTTTCTGGGTCCTAATCAGGATCACCTTGCCAGCAGTGAGGGAACGGCATCAAATCCATCAAAAGTAACTGAGCCACAGCCAGGCTGTTGCCAGTAGTAGCTTGGCAGAGGCTCAGAGTGGCTTTGATACAAACCTGAATTACACAAATGCCAAAAATTCTTTCAAACTCCTGCTTGTAATTGGAAAAACAACTGATTCACAAATGAAAGGGGCATTATTAAAGTCATGGCTGTCATGGCTAACTGTGGACACAGTCATTGCCCTACTGAACCATCTCAGTAAATTCCAAATGTCTATATAGACTTAGGGTCGTGATTAGTCCCACTGATCGACACATCTGACTGGTAAAGAATTACTCACAACTTTCCTCCTGTACTTTTATTACCAAGAAAAGATGTCATACTGCACCACAGGAACCACTGCTAGTCTTGCCTTCAGGAAGCTTCATTTCAGTGGCAGAGAAAAGTTCTCTCCAAGTAAATATATTCATTATTAAAACATATTTTCATAAGCAGGAAAGGAGAATTACTCTTTAGTAAAATCTCAGTGCTTATTTTTCATGTTCTTAGTTGGGTTAACCTGACTTTTTCCTAACCAGTAAAATTGAGACCAATTGAAAGATGAGCAAAAAATAAGCTGCCCACTAAAAGAGAAATATTATTAGAATGAACACCTGCAACTTGTCTTCATCAGTTCCATGTTAACTAAGCAATTAGTAGGAAGGAGTTAATCATTGTTTACACTGATGAAGTTTTTCAGGCAGCTTTGGAAAGTCAGAACAATTAAATCAATCAATATGTTTTCTTAACTGCTCAATGTTAAGAAATTCCCCAGCCTGGGGATCCTCTGATCCTGTTGATCTGTCAAGAAGAAAGAGTGGATGAAATTGCCTGTAGTGTGCGGAGGGGAGTGAAGGTGTCAGGAGAGCGGGGTGCTGCTCTGGACCTGGAGAGCACCACGTCCCTTGTCCCTTGCTGCCATCAGGGGGCAGCGACCTCAGAGGAGGAGGAGGAGGATGGAGTGTATCCTTATTTTCTCCGTGAGTTAGTGCCGCGCCCCCTCCAGCGGCACGTCTTGGTAAAGCATTATCCTTTTTTGCTTTTCTTGGGATGCTGGTGGATGAAATAAATGATTTGTCGTAAAAAGCTGTGCCGGTTTATGATACAGATATCACGGAAACTTCTTAATGCAATTCTTATTTTGATTTCTGTTAAAATATTCTGGGATTATATTTTATCTTTTAAAGTTTATTATTCTTTTAAATTCAGATCCTACTTAAAAATCTGTTGAGTTTGTGGGATCTTGAGGGGCAAGAATTAGTGGAGGGACAAGCCAAGGTATTTTGACTACCCTGAGGCTTCTTTTGGATTCTACCTTGTAATAATAATATTATAATTATTATATATTATAATTATATGGATTATTAATAAAATAATAATAATAATATACCAGAACTTCTGCACAGTAGAAGTCAACATGCTTTTTTGTATTGGAATTTCCAATTGGAAAATTGGCTGTGAGAGAATCGATGGCTCCATTCTCTCTCTCCCATGCCATGCTGTCATGTAAAAGGTCTGGAATAGGCAGCTCTTCACTGATGGAAAGTTGAGCATGCTAAATTGCTGCTATCTAAAGAGCTGAAACACCTTTTGTGTGAATTTCTAGCCTTGAAGCACTTTATTTTAGCCAAGATAAGACTTGCATCGTCATTATATTTAAATAAAAAACTGAAAAAGCCCCTTCTGTTGTAACTTAGCCTCCTGTATTCTCTTCGTGTAGCTTTAATCTTTTTTGACCTTTACCAAAACTGGTTTGGTTATTTGAGCTTCACCTTAAAAAACACAGGAAAAAGTAACTGAGTGTCTTGATCTCTGAGACTCAGAAAAATTTAAAAAGTTGTTGCTTGAAGCAAACTTCACGTATTCTATCTGGATGGTTTTGTTGCAGTTGACTCCCACGCTTTCCATGGCTTGCATGAAGAGAGGTACTGATGATTTGGAACTGACCTTGCTGTACAGCAGCAACCACCATTAAGTTTGCCAACTACAAATTAGGGTTGCTATAATGGATTTGGATTTGTGTCGCTTGTAGGGACCAAACATGATATAGCAATATTAACAAGGAATATATCAGCTGCTTTCTTAAACTTTTCATGCTGCCAGTTAACTTCTGTACTATGTAAAATCCTGAGTACTGTTGTCTTCTGATATCTTCAGCTGTACTTATGAGTACATAAGTAATTACTTACTGCAGTGATACCATGTGGCCTAGACAGCATATAGGCTGGACAACAATACAGGTCAGTATGGGCAAGGGTAGCGTATCTGCCACAGTAGCAAACTGATCTGTAGAAATTAGGAGGTACTGAAAGTAATTAGTGCCTTAGAAATAAGTTATCAAAAGGAGAATTAATGGATATTTTAAGATCATTCTCTTAATGTTTACAGGGTGAAAAAGGCTTTCCTGGTGTTCCAGGTCCACCCGGTCATAGAGGCTTTCCTGGTCCAGAAGGGCCTCCAGGGCCACAGGGACCAAAGGTAGGTGTGTATGTGAGGCACGAGAGATGCACACAGAGAAACCACTGTGCTTGACTGTGAAAGTGAGCTCTGATTGGGTAGAGAATTCTACCCAGAGAATTAAAAAAACAAACCAAAACAAAACCTGTTTCAGTGTCTCCTATTTGGTGAGGGATGTTGTGTGCTCATCAGTGGCAATGGTCATTTTTTGACTGAGTCAAAGTAGCTGATATGAGCATGGGCTTTTGCAGTGGTCAGTGCTAAAGCACTGAACTTCAAGAGGCAATGAACAATTTTGTCTTAACAATATACTCTGACATCTATTGATGGTAAGAGAGAAAACAAGCTCTTACTGAGACAAATAAGAAAAACAGACTTAATAAAATTTGAAGGAAAAAGATAATTTTAAAGCTAAATCTTGCTCAGTTTAGGAAATACCTAGTTGCCTGCAGTATGGAGAGAGTGACTTCAGTGACTTGGACTTTCTTTCTTTCCTGTATGCCTAAACGGAGACCTAATATGAATTTTCAGTGACTCCTGCACGAACAGAAAAAAACAAATAAATTGCTCATTAAAGCCCATTGTACTTATATTTGTCTTGAGGAACAGCACTCCTGCTGTGATCGGTAAACTGACTTTGGTGAACAAATTATTTGTGTGTAAATATGGTCTGAACGCAGTCATAGTATAAATTAGGAAGGTACTGCCACAATCACATTATGTCTAGGACCTGTGTTTATGTGGCTCCAGCATTTATCCATACTTTATACAAATGGGTCTCATAATTTTGATTTGTTTGGGTATTGTAGTATTATTCTGTCCTGTCTCATTTTTACAGTATCTTGTGGAACTGATGCTCATGGTGGATCTTGTACATGTTGATGAGCCATTTATTTGAACTCACTGAAAAGCGTTTAGTAGAGCATTTCCCTTTTAGTAAGTGACAATAACTTCTCCAAGAATGGCAAAAACTAAGGATAATTTCTCCAGAAAGAACATCTCTGTTAGCCTGAGTGCCATCTATTGCAGTGTATTCCAGTTAGCTTTTCCTATTCAATGCCTGTACATTGTCTTAAACAAAATGTCACCCAGGTTTTTAAGAGCTATGCAGTTCTGTACGTTCCCTATTTCCTTTCTGGGAACGATAAAAGTGTCTTATTATCAGGAAAGCTCAAAGTGTCTTGAACCAATTCTAGCAGGTTCTGTCTAGACTGTGCTGTGGCATGCTTTGCTGTCTTCTTTCAGCCTTGCTTTCCTGTCCTGCTTAGTCCATTTTCAGCCTGCTCCTGGCTTTCCTTTCCACGTGCAGGAGTGCAGATGGGAGTGGCTGGTAGATGCATGTACCTGGTCATTACATGGACATCACCCATATCCGGGAGCCTTCCAGCTTTTTCCTCACAGGGAGGCACTTCCAGGTCTCACAGTTTGAACAGATCCATAGCAACTGCTTTCTCAACAAACCCTGACTGTTATTTTTTTGACCTATGATGAGATATATCCCCTGTAAACACTGAAAGGGATGGCAAGATGACACGATTTATGTAAGTTGTATTAAATGCTTGTTTGCTTTAGTGTCTGTAATAGGCAAATAATATATTTATTTACATAGTTTCATGTGCATGTGTCGGTATTTGTATTAAAAACATTGCATGTCCTGTTAACGTACATGTGCTTTTTCTCAATTATATTGAAATATGTTGTTTTCCATTTGTGAACTAGGGTTCTCTGGGGCTTACAGGCTTAGTTGGACCCAAAGGTATACGAGTAAGTATTTCTATTTTCAACAAACTTGTACCTTAAATGTCATGTTAAATGACAGCCTGGTTCAATACTCTGTGAAAAATAGAACCAAAACATTATATATGATTTTAAAGTATTTTTAAAATTTATGACCCAGAGTATGCACATGCATTATCTGTTTACAAGAACTTTTGCCTTTTTTGCTGCACCTTATGTACAAGGTTCATGCTGTATGTGTTTAGTATTGGGGTGTGCTATGAAAAGGTCAGACTAGAATTCCATGAAGAGATGTTTTGTTGGGTTTTTTTTCCTGTGGGCAAAACCAGTCTATATTAACAGTGAATAAACTGCCATTATCCTTGGTTCAAAGTCATAAGGGTTAGAGGAAATAATGTTCTTTTGATAGACTCGTACTTGCATTCATTCTTCTTATGAATATGATCAAAGAGAAACTGCATCATGAGCTTTTGCTTAATATTTGTAATATTATTTTTCTTCTCTTATATCATCAGGGAGTCCCAGGATTACCTGGATTTTCAGGTCCCCCGGGCCTTCCAGTAAGTAAAACCGACACCAGTTTAACCATTTTGCTCTTAGTATGGTCTTCAGTACACAATTATCCTCAGCCAAATGTGCTCATGCTACTCTAAATGTCAGCATTGTCCCTGTCAATTAGCTTAGAGATAAAAATCTTAGCATCAGCAATTCTTACTCATTGTAATGATTTAAGAACACATTGTAATCTGTCAAGTCTTGTGAAACACTGCTCCAACATAAACTCTTTCAGTGTTGCTGTAGGGTAATATGAATGTGCAAAAACAAAGCTTGTGTCAATTTTGCGATTCTTTTTAGGGTGAACCGGGAGCTGCTGGTCCTCCTGGGCGCTCGGGTGTTCCAGGATGCAACGGCACAAAGGTACGTATCAAATGGAATCTTACAGAGATTGTGTTTGGCTGCGCTTAGGAATGGCCAAAAAGCATTCTGAATTTTTCCCTCAATATACAACGAGTTTTATTTGTTGTGGTTTGTGACTTTATCAAGTATGAAAAATTTGAATCATGAGGCCAGAGAAAGGAAAAGTGCTGCCTTTTTGTCTAAGATAGAAAGGTAAATTATACACACTAATGGCTTCTGCTAAAAAGTTAAGACCGATGTTTGATATTTTGACAGATAAAACTTTTTTTCATTGAATCTAGGAGACCTAACTAGTTTTGTCCAGCCTGTCCTTCTGTTGAAATAGAAGACATAGATACTTAATTTTATTTTACCAGTATCTAGCTTGCAGTTGAAAATTCATAAATCCTGAAATCAGTTAAATGAAAAGGCTTAATGTTAAGTTCCAGGTTTACCAGTTTTTCTTGGCTCTATGAGCAAGTGCTTCCAGCATTCTGAAAGAGGGAGTCAGAAGAATGCTTACTGTGGAAAATCATACGTTTCTAGTGAAACAGTGAACTGATCTGACATAGATAATAAAACCTGTTGGCTGAGATAGAAGTCAAGACCCATAGGGTGTGGCTGTGCCCCTTTTATCAAATATGGTGGTAATGAAACTCACAATTTCAGTAGGATAACATAAAAAAGCTTCTTTTTTAATCACATTTTCTAAAATCAGACCAAATAATAAACAATAATATACATTAACAGTCACTCTTGCTACTTTCAGGGTGATCAAGGTTTTCCAGGTCCTCCAGGTAGAAGAGGGGCTCCAGGCATTCCAGTAGGTGTCTGAGTTTCATGATTGTGTACATAAAGCTATTCACTTGAAGAGTATAAAGTCTCACATTTGGCTGGTATTGACAACAGTTGAAATATATAGGTATTTCCATTTTATTAATATGAAAATAAGAAACCAAAATTAAAGGTAATGCTTTATTGACTGCCCTCTTCATGGGCCTCAACTTCTTAGTTAATGAGTGCATGCAAATTCACTGACTGGCATTAGCTCTTTAGTATCTCAAGGGATACTCAGGAAAATTTGCCACTCGCATCTCTAAAGGTGTCCTATGTGTGTTTAATAGATTGCAGTCTCAGTTCATGCCTAAATATCTTTGAGGATATGGTGTAATTAACTCAATAAGAACCAGGAGTTAAACCTAGAACTTCTCATTTTGACTGCATTGCCTTAACCATAGGATTTATTTTTTTTATCTGTAGAAATGTGTTTTTAAAAGAAACTTCTAAACAGGAAAAGGAGTGCTGTCTGTCAAGTTCCAGCGGCTTCAAATCTAATAACTTCTAAACATGATTTTTTTACTGTATCAGTTCTCCTGATTTTATTTCTTTATTAAGAAGAAATTTCGAAACTGTTCTACCTTCACTTGAAGAGTTGTAACTGTGAGACTGGACTATTTTTTAACAATATGCCCTTTCTTCTTAAATTAGAGTCTGACATAGTAAACATGTACCTGACTATACACCATGTCCATGAAAATAAATTGCTTCAAGAGCAACTGTTTTTTCATTGAGCTTAGAAAATGTTTAGAATGTGTCTTTTCATGATTGTCTCTTTTACTTTTCTGTTTTAATAATATGATTGTTTTTCTCCCTAGGGTGTTCCTGGCATCAAAGGAGAGAAGGTCAGTTATTTACACCATATTACATGAAATGTTTATTGGTCATCAACAGTGTGTGTGTATCTTCCTTGCTGGTAAACAGTTCCTAATGTCTCCATTCATGGGAAACAGAAGGTTTACTTTTTAGAAGAAGCAGCTACAAACTTTGGTGCTTCATCTGAATTAGTTGCATTCACTCCAGGTTACAAAATAGTTTTAAATTTTTTCCTCCTTTAATTATTGTTATTGCATGTAATGAATGTAACTCTTTCAAGCACACAAAAAATAAGCCCCATCCCCAAACATCATATGAATTCATATGGAAACATGTAGATGTGCTATATAGTATTTTAAAGGGATAAAAATTACTAAAACAAGTGAAGGTCAAGACTGTGGGTGAGTAACGTAGGTATGTCAGAAGTGAAGACTGCTCCTAACAGAGAACTGGAATGCCTGAAAAAAGTATATTGTGTTTAATAAAATCTTTTTTAAAGGTAGAACTATCCATAGCTGACAGTTACCATCATTAAGCCACTCTGATGTTGCTTATTTCCCCACAAACTGTATTAGAAGATTTATTCCACTACAGAGTTCTGCAGCGTAACTTTTTATCTTTTTTTTTTATCTAATTGTCCAGGGGTGCCCTTCAGAGGTATATGACCAAGGGTATAGTGCAAAAGGTGATCCTGGATTGCCAGGAATGCCTGGACTTCAGGTAATGCAGAATTATTTCAGAATATGAGATAGAAAATTTTTATATGTCTAATCTCTCTATGCAAAACACATATAATATGTGAGCATATATATATATTTATATTTAATGTAATTTTCATATGTTTTTTTACATAGATAAAAGTGATTTTACAATTATCTCACTAATTTCTAAACCAGAAAATAGTTGTGTCTTAAAAAAAAATATTAGCTTTATATATTCTCTTTAATAAAATGTATTCAAAGTCTTTATTTTGATTTTACAAAACAGAGTACACCAAGACAACAGTAATTAATTTTACTATCAGAACGGATAATGTCCATTATGTGTTAGTAAAATGAGATAGGGAAGTCAGGTTGCAGACAACAATACTTTAGAAATGGAGGAAAAAAATGGTCATAGATTTCGGGGTTTATCCCTACATATAGAATAAAATAGAATAGTTCAGTTGGATGGCACCTACAACAACCAGCTAGTCCAACTGCAAAAATTCTCCATGAAGTAAGATTGAACAGATCGGAGCTGCTCAACTTCTAAAGTACTAACAGAGGACAGTATGATCCGTATTTTAAAAAATGAGATTAATAAAAGAAGGCAGAGCAGACTTTTCTTTTGACAGTTACAATAAGTGGAGGACATTAAATTTAAAGTAAAATAAAACATTTTTTTTCTATTTCTTTGAAAGTAAAGCTTTAACATACAGAATTTATTGCATATAATATTCAGGCTTATTAGGGCTAGCAATAGGACTATATGGATTTGTGAGTATATCCACAGCTAAACAGGACATTTCCTCACTTGAGTAGTTTAGTTTTAGAACGGATATATTTTCTAATGTTCCAAAACAGCCAACCAATGAAGGAATGAGGAGAAATTATACATCCTGAGGCATGAAAAAGAAAACTAGAGACAGTGCTGCTCCTGTTTGTTGTTTGTTCATTGAATTTAGCCTTGTGGTTTGCTCATAATCTTGCCAGGAGATTTATTCCTGTTTCTCTTTTAACACGCAGGGTGCCCAGGGTGCTCAAGGATATCCTGGAGAACTTGGACCACAGGGCCCTCCAGGACCTTCAGTGAGTATGAATTTAGGTCACACTTGTTACTTTAAGCTATTATTTTCCCACAAACCTATGGAATTATACTAATGCAATTACCTGCCTCTCCTGCACACTTCAGATAATTTTTTTTCAGTTCCCTTTGATTATTTTTATGCAAGATAATTTCCAGTTTTCAAAAGCGTTAATTTTAATTTTCAAATAATTACCCATAAATTCACTTTAAATACTAAAGTGTATATCTGAGAGATGGATATGCTTGCAACTAGACTGCATAGGCATTCTGTCACCCACTCATGACAACTTGTGATTGTAAAGGTGTAAGAAAAAATAAAAATAGTGATATAACTCATGCGAAAATTGGGTTCTTCAAAACACCTATATTGGTGATAAAGACTGTAGTTTTTTTAAAATAAGGAAATTTTTTTTTCCTATTTTATAGGGCATGCCAGGAAAAGCAGGACCTCCTGGACCTAAGGTAGTCTCAGATTGGTAATAAAAACAAAACCTTCCTATTATGTGTAACATGAATTAACTCATTTTGTAGGTGTTTCTAAAATTAAAAAAAAAAATAACATTTGGGCATTTTTTTACAGGGTCTTATGGGAATGAAAGTAATAGGAAACAAAGGAAGAAAGGTAATTGTATAAAATGCTTAAAACATTTTTGAAGTTGCATTTCTGTTTTCTGCTTTTTCTGATATGTTATGGTGAAATGTGTGGAAGTCTTACTGGAAAATGGAATCATGGCAATTAATATCTAAAGACAAACTGTTTTCACGTAAGAGCCAATGATATAAATTTTCTGATAGAAGGGTAGAAACCTAAGAGGAGCCCGTAGTTAATATTTACTAACACATAACATTCAATTCATTTAAGTATCATTTGCACAGCATTGCTAGATGCTTATCTAAGGATGTAAACATTGGTAAATATATGGCATCTGTAGACTCAAAACTTCTTATGGGCAACATCTTTTTGGTGTCAGCCTTGATGATGCTAGAAAACCTCCCAGATTTTGAATAGAAATTGGATGACTTGTCATTCACGTTCTTAGTTTCTATGTCATAATTGACATTAAGCTAGAAATTGGTTGGACTCAATGATCTTAAAGGTCCCTTCCAACCTAGACGAGTCTGTGATTCTATAAATGACTAAAAATAGATATATTTTAGGAGGACCAGTGTAGTCAGTCTGAATGTCCTTACAAGGATCCTTTCAAGAGCTTGAGGTGCCTCACACTTGTGCTAACTGGCCTGCACAGATCAAGGTGTCAACTGAAACAGCTCTATCTGACAGTGGGATTAGTTTTAATTTTGTAATTACTACCAAGAATGTGCTTGAAGTTTTCTGGGAAAATTTATGTAAATAGAACCGATCATTCATTAGCATCAGCTCAGATGATCATGGAGCATCTTGTTTCATTATGAAAGAGTGATGCATTCTTTGCTGCTACACTGGAAAGGCATTTCCCTGGCTTAAAATCACTGGAAATTATGGATATTGGACTTTTGAGCTCTGCAGGAAAAATCACATTTAGGACTTTCTATGTTCTAAAAGATCCTTAGTGAAAAAGTGTACTGCAATATTCATGTTAAGGATACATGAAAACTGATTTTGTCTGTCAGCACTACATTACAGTTGTCTCCCTGTAATACACAGACTGCAGTTATAAGGATGTCACCAAAGACAGTTAGCGTATTTTATTGATTGACTTATCCAGTTGAGACAAAAATTATAATCAAGGAGATATTTTTATTTGATTTGCAGTTTAAATGGTTGTATAACTTTTAAACAAATAATACTAAAATTTTAAGTTAATTCTAGATGCCTTAACAGAAATCAGCGTATGCATTTTTATATTTCTCATCTAGCAGAAGGTTTCCATAGTAGTCTTAAGTCTTCCATATGCCTTTTTTTATCGGAAGATAAATGGCAAGCAAAGAGAAATAACTCTATTAACAGCTAAGTGTAATGACAGATTTTTTTTTTTCACAATGTCAAAAGCATAGCAATAGTAATTTGAAATAATAAAACCAGACTGCTTGTAATTACTCTATTTTTCTTTTTTCTTTCAAGGGTGACCCTGGATTAACTGGACCCCCTGGACCACCAGGAACCGTTATTGTGACATTAAGTGGACCAGACAACATGACGGTAGTAAAATTGTTATACATCATGTTCAGATTAGCCATCTTCCTACCTTTTAAATTGAGAGGACATTTTCATCTTCATGGT
Organism: Gallinago undulata; assembly: GCA_026546715.1. Lineage (NCBI taxonomy): Eukaryota > Metazoa > Chordata > Aves > Charadriiformes > Scolopacidae > Gallinago > Gallinago undulata. Next base: position 18,285,889 of record JAOTQQ010000052.1, on the reverse strand, counting down.
TCCCATACCATTTCCTTTTACCCGTCCTGACATCGTTCAGACTTGTTTAGTTAGATACTAAGCTCTTCTTAGAGAGTGTCTTTGCGGCCAGCTCAGCTGAGGGCTGTGTATTCATATTGCACATCTGCACGATGCCAGTGGAATGCTAAATGCTTATTAGTAATCCACCTGCTCTGGATCTCAGAGTACATGAAAAGTAAATCACTTTTAGCTTCACCCAATCAACATGGATTTTCTGACTGGGTATCAAAGCCACAGCTGTGCTGACCCCGGGCCTTGTCACTGAAAATATCAGGACTGAGCTGCCCGAGTTTCACAAAAGCTTGCAACACGTTCCTGGACATTTCATAGCTTATTTTCTCATTGTTTTTACTGGAACTTGAGTAGTCTTGGAAAGTGTTGGAAAAACAATGACTACTGGAGAAAGGAAATACTCTGATTCAGCTTTTATTTTAAGTATTGCTTTCTGAATTAAAATTCTTGCATTTTGTCCCTATGTAGAACTTAAGCAGCAGTGGTTGATAGACAATTTTAAGTCTTCACGTATGAACAGAACAGGACTTCAATCTGTTCTTATTTAATTTGCATGTAATCCATGGAGTTATCAAAACTCTCTCTCCATTTTGTGCCAAGATAAAAAGTGAATTTTGCATTGAGACTGTATTGAGGAGAGAAGAGAAAAATTGCAGAAGCAAGATTCAGCTTTCAGACACAGCAGCTCTTCCCTGTTTAAATTAAATATGGACAACATGGAGCACTTACCAGTCATGGCTGTGGCAGTTTATCGGGGGGGAATGGCAATTTTTCAGAGACATTGGGCATTAAGGTTTTAAACCCTCTTAAAAGTCCGTACATAAATAGTTTGGAGCATGAGTCTAACCAGGTAATAATTTGGCAGTCCATAAACTTTGGCTTTACAATGATGTTAGGAGGTGGCCCAATCTGTAACAGACCTACACAGCAGGGTAATCTAATCTTGAGCCCCCTTAGGCATGGATTGTATGGGTAGCCACTGCATTTATGTATTGGAGATAAATGTAGGTACAGTGAAGCAACTAAGGATTATTTGGTTTTTTGCTTGTGATTTTTTTTGCCATTTCTGGGGATATTTACTCCAGTCCCCTTGCATGCAATCACAGGTAAGCTGTTTTGAACTCTCTGTGTTCAGAAATATGTGCAGAGCCAGTTTCTTTTTCAAATATCATAGACTTAGGTGAGAGTGCTGATAAGAAGGTTCTGTTTCTTAGTCATTTAAGTAAAACCATCTCTGCTCAAAGAAGCTTGCTGATAGCATAAGGACTTCCTATTTGTACACCTTGAGTGTTATGGCAAGCACAGAAAAATCCAAGAGACCATATTAAATTTTGATTTTCTATGTAATAGGACTTGAAAGGAGAGAAAGGAGAAAAAGGATCAAGAGGATTTCCAGGGCCAATGGGGTTTACAGTAAGTGACCATTCTAACTGTGCTTTATTTTTATGCCTTTTTAAAAAGATAACAAAATTATAAAAGATATATATGTAATTTAGAAAATGGAATTCTTAAAAAATGTGTGTCTTGAGGGCAGTTTTGTTACAGGGGCCAGATGGTGATTCTCAGAGTGAAAAGGGTGACCGAGGAGAACCTGGAGCACAGGTAAGCACAAACAACTGAATACACAGATATTAGTCTTTTCTGCAAAGCAGTTTTGCACTAGTCTTGCACCCCAGTTTTTATTTCAATGCCACTCACAGCAGATTTTCTTAGATTCAAAAGCTCTTTCATCCAGTTTGGTCTTTAAACCAAACTAGAGAGCTGAAAGTCAAATAACTGTTCTTATAGGCTCACATACCATGAGTACATGATGTAGAGGTCAGTTGATGGTGTGTGCACTTCTGTTTGTTTTGCTGTAAAGGTTCTATTGTTGCAACTTAGGGAAAAGAAAAAAAAAAAGTGCTTCTCTGAACACGTACTGGCTTTACACATACTGGCTTTATAGTGTCAGTGTCATTGTAGAATTAAAGACATAGGCTTTAATTAAGGCAGCAGACTTACCTGCTAGTTGAGCATACTAATTTATGTAGAGACATGAAGAAATTTGTCATAAGAGAGTTATTCTGTTAACAGAATAATCTGAGAAAAAAAATCATGTTTACTTTTAAAAGAACACACATTAAAATATAATTTACTTGAGTATATCTACATTTTGAAGGAAATTAAATAGAAAGTTCCCACTTTGCATTCAAACCTTCAAATAAAAACTAATCAATGAAAGATGCAGATTCTTAGTAACTCAACCTGTGTGAATTAATAACAGTTTACCTATATGTAATCAGGGTACAACAATCAAGTATCCAAAAAAATCAAAATGTTATGTGATGTTTTCTGAACAAAACATATTGATTCCAAATACATTTTGAAAGCAATATCAAGAAAAAAATATTCAAATGAAATATTTAATTCAGTCCAAACATATGTATTTTTAAACTTTTCCATACATCTTGTAGTTGCAATAAATTTTCTTCCACAAGGAAAGGCAGCAAGACAAGACCAGTACTATCTGTAGATTGCTCTTTCTTCAATTGTATGGTGCTATAACAATGATGATGCTTTAGAGCAACTTGTTTGTTATTTTTATTCTTCCTATACATTATTAAAATTTTAATTTCTATTTAAGTCACTGGTGTGAAGTACTAAAAGTTTTGTACTTTTTTATCAGAGTTTTATGAACATTAGTTACAATTAGAAACAATAAACATTAGAAAAATAACCTTAAAGGCTTTTCAAAATTTATAAAGACCTAAAATACAGTTAAATGCACAGTATTTAGTTGTTATGCCCTCTGAATGCAATGTACCCTTTTTTGAACTTCCTAATTTTTATTTTTTTTAATTTTATGGTTTTGCTTTGTAGGGTACACCTGGAAAAGAAGGTGCTCCAGGTCCACCTGGCTTACCGGTAATGAAAGAAGCCTTCTATACATTTTCTAAGCAGGAGTCATCTGTGTCTCTCAGTCATATCTTCCTTTCATAGCTTTTTCCCGTTTTCTAAGCAAGAGTCATCTGTTTCTCTCAGTCGTATCTTCCTGTCGCAGCTTTTTCCCGTTGCAGAATGTTTTTGGAAATGTTGGTTTGCATACACTGTGAAACATTTCCTTTCACACAGCTGGCTTTGTGTGAGGACACACCATGTCCTCGGGGATTTATACAAGAGAGAGAAGCTCAGCTCATAGATGTTGTCTGTTCTGTTTAAAATAAAAATAGCCGTTGCTTGTGTTTGAGACACAGTTTAAGTTATGCAAAATTAATTCTACTGAGTTTAATTCTGGTTAGTCACATTGAAATTTTTGCAAAAGTGTTATACCTCCAGCATAAATCAAGAAGCAAAATGAATAATTTTTAATCACTAGAATCAAATACATTCTTTTACAAAGAAAAGGTATTGTCAAGGTCACAGCTACCTTGCCCTGAAACAAGATGACTGATAAATTTTAAAACTGTCATCTTGTCATCATATAGTTCTTAATTTTAGTTATTAAATGGCATCTTTTATCTTGTTTGTGTACTAATTTAAAATCTGAAGTTGTTCAAATGTATTTGGAATACTGTATTCAATTGCTTAAATATAAGCTCTTCTATATTTACTTCACTTCCACTTTAATGACACCATTAGGGTCACAGTAACTTTACAAATACCTTATCAAAATTCTTAGCATCAGAATAGCCTGTTTCACGTATCTCTTACTAAGACATTGTCTTCATCACACCAAAATGACCTTTGCAAACAGTCTAAACACAGGCCAGTCTGACAAAGAACATGGGGTGACAGACTGCAAAGCTCTACTATCTCAGCTAACAGAAAAAACTTTGTGTCATGAAAAAGACACGTCATTGCTCTGGTCCCATTTCAACTTTACTAACTAGCAGCGAATTCAGCTGCATAAGCCTCCAAGAAGTGCCTTTTCGTTGCATGTACACACTTGCAGAAAGCCTGAACTATTTTCCCTCCTGGTCTTGCTTACAGCTCTTGAGATTGATCAGTCTGCGTGATGGTGCCAAGTTCTGGGAGAGGGAGTTACTGAATGCGAAAGTCTTAGATTGTGTTTGGTTTCTTCCCTTTCAGAAACAGTAGTTTTCAGAGGTAGAACAAATCAGAGCCCGCTACGTAGAGAGGCTCTGCCTTGGGGTGGGTGGAGCAGGCTGTTATAAAGGCAGGTTTGAATGAGAGACCCGTGGTATTTCCCACAGACATGGAACTGCACCCCAAACCATGTCCTGCCCTGGGATTTCTTCCCCTGGTCAAGTCACTTTCACTTGCCGTTGCCATGAAAGATTGAAGCTTTCTGTTTTAGGTATTACTGATGGCCATGCTAAAAGATTAAAAGATTAATCCTCATAAAATTGTGTACTGTCACCTGCAGGGACAAAAGGGTGAACAGGGCAAACCAGGACTGACTGGCAGGCAAGGAGCTAAGGTATTGTCTAATGGTTTTTGTTGTTGCTTTTGAGGATAGGGATAAGGTATGTTCTGGGGTTATTATTTTATTTATCACTGTGTATATAATATGTTTTTCTTTACCTAACGGATGACAAGTAATGGTATCATGGAATAAAAGATGGATCAGCTGAACTAGACCATGTGTTTAATCTGGTGTCCATCTATGCCTGCTGATGTGTTCCTGCAGTATTTGGTGTATGCAGCTAGCTGAATAGTTGTGTAAGGAACAGAGATGGGGGTGGTGAAGGACTGACTGGTCAGGAGCAGAAGTTCTTTAATGTTATGAGCAATGTACTGAAGTAACAGTGGGTACCAAATGTCGTGTCATGTATTGTTTCCAATAAACAAACCCATTTCTGTCCTCTGATGAAGGGGATGAAAGGGAACACTGGTCCACCTGGAGCTTGTGGTCGAGTAAGTGTAAATTATCTTCATCATATCCTTTTTCTAAACCATTAGATTAAAAATAAGAAAAACTGACTGTATGACACAATAATGGATGTCCTATGATACTCTAATTGAGGCATGGCTTTCTCAAAGTACTGGTGTTGCTGGGAGGCTCACAGAGATGGCATTTTCCTTCATGTGAAGCTGAATGCACGATCAGGGCCTGGTTAGATCTCACTCAGTTCCAATAATTTTTACAGGAGTATGGACTGTCACAGAACAGGAGTTAATTTTTGAAACAATCTCTAATCAGTTCCAGTGTTAATTTTAAAATCCTAAGAAAACTTTAAGAGATGCCATGAATACAAGTTCTCTGTGTAGTCATGCTACCTCACTAGTGGCTTACTTAAAGGCCCCATGTACACCTACTGGAAACCTTTTGTCCAAATTGTTCCTAAGAAGTAACTGTAAAAAGCTGATTCATTTCTGATATTGACAGAGTACTAAAAAAACACTGCTTTTCAAAAAATATACATGAGAGACGTAACCATTTTGAATTTTGGGTTATTAAGAAAAATATAGAATTACAGTAAATTGCCTTTTGATTTTGCCTGTCATTTGTAGAAACTTTGAAACATTGCAATATTAAACGTTAATAAATTAAGTATTCATCTTTATAGGAATCACATTTTAATGCATATGTGATTGAAGTAGTTGATTTTTGTCTGTTTTCATGTATGATTAGGTATAGATGATGCTACTTTGAGCCAATATGAAATAGACTAGGTCATTCCTAGAGGTTTCTTTCAAGAATATTTTCTGTTTTGTGCTACTGTAATATTTTTGATGGAGTCTTCAGTTTATATTTTGCCTATATAATTGCACCTGCAGGCAGAGGAGTTCTCTGGGAGCTGAGGAATTGAGCTGAAGTCTTAGCTCTACACATTTTCACAGCCTTTTGACATTATCTGTCTATAACAATTATGATTTCATTTCTGGTTCCTTGTAATTACCATGTGATTAGAAAGGTCTTATGGTGTCACAACATCAAAATTATGAATGAGATCATAACATTGTTCTAATCAAATGTTCAATATGAGGTACTGTGCTTCTCTCTTCATTCTTACTATTCTTTCTTTTCTTACCATCTTTCTCTTAAGACAGAGTATTATGACACTGTGGTTGGTGAAAAAGGAGATGAAGGACCCCCTGGACCTCCAGGACCAAAAGGTCAACGTGGCATGCCTGGTGAGTAGGACATCACACTTAGAATCTTTTAGTAAGAGCTGTCCACTCAAAGGGCTTGTTGCAGGCTGGGTTTTTGAGAGCCCAGCAACCTGCTTCTGCCTTTACAAGAGTATTTCCAAATTGCTCCAAGCAAATTGCAGAATTGAAATGTATCCTGAGACTTTGATTTATGGCTGTATTATTATTTTATGGCACGCTCCTTTGCACAGATAACTGAGTTGAGCAAATAAGCTCACTGACATCCTGTCTCATGACTTTAGGGGACTGCTGCATCAGCACATGATTTTGTTTGCCATAGGCAAACCATCAGGGCTGTAAGTCTCCTCTTAAAGATCATGCACTTTTTTTTTTTTTCTGGTAGCTTTCATAGTTTGTCTCTTGCCTATCATTCCAAAATAATAAAGATCTTCAAGTTTTTATTATGTTTATTTTCGCCATGCTGTAAAATTAAAATATATTATTTGAGCTGTATCACAATATAACAAGGATTTGTGGGCTGAACTCTGAGGCAGCATCTTGTAGACCATTTCATACATATCTAGCAAGTCCTTGCTTTCTGTGTTTTGGTGTTCTAGTTTTAGGAATACTTATGTATCCAAGTGATTGTGTTGCATTCAGTGAATACACTTTGTATTGTTATAAATCTACTTATTTAATTAAATAAATTAAATTAAATAAATCTACTTATTTTAATTAAAAGTTATTTTATTGTTATAAATCTACTTATGTATTTCCAAGGGATGAGAATGGGAAAGCTGAGCCTTGCAAAGAAATTAATGCATTGTTAAGAGGTGGTATATTTACTAGAGCAAATAATAGTGGCAAAAAGAATCAAGTTTGCAGGCCTGTAAAGTCATGTAAAATTGTGCTCAAGTGACTGTGTGCATCCCCACCTAAGATATATGTGGTGGATCCTACTCCTTTCTGTTGTAAACATCCTTATCTTGCCAGATTGCAGTGAGAATCGTCAGTATGCAACGGTTGCATAAGTAGTAGGTGCCTATTCAGGTAAAAACCAATTCTTAAAAGATAAAATAAGCTTGAAATGCAGAAGCCCAAAGTTTGCAGTCAATATTATTGAGTAGTGATTTTTGCAGAGTATACAGTGGTTTAATTCAAGTTCTAAATACATTGCTTTTGCAGGGCCACAGGGTCCTCCCGGATATGCTGGTAGACCAGGTATGTACAATGATCCAGTACCAACAATAAGCCACATTGTTCTTCCTGCCTGTTATACTGAATCAGCTTTGTGGAATCTCAACTTCAGATGACTTGAGAGGTATCTCTGAATGGTAAAAAAGTCTTATCCAAAAGCTTTGATGGGCCAAGTATATAAGGAGAGGTTAAAGATAATTTTTAAATTTTTTAACATTTTCATTGTGATTATTTAATATATTACAAGATAAAAAAGATTTGTGGGATGAACTCAGTATGTTTATCTCTCGCTCAGTCTATTGAGTATTTACTTTGCTTTCAAATTCCATTTCTTCTTTAACTTCATTTTTGTTTTTTTTTCCTCTTTGGTTAGGTGTGACAAGACCTGGTCTGAGAGGTCCCCCAGGATTTCCTGGGCCAAAAGGAACAAAAGGAGAAAAAGGACAAACTGGCTTGTGTATTGTAGGCCCTCCAGGACTGCCTGGTATTACTGGCAGGCCTGGTCCTGTTGGATTACCAGGTCTTCCAGGAGAACCAGGTGATGTTTCAGTATTCTACATTATGATGAATAAGAACAGATCCAGAGTCATCTCAGTATCTAATATATGAGATTACATAAATACCTTATTTATAGAGTATGTTTTGAGTAATATGGTTGAACATAATTTCTCATTGGAAATTTTGTTTTAGGATACTCATGAAATCATATGTAGCAAAGGTCTGTCCTCCACTGTAATGAGATTCTGTAGGGAAAATACAATGACTTCCCAGTATAAAGATTTCTTACCTTTTTGTATAACTCTGACTATAGAAATCTGCTGCATAAAACCAGGAAAGACTAATGAGAGAAAATCTGTTCTTGAAATTAATCATTCCAAAGGCTGTAGTAAATCTGTAAAGCTAAATTCGGAAGGGGCTAATCAGAAAGCTAGAGAAATCACTTGCATGTCTCCAGAGGTCTTAGTGGGCCTTAGAGCAGATTTGAAGTTCTGCAAGCATGAAAATAAAGCAGTAGCAGTTTATAAAACTTCTAATAAAATTATTAACTAGGAATACCTCTTTAACTAGGAGTACCAATAACATAATGTTTATTTTACATTCAGTATGGCCAAAACAAGTTTTTCTGAAGCAGTACCAATGTAGTGCTTCTCTTTTCTCTTTCTTTGAAAAACGTATTTATCCTCCAAATGCATTACCTTAGGAAGAGCTCAGTGCATGCTCTGTTTTTCCAAATTAATAGTAAATATGCCAGAATAATTGTGTCAAAGTTACTTGAACAGCATTAATAATTTAGGATTAAAAAACATATCCCTTTCATTCATTGTAAAAGAAAGAATTATGTTTCTGTTGATTCAAATAAAATGGAAATACTTTTCCCGGAAGGGACTATGCTTTTTACAGGCTAGACATATGGATTGAACAGTCTGCTGAGGTTTTCTTTGGCATTACCATATTTATCCTGAAGTATTTCCATTTGCAGGTCTTTTGTATTTGTCCAGGTAGTTCTATTTTTTAAAATGAATCATAGAATATCTCAAGATGTAAGGGACCCAGAAGGATCAGAATATTCCAGCTCATCCCTGCAACTTTTTTCCCTCTTATCAACTAGAGAATTGTCTGAATAATCTGCTCATGTAATGGTACCATGCTCATTTCATTAACAGGTAGAGTAACATATAGAACAGGCCTACCAGGACTTCCTGGAGAGCCAGGGTGTACAGGACCTCCGGGACCTCCAGGAGATACTGGCATGAAAGGTCAGTTTCAGAAAACTATCGCTCAGAAGTTGATGGTGCAATCCAGTAATCTTCATGGATCCTCATGAGATTTTGAATGGAATTTACCTCTTAAGCTATTTGAGTTCAGAGATTTAAGAAAATTCATTAGGGGTAGCAAGATGTCTTCCCGCCCTTACAGTAAACAACAGCTAAAAGAGCAGTGCACGTGCCAGTGCTGCACACCTGTTGTGCTGCACTGCAGCAGGGCTTAGGTCTTCACTGAAACAAACAATTTTTAGAGTATGGTATAAAACCCTACAATTATGGTACAGTTGTCATATTGTTACGTTAAACACAAACACTTGTTCTCTGAGAGAAGGTTCCTTTTGCAAATTTCACCACAGGAGATGCTGAGTCTCTTTGCCACTTGCTAGGCATTAAAGTCACGCAGGCTGTTATGGAGGTATGCTAGATTTAAGCCAATGTCCTTTTCTTCTTTTGAGGGAATTTGGCGTATCAGCAGAGTGACTGTATCCAAAGGGTTTACTAAAACTAGAATTTAATTTAAACTGGGTTTTCCTGCAGTTTCAATTAAATGTAATGAGTTCTGATTCACTGTCTGACCACAGGCAATTTTGTACTGTGTTGGAAGTCATCTCCCAACAAAATTGAGGCCATGATTCTGCCACTTTCTGACCAAAAAGTGTTAGCCATCCTCTGTAACAAACTATATAACATATTAGTTAGGCTTGGGAATGACTTCATGTGGAATAACTAATGAATTATTTTCATTTTAGGTGATGAAGCTTATGCGTGTACTGATTGCAGCTATGTTCCAGGAATACCTGGTCATCCTGGTTCTCCTGGGCCACCTGGGCAGGATGGCGTGCCTGGTAAATTGTTGTCTTGTTTCTGACAGGATAGTAGGAAATGCCAATGATTTTGCTTTTAGCATGAGAATCAGGTACAGGCATGTCTGCAGTGTGCAGTCCTTGAACTAGCCCCGAGGTTGCGATGAGTGTGAGAGCCTGATGCAGCTCCATCCACTGATAGGAGCACAAGCCATAAAAGAGGTGAAGTCAGAATGCTAATAGGCTTAGGTGATGCATCAGTCTATGATGATGCAGTCAGTGTAACAAGCAGAAACATTCAATGCTGGGTGTGATTATCAGAGCTTGTCAAAATCCATGCCCTTTTTTTCATTTTTCACCACAAAACATGCTGTTTCTTTTGCAGGTAGAGAAGGAGCAACAGGTCCAAAGGGTTCTCCAGGTTCTCCAGGAGCACCAGGGTTTCCAGGAGCTCAAGTAAGACTTTGATTTTTCAGATTATTTTTCAGGTTGCACAAGAATTATTTCAAAGAAGCCTCATGGTTGCTGTTACATATAGTGTCATACTGGGTGATCTCAACAGTTTTCTTTCTCTAGTAATGAACGTGTCTGCCTGGAAGGCCTAGGTAGAGACTGTAAGGTACAGTGACCTAGCTTAACATGAGCCTGTTTTGCTCAGTGCAGCAAGAAGCACAGCCCAGGCAGTGAGGCAGGTAAATACCTGTGTGATTAACCTGTGCTGCATTTCATGATGGCTAGGCTGCTGCTTCTGCCTGGTATGGGTAGTTTACAGTTAACTTCTGCTCATCTACGTTGTGCAGAGAAGCTTCTTTCTCATAATACCCTCTTCAGGGGTACAAAGGACATTCCCTCTTGGGAGACATTATGAAGAAGGAAGGCTGACAGCTGCTGCCACAGACATACCATTAGGTTGTTCTAACTTATGTCTGCAGTAGTAATTATTTATGGGAAATTACAGTTGGTACTGTCCAATAAAAAAAAGTCATGCACATGTATTTATTGTGGTGGTTGCAGTACAGATGCAGAATGAGTCTACACACAGGCTTTTCCAGAAGGCTGCCAAGAGTTCTTGAGCCCAAGATCACTAGAACCCAGCATGTTTTCAGCTTGTGCTAGTTTTGGCTGGAGTAGAGAACCTACTTTGTACCCTGAGGGGGAAAGAAAGGAGAGGAGAAGTTAACAACGAATAGCACTAACTGTGGCAGTTACAGTGTTCCTGGGGAGATATTCCCACATGGAGGAGACACCTATAATTAGATTTTAAGGTACTTTCCTGTCCTTCTTTTTGTGCCGGCAAAGCACAACCAGGTAGCTAACAGTCTGATCCATTAAATGATCTTGCATCATTCCTGCTTATAGTAGCCTAATGAAATGATAATCAGGGCCAACTGGACTGAACACAGCAGAAAAATACAAAAACAAAAAAAGCTCCAAAATCTCCTGTTCATTGGTATGTGCTGTTACAGTGAATAAAGGTGAGAAGAAAGAGAACCACTCTCAGGGATTTAAATAAAAAAAAAAAAGACAAGCCTGAAAACAGTTGACGTATGTCTAGTACTTAAATTTTTTGATTGCTCTGTTCCAGGGACCTCCAGGTTTTAGAGGAGATCAAGGACATAAAGGATCAAAAGGTGAGCCAGGATATGTGTATCCCGAAGGGCCAAAAGGTGAGCGAGGAGATCCAGGGGCCAGGGGAGACAAAGGAAGAAAAGGTTCAAGTGGACTTCTGGGGAGAACTGGCTCTAAAGGATCCAAGGGTTCTAAAGGTGAAGAGGTGGGTATGCACTGTTTGCAATTAATAACAGAATTCATTAAAAACTAAGTCAGTATTCATATCTTGAATAACAGTGTTTTAATCTACTCAGATACTTTAACTGACTTAGTACCTGAATTAAGGATACTATGCTCTACTCTAGCAATGAATATGCATAACCAATATGCAGGAAAGAATGAAAGTAAATATTCTTATGTAATACCAGAGAGAAATGAGGCTAGTGTAGGTACGTGTTGCTGAAAACCCTCAGCAGTCTATTGTGGTGTTAGTTTTGATATTTATATTACAGCGTTAACTTGGATTCCTATGATGAATATGATTTGGGTTTTGGTTGCTTTGTTTTGTTTTTTTTTTTAAAGACAGTTTTCCCAACTACTTAAAATGCTTGAAAGGAAATAATAATTCAAATAGTTTCTGTACAGTCTTGAGGAGTTTAACCTTCAGTCAGGGCTGAGAGAGACCACAAAAGTTTGGAGAACTAACCGTAAAACCAGAATCATAATCTTCACTAAGAATCATCTTTTTGTTCAGCAGAATCAAAACATAACAATTATTGTTGTGTTGTGTCAGCTGAGAAACTGTTAAAGTGATTCAGATGTAACTATCTCTAAACCTGACTCCACAGTATTCTCGGAAAATCTGAGCTGAGGTGTTTTGGTTTTTTTCTCAAACCTGTTTTAAAAAGAAAAAAGTATACAGTGTACAGCTATTGAAAATGAAGCTGCTGTAGTTATTTGTCCTATTTCACTCTTAACAGCCCTCTATTTGTAACCATTGATATTAAAATTTACATTCTTTTAATACTAAGTAAATCAGAGGGGAAATTCCTCTTAAATTAGCAGAGCTACTCTGTTACTAAAGTAGTGCAAGTTTATCCTCAGACAGAGAATTGGACCATTTGTTATGAAAGCTGGTGTGGAAAGCAAGTAATGCTTGGTATACACACACCTGTAATCATTAATAGGGATTGGCTGGTTCAAAAGGAGATAGAGGACTACCTGGATTGCCTGGCAATGTTGGTCTTCCTGGAGAGATGGGGCTTCCTGGACTTCCAGGGTATGGACCACAAGGAATAAGAGGTTTCAAAGGCTCTAAAGGAATACCTGGTCCACCTGGATTACCTGGAGAAGCTGGTTTGTACCTTCCTATTTTAACATGTTTTACCTGTCTTAAAGAGTACTTAATTGAAATTGCAGAGGTGGATTGAAGTCAAAGACATAATTTCTGAAACATAGGAAGTTCTTCTTGCTGTGAGATTCCCACAGCCTTGTTCCAACTTTGGTCCCACTGGAGCTAATACCAAAAGTCTTAGGCTTATAAGATAATTGAAGTCGGAAGGAACCCTATGAGGTCGTTAGACCAAACTCCTACTCAGAGCAGGGTCAGCTATAAGCTCAGACCAAGTTATTCAAGGTATTATCCAGTTGGACCTTGAAAACCCACAAGGACAAAAGCTAGCACCTCATCTCTGGGCAACTTGTTCCAGTGCTTGACTGTCTTCATCATGAAAAAAAAAAAAAGGTCTTTAAATATGCATCCAGTCATCATTATTTGTGTGAACAAAGTCAATAGGTGAAGATATTAGATAAAGACTTAATAATTTTTAAGTGCTGTTAAGATAAAGACTTAATAATTTTTATGTCCTGAAAACATACCAGTGTATGTATTTATAGGCTAGCGTAATCTGGAAGAACACAAAGTTGGGTGGCAGATATAGTCAAGGTTTCTTAAAGAAATTAAATCTTTATGAATCTTTATGAAATGGAGATGCAGATTACACATTTCTCAGTTGTATCATTTTCTCGCTGACTTTGTGCTTCCTTTTCTGGGTCTCCATTAGACTGGAGGAGGGCTGAGAGAAAGACTGCAGGTGGACTTGATGTCAATAAAATTCTTTTGCTTTATAAAGCCAGGATCTGAACGCTTTTCAAAGTCTGTTGGAACTTCAGAAATATGGGAATTGTAGAAGACTGCAGTTTTAACCGAGTAGATTGATCACTAATATTTTTGGTGCTTAAGATTACACGTTGCCAAACTATAAAGCTTTGTAATCTTTGATTATGTATTTGCTGAAGGTCTGAAAGGAGAGACCAGTAGGGTAACTCCATTACCTGCATTGCCAGGACCTCAAGGACCAGATGGTTTACCTGGGCCCCCAGGACTGCCTGGTGAGTACATTTGCACTAAATGCAGTAAATTTCCCAGCTCTGGCCATACAAAACCATTGGCTTACTTTTCAATAACTATAAAAAGGATTTCTGTGGTACAGAAACTATGGAATTAGCTGTAACATTCCCCTTCAAGAAAACCAAGGAAAACTAAGGCCCACACAGGGCCATGTCCACATCCATCTCTGCAGTATGGCAGAGATTCCAAGTAGTCCTATGCTATGGCTGAACAATAGTCTTTAAAGCTGCCCTAAATAGCATAATAAAATTTCTTGGCAGCTTTATGGTAGCTTCTGCTCTTATAGTTGCTGCTGTTATAAGCCTCAACCCTATAGAATGTGTTTGTATCTTCTCAACAAGTGGAAGATTTGAACGTAATTGTTCCTAGAAGTCTGGAATTGTGGCAGATTGCATAGAAACTTAACCCACAGACTCATGCCTGCTTTGATACTGTGAACATAATTTAGCATTTTAACTGTGAAAACCTGCTGTGGAGGAGAAATAATGTCTAATATCATCTACAGTGGTGTCCTAATTGATAATAACAAACTATATAACACCTAATCTAACAAGTTGATGGTAAGATAAATCACAGTTTACTTATTTTCTTCATACAGGTAGAGTTGGAGCAAGAGGTCAGCAAGGTGATTTAGGACATCCAGGGCCAACAGGTGACACAGGCTTTCCAGGGCTTGGGTTTCCTGGAAACCCAGGTCCAAAAGGTAAAATACACTTTCTGATCTTTAAAAAAAGCAACCCCCTCAAAAAAATCTGATTTTTATTTTTTTTCAATCAAAAAACAATCAACAAATTTAAAGAAAGATAAATCAGTGAACATTAGTCATACAGGGAAGTGGTTTTAGCATTCTTGTAATTTACTGTCTTAAGGCATATAAATTGCAAGTTTGAAATATTTTTAAGTATTTCAGAGAATCAAGTATCAAAGCCAGCAGTGGGAAGATATTTTAAAAGACCTTGATGCTTCCTGGAATACTGCCCAAACAAGTGCAGCACGTCCCAGTGCCACATGTACTTCAGATGGATTCTCTTTACCTGGATATCTGTTACAGAGACAGAGCTGTATAAGTGTCAGTACTTTATTTTTAATCAATTTTAGTTACATACAGTGCAATACCTGCTCTAATCTGCAGGTAACAGAAAGCATTTTGAATACTGTGAATTTGACCATTTCTCATGCAAATTCATACTCCCCTGTGGACACCTGAAATATTAACAAATGCCAAATGCTCATAATCCTGTCATGGTTGGGGGCAGGGAAGAAGGGTGAAGTAAGTTCTGATACTAAAACTACTATCAAGCTGTAAAAGAAAACAATGGGGAACTGACTGCAGAATAGCCTCACTGAAAAAAAAAACATCCCATGTGAAATACTTGATTTGAAGAAAGTAACCAAGCAGTGTTGAGTAAACATTGAGTAAATATGTAAGGAACAAGATGCAGTGTGTCACACCAACTCTGAAATCAAGATATTGTCTTCAGCTCATGTAAGCTTTAGTGTCAGAGGGTCATTACTGCATCCGTACAAATACCCACTTGTAAAATATGGTGATAACTGTAACATCTGTACTGCCACTTAATTCCTTTTGCAGGAAATAAAGGGCTTGCAGGAGGCAGAGGGTCACCAGGTTGTGAAGGAAAGATCGGAGATCCAGGCCGAGCTGGAAACCTAGGTCAACCAGGAGAGAAGGTTTGGTTGGAAATACAGCACAAACGTTCCCATAGGTCCCATTCATTAAATGTGACGCAGAGCAAATAAATTAAGAAGTGTGAGGAATATAGGAGTTTCCTGACCAGTGATGGACAAACTATGAAATTAAATTATTTGTATAAAACGGGGCTCAACCCAAAATTTTAAATTCAGATACAGGATTTCAGGACTCCCAAGTGTTTGGTATGTTGTCGTACTGTGGTTTTCAGAGCACAAGGAGGATATTGCATTGCTTACAGCAAAAATTTGAGGCCATAACTTCTGAAAAGATGGCTATTCAGAAGTTGCAATTAAGCATATATTTGATGGACCTCACTGACAAGGAAGTTTGCATTTAATTATAGTAAGTGCTCTGTTGAATTGAAGCATAAAGCAAGTGGGTTGAAGGCAATACTGCAGCCACTCTTGTTGATTAACAGAATGTACTGATGTACCGATGGCATATGTAAATATAGGACTCTTGGCTACTCTGTAATCAGGATTCAATATTGAACAAAACACCTAAATGTTTTGAAAAAGTGGCATTTCTTTATTTGTGTGCTCATATGTCATTCTTTTGTGTGCTTTTTGACATGACAGAGTGTAGAGTTTAAGGCCGTAGACTTTTTTTTTTTTAATTATTATTTAATGTGTGTTTTATACCTCAGAACAGCTAGATGTAGAGTGGCCTTCAGTTCAAGTATATCATCAGTGACTGGTACAAGCTCAGCTTTACTGACCTGCTTTATGAACATATTGATTTGCTGGTACGCAAAGCTAGTACTCAAAAATCAGCAGTTCAGTAAGCCTAAAAAAACTTAATTCAAACTTTCTAATTGGGGAATAGACTTGGGACATTTGTGGTAAAACCAGTCTGCATGGAAAGCAACATTCAGAAGAAGGATTGAAAAAAAACCTGTAACTGACTTTGAGTATTCAAAGACTCCAAGATTCCAAGACTGATTGCTCACCTTGGTTATGTCAATAAATATTTTGATTAAAATGTAGGAAAAGTTGTATTTTTACAAACTTAACCAAATTTTCCGATACTGGTCCAAAGGTTTTCACAGCTACAGCAAACATCACAATGTAGTAAAGGCCAAATGGAGGGAAGTGTGTCTTGCATTGCTTGGTAGCAGTTTCTTAGAGTGAGGAGACAAAGCTCAAAAGATGTCTGGATGAATTACTCCCCTGATATGGAAACTGCAGCTTGTTGATAGGGAGCATGCAATTGGTCTGCCATTAAAAATTTCATTGTAAAAGATCCCCTAATAAAAGAAGTTAATTGATCACACGGTGCAGAAAATATTTTGGCAAATTTGCAAAACATAGTGGATTGTTTACATTTCTCTCTGTGTTGCAGGGTGACCCAGGCATGGTTATTCCTGGAGAGCCAGGTAGACTGGGTTCACCAGGAGGTCATGGCATTCCTGGCTCAAAGGGTGAAACTGGATTTCCAGGACTTCCAGGTCTACCAGGGAATGCTGGACATGATGGTGATGATGGCCTAAGAGGTACCGTAGTCAAACAAGCTCAAGGAACACAGCAAGTTATTTTAAGGAAAGGGAAGCCAAGGCAAACAATGCTCATGCAAAGCCTGAAACTTGTAATTAAATAGTTTTGAATCCAGTCTCATTTCTTTTAGGAGACCGTGGCTCACCTGGGGTTCCTGGAGATCCAGGTTTTCCAGGGAAACCTGCTGAATGTCTTATCGGCCTGCCAGGTTTGCCAGGTGGCCAGGGAGCTACAGGTCCACCAGGTAGGACCTTCTGAATCAAATGTGCCATTTATCTGGGTGGGTCTGGATTTTGTTTCTGCCTTCCAATGGCCTGAGGGCGCTGAAGTTGTTTTGGGATATTAGTTATAGGACAGTATGCAAGTCCATTTAAAGGATGCACTTTGTGCAGATGGGAGGAAACACATGTGCTGATTAAGATGGATCACGATTCAGATTCCATTGTATAATATAAAGAGTAATCACAAACTGGCCCAAATTCCACAGGAAAAAGGATATTTCCGTCATGTCTTGTATGTGGGGCTGAACTTAGATTCCTTGGTGCAATGTGATTGATAAAGAAACAGAACAGAGGAAGGGCTGAGCTAGGTAAAAAAGTTTAGGGTCTCAAAAGTACATATACTGTGTATGATTATCAGTCCAAAAGAAGCACACTTGAATATCTAGCACAGTCCTCCTGTATATGACCTCAAAAAGATATTTCATTTTTTTTTTTTTTTACTTTTTAATTTTTTTTAAGAGGATGAATGCAGAATTGGTGGGGTTTTCATGTTTGGATTTTTCTTCTTTTTCTAAGACAATAATTGTCTACTTGCCTTTGCTGCCCCCTCCCCTCCCCCCTTTTTTTTAAACAAACAAACAATCCATAACTCTAAAGATTTCCCAAATGTGTATATTGTCTTACAGATCTAATCTCTGCCTCAAACAGGAAGATATTTTTTCATTCTCATAATGGCAAGATAGAGATGGTTTATTTTTCAGACTGATGTACTATACTGCACTGTCATGCATTTTTCTTAGGAGGAAGAGGTTCACAAGGTTCAAAAGGAAAACTTGGTCCTCCTGGCCTGAGCATCCCGGGAATCTACGGAAAGCCTGGGGAACCTGGTTTAATAGGTCTTCAGGGAAATACAGGATTACCTGGTCTCAGGGGACAGTCTGGAAGGCCAGGGATCTCTGGGGTGCCAGGTAAGGATTCCCCAAATACTCGGATTGATTGATGTAGGAATTAAGTCAGTCTCTGCAAAAAGGCGTCAGTCATGCTTTTCCAAATTGAAGATACTGAAATACTTTTCCATGAACAGCACTCATATATCACCGAGATCTAGCTATATGGAAAACAAATAAATCATCATTCCCTAAATGACAAGTATATCTTGAAGCTGTCGTGACATAGTACGGAATAGTTTAGAATTTTATATTACAGTCTTCTGAGAACAGAGGGCTACCTTACATTGTTTTTTGTACAGTAATATCCTTGCAGTAGGACATGAAATAGTTAACATTTAAAGCAACTCCCCAGCATAATGGAAGTGTGAAGTGTTTAGTTCTTACTCAGCATCCCCTTTCAAACAGATAGCTTATCAACGCTATCCTCTTTTTTCTAAAGAAAGCAAGTGCAGATCTTGAGTCTGACAGAGTTGAGTCAGATCAAACTGTTAAGTAAGGTAGGTAATTCCTGTTTTATTTGATTTGTAGAATAAAAAAAGTCAGTCCTGTAATGCTTCATATCTCTAACAAAGTTTTTTCATTGCTATCAAATCCTTCATTATTCTGTGGGAAGGAGATAGTACATACCTTTCCATATATACAATCTATAAAACTAATGATAAACATGTCGTATTTGACTCAGTTATGCAAACCTAGACTTCTGATATGATTTGAGGGGAGTTGTGTCCCAGCTAGCCTCAGCTCCTGAGGCAGAAAGGAGTGTCTTTCCCTTACATCCGATGACAGGTCTCCCATCCCAATGTGGATAACCCAGCTACATTATCCTCACTGTCAGCTATTTCACTCATTGATAGAAGCTATTGCGGCTACTAATCTAGGTAGTTTGGGGGTTACTGTGTGTATTAAAGACTGGAAAACTCATTTAGTATGTTTTAGAAATGGAGAAAAAATAAAATAAGCAATTAAACACTTGGCAGGCACATATATAGTTTTCTGAAGTATTCCGTTTCCCTGATCAAATACTAAAATATATGCTCCTATTGCTTCAATTCCACAGGCTCAAGGGGAGAACCAGGTATGATGGGCCTGTTAGGAATTCCTGGACCCCCTGGCATGATTGGAAGACCAGGCAACCCGGGTATCAGAGGCAAGTGGCCATGGCTTCATTATTACTTAAAATATAGAAACTTCCATGCTGAAGTAGTTTTGTGATCCATCTTGATGTATGTTATCATTCCCGAGTATGCATGTTACACCATCATTTCTTTGTCCTGGTAAATCTTTGGCTTCTGTATATGCAGTCTGCGAACTGAATGAGAATGTTAATATTTATTTATTTATTTTAGCAGTTTTGAATTGCCACCTTTTCTATTTCATTGGTATTTGTAAAAGTGGCTAACAATTTCCTAAGTAAAGAGCAGAGAGCTATTTTGCTCTATTTTTTCCATCCCATTCATGTTTCAAATATCATTATCTTATCTATTCAACAGATTATACATATATTGAATATAGGAAATAATTACCATCTCTTGCCATAATCTGTGCTTATAGATGTTTTATTGATGATTGGAATAATTAAGAAGCTTTTACGTTGTTGATTTGGAATGTTTATTTACATATGTAGTTGTCCTTGAAGACAGGAGTTTCATTGCTTCCTTTATCCTATCATGTTCAGGTTTCTTCAGAAAATTTAATTATATTTTCTTGCAGGTTCTTCTGGCATCCCAGGACTAAAGGGAAGAAAAGGGTTTCTTGGAGCAAAAGGCGAACCAGGTGATAAAGGTTTTCCTGGACCATCTGAGACCTTGGTTGGTATTGGGAATAAAGGAGAACAAGGCTTAAAAGGTACACATTCATTATTCTGTCACTCAGAACTAGTTAGGGTTGTCATCTATGTTGCAGTTCCAGTAGAATCGAAAACATGGAAGAAAACTGACTCTACCACTGAGAGTATTCTCATGGCTTTGAAATAATTATTGCTGTACACTGTAACTGCTTTTTCATTTATGGGATAGTTGAATGTTACACTGAATATTTATTTACATATCCATGTTCCTTAAAAAACCTCTTACTTTAATGTTAAACCAGTAATAATATGTCAGTAGTACTAGAAGTTTTATACATATTTATACATATATGCTATATATTCATGTTTTTACAGAGTTAGTATAGCTGTGAACATGAAAATGGGTGTGCTTACCAGTTAATGCTGGATTGCCAAGAAATTGAGTCTGCTCAGAAATACTTGGCTGTCAGAAGAATTCCTTTGTTTGCAATGTTAATGTATACTCTATCTATATGAGTTGTACATGCGTAACTAACGCTATCTGGCATTTTGTTTACACATTTTCCTATGGAAGTTTTCAGAAACTTTCTTTTGTCCCCTCTGTATGTCTCTATGTGAGAAATACAGAAGACATTAACTGTGAGATTTTGTCTTGCTTATGTGTGTTCACAGAGTGAAAAACTTATATGCTCCACTTCTGCTTTATTAGCTTCAAGATTTATAAAACTTTAAACTTCACATAAAACATATTCTAAGATGTTGTTTTGTAATACTTTTTTTTAAATGAAACTTTGTTTTAGGAGTTCAAGGAAGAATGGGTCTAAAAGGAGAAAAAGGGGATGCTGGTGTGCGAGGTCCCCCAGGTCTTGATGGGTCTGAAGGAATACCTGGTGTACCAGGTATGGAATATGTATATTGAAAATTAGTGTATCATGTAGAAAGTAGAGATAATATTGCCTCAGTGCTAGCACATAAACTCAGCTCCAGCAGCAGTAGTACATTCTCTATATTAACTCTGAAGCTTTTCTGAGAATTCTGAAACTGAGTAATTTCAAAAACTGCTGTTTGGAAGTCATAGCAGCTACTGCCAAATAATTCTCTGTTTCCTTCCAAATACAGACCATTGTTTGGGGTGATAAATAGAAAATTGTATTAAATCTTGAATAATAATAACTTTAAAATTTAAAAGCTGATGAGGCCAATGAGTAAAAATTGGTATTTATGAACAGAAGTTTGAATTCGCAGTATTTAAAAAATATTAGAATTCTGAAACATGACCATTACAATCATGCACAGAAATATTTCAGAAGCCTTTTTTATTTCAGATTTATTTTATTTCCATTTTCAAAGCCTGCATGTTTGGCTTGCTTATATTTTGAAAGTTATCATGTATTCAGTATATCATGTATCTTTTGTAGTTATTCCAGTGTAGCCATCACAGGAAAAACTACATGTTGCGCTACTTCCTAACTTTTTATGGAACAAAATAAGACCTTATTATATTCAGGCAGTGCTAGTACCCTAGAATCTAGATATCTGTACATTCTAGATGCAACAAGATCTTGTAGTCATTACACTGAATGCTAATTGAGCTAAATTGGGCTACAGATAAGTAAGTGGGGGGAAAACGTGCCTAAGCCATGTAAGAAAAAAGCTCTTGAATATACTAGTCATGAGAAATGCATAATGAGTAAGTAGTAATGTGATTGCAACATGCCCAGAAACCAAACTGAATGCAGGGGTGGGGACGGGGGACACGACGGGACACAGACAATGAAAGGAGAGTCCAGTGCAATACAAAATTATGAACTTGATCAAAATGTGCAAAAGTATATTTCAGCTGCTGCCCCTAAGTGCTGTGGTCAAAAAGCTTAATTTTAATGCTGATACATAAGATACTTGTTATTTCCTTGACTTTCTGACAACAATAATGATAATTTTATCTGTGTCTGAGGTCAGAGGCTGCATATTAATTTATAAAATAATAAGGTACCGGGACAAGGTGTGCAGTAGAGGATTCTGTGTTCATGACAGCTCTACCAGCCAGCCGGTGTCTAAAGCAAACACGTGAAGATGACATTTATTTCTTCATCTTGCAGGTGTCAAAGGATTTATGGGTCTTCCAGGGATTCCTGGAGGACAAGGATTCCCAGGAGCACCAGGAAACAAAGGGGACATGGGAATTCCAGGTTATTTTCTGTCAAGCCATATTACAAATTCATAGAACTGTATAGAAGCATTTGCACAGACCTGAGCAGTTTCTGTAAGCCCACTGCAAAATACTTGCACTGGGATTTATTCTTTGTGGTACCTATAGACTGCTGACCACCCCTGCATTCGCTTCATTTGCAGAATGCAGTTCCCCCCCTCTCTAAATGAAATATAACTTATTTAATTTATATGTTTTTGCATGTAAGAACCTCTTTTTAATGTGTTTAGAATGAAAATCACCTGGCTGTGTAAATTACGTTAATGAAGAATGAATATCTGAATATATGAGCTGTAGATGGCAAAACATCAGGTGTGATATGCAAATATGAGCCTTTAAAGAATGGTATCAGTATCTTCATTTTTCCAGGTACAAAAGGACAGAAAGGATCTCCAGGCTTTCCAGGACTACCAGGTGACCCTGGTCCACCAGGCTATGATGGCTTTCCAGGTGACAAAGGAGATCGTGGGTACCCATCTGCTGGGCCTCCAGGAGAACCTGGTCCAAAGGTATCAAGGCAATGGCAGTATTGTCATATTAGGCAATGAGCAGAGCCTTTGACTATAGAAACAGAACAACATGCAAGCAAGAGCAGCAGAGTTTGTAGAAGTAGATGATTTGTAAGTGATAAGAAATATGAAAATTCTTGTGTCGTTACTCAGGAGAAATTTTTAAATTCATTGTACTTCATCTTTCTCTTGGTGCAAGAATGTCTTATTTGTAAACGTGCAACGTCTTGGAAATAACTTTCTTCTGTAGAATTGCTAATCTATTAACAAGGACTTGCACTTAAAAAGTCAGCAGTAGGAATAATTATATGTTAAAAGTATAGGAAAATATAATCTTATCAAGTGCAAAGGTTTTGTGATCTAGAATTGTGCTGGTGGTTTTTGACAGTCTAGTAATATCATTACACAAGATTAATTGGGGTTTTTTCTTAGCAATATATATTACATTCAGTATATATTATGTTAAGTAATATATACTGCTAAGAAAAAAACAGTATTTTTTAAGTTAGGTCAACAGGATAGAATTTTACTCCACATATTCTGGTTGTTGAACAACTGGGAGTTTTTTTTACATATGAGATATCTGCAATACATAGCCAAGGCTGCAAACTGTACTGTAACTCTTGTAATCTCTCTAAATTTTCTGTTTATTTTCTGTGTTAGCTGAGTAGCCACAATGAGATTACTGTTATGAAAGTCAGTAGAAATTCAAGGAAAAATGTGCATTTCAGTATTTTGTATAATTGCGTATTATGTAGGGAATGTACATTTGAATCAAAAAAAGAGCTGTTAGAATAAAATTGAAGTCTATGTGCCAGTGAAAACATCTAAAGACTTAGGTTGGTTTGTGCAGATTAAAGAAAGATTTAATTTTTTTTCTTAGCTATGTCTAATGGATCAGTGGCTATTATGAGAAGACTTCATGTCTTCAAGTCAAAGACGTTTTGTCTGAAAATCATAACGAACTGTGATTACACTTACTTAACCTTTAAAATTACATATGATTTTTCTATTGTTCAAATATGAAACGTAAATTTATTTAATGTAATGTGATTCTTTACATAACTCTGCAACTGTTGTTTCTCAGGGAGATCCAGGCCCCCCAGGAGTTTTGGGCAGCAAAGGAGAAAAAGGAACCCAAGGTCATCCAGGACATAAAGGAGTACCAGGACTATATGGGATCAGAGGGGAAACTGGAAGTGCAGGAATCCCAGGTATGTTTTGGTTTGGAGGGGTGGTGAGATATTGACATGCTTCTAGAAGTAGATAATTTCTCAATAAACTACACAGGGTGCCTGTGGGGTGGCATGCTAACATTCAACTGCTGTAAACCTGAACAGCTCCTTTGTAGTCACTGTAGCCAGGGTTGCTTATGTCAGCTAGAGATGTTTCACAGCTGTCCAAAGCAGAAGTTATAGCAAAGCTCTCAGACTGAGTCTGGATGTAGTGATAATGCCTTTTCTCCTCTCCCACACTCTTTCTTATTACAGGGAAGCTTGGACCTCCTGGAGATATTGGTATTAAAGGACGGCAGGGCCGCCCAGGACAACAGGGCATTACAGGCCCTCCTGGTACAGTATATAACATCTCTCCCAAATCACTGCCCCCTGCTTTGTTATTTTCTTTGTAATGAGGCAGTTGATGTTCTTGTTCTTATGAGCTTTTTAGAACTCATGCAGTTTAGAACTGATGTGGCAGTCTCTGTTTATGCTAGTTCAAGGCTTTGTTTACCTTCTCTGGTTCCAGCTAAGGTCTTTAACAGCTTGTTTTCAATGTTGTCACTTCAGCTGAGGCAAGAGGCTTTAATTTTGTTTGTAAAGCTTTTTGCCTCCTTTTTTTTTTTTTTTCTCATCCAGAAGTCTCAAGATGTTATATCCACACAATTGTAAGAAAGGCCTGTTCTACCTCCCAAAAGGGAATAATAAACTAAGATGTAGCTAGATGAGGAGAAGAAAATTAATTAGAGTGGAAAGAGGGGAGAGAGTTGTAGTTGTTTGTTAAAGCAACAGAATAGATCAAACTATTCAACCTAAGGGGGAGGGTGTAAGTATGCAGCAACAGAGAGGTATGCAATGCGGACTTTATTAAAGTGAGTGCCAGTTACTGTCTTCAAGAAGAGCATTGAATGTTCTTATATTCGGAGATCTTCATCAAAATTACGATGTTGTGGATTTGTAGATTTAGTGAATTTGCACTGACATAACAGCAGAGTTAGCAAAGATCAGAATCTAATCCCTGTTTAGAGAAACCTTGAATTTGTAATAAAGCCAGGGAGAGAAACCACACTGCCTGTGCGGATTCCCACCAGCTTGGGATACATCAAAGGCAAGATACTAAAGTGTCTTTGAAAGACAGGAAAGTTATTGCCTCTGAAAAACAGCGGGGGTGTAAAATCTATTGAAGTCCAGTGAGCTCGATAAAAATTATATTCTGCTTTTTACAAATGTTTATATACCAACACAGTTACATCTATCTCTGAAGCAGCTGAACTAATTAAATTTTAATAAAGGGGACTCATATCTTCTCCCTTTGAAATGCAAATAACAGTAGTGAAAATGATATTTTGGTCCATTATTATTCACAGGTGCTGCTGGAGACCCTGGAAAAAATGGACTTGTTGGTGAAAGAGGTAATCAAGGTCAGGATGGTATGCCTGGTCACCCAGGAGTAAAGGGAGAACCAGGTAACACCAGTGAAATATTTTGTCTTTTACAATTGGTTTTTTCCCTAGTTAAATTGACAAGGATTATTTGGGAAGGATTAATAAGAGCCTCTGTGGAGTCAAAGAAAAGTTTATAACTAGAAGGTTTTTTGCTTTTACATAATTCACAGGTTTTTCTATGTAATTGTTGTATGTGCTGTCAACAACCCCAATGCTCTATTGTACTCGTGATTTGTCATAACATGACCTAAATTGTTAATGTCAGTAAGAGCCAGAGTATTGCTATTTACAGTTCTTACATGTTTAATCTCAAAGAGACTTTTAGTCTTTTAGAACCAAAATCCTTTCAAAGGAGTCTCCTCTCTTACATGGAAATAAGATAAAAGGACTCACAGTGTCACATAGATGCTTAGTGAAAGTTTCCATGATCTGGCCCTGGAGTTTTAAAGCCTTTTATTTAAATGTTACTCCTGATGTCATCAGCATCCACAGATAGATTTAGTCCTCCACTGAATTCTGACAGAAATTGTTTCCATATTTTACAGTGAAAATGTTTCTTTGCATATTAGTATAAAGAGGTTACTGGGAAGGCATTCATAGTATTTAGTAAGTTTTATTACAATAATTTTGAATAAGGCCTGTTAACGTATTTTCTTTTTTAGATATTTACAATTCTTCCATTTTTCTTACGTACTAACTTAAATGCAGATTCTTCTTCTGTTTTTTTTTCCTCTGAAAAAAGACAAAGCTCGTTATTGTAGAATGTACCTCAAATACAGTTGATCAATAGATTTCCTACTATAAAAAAAAACCTTACAAATTTAATTTATATATATGGATAGAAGAAATGGAAATAATAAGTTATATTTTACATATAACTAAAATCTACATTTTGATTCAGGGAATTCTGAAGAAATATATGAAATATTAGACAATTATGATGTTTTCTAATAGTTACTCAGGACTTTGAGTGTAACATGACCTAATATTTCATAGGAGCACCAGGAAGAGGAATCCCTGGCCTTCAAGGTGTGCCTGGTCATAGAGGTGAGTTGTCTTTGCAGAAAGCAAAAGCTTTTTAAATTTTTAAATACCAGAATAATCATCATCTTCTTCAAGTTGCCTCCTGCTTTTGGATGCTTGAAACAGCACTAAGAGTGTGAGAGGAAATCAAGAGTGATTCTGTGCTTTTGATCAGTTATTTGATGCTATATATTAAAAGACAAGTGTTCTTGCTTGTAAATTTAAGACTATTGTGAGAGGAGAATAAAGAAGCTAGCTTCTTTGGTTTTGTGAAGGTGATATATGCATTCTAGAGTTTTTGAAATTTTATTTTGATACACAATTTGATTAACAGAGTATGTTCTAATGAAAAAAGATGATGCTGCTAAACACTAAGCATGCTGTAAGAAAGCTACACTGACTGCATTTTGTTTATCCCCCCTTTTATATTTATGAACAGTTGACTGAGGGGACTCTTCCCATTTTTTTAGGTTTTGCATTATATTTCTAGTACTGGTAGAAATCCACTGATTTGCTTTACTTTAAAGAAAAAATATTCTCTCTTCATATCCTTCATATATAGATCATGCACTCTGAGATCAACCTTAGAATAGTATCGTTTTGGAGTAGTCTCTTATTTGTTGGACTCAAAGTGGTGCTTTTAACTGGAATTTAGTTTAAAAGGATTTGCCGATTCTGATGTGCAAAGAAGCATTTCTTCTAATTATGCATAAAGAAATATCCCCTGCTCTGGTCTGTCTACCCTCCTGTCACATTTATTCCTTTGTATGAGCAATCTCTGAAGTAGAGGTGGTTTTTTTTTTTAAAAAAAAAAAAGACAATGATTTGTATGTTACCTTAGTCCTGTCTTCTCACAACTATTTTGCTTTACAGTAGCAAGGTGGCTTTGGGGACTTCTCTGTACTAAAAACAAAGGCTGAATTTCACCTTTGCAGTGTTGTAACTGCCCATATTCTGTGTTGTCACACCACTTTATCATCTTGACATCTCTCCCCGAATGTAATACTTTGCAGGAATCAAAGGAGACATGGGACTACCTGGTTTTCCTGGGCCACCAGGTATAAAAGGTCATCAGGGTGATCAAGGACCCATTGGACCTCCTGGCTTAGTGGGGTTACCTGGATTTCAAGGCGCAACAGGCATGGCAATTATGGGCCAAAAAGGGAATAGAGGTATTGCTGGTGCAGATGGAAGACCAGGTATGTTGTTGTAACTCCTTATTTATCTGAAAAGATATTATACTGTTAATTGAAAGCAGAATTCAGCTTGTCCAGAACCAAAGGTTAAAAGGGGTCTTCCCCAAGAGAGTTTCATAATTAAACAGTAGTTCCTTTACCAGTTAGTGCAATTTTACCATTGCAAACACCATGATGGTCTACGCAGTATGATGTAAATTAAAATAATGCTAAGCTTTGCAGTTCACTCAACTGCATTATTTTGCTTTCTTCCCATGGGGTCTGGAGGGTAGCTAACATCCAACTTTAAAGAAGTGAGATAGCATGAGTGTGATTACAGTCATAACTACAGCTGGAGGATATTCAAAAAACTGTAGTGCTAGAGAGTTCTGCACTCATTTAATCTCAGATTAAATGAGCAGGCTAGGAAAATTGAGTTGATTTTTTAAAAATGTCTGTATTTCCTTGGGAACTACTGAGGTGGTAAACATGAGTACCGTTATAGAGTTGCTGAATATTGTACTGTATTGTATGTAATGTATGTGAAGTGCTATTGGCAGTAGTCTTTACTTTGTTTCTGTACAGGTGCTCCTGGATTTCCAGGGCCTCCTGGTCTTCACACTCCCAGCATGAAAGGAAGCAAAGGCGTTAGAGGTGCAGATGGGATACCAGGGCCAACAGGCCCACCTGGCGACCCTGGTCCTCCTGGTCCAAAAGTCAGTGAAAGGAATATTGCTTGTTTCTTACTCCATCATTAATTTTGCTCTTACCATGAAAATAACACCCAGGACAATTAAAATAAAAACAAAACAAAAAAAAACCACCCTATTCTCCCCAAAAAATTTTCTAATAGTGGAAAGATATTAAAATAGATACAAAAAGCAGTTTTTATGGACTTAAGTGGACCAAAAAGAAACTATTAAGAGTTTCTGGCATGTCATTTCCTTGGCCATTCTGTATTACAGAATAACACTGACAATGATATGCCTATTTCTGACATGCTTACAAATGGAGGAGATAATTCTAGTTGTAGCATATTCTGTGAACTTAATGCTTTGAATATTCTGAACAAAAAGAAAATGTACTTTATAGCATGCAGATGCTCCTTTCTGCTTATTATTGGTGTTTTCTGATTTGCAGGGAATTGAGGGTCAATCAGGTTATCCTGGTGCTAGAGGGGACCCTGGATTTCTTGGATTCCCAGGTGTAAAAGGTATTCATGTATTTATTATGTACATGTTCATGTGCCAAATACAATAATTTACATGTTGCATTACAGTAGTAATGTAGTGTGTAAGAAATAGCACCAGGTGTGGTCCTAAAGAGCTGGCTAAAAATCCTTTTAATTTAGATATTTTTCTAGTGATTTAAATCTGATATAGGTCTTCATTACTCCAGTATTTTCATTTTTCAATTGGATGATTTACAGTCACACAAAATTGTCATTACCTGTTTAACCTACAGATTTGTGTTCCATGTTAATTATTGTGTATTTTTTTTTTTTAATTTGAAGTCACCGAATAGATAGTATTTAAAAAGCTCTTATTTCATGGCTTACTCAGTCAAATCTCCTGACTTAATAATAAACAACTTTTTTTTTTTTATTTACAGCAGAGCTGTGGATAATAATCTGACTAATCTTATTTTTTCTGCAATGAAAATAATTGCTTATTAAGTTTTAAACACTTGAAAAACTATACAACCCTCTTAACACCCATCAGCATAACTGACAGTAGGAGTTAAAGGGAGTTGAGCTGCACAGCA
The DNA here is from genome assembly GCA_026546715.1 of Gallinago undulata. Lineage (NCBI taxonomy): Eukaryota > Metazoa > Chordata > Aves > Charadriiformes > Scolopacidae > Gallinago > Gallinago undulata. Next base: position 18,256,590 of record JAOTQQ010000052.1, on the reverse strand, counting down.
CCACTGAACAGCATCGCTTGACCTGCAAACTCAGTCACAAAAACACATAAGATAAAAAGACATAGTCTGAAGTTGAGATTTTAGGCTAGATTTATGGGAGCAGACATTATATGAAGATAGGAATGAAAACATGTTCTTGTAAACTGAATACACCTGACCTATAAATCCTGTAGTAACAGCAGAGATGTAGAAGTCCACTTTTGCATTTCAGATGAGTCTACAGGCTGTGTTACTCTTTGGGAAGGTTGCATGGATCATGGAGGACTCTTAAATAAACCTTTGAAACTTTATCAGTTGATTTGACATTTTAAACCAGACAAATGTATCTTCAATCTTCCTTTTTTTAGGAGAAAAGGGTAATCAAGGACCCCCTGGACCACAAGGTGCGGAAGGGCCAAGGGGACCAAAGGGCCAGCATGGTAACCAACCTTTCTCATTCTAATACCAGAATACTTAGATTGATTTGTTTCTTTTGGTTTGTAGTTTGGTTGTTTTCTTTTAATATAAAACAATAGCTCTTCACTATATTTTTGCTACTAGGTCCACCTGGAGTCCCTGGGAGAGTATTCTCTATCCCAGGAAGCAAGGGTCCTCCTGGACTGCCAGGAATCCCAGGAACACCAGGTGATCAAGGAATTCAAGGGATTCCTGGACTACAAGGTGGTGGTTTATATTTTTATCTCTGTACATGTTTGCGTGCTCCTTAGTAGAACATTTTGGTTTGGTGGGAAAACGTGCTCCTGCATAGAAAATCTACGTGTCTTTAAATATACCCCTGCATATTTAAAAATAGCTCTTTATACCTTATTAACGACTTTATATTTCTAACCTGTCTCATTCCATCTGCCCTCCACCCTCACAGTCAGTAAGCGAGTAAGGTTATCCCTCAACATGAGCCTAAGCAAAATAATGGAATAAAAAGCAAACTCGGATCAAAACACTCACCATACTTATACAACCAGAACCATGCTCAGGACGTTTGTCATTTTGAGGGGGAAATTACCACACGTAATAAAAGTATTCTAGATGTGCTACAAAGTGTTTCTGTCTGTCGTAGTCTGGGGGTGGGAAGGGAAAGGAGAGGCTGGGTGCTTCTCCATTCACACTGGAAGTGAAGCCTGCCACAGCTCTGAGGGATGGGAAGCAAGAAGCAGGTAGGATGAGGTGGATGTGCAATGGTCAATACCATGGCTTTCCATCCCAGGAAGGGAGCTCCTTATGGGGACAGGCTTGCCAGAAGGCAGGCCCCACACAGGAATGACAGTTGCCTCCAGCATAACAAAGCAGGCACTAAAGAATTGTTCTTTTAAGTTTTCCTTAAAACTGTTTTCAAAAGGAGATGCATTATTTATAGAATTACAAAGTGTGACCACAAAGATTATGGCTTGTTACTATATTTTTGAAATATTTCTATTGTATGACACATGCTAGAAGAAAAAGCAATTTGCTTTGGTTTCTGTAAACATTTCTCATGAGACTATTTTTCTGCAATATGTTCACTATTTCCTTGTAATCTTCCTGATAGGAAATATGGTGACAGTAACACTACAGATAGCCTCAAAACTTACTAAATTCATGCTGATGTTTTTATTTTAACGCAGTTACATTTCATGAGGATTTTAACTTTATTCATTAACAGTTATTAAAATCTAGATTAACTATTGGTACATGATCCTGGATTTTTCTTGATTACAATTCAGGACCTAAAGGATTAAAAGGTCTACCAGGAAGTTTTGGTCATCCAGGTCAACCGGGACTGCCTGGTCCAAAAGGAGACAGAGGATTTCCAGGACAAAGAGGTAGAAGAAAGCAGACATCTCCAACTGCTACTACTGAATTTACAGATAAACTGTCTTCCTGTTTCTCTAAATCCTTCCTCTTGCACATACTGAGATTCTGTAACATTTATAGTAACTTTAGGGCCACAAACACATGTAAGCACATTCTTAACTTCTAACAGATGCACATTCACAACTGAAATAATAATTTACAAAAACATGTCTGTGCTCCTCTGTTATTAATTACATTTATTTATCTACTTGAAAACCCTAGGTATAAGTGTCTTTTTATGACATCAAAGTAGAACTAAGTATTTTTATTTAGTCATCATAAAATGATAAAATGTTTTTACTTTACAACTTTTTTGGTAAAAATGGCCATGGTTCTTTAAAAGAGCTCACTATTCCTTGAAACTGTGCAAAGTAAAGCTACCTGAGCTAGGTCTGAAGGAGTTAATACATCTAATAACAAATACTACCAATTTTCAAGTTGTGTATTCTTACTGATTTTTTCTTTTGTTAGTTTTCAAGTGGTTCCACTAATTTAAATAAAGTAAAAATTGAAACAAAATTATAATTTATATTTGCAGTCAATATTTCTTTCCTCTCCACAGGAGAACCTGGACTGATTGGCTTTCCAGGTCTACAGGGGTTACCTGGATCACCAGGTTCTATCACTGCTGGTCCAACAAGAAAAGGTTTTATCTTTACCCGGCATAGTCAAACAACAAAGATTCCTTCATGCCCACGTGGGACATCGCAGATCTATGTTGGCTATTCGCTGCTTTTTGTGCAAGGAAATGAACGAGCACATGGACAAGATCTTGGTACTGTATTGGTAAAAATTTTTGGATAATTTTCTTTATAGTCCAGTAATGCTAAGTTGTCATGAAACCAAACTGACAGTAAGTGTCCAAGATGAGCACTGGTTTCAACCACCACTCTCCAGAGTGGTCTGCTGCTCTCAGTCAATTTAGGAATCATGGCTTTGAAAGGCACTTTTCTTTCCTGTGCTCCCATGTTCCCTTTTTGCTCTCCCTAGACATTTCTGAGGAGGAATTCAGTTACTTATGGATAGATGTCTAGTATAAATGTTCATAAAATCTGCACAGGTCTGACAGTAGTAACACAGGATGTGAGAGAGTCTTGCTTTTTTTGTAGGCTAAATGGGATGCTTTAGGGTGTCAAAAATGGCACCAGAAGCTTTTGTTTAAGCAACTGAGTCCCTAGCACTGTGTCAAGGACCAATGTCATTCAAGAAGATACTATTATTTTAACAGATTTTGTTACAAGCCCTTATTTTTTTTTTATATATACATATTTTTTACATGCCATAAGCGTTCTGCTTTAGGGTAATTCCACTGTACAGACACTTCTCTCTTTATAGTTACCAACTGTTTTATTCTCACTATAGTAGACTGGATGCCATTGTGTCTCTCTTCTGTTTGCTGCACTAAATATAATCTCCTATCTGTCACATAGCTCTTCTCTTTTGCCTTTTAGGAACAGCTGGTAGCTGCTTGCAGAGATTTACCACCATGCCATTCTTGTTCTGTAACACCAATGATGTTTGTAGTTTTGCTTCTCGCAATGACTATTCATACTGGCTGTCAACTGCAACAGTAATGCCAGTGGATATGGCACCGATTTCTGGCAGGGCACTAGAGCCCCATATAAGCAGGTAAGAGTATAAGAATTTTAGCTTTTCTGGCTTGGAACCACAAAGACATCCTAAATTGTCTTGCACTGCAAATCTTAGGCAAAGACTTGACTATCTCAGCCAGTACAAACACTGTTCTTAACCAGCTGATTTTTTTTTTAATTACTCAGCTGAATTCTGTGATGCACTAAGAAAAGTTAGATTAAAGCTAGGGTCCCACCACAGGGCTTAATCTGCAAAACTGGCATGAAAATATAACCCACAATCCTACTGACTGCAGTTAAAAAACTATTGTATTTATTGGAGACAGACTAAAATGAAATAAAGACAGCTTCATTATTTGGAATACAGTACAAATCAAGTTATGTTTTCAATTATGTGTGATACATTTTGTGAAGAACATTTTAAGTTGGGGCTGAAGGTTCTCTCCTATGAAACACTCATGTGCAAATGTGGCCCTTTCTAGTTGCTTTAGAATAGTTGGGAAGGATAAAGAGCGTCATAAGAAGAAAAGCTCTAAAAGCATGGAAGACCAAGTCTAGAAAAAACAAAGATGGGAAGGCGAGCTTTGCACTCCATCTTCTGGACTGCCATATGCAGTTATTGCAATCTATTAGCTCAGCTTCACAGTTTCTTCATCTAGGAAATAAAGATTACTTTTTCTAGCCTTACTAAATAAAGGTATAGAACTTTGATCTAAACCATAACAACATAAACCAGTTAGCACATGAGGGTAAAATTTAGCTTGTTACTTCAGTAAGGAAACTCAAAAGTTCTGGGACTAATTCCCATCTTACACCAATTTTTCTCTGGTGTTAACAGTAGAGACTGCAAAGCAAGGTATTTGGGTTGCCTTCCTTTTACTTATCTCTTCATTAAACAGAGAAAACCTGTGTGAGTTGTAACATTTAGATTACAACTCACACAGGCAGCTACCCTGCCATTAGGTAGCTACTATCCTAGAAGATACAATTTTTGTCTGCTTTCATGTTTTTCCTCATATCTGCACTGAATGCAGTTTCTTCTCACAGGTGTATTGTCTGTGAAGGAGCTGCAATGATAATAGCAGTTCACAGCCAAACAACAGTAGTTCCTCCATGTCCAGAAGGCTGGGTATCGCTCTGGAAGGGTTTTTCTTTTGTTATGGTAAGGATCTAAAGACTTGAATAATTAATGTTTTGTCCTCTTACTTTCATTGATGTTTTCATCTGCTCATAGTTTGATTGTTTCTTAATAATCGTTATTTTTTCCATTGCCAAGAAGTAGACAATAATTCTGTTAACTCTTATTCAATACCAGAAGCATAGGAACAACTGACCTGTTCTCAAAAATAGGTGGCAGGAGGAAAAGGGGAAAAGATGAAAGGAGAACCATAGGATTTTAGTCTGACAGAAATAACTGTATGCTCTCATTTTCATGTGTCAAGTTAAGATCTAGGAAACAGGTCTGGAGAGTGGAGTGGTTAAACCAGTCCTGAACACAAATACACAGAAATAACTGACCCACTTCCATGCCAGGCAGTTTTTTTATAAATTGGATCTTGGGCTGAATTCAGCAGAAAGCTAAAATCAAAACAAATGCAGTACACTGTCTACAAAAGATTGCCTTGGCGATTTTGATGCCATAATGAGATATGAGTGAAAAAAGTTCATTAATGTGATTGCAAATTGAGAACCATTTATGGGAATAAAGGGTATCTATATTAGGGAAGGCAGCACTTCCATGTTATCCATGCCTGTGGGATCTCATAAGGATGCCAGCAAATGAGAGTAAAAGACAAAATTATAGATATCTCTCTTTTTTTTTCTTTTCTTTCTTTTTTTTTTTTTTGTGTGCATAATCTAAAGTCCTTTCAGGTCTAGCGTGAAACTTGTCTCTCCTAGGATTTGGTCCTAAGTAATCATAATCTTGGAAAAGAGAATTTTTTCATCTAGTTAAAATCATTTGCTAACATCACCAAATTAATATTTTTTTTCTAGCTAATTTTCTACTGTCAAAAAATAGAAAGAAGGAAAGTGCCTTTGCTTTCTGTGTTTGGAGAAGCAAATGATGCAACAAAAGTCAGGAACACATGAAAAATAGGGGATTTGTCATGTTTGTAATTTAGTTACTCTAGTCCTCAGCGGGACAGAACTAGCTACCTTCTAGTCTTTGTGCTGGTTACAGCTTCATGCCTTTTCACGGAGCAGAAAAAGGCTATTGCAGGAACTTAAGAAATGCCATAACTGTCCTTGACTTTTCATAAGGCTTCTGTGCTTCATTATAACTTTGATAAAACTAATCTATGTTCATTTTTTTTTTTGTCCAAAATGTACACAAAATGTACCACATACCACAGGTATGTTTTAGAAAGAGATATTTTTTTCTGCCTGCAGTTTACTAAAAGCTGATGGACAAGTTCTCATAAAAAAAATGTATTGGTGGTTACAGTATACAAGTGCCGGCTCAGAAGCTTCTGGCCAAGCATTGGCATCTCCTGGGTCTTGTTTGGAAGAATTTCGAGCCATCCCATTCATAGAGTGCCATGGCAGGGGGACATGCAACTACTACACAAATTCCTACAGCTTCTGGTTGGCATCATTAAATCCAAGAAGAATGTTCAGGTAAACTGGATTTTCCTGCATCCATGCTGCAAGTGCTTGAGGAGAACTACTGCCGGTGCAACACGTAGGGCCTTCCCTAGTAATTCCCCTCAGTTTAGATGTCCCCCCTTTGTTAGGTTTAGGGTCATTCTGTAGCACAAAGATGCCTTGACTGAGCCAAGGATTTCAGTGGTGTTGTCAGTAACCCTGTGTTTTTAAAGAAAAAAAAAAAAGTAAATGTTATTTTTCTTTTTTTTTTAGGAGACCTCTGCCACAGACTTTGAAAGCAGGAGAACTAGAAAATATCATCAGCCGTTGTCAGGTCTGCATGAAGAGACCCGTCTAAACAGGGGCCACTCTGCATGGAGCACGAAACTCTGCTTTGGTTACAAAGAATTGCCTAACTTTGAAGAGCTATAATTTATTAAAGTCCAACTGCATCTGGAAAGAAAATTGTAAATTGCCCGTGCAGCACTGTGGTGAGGTAGGGCAACAGTTTGACTTTTGTCTTTGGCAAATGACAAAGCACTTTGTTGGAGAAAGCTTGTAACGGCAGCCTGCAGGGGCTTCTCCGGGACCGTGTCACTTCTCAGCTGCATCTTCATGATAAAACTATGGCAGTGCTGGATCTTTCATGAAGGGTGTTCTTGCTGCCTTGTGTCACGTGCTTTTCAAACCGCAAGACAAACCAAATGCTCTAATATCAGCTTACATATGTTCAGTGTTCAAAGTGGATATAATTTAAGATGAAAATCTGGCACTTACAAGATATAGGGTTCAATAGGAAATATTGTCAGTGCACTTTTAAATATATATTGATTCATTTAGGGTTGTTTTGTTTTGGTTTTCTTGTCTAATAAACACGTATCTCCCCACTTACCTTGTGCTTCCTCTGGCTGCCAAACAGGAATACAGTCTTTTTTGTGTCATTATCATAGTGATGTTTCTTGACTAGCCAGAAAGGGAGCTCCTCCATGCACTGGTGAGACAGTACAGTGGGGACACGCGGTAGCTGTGGTCCCCAGAGGGACTGTGGCTAAGTGAAAAGTGCTGGAAAGTTTTCATTAGATTCCATAGCTTTTGACACAGATCAGGAGATCTTTTAAATTCTTCAAAAGTTGACAGTATTTGGCCTTTATTAAGATCGCATGGTTTTGACTCTACTGAAGAACAAGTATTTAGTGTATCATAATTTTGGATTTTGATGGAATTAACAATTACTGTATAGCTCAAGGACTCCCATGGCATTATCAGGTTATCACACACCCATCAGGATGTGATCTCTTCCTGTTTTATTTTAATAGATAAATTAAACAAAAAATATAATATTCACATTTTATAATATTCCATATTTAAATATTTATCAAAAATGATATTATGTATTTAAATATTTATCACACATTTCTGCAAATCAAATAATTTATTCCATCCAGTTAAATGTATGCATTCAAAATTTTTAAAAATACTGATATTTAAATTGTACCAACTGAGCACTGACTTAAATAAGAGAATCCAACTGTAGACAAAAGTAAAGACTTGAAAAGCACTTTCATTTACTCATATAACTTATATAAAATAATAGCTCTGAGGTGTTTTTTTATATTTATAACATTGCACTTGCAAGGCTATTTAAAACTGTAATGTTAACATTTAAAATGTTGATATTTTTTAATACTTGCCCAATCTATCAGAATTCTAGTATTTAGTGTTATAGAAGAAGCCTAATTCATCTGAATAGTTCTGTAAATGCATCATTTTAAATGTAGGGTCTAGCAATTCATTGAAATAACCAAGATTTCTCATTTAGGTCTTTTTTAAGCCAGTGAAATTTTATATTGTTTCTGTTAAAATACTTGTATTGTGTTTGTCTGACTGTTTGAATTTTCAGTGTTAACCTAACTAAGAAAATGTTTCATCTGTGTTTCATGCCAGTATCTTCTGATGGAGCGAACAAGAGGATACCATTTACATGAAGTGAATGCATATTTTAAAGTTATTGTTTGCTTGAACAGTCATAGTACTTTTGTTTGCAAGTTATAATTGTGAATTTGCAGGTTTTTATGAAGAATCTCTATGCAGATGCACTACTGATAAGAAGGTGTTAATGTCAAGTTAATATTTAGTCTTCGGTTTGAACCAGGTTTGGGGATGGGGTGTTTTCCTTAAAACAATCACATAATAGATTTTTCCATAAACTCTGAAGTTTGCTTTAAATACTCAAAGATAAAATCCACACCCATTGCTTGTTAGGTTATTGGGGTTGGGTTTGTTGTTTGTTTTTTTTTTTCTTTTCCATTAAGGCTCATTACAGTCACCCAAAGGCATTGCACACTGTATATATCTGATGACAGTGGAGACCTTCATGTAGGAATCTGGTAGTAAAATGCAGAATGTAAGTACCTGGGGCTGAAGCCTGCTGGAAATGGCCAGTAGAGGATAATGTGTAATGAGAAGGGAATGGGTTGTACTTTTAAAGTCGAAAGGTAAGTTACAAAGGGTTATGTCTCATAGAATAGCACATAACTGGAAGTTATGTCTTGTTCCCAGTTTTGGATTCTGCTGCTCTGCCTTCAACAAGTTACTAAAGAAGGATTTTCATAAATAGCTTTCAATTTTGAGAGCTCAAACTCAGTCTTTCTTTCAAAAGTATGAAACACAACTGCAGGGACATATACATTCTTCAAGCCAAGCAAAGTACAAGCTGGTCACTGAAAATAAAATAAAGAAAGGTAAAAAAAAAAAAAAAAGAAAAGATGATCTTAACTTTTCTCTGCAGATGCAGATCATTTTACTTCCCCACTGTTAATGATTATTGTGAACATTAGTTAACTCAGGTCTGTAAATGCTTTGAGAGCCTTAACTGGAAAATGCTGAAGAGTTGCAAGGTGTTAATATATTGTACTGAAAGAATGGAAACATGAAAAATCAGAAATAAAGAGCAAAAATGGGGGGGGGGAGGGAAGGCAGGGAGAAAGGAGGAAAGCAAACCTTCTGTTAAATAGAGCCAAATAAAAATATTTTGACTAAATAAAAGACCCATTTTACTTGGTTGGGGGGTTTTTGTGGTGTTGTTGTTCTTCCCATTAAGGATCTTTTCTACTACCTATACATAATATCATTTACACACACAAAAAAAGTAGCATCTGTCTAAAAATGTGGCATCTGAATAAGAGGCAGTAGGTGCTCGATCTCTCCTACTTTGGACTACACTAGAAGCCTGGCACTTCTGTGTAGATACCCAGGCTGGATGTCTGCATGCTAGCTTTCTTCCTAGACATGTTTCTACTTAGGATGCTGTGATGGGCTTCTGACAGACAGTAGTTTCAATCTGGAACAACTCAGCCATGTTATCCTCTTCTCTTCTGTTCTGTGTTCATTCCTGTTTTCTGCTGGATTCCTATGCATGAAGCACAGGTGGGTGGCAAGTGGCTGTTGACAGAAATAGTACATGAGAAAAGGTTGTGATGACACTGAAGGAAAAACTAGGAAGATGAAGGTGGCTGGCTGATGGGGCCACACTCTCACAACTTGCCTAGGGAACCACAGTAACTCCAGGTTCAAGAAAGAAAAAACTAGCCACCAAGGACGCCAAAACCTGCAAAAACTAGAAAAGAGTAGGACTTGCAGTGTTTCCTCAGACAAGACAGTACCTGCAGCTATTCTGTAAGTGCACATGGACAGACAAACAAGCAGATTGTCTGCAACAGAAAGAAAAGGACACACCTAAAACTATCATGAAGATTTCAGTGTGAAAACAAGACATATCTGAACATCAAACTGATAGAACAGTGATGTATGCAAAGTTCTTAAGGATGGCCTTTTAAATAACTGAACAAGAAAATCAAGGATAACTGCAGAGAGATCTGAAAACTGTCAAAGAAAATTATTTGTACTCGGACTTCTACACAATGAAAAAAATGGAAGGAGCATCCTAAAGGGGGACCATGGCTCTTCTGGAGAGTTTCCTGGGGATTAGAAGAACTAGTCCATGGCTGCTTCTAGTGTGTGACCACTCAATTTATGAACAAAGGTCACATATTCGGTGGAATAAAAGTAATTAATTGATGTCCATGTAAAATTATATATGGAGAAGCAGGAGAAGACCATATTTTCAGTGTGCTTTAAGAACCAGTTTTAGACTTTTTATAGATTAAAAACAAAACAAACAAAACCTAAACCCCTGTTGATAGTTTGTAAATCAGACCCTAGAGAAGCAGTGAAACAGGATTCTTTTATGGATTGCCTATATGCCTATTGCCTGTTGTGTAAGATGTGCTCAGGCCAACAATTTGTGTTTCAAGGAGGCCAAATGTAAGCTCATACATCTAAGGGCAAATAATGTATAACTCTCCATGTTATACAACTTTTATTTTTATCTGGTAGGAGATTGTATTTCAGACCACCTACCTCTGTAAGAGAGTGCTGTTGGTATTTGTAAAGAACTGAATTAGCAACTTGCGGACCTTGGATCAATATTCACTTTAATACATCTGGCATCACTACTCATTTCGACCTCCAAAACGGTATCGGGGAAGCTCAGACGCTGCTTTCCTCTCCTTAAAAAAAAAAAAAAAGTATCTGCTCTCTATACTGGCATTTTTATTTTTCTGTATGGAACTGGAAAAGTGGTAAGTTACCCACAGCACAAGGAAACGGCTGCTCTTCGGCAGCCTCTGCTGCGAGCGAGAGCCAGTTTCGGGAAGGGTCAGGTCCCCTAATGGGGCCCTTGGCAGTGCTTTACCCCCAGAGGAGATGGTGCTCTGCGGTCAGAGCCAACACGCTGGCTGGGGTTAAGTGAGGCAGGGAACAAGGTCTCCGGCAACCCCATTTGCTGACAAATTTTATGTAACGCTAATGGGGTGGTGATTGACAAAGAAAAGCCAACGTTTCCCAGGCCAGCCTGGGCCAAGTCCCCCCGCTGGTCGGAGGTAAAGCTGAGGCAGCAGCGGGTGGGTGCCTGGGGCCTCCGGAGCTGCAGGGAGTCATCTGGAGCGACTGGCCTTTAGCCCTCGCACAGGAGAGCAGCTTGCCGGGTTCATCTCTCCCCCGGCCACACCTTCCCCCCGCTTAATTAGATCTTCCTCTTTCCGCGTTACAACAGCGCGTTACAGAATTAATACACAACAGTCATTAATTCACCACGGCACCCAGATGTGAGCACAGAGCCTGAGCTCTGCCACTTGGCTGATGGGGCCGAGAGGCGGCAAAGCACGGTTTCAGAGAGAGCAGTACGAGGGCACAGGCCCTGCCCGAACCCGCTTTCCCGGCTGAGGCGCCGCGCCAAGCCCAGCGGCCCGACCGCGCTCCGCGCCAAGGGGCAGGCGGCGAGGAGACGCCTGGAGGGACAGGCCGAACTGGGGCTCTCCGCGCAGGAACCAACTGTCGCTCGGGCTCGTCCAGCGCCGGCTGCGAGCGGCTCCCGGGCCCCGCCGCTGACCTTGCACCGCAGCCTGGGGGCGCCTCCCAGCGCGCCTGCGCTGTTCCCTCACTAAACATGGATGCCCTGGTATCCATGGCTGCTCCCTGGTACCGAGAGCCGCTTCCGCCCTCGTTCGGTCACGTGACGCGCCGTCCCCGGCCCGGCAGCCCTTACGGCGGCCCGATGGGGACAAGCGGCCCGGTTTTTGCGTCTTACCGGAGAAGCGCGGCGGGGCCGTGCCGCGCTGTGTAACTGCCCGCCCCCTCCTCCCGCGGGAGGCAGCGCCGGGGCTAGGCAGGAGCGGGGCCTGGCCGGGACAGGGCAAGGGCCTGCCGGCCGCCTTCCCACCGCTTTAGGTGAGTACGGGCCGCCGGGGCCTGGCGGCAGCGTCTCCGGCCGGTCCCTGGGGCCTCAGCCCTCAGCCTGGCCGTTCCCTCAGTGCGGGTCGTGTCCCTCCGTCCCCCGCCCCACTCTGAGTGTCTCCTCTCAGCCCCACTCTCCCCTGTCACCCCCTGCTGCCCCAGCCCCGCTCTTCACACCCCGCTTGTCTCGGCTCCCCTTCGCCTCCCCCCCCCTCCCCGGGCCACCCATTGTTGGTGGCCGTCCCATCCCTTTCCTCCGGTGCCCGGTGTCGCCGGCTGGTCTGGCGCGGCTGGTGGTGCCCAGCTCTGCCCAGCTCCCTTCTGCCTTCCCCCGGCACCGCTCGCTGCCTGGGGCCGCTGCCGAGGGCGCCTGGGTGTTCTGGAGAAACGGCTGTCAGGCTGGCACAGGGGTTTGTTTGGGTTCTTATCTCCTCACGTTTCCAGTAGTGTTTTTTGTATGAGAGTGTTGAAACCTCCAGCTGGAGTAAAACAAGCTTGAAAGAACACAGCCCAAAGTGTTTTTTGTGATCCCACAGCCTTGTTTACATATAATAGTTTGGGGTTTTTTGTTGTCATCCTTCCGCTAAGGAGCGGAGGTCATGCATGTTAGAGGTAACACACCTAACTGTACCCTGTAGAACAGCTTTCAGTATTTAGCCTACACCTACCTCTCCTTTCCCTCAAATCCTTCTGTTAGTGCTTTCACAGCCTCTGACTCCGAGTGCCTCCGTGGTATATGTTCTGATGGTTTTAGGGTCCCCTAATAGGGTCCTCTGGGTCCTGTAATACATGTCCTTAACCTTGCTTTAAGCCCTCCTTCTCCCATTTTGCTTGCCAAAGGCTATCTAGACTCTTGCCAAAGGAGCACTTTGTATCTTACGTGCACTTGAACAGACCGGTTGTAAAGTAGCGGCCTCGGGAACAGGCAGTGCTGTAGCTGGAGGAGTTACAATTAGTTCAGTGTAGGCTGTAAAACCTGCTGTGATCTCTCAGCTGTACGGTTACCAGCGCTCATCTTCACAGATCTCTGATTAGCTCAGACATCCACACTGTGCATAACGTTCCCGGTTGCAGCACAGGTATGGCCAATATCTGATTATTGCCAGAATCCTGACAAAACATCATCCTTCACATTCATAGGCATTGCTTCATCCCTGTCTCTCCCTTAGGAGAGGGGGAAGGAGGTACCCTTGTGCCTTTCTGAAAACATACAGTTTACCTTGTATAACTTCTCTCTTCCCTTATCCTTCTCTGGGTTTTCTCCTTCCTTTCTCTCTTTTGCTAAATGCCACTGATGCTCATTTATGTTTCAGCTGCTCCCTGTCCTTTATTTATCCCATGTTTGTGGTTGTATTTTTATTGTCTCATCACTTCTGGACATCTATTCTGTTCTCATGGCCCTTTAAGCTACTTAGTTCTGTAAATATCAATTTTAAAGTCCTCCTCCCTGATTTATTATTAATGTCTTCTGTAAAATGCTATGTGTAACAAGAACATTACAGAAAACATAATTGATTTCTTTAAATACTTGGAGGTTTTGCTAACAAGCTCCATTTAAATATTTTAAGTTTTCTGTTGCTGAAATCTCTGTTTTGCTATTCTCTTCTAAAAAGGCATAAAAATTGAAATAGTTTTGACAGAAAATGCAATTCTCAGTGACACAAAGTAGATGAGAAGTAGGCAAGAGTAGGAAGACATTGCATTATTATATCTATAGGCCCTTGGCAAGTACAGTTAAACCCAAAGTGGAATTTAGTTTATGAAATGGCTGCTCTAATGCTCTCCTTTTTTGTGTGTGCTTTACCTTACAGCTGGAAAGCAGTTGTCATGCAGACTGTCGTACAGAAACAATCCCAAAGTTTAGGGAAGCTGGGGTATAAATGCTGGTTCAGTGTAGCAGTGCTTGTTTGCAAAAATTAGAGCTGTACAGGTATTTCAAAATGAGGAAGTGACCAAGCAGTGAAAAACACCTTTTGTCAAGTCTTGTGAGCAATAACTGTTCTTTAAGCTGCTGCCAGCAGATATTGTGGGTACTTTAAGTTCTTCTTAAAATTCGGTCTCTCTATTGACATTATGATTTTTACTCTTATTGATTTGGAAATGCTGTACCGATCACAGACCACGTTTTGGAATGAAAAGCACCCTTTGGAATGTGGAAGTGTCAGAAGGCTGTGTGCTTTATTCAAGTCACCAGCTGATCTAGCCAACGTCTTGCAGGAGGGACAAATCTAGCTTGCAAGACCAAAGGGCAGAGACAAAAAATAACCCAAAGTGAAATCTTAAGAGTTTTGAAGTGTCAGAGCTGCTTAAGCACCTCTTGAACTCCTATAAAGTCCTTATTTCTAATTAAAAGGTGCTGTTCCAGTTCCTTTGACTTGATACATGGAAACAGTAGGAATTAATACAGATAGATTAAATCTGCATCACTTCAGGTATTTCCTTGCTAACTTTTTTTTTTTTTTTAAGTTTACATAGAACATAGTGAGCTTCTTGTCTTTGAGGTTTGAGGGTTTATTAATAAATAAATATGGAAACTATTGCTTCTGTGTGATGGTGGGAGGAATGCCTTGTGGTCCTTCTCACCTGTCACATAAATGGTCTGTGCTGAGACATTTTGTTCACAAAGTTCTGCGTGTTCAGCACAGGAAAGCACACAGGCAGCAACAGACGGAGCCTTGCTGCCAAAAATAGTAAAAGAATGCAGTTGCAATTATAGTGGCAAAACTTGCCTTTTTGCCAGGATAGATTGCTTCATTTAGGGAATTACTTCAAGCAATACTGCTAAAAGATTTCTTGCTAGAGTAAGCTATGCTTCCTGTAGACAAATTTGCCAGGATAAGTTTATTTATATATTGTGTGTGTACATATATGTATAGAAATACATACTTCTCTCAATCCTAACCCTAAAAATAACTGTTATTTCAGTCTAAGCTGTTGTCAAGGACCCCCAGCCTTGGATGAAAACAGCTGAGTATTCCTTGCAGCCACGGTTTCCTCTGGGAGCCACTTTCCAGCCCCGCTCTAACTGCAGCTCCAGGATGTCTCTCTCCTGACTGAGCCCATAAACGTAATCTGTCTGAGCCATCAGCAAGGTCCACCCACCACTGCCCAGGTGAACAACTTCTCTCAGCCATTCAGGTTCCTTTTCCAGCACACAGTTTCCATCAGCAGCCACTTTGCAGCCCACCTCCAAGTGCAGCTCTAGGATTTCTTTTTCTCTCAACCTTAAACTTAACCTCAAAAACGCAGTTATCTTGGTTTTGTCTTCAGTACGGCTCCCAGCAATTGCCATATTATTAAGTTTTTTACAGCCCGGTTTCTATGAGATTCCCCCACTGCTTCATATGAAATTTCTCTCCTTTTCTAGGAAAATTGATACATGACGTACTGGCAACCTCTTCCAAGTTTAAATAAAATCTTGTATCTGTTCTGCAAAAGTAAGACTTTCATTTACAGAAATAGTCAGAAGTGAGAAGTTTACAGAATTGCATGTGATTGGGAATGGGTGATGGATATGCTGGGTTTTCAAGCTGATTTGACAAGCTGTTCCAACTTTGTCCTTGGAAGATGGCGTGAGACCTGGGTGGCTGGCAGCAAGCAGAAGGCTGCTGCCCAAGCCCAGCCCTTTCTTTTGTTCCCAACGCAAACTTGGAGTTTTGTAAGACTTCATCCATTTTCTCAAATATTGATAGGCTGACCTGTTTAAATACATACCAGTATTTCAGATTTTTTACCAATCCTGAATTTCCTACTGATCCTGCCAATTCTTTTTGTTTTGTTGGCTTATTTGGGTTTCTTTTTCTGTCAGCCAGAGTAGGAATAATACATTACATACAAAATTTCTACTTTTTTTTTTTTTTGTCACAGCTCAATTTGAGGACCCTGAGTGAGCTTTGAGCGTTACGTACAGCATCACTTTGTTCTTCTGTCATTGCCCTCAACTCTCAGCTTCTTGTGACTACATTTCCTATTAATTTTATCATACAATTTGTTTCTCTAAGTAAGTCTGTTCAGTTAGGATCATCTACCACTTGCCTAGTAATCAGAACAAAGAATTCCCTTTACACACTTTCTACTGGTTTCCTATATTGCTATTATAGCTCTTTGTTTTCTTTTGCCAGAATGAGTGGGGCTGCGTTCCCATCTCCAGCTGCCGAGATGGCAGAAATTAATCGCCTTCAGTATGAAATGGAATACACGGAAGGGATCAGTCAGCGCATGAGGGTCCCCGAAAAACTCAAAGTAGCTCCTCAAAATGCTGACCTTGAGAAGGGCGTCCAAGAAGGATTTCCAAATGCCAGCGTAACTATGCAGGTTCCGGAGCGGATTGTAGTGGCAGGTATGTCTGTGTCACATTAAAAGAAAAACGGGCAAAGAATTAAATTAGTTCTCCAAATTTCTGGATGGACAGAAATATATATTGATATATTTTTAAAAGAAAAATCTGTAAAATGCCTTCTGGTTTTCAAGCAATTATTGCTTATCAGCTTTAACTTAGGAGGTTTCTTAAACTCTAAAAATGTTTCATGAATAGTTCTGGTATAGCTTGGAGTTAAGACAGTTAACAAATGAATTATGAACAGAAAATTTAATTGCTGACTTTTCGTCTCACTAAATCATTTCTGGAACAAAACCCATAATGTTTATTGATTTAAACCTGATTTTTCTTAATTGACTATAAAGTTCCTATAGCAAGTTTTGAGGATGTATTATATATTAGCCATGCAAAATGTGTTTGATTAAGAACAGATGCTAAGGACCTGCCTGCCTTTGGGTGGACTATCAATACTTCTCTACTATTTATGGTCGTGGACTTTACAGAGACAGGCCTGGACTTGCCGAAGGCCTTACAATTGGCAAAACATGACACATGCATATATTTTTTGCTTTGAAAGACAGACATCATCACATCCCCAGTCACCATATTTCTAAACAAATACACCTTTAATAGGACTATATCTTGAGATTAAAAGTGCCCTCACTTGCACTAACAGTTGATGTTGCTCTGGATTACTCAGGATCATTGTTTTTAGAGAAACTGCTCAGATAAGTGTCAGTTAAGGTAGTCTTTACGAGAGCTTTAACCATAGTTTTTGACATACGAGACCTCTTAAAGAAAGGTACACTTAATTATTTGGCTTGGTCAGGGGAAGTAACTGATGTGATGTGTTTCTGAACTTTAGCCCTCAGGCTTCAGAACCGCTTGCTTTCTATTGATAACTGATGTTCTTGCAGGTAATAGTGAAGACATTCCATTTTCCAGACCACCAGACCTTGACCTTCTTCAGTCTACTCCCTTCAAACCACTGGCATTGAAAACTCCTCCCCGTGTTATTTCTCTTAGTGATCGACCGCTAGATTTTTTGGACCTAGAAAAACCTCTACAACAGACACCCCAAAATGAAGAGGCTAGTACTTATTTTTGTTTTTTCTTAGTTGGGAAGCATTCTACTAAAGAAAGTTAAATGACCAGTGATTTCTCTGCTCTGACGCAGATCTACTTGGTGCTAACATAAATTGGAAAAATATAAAAATATTTTTCTTAGCACTGTAGTAGTTCTAATTATGACTTTGAAGTTCCATATTTAACTGGCAGATGGCTAAGGGTTGCTATGCTTAGTAGGCTTACACAGAACTTTAAAAAAATAAAGTCATAATTAGAAATACTCAAAATACTTTTAACAGAAACAAATCCTTTTGATGGAAGAGAAAGCCGCAAGATTTTTTTAATTTGCAGGTTATTCAAAAACAAGCTAAGATTCTTTTAACATGTATAGTTAACTTTTGGAATTCGCTGCCAGATGATATAGGACCACAAAGAGTTAGTGAGTTTTAATAAAACTTTGAAAATCAACTTCAAAGAATGGTGTAGCATTGTCATCCAGGGGTATGATGTATAATTGACATCTTAGAAAATGAAAAATATTTATGAAGCTGCATACTCTACAGACTATTAAAATACAGTAGAAATATACTTATCTCTTGTGATGAGAAGTAATATTATATATAGTGTTGCTTCCTTACATACTCAAAATTCTGTTTGTTCATGCTTTTGGCATCAGATCACATGGACAGATAACGACTGGATTGCCATAAGTTCCTAATCACTGTGAAACTTATCAAAACATACCTTGTATCTGAGGGCAGATCTAACTTTACAGACTCCAATGCAAGTTAACAAGTGTCTTCTGGAATTCCCTGTCTCTGATCTCTCCCTTTCTCCCCTTTTACCCAGGTCCGTTCAGTGGGAAGACTGAAGAGAGAACGTTCCATGAGCGAAAATGCCACTCGGCAGAATGGCCAGCTGGCTCGAAATGACTCCATGTGAGTAGAGCAACAGGGTGCAGGGACACAACTACGCCTTTGTTACATATTTCCTTTGTTATTTATCTCCTCGTTATTTGGTTTGGGTTTTTCTTCAACTAATATTTTGTATGCTGTGGCAAATACATATTTTTTAGTATTATAAAGCCAATGTGTTTCTTAACTTCTGTACTTTTTGTTTAGTGAGGTGACTCATTGGTGAAGTATTTTGTTGGAGGGGATGGGTGGGACTGTTTGTGGGCTCACAGTTGGTTTCACCAGTTATTGTGAAATGTTACTTCAGGAAATTTTTCAGTTTCTGAGCTGGTATAATTTTTTTTTCTCCCCCCTGAATTTTCAGGAAACTTGAGCTTTGTGCATGAAAATGTTCCTGGCTCTCTCACTTTTGATACTATGTAACAGTTTTCATTCATAGGAAAAGGAATATGTGTATTTCTCATAAATATTAGAATAAGTAATTTTTGTGTGTGTGTCAATGTATTGGAATCTCTGAATATATATCTTAATTTTTTTACATCAAAATGGCGAGTAGAATTTAGAATTAGAACTGCATCTATTGATACCATCTGAGGTAGCAATTCTTATGGTGCTTTCTGAAGATATACAGGTCTGTATATTTCTATTAGATATCATAATCTGATTAGTCTGGTTTATTCTCAATGACGGCATCTTTCCATCTGGCAGTAACTGTTTTTGCAATGTAACACTTAAAACACATATAAGATGATTCCTAATACTGCTGCCATAAAGAATACTTTCCCTTGTTGAAAGGATCTTAGATACAAGACCTAGAAGATGGGATTCATCTGTCCCAATGTAGACTGTATAATACTGTTGCTAAAATACCATAAATTTAATTTTCAGTAAATAGGGGGAAATAAGTGCATAACCTACTTAGGGTCTACCTATTTTTAGTCTAAAACAGATCAAGTGAATTATGTCCTAGAAATGTCTGTTTTCTTCTATTTACAGCAGGGGTGCTAGGAGGTACTATATGTACTACATATTTATCTGTTAGTTTGTTTGTCTAAAATACACTCTGATGCATGTTCCAGACATGTTATGATTCTCTTCCTCCGGATCTTCATGGAAATATTTTTGTGTATCTTCCTGTTCTTACTTAGTCAGGCTTTTGGTTCATACAAGCTGATAGCTGGCACACGTCTGGGTGCTTGAGACTGCTGAGTTGTATACGTTCACTGAGCTGGGAAAACCATGTTCAGTTCCATAAGCTCCTCATCAGCTCGATCTCCCATGTTCTAGCAGCCTCTTAAGTGCCCAGGTTCCCTCAGTCATCCAGTTACATCCTGTTGGATGGGTCATACTGGAATTTCACTGCAGGAGTGGCCCTCACTTGCCTATCTCATATTTTGCCCATGATACATGCTGGAATAGGTGGGCTTCATGTGTTGGAAGGTGCCTGTGAAAAAGTTTACCCCTTTGATGTTACCAACTCTTCTTTGCCAGTCTTTGATGTATTGGACCAAAAGGAAAATCAGATGGTGCATGAATTCTTGCAGTGTCTTGAAGTCACTTTATCCTTGCTCCTCAGGTTAGTTTAGTCTTCTGAAAGCCACGGGCTGTGTCTGCCCAGCCACCCATCTGAGAAACTGGCACAATCAGATCTGACTGGATGTATCCAGGTGCTGTCAGACTCCTCACATATGTTTGGACTTACTGAATCCAAAAGTCATAAACCTGTAAAACTCATCTGTGTGCTTTGTGGTTGCTTGGTAGCTATATATAGAATTACTGGTTTAAAATGATCTGAATATTATTTGCTCTGACAGTTTATTAATCTACTAGGAGTCCTTCAGAGGCTTAGCAATACAATAAGAACTTGGAATTCTGTAAACTGAAAGGGATATGATCAATGAGCATATAACTGATAGCCTGAGCGACCCAATTTATCATTCACAACTGCCAGGAAATTATCACACGTGATTAGTTTTCTTCTCTTGATGCCCATGGTAGTGCCTGCATAATGTCTGTCAAATAAACCAAACTTCCAATTCTAAGCAGTTTCTATTATGAGTGTCTTTCAGCAAAACTGTATAAACTTTAGATAGATCCAGGATGAAAAATGTGAAAAATACCATCTAGCTAATACTGAGCTTGCTGTATCTGTGCTCTCCTAATGTGGAAGAAGTGATCTTTCTTCACTGCAGCATTCCATACTTTCTGACCTGCAGATAATGTATTTTAGTAGAACTTTGTCTCTTGTCTTTCTAAGTATTTGTTTTTCTTATGGCAGAAGTTATGCTGTGCCCACCTTTTAGATCATCTGCTTTGAATCATTGAGGTTCCTAGAAATCACTTCTTTTTCTGTCATCACTGCTGCTTCTGACTCAGTGTGATCTGAAATAAGAAATCATTTTGAACATTCTGTGGCATTTCCAGTGATGCCGAGCCTGGCATTTCGTGCTCATCCAGGCTTTGTCAATCTCCAAGTGGAGAATGTGACTGTGTACCGGCGTCAGGCTCAGAAGAATGTTCTGTGAGTTCAGATTACAAAAACACTGTGTTCAAGGTGGAACTTGAACGGCTCATGCAGATGCAGGAAAGCCAAGTCTCTTGTACTTGGTGAAAAACGTATGTCTTGGCTCTTGTTTCCTCACAATCTAAGGAAAATGCAGGTAAACTGCAAAAATATTTGCAAGTTTCATGTAAATAAAACCAGAAGCAGCAAATCTATAAACAAAATCGATAAGGTGGCATTCTGTTTTAACTGTGATAGCTACTTAGAGACAGTATGCATGTGGAAGTGTTATTGTATAGCTCAAAATAGGCAATGCACGCAAACAAACCTGCTTGATCTAAGTTGTGCTACCTCAGATGGTACTGGGTATCACCTAGCTCATAGGCTACTATTTCTATTAAAGGTTTGTAGTAAATGTAATGCATGTCTTCTAATCTTAATTTCCTTGTTGATAAATTCTACTACAAATGTATTTTTTGCACTACAGCGAACATAATTGTGCACCTATTACCTCATATATATCATGTTGAAATTCCTTCAGCATCTAGAATTTTTTTTTTCCCAGTGGTACAAAGATGTAAGAAACCAGCTGCTCGTAAAGTTCTTATTTCCAGTGTTGTTGGCTGAAAGAAATAATCTTTGTTCTAATTACTATAATGACATGTTGCTGCTTCATCCAAACTGGCTCGACTTTTAAGTTTGTACCATGTCTAAGTAGTTGACTTCTGCAGTAACAAGTACTACGGTACTCTAACTTGACAAAGATCAGCTCTTTATTCCTGTGCTTGTGTGAGTCTAGTTCATGTCTTCAAATAGGGAATAAAGTCCATGTTTTATTTCAAGTATTTAATTCCTATCCAAAAAATACTTTTTTTTTAAAATGCTTGTTTCTCTTACCTCCTTGATTCAGCTTTCTAATAGACATGATAGTCTGCTCAGATGCTGTGATGAGGACCCTTTTGAAAAGGCACATGGAGCACTGTCTTTTAAAACCTTTGTTTTCTAAACAGGACTATAATACTCAAGTTTTTATCTAGGATGGTGTTGTCCTTCTTGGACAAAATGTTCAGATGTACTGTGCAACATTGCAGTGCTTGACCTACAAAGTGACAAAATTAAACATTCTCGAATAGATTGTCAGATTGAAGCAAAAGAATTGGCTGGGCTCCCTATCACAGTGTTCTCTGCATGGTACACATAGTTGTTTCTTTTCTGTTGTTTTTATCTTCTCGCCATCCAGATGCATGCAGAGACAGTTCTGAGAATTTTTCAGGAGTTGGGCTTCACTAAACACAGCAATTCTCAAATGTTTTCAAAATAACTGAGACTAACAAGTAGGTACCTGCTTGTACAATAACTATCTACCTGCGTAGCAGTAATGACAGCTCTCTAAATTACATTTTATTTATAAGGATGCGTACTTAAGGGATTACAATTATTATTCAAGGTGGCACAGATCAGATACTGTCCCAAGAAATAAAATGCCACGGTTCCAGTCACCTCTTTCGACTAAGGAGTGCACGTAAGCCTAAATGTTACCTGGTATATGAAAATCAAGAGTGTGCTTAATTATGTAGCTCTCTGCAATACTAATTTTTTTTTTTTTTTGCTAAGTATCTGTAGTTTAGAATGTAAAATTTGAAACAGCCTTTGCTACACTGAATGTGTGGTTTCTAATTTTGCTTCAGGGTTTCTCAAACTTTTCCGGTTTCCCTGTATAAAGAACATAGGGGAAAAATACCTGGCAGCAAAAGGAAAGGGACAAGTTCAACTAAGAACTGATTTGTAAAGAAAAATTAAAGTTCAAAACTAGCTTGAGTTTGTTTGATGCTTTTTTCTTTGGCTGTTTTTGAATGGCTGGAGGAACAAAACTTTTTCGTTGTCCATTGCCAGTTGATGTTGAATGCAAGGATTCCACTTCTGCATCAAAAATCAACGAACCACCATGAGTGCATGGAAAAGGGGACAACGATTCATTTTTTTCTCCTACTCCAACCTTTCCCTTAGAAAAACACATCTCTCTAGAGAGTTCAATTTCATAGTTTGAGAAATTCTGCTCTTCATGCAAGTTGTGGGGGAAAAGGTTATGGTGTGCACGTCTATAATGAGTATAGTCTGTCTCTGTGGTTGAATTTAAAATAACCTTGATTAGTTAAAGCTATTAACATCTCATTTGATACTTCCAGAACAGTAAGTCAGAGACATATCTCAAATAAACCCTCTGTATATCACAAATGTTTTGAGAAGATTTAGGGAAGATTGCTGCTAAGCTAAAAGCTCTGCACATAGTAGAATGTTACTGTGCTCTTCCCTAGTAACTTCTGATTCCATCTTAATTGTTTTGCTTCCACACCCTGGGATAGACTGGTGTTTGTAACCAGGGAGTGCTATAGTAAGTGGCTGGAGCTGTATGTAAGAATTCTTTTCAGAAATTTGAAACTAAATTATACCTAAGATAAAGACTAACTACAAATAGATGAGAAAAGGGGGATGGCCACAATGTCTAAATAGAAGTAGTCATACTCAATGTTAGAGAATTATCCTGATGTTAGAGATCTTTTTTTCTTATGTCATCTTGGCTGATTTGTATATCATAGTATTTCTTCTCCATGGTCACTGACATAGTCTGAAGGACCTACCAAATGTTTACAGGACAATAATTTTGAATCCTGTTAAAGGTGACAGAAGAAAAATTTTGCTTCTTATTTGGATTTTTGGGTTTTTTTTTCCTTGTTCCTTAATCCTGATATTTGAGCCCTTAACAGAATTATTCATGCTTTCAGACAGAAAGGAAGGGAGAGGTCTGTCTCAGACTATGCACTTTAGAAGGATATTAAAATTAACATAAGCCCTTATGGGGAAAAATTGAGTAATTTCATGTAGCTGTACACTTTAGCCAGAAGCAAACAGATTTAAATCATTAAATAATTTAAGAAACTAAGTATTCTCTTAAGTAAGAACTAAATAATACCTTAAAATGAATGAAGTAATCTCCAAACTGTCTTTTCTTACAAGCCACCTATAAAACAGCGAGCATAAAGTAGTCCAGGGACTAGACCACAGGGTTAGGAATTAACTAGTTCTGAAGTCCACCTTGGTTTTTTTCTTATTATACACACTTTCCATTTTATCAGCACATGTAACTTTCTTCTAGAGAATTTTGTGCAGTTTTAGTTAAATAGTTTTGGTCGTTTTTGGTTTTTGTTTTTTTATTCCCCCAGTATCTACAGAAGACTTTGTATGCAAATAACATTACTGTGGTATTTACAGGAATACCATTCTGGACAACAGGAATTCCACAATACCTTCTGGTTTGCAATAGCTATAAATACTGTTTGTTACCTTTTATTAAGCTGTTTTTCAGCCTATTCTGTAAATCTCTGAAGTGATGACTAGGAAAAATTTATTTTAATATAAAACATACTACGAGTTCAAGCCTTCAGCCCTTCCCTCATTTACCTCAAGGCAGATAATCCACAAAGGAGTAGAAATTCTCATAAATTCACTTTAGTGTCAGTATTTCCAACTTGGCCCTGCTTCGTGGTAGTTTTCTAGTGTCTAGTTTTCTAGACATTTCCAATGCAATTCAAGAGTAAAATGTGTGGATGTGACCACTAGCATTGATTGCAAAGAAGAAGTCATCATAAATATAAAAGAAATATGGATCCTTCAAGTCCTGGAGAATGATAAAATCTGTAAAGAAGCAAAGTAGATGTTTATTGATACTCAATACTTGCAGTTTAGGTAATAAATTGTGACCAGTATCAGCCAAGCACCAGCCCCTGCTGTCTTTGCATTTCTCTTGAAGCACATGACAGCTGAACTTCTCTGTGGGTGAAGTGACATCCGTGTAACATGCTTTGAATCTGTCTTTTCAATTGAATTTTCTTTGTTACTCAGTTTTGTGAGCTTGGTGCCAGCCAGTCGCAGAACAACTCTATGCAAAATAAGAGTATCTGTAGAATTACGACCCATCTAGAGATGACCTACATATCAAACCAGCTTCCAAACACTCAGACACTATTGCTTTACTCAATTTCTTAAAAATGCCAAAAGCTGAAAGGTTAGCATTCTAACTCTAAAAACTGTTAGAGCAAAGCACAAGTGGCAATATTGAAGGAAATGTGTTGAACTATGGATGCTGATCTTGGAATAAAAACTATTCCGAGATTTAAAGGGTACAGTGACTCGGACTTTGGTTTGCATTTGTGCTAATATTTGCAATTAAGTCAACACAAATTGCTTCCTATTAAAAAGGCATCTCACCTTTTAATTAAAGTTTCCTGATTTTAAAAAAATAATAACTTAAAAATATATTGATGGGCAAAGGACAATGTGGATAAGGTCAGGTTGAATGTAAAGAAGTAAGAGCAAATCAAAGGCAGTTTATCAAAACTAATTTCTGACTGATAGAGATGAAGTTTGTATAATCCAAATGGTCATGTTTGAATTTCAGTCCTGTGTATTTTAAACAGGATTTTTCATCATAGTCAAAACTCAAATCATGGAATTTATTGTCACTGGTATACAAATTCTGTGCTTTTAAAAATTGCTTTAAGCTTTTTTTCACGTGCAAATCAAAATAGTCTTTTAATCTTTAGTCACAGCTTGAAGAAAAAATTTAGTTGAAGGGACTCTGTGGGAGATTCTCATAATTGAAAAAGGCTTGTGTTTGGAAAGAGATTATGGGTAGGATTTCTTTAAAATGCCAATGCTCGTAAAAATACTTTTCTCATGGATGTCAGTGAGGATTTGAATACTGACCTCGACAGATAGAGATGTAGCTGGACAAGAACTTCATAAAACTAATCTGTATAACAATCAAAAGAGCGTCCTTGGATTATCACTTGTGTTTGTTTCTGAAGAACATATATAAATGTGGCTGGTGATCCCTACGCTACTAGAATTTGGGAGTGTTATGTTGTAGTGGTGGGAGAAGGGTAAACCAAAAGCAAACAATAAGCATTTTGCAATGGGGTCTATCTGAAAAGCTTTTTTTAATTTAAAATCTGACTCTAGTATTTCTCTCTTCATTTACTATGCTTGTACGAACAGTGTGACACCATCACTGCAACAGGCTCGTGTCTGTCCTCCCAATATGTTACCTGAAGATGGAACTAATCTTTACTCTGCTCGTGGCATTTTGTCGTTTATCCAGTCTTCCACTCGTAGGGCTTACCAGCAGGTCTTGGATGTGCTGGATGAAAACCGCAGGTGATTGGTTGTCACTGATTCTGCCAGCTTTTGCTGCTTTTTTTTTTTTCTTTTCTCCTTCTTAGTGGAGTTTGGTTTCTGTTTACAAAATAATGAGATGAAATTATTTGCTTTTGCTTTCCTTTGCTTTCACTATTCACAAGCAATTTAATTGTCCAAAATTCACATTTCAAAATGCTTCTGTTGGAGTCAAATATAGCATTGTTTTGGTTTCCTTCCAAATAAAAATCAAAATAGGAGGTCTTATTCTGTGACTGCAAAGGACTTTGCTGTTCCCAAATTGTCAGTGTTTTCTGCGATTAATTTTTGACCCTGAGCCTGCAGATTTATAAGCCTTGTCTTCTGCTTTTCTGGTGGTGAGGAATGGTGCAAATCAATAAGATTGGGTTGATGTTGTCATACAGCATTCAAACAAATGTACAGAAATAGGGGCAGAATATTATGCAAGGCATTGCAGACACTGCTTTTGATAACGTGTCAAGACTTTGGTCTCTTTATATTGGGAATAGTTCTCTCTGATACATGACTGATGGTAACCACTTTGCTGGATGCCGAGAGCAAGAAAGGGGATGGATACCGAGAAGCTGGTTGCTCCTCTCATAAATGCTGCTTCGGTTTGTATGGATGAGTGGATACTTTGAGAGGTAATAGCCAATACAAGCCTCATGGCAATCAGTCACTGTCCTTGGAGTTCTTTAAAAGACATGTGGATATGGTGCTTAGGGACATGGTTTAGTGGTGGACTTGGTGGTGTCAGGTTTGCAGTTGCATGCCATGATCTTAAGGGTGTTTTCCAGCCTAAATGATTCTACAATTTCCATTTTCTTCAGTGGAGTTTTGCCCACTTTATATATCCTTGGACTGTTTTGATTTGGCACTTCTAAGGCAACACTTAGAAGTGCCAAATTAGATGGAATTACAAGTTTGTTTTGTTTTACAAAATTAAAGAATGGCATGCTTAACACTGCAGAAACATTCATAAAGGCTAGATGAGGTTGATTTACCAAAAGCAATTTTCATGTCAATAGCATGCTTGCATGCCCGCAGTAAGTCTCTAGTGTCAGGCCAGCTGAGACCTCTAGGGCTTGCCAAGAGGTGGAATTAGAGGAGATAATTGGCAAGAACGTTGGGAGGAACTGCTCATTCCTCCTGCAGCCACTCGGTGTGGCCTGTGCTAGGAGGTTCTTTGAAATTTTCATCTGCCTCTGGTTGCTAACATCCCAGCAGCACTCTTAATATCTTGTACCATGAATTTAAATGACTTGCTTTCTAGTTGTTTTGGTAATAAAATGTCACTATCAAGCCAATCTTATTGTGAATATCTCTGTGTTTGCAGTCACTTTTTAAACTGGCACCTCCTGTAGCTCACCATATTTGCTGACCTGACTGGATATAAATGTCCATATTATTCCTGAATCATATGGAACTCCAGCCTTGCTGGCCTTTATGTTCGTACCCTCAGACTTAAAACAAAACAAAGAAAAAAAAATAAATTAGCTGCATGGTTACCCTTGAAATTCTGTGAGTTGGATGCTTAACCCTGACTCTGAAATTCTGGGCTGTAGCTGTTAAAATTTTGATGCTTGTCAACAGTTGGATGGCGATACCTTTTTTCCCTTGTCAGTATTAAAAATCAGATGGGATTACAAGTTTGTTTTGTTTTACAAAATTAAAGCTCCCAGATAAGGAGCAATTCTACTGTCTGTGAATAATAGCACTTACATATACTGTGCCAAGAGTCCTTGTTAAAGTATAGACTGAAATTCTAGCCTTTTCCCCAGTCTGTGGTGAAGCTAACGGGTTTTATTCCTGGCTTCCATTAAGTATGTTCTTGCCAATGTTTTGGGTTCTGGAAAGCATACACAGATGCATACGTACACTTTCAACTCACTTCAATTATCAGACTATTTCTAGGGCTCTGAATACTTTAAAAGCTGCATTATTCTTCCTGGTTTGGGTTAATTTTTGAGGTGTTCTTACTAACCTTCCTAGAATAAATGGGAAACCTGTTTCTCATCACCAGTGAGCAAATAGGTGCCAAACCCCAAACTTTTCAATAAGGTGAAAGTGTATTATTTGTGGTTGGGTGTTTAGATACCCACTGTGACTCTCCAGCTGGCGTAGGAATGTGAAATTTGGATGATCCACTTGCATGGTTGCAAAATACTGTTAATTTTAAATTGCTCCAAACCCGCACTCTGTTCTTTTGCTCTGTGTAATGTGCTATCTATCTCAAAACTTTATGTATTTTAACATTTTATGCTTAATACTAGAAGGGATCTTTGAAAATGAGCAAGATCTGACTGTGTGTTACTTGCTGGAAATATTTTTAACTTGTTTTATGGCTTGCTTTTTCCTTTTTTTTCCAAAATATTTTCTAATCTACTAAAACTAACGGTAGGTGCTGATTGTACTGCTGCAGATCCTAGTTTAGCTGGCACTGCTCGCATAATGGGTTATTTAAATGGGCAACATTTAATGATCGTTGTTTACACTGTCTGTTTACTCCTGCATTTCCTTCAGCTTGGACAAGGACAATAGGTCAGTTTTGTTTCCCAGTTCTAACCATTTTGCTGTCTCAATTTCTGTTGAATGACTGTAGGGCCTACATCTAGTGTTTTTGGAAGACTGATCCTTTATGCTGTAGGCAACAAACACACAAACAGAACCACCAAAAAACACCCCAGAACAACCTCCTACATTTAAGGAAATTTTAGTGATGTCTTAAAAGCAGGAAAAAAGGCAATTTAATATCTGAATAGAGTTGCATTGAAATCTGTATTTTATCCGAACTATTCTTCAACTCTTGGATCAATACCTTTTTTTTTTTATTTTAGGAGAAGGAGGTATGGAAATAAATTACTATTTCCTTTCTTCGGGATAGCCCTTTCTAAAAGGCCATTATCCTTAAATGCTAAACTTCACCAACATAATCATATCTTGAGGTGTTATGGCATTTTTATATTGAGCAAGTTAATGATATTTTTCATGGTAAAATAAAATGGGACATGAGTTAAGACCATCACTGGGAGCTATGCATGACTTTGGATTGGGGTCATATAGCTCAGAAGAAAATGAAATGGGTCTGAAAAAGCTAAGGAGCCTGGGAAAAACAGTAGCTTGTTGCTTTATTGAAGTAAGCACTTAAAGCAGAGAGACAAGTGAGGAACAGTTTCATCCAGTCACTGATTCTTCAATGCACTAATCCTTTCTGTGTGTTGGAAGCTGAGCTTCTTACCCACTTCATGTCCAGAACACATCCGTAAAGTCCTAGTGCCCATTCTTACAGCCTTTTTGAGATTTCCAGGTCTGTTAAAGTACAGAGGGAGGTGAATGTAGCTGCTGCCTCTGCTGGGCAAAGGGAATGTGCTGGCCTCAGTCCCCTGTGTGCATGCACAGAGACGATGGAAGTTGGACCCAGGGACCTAGACTGCCCACGCTTGTGGTTTCCTCCCAGCCCGCGTGTGTATGATTGCATCCTTACCGTGGTATTTCCATTGCACGCTCTGCTGTAAGCAGAGGGAGACAGACCAGATTCATTTGGTCACTGCCTTATTGCCTGTTTTCCCACTGTTATTAAATTGGATTACTCCGCATTCCCTTCATGTTTCAGGCTGCCACTGTATTTGCAGGGAAATTAAGTGTTGAGTACATGGCCTCAGAGTTATGGCTGCTTCTGATCATGTATTAATGTTTAGGGTGTAATTGACAGAAGTAGCCAGAAAATTTAAAGATGCAACGTACTTTTACTCAGGTTTTAAAAGAAGACCATGTATGTAATAGCTTGACTATGTTATGCTTGTGCATTCACTATTTGCCAAAAATCTTTATGCTGATTTGGGAGTAAGGTGATCTCAGTTATGAGGCCACTGTGATCTATACAATGATTTTTTTTTTTTGTTGATACATAAGATGAAGAAAGTGAAAAGTGTGGGAGAGGTAGGGAAATGTTCTGGTGATCCTCCTGGGTCCACCTGTAAAGAAATAAGAAGTGAACTGCAAAGAAAAGGAAGAAATCTCGTGCAGCTTCTTAGCAGCCTGGCTGTGCTGAGAAGTGGGATAAAAGACTTGTCTTCGGATTGAGTTCATGATTTGTATGGATCCCAGAGTGCTGTAGTTTTATTCCCTGCTGTAGCCCTCAGCTACCGCCAAGCCAGTGGCTTTCCTTGGGAAGGGTAGCATGAATTAGTATTATTAGTTCTGCAACAGCTATAAAAATTCATTTGCCACAAAATACCACAGAGGCCAAGAGTTGAGAGAGCAGTTGAGACCTGTCATTCTCATTACACAAAATCCAAATGTTGTCCTGTGCCAGACAGCGTGGGAAATGCCTGCTGGATACTGACAAGCTGACCTTCACGTGTCTGCCAGTCAATTACAGTGGACTTATATTCACAGAGAAATTCTGCAGCCTGTTCCATAGCTGCTGTTTGAAAGACCATGAGAAATTTAGCAAAGTATTTCATTCTAGCATCTCTCAGACAGGACTTTAGCTGAACTATTTCTCTGATTAAAAAATAAGAATACTTTTTTTGATAAATTTCTTCAAGACCTCATGCATTTAGTTAAGAATATTATTTTATTGTATGTATTGGGAATGGGTATTTTTGCTTGGTAAAACACATCGTGCTGGCTTATTTTATGTGCTAGACAGGAAAACATCGTGCTATGCGCTTACCAATCTGATTTAGGGTAGGAACGAGTCCCAGGAAGTATTGCATCAGGGAGCAGAGTTTGCTAAGGCTCCTAGATCCTGATCCTTTCAAATAAAATTTTTGCATAGTTCTTGCTCATTTTCAGGCCAGGCCACAGTGTTCTCTCAGCACTGAGTCTCTGCCTCCTACATGTATCTGCTGTAAAGATCTTTGTACTTAGATCCTCTTTCTCTTTAATTTTATAGCCTGGAGTATACATGGGTTAAACTCATGGCACAAGTACCTCCTCTTGGCATTGGGAAAAGGGAAGGAAGTGAAAAAAGGTTTCAGGCTCTTGAAGAGTTTGGTCCACATCACAGATGTGGAACAGTAGTGCCTTATTACTAGAGGTTCTGAAAACACATAGTAATGGCTTTGTCAGAAGGTACTGCTGGTATTTACATCACCTGTAAATTGGGACACAGTAACTTCTTATTGGAAAGTGAACGTATATTATATAGTTGCAGCAGCTTAATCAGCTCTACCTTTTTTCCTTTCTGCCTAGAAAGAAAAGGAAAAGAAATTGAAAGAGCAACACTTAAAAGGACGTTCATTCCATTTACTCGAAGCTTTTAGTCGCTTCTTCCTGAAGAGATCTACCTCTCTTTGGGCTATATATGGTCCTTAGGCTACTAGCCCAGGTTTTCTGAATTGGATCTAGTGTAGATGAATAAAGAAAAGACAAATCTCCCCCTTCCCTAGATGGAGGAGAGGATGATTGTAAAGGCTTTCATAAGTATATAGATATTTTTTTTCCATTGTTATTGGTGGGGGTTTGTTTGGGAGGGTAAGGGGTTTGGTTTTTTTTAAAACCTGAAGTTTTCCATGGTTATTTTATAAGGCAGATAACTTCCTCCCAAATGACTATTCTGATAGTTTGTCTTCCATAAATGAAGCTATATCATCAAAAACTGCCTACGTGTCTTAGCTGCATAAACATTCAGTGTTGATTAAATTCGAATGAGAGAAATATGAAAGTGCAATTTCCAACAAAGTAAGTAGATATTGAATTGTATGGAAACATTATACAATGTAAGTGGAAGTATTCTGATGTTCCTTTGTTCTGTGTGGTTTACCTCTTATCTCTGTTTGTCATTTCCTGTTTCTGTCTCATGCTTTCTGTCCACAAAAACCTGCTGTAGGCCAGTGTTACGTGGTGGGTCAGCTGCTACCACTTCCTCTAACCCTCATCATGACAACATCAGGTAAAGAGTATTTTTTTGTTAGTCATGATCTGCTAATTTAGATTCTAAAATTCAGACTTCTGTTTCCCTATTTCTGGTATCCTTATTTTAAAACACAATGTTCTTTTCTGTCCTCCCTCTCAACTCTTGAAATATTTCAGGCAGTTATTCCTTACCCCTCCAAGTCGTCTGCAAAGACCTCACTTGTCTAATAGATACAATGTGCTGCAGAATTCTGGCTCAAAGTAATGTGCGAAGGGAGGCTCTTAAATTACATTAGCAGTATACTTTGCATATTTTCTGTTTAGAAGTGAGTTTCATATTTTTATTGCTAGAAAATTTGACCTGGCATCACCTTATTTTTTCCATGAGTTCTCAGTACCGTGCCTGTGGTTGGGAGTTGTAGCTGGATGCCTTTTCACCACCGTTACCTTGGCGGATTGACAGTTGTTTCAGGGGAACTCGACTGACACGTAATCTCATGGTTGGGACGAAGGCAAAACAATACAGTCCCTTCCAGGTCTGTTGTTCCCTTTTCCCACTACACTTCTATGTTTTCACCAACATGGAGATCACATTTGTGCTTGGGCCCGTGCAGGTTTCTGCTGGATCCATGCAGGTGATTCTTCTCTAACTCAGGAACCCCGTTTTTGTAACAGCCCAAGAGATTATCTCAAGGAATTTCTTGCCCTTCCCTCTCCTTATACAGCGATCAACCCAAGGAAACACAGACCAAAATGTAAATAACTTATTTCTGACACAGTGTCGCTCAAGGATCTAACGGTTGTCAAAGTCAAGAGTAATGTAACTTTCATCTAGAAACAGCAGTCCTTGTTCAGAAACAACATGTTAATGACCAGTGGTCAACTGGTCAAACTTACCTTTGGCAAGTTTTCTGTTGAGAGGGGGAGGAAATCCTGCCTGAGCTGAGGGCGTTCCGTAGACCTTTGCTGAAAGTGGTGAAAGAACATGCAGGGCAGAAGTAGTGTCCACAGTTAAGTGCATTGTGCAAGCTTCAGGAATACTACTTGTATTCAGGTTAGTCAAAGTTGACCATTAACTGTCATTAAATGCTGAACATTCTTCTAGGTGTATTTAGTTGTGAATTTGATAAGCTTGGATGTTATTTTGTTCAATTTCCTAAGCTGTTTGCAGCAGCTGTTCATAGGTCCTAATGAGAAAGCAAGTCAAGGGGAGCTGATACTGGAAACTCAGTGGCAGGTGCAGCATCAGGAGCTACTTTTACCTGTTAGTTGTTGGAAAAGAATCTGGTTAAGAGGTAGCATTTGGATGATCAAAACACACATGTAGAGACTGTCTGCCACTTCCCAACTGATAATAAATGTGCCATGTTTACTTAACTTGCCCTGGAGCTAGAATAATGTTTTCTCTGAATCACTGCATTAAGAAAACTGAGAAAAATGTGTTCTGGGAACAAACTTTCTAATGCATGTGAAGTTCAGTAGCAGAGACTGTGTGATAGATTTTTTTTTTTTTTATATGCAATGTTCTCTGCTTAAAATTCTGAGATTAAAGTGACTGATATAATTAATCTCAGTGGTGTCCACTTGGGATATTTAAGTAGGTACTGGGCATAAGACACCCAATTCTTTCCAGGTCTTCATTTGGTTATTTCTAATCTATTGCCAAGTCTCTTGCAACTTCAGCATTTTAGCTCAGGGAATTTTCAAGTTTCATTAATCAGTTAAATAACTGGAAACAGTCTGTTGAGAGACCACGTACCAGCAAGAAGTCTGTGTGGAGAAGCTTCAAAAATATTTAAATATGGAGAGCAGTAAACCCAGATTCAGTCAAGCTCTTCTCCACTTCATATGTGCTTGTGCTTTCTTCAGTTAGGATCCTATTGAAATAGACAAGTCTGTAAAAGCTGGAAAAAAAGTCTTATAATTCTTCTCAGCACCACCACCAAAAAATAAATCTACTAGAATGTTGATAAAATATGGTACTTGCTAATCTTTACATGGATGAGACAGCTAAGCTATATCTCTTATCTGGCAGATATGGTATTTCCAACTTGGATACGCCGCTTGAGGGAACACCAGATGACATGACAGTTGTAGATGCTGCTTCCTTAAGAAGACAGGTAAGTAAAGCACACAAATTGGGAATATTAAGAAAAAGCTGTAGTGATGAAATGGAGGAACAGGTGTCCTGTGCGGCTGCAAAGGTACCCGTAACAGATAGGCGAGGTCCTCTCTGTACCCCGAGGGCTGGAGTGCCCTCACGTATCCTGTACTGGCTGTCAGTCTGGAGAGTCCCACTCCATTTCTACTCCTGCTTATAAGGGGCAGCAAGATCTGATTACTAGCCATTGAAGATAGTCAGATTATTGAGTGTTTGAAATCCATCCAACATACTAATTTTACATGGCTATTCAGAAGCTTCTAGAAAGTCTGGCAAGTTTTAATGAAGTCTTAAAAGCCTTTATTTATTTTTAGATAATCAAACTTAACCGCCGCCTGCAACTTCTGGAAGAAGAAAACAAAGAGCGAGCTAAAAGGGAGATGATCATGTATTCAATTACTGTAGCTTTCTGGCTACTCAACAGCTGGCTTTGGTTTCGGCGCTAGACACAGCTCTCAGAAAGATTTAATAGTTGAGAATACAAACAATTTGCAAAATTCTTTGTTTCTGTTTCTGAATTGTATGCTGTTTTATAATTCATACACTGGAAACTTCCACCACAGATAAAGGCTATAGAGTTGCAGTGTTAAAGGGACACCCTGTTGTTCAGTTATAATGTATTTAATAGATTTGCATTGCAAATACGTGCAGTATCCTTCTGTGCATGCTTCAGTGTAAATATGGGACAGCCAATATGAAGTCTGCTTCCTGCAATGTAAGGACAGTGATCTACAGAAATAACCACTGGATGTTTCGTTGTGGTGGGAAGAGAACGAATGGAATGGATTTGGAAAAAAAAATACAAAAACAAAGGAATAAAAAGTAGTTTTTATTGTTTTGTTGTTAGATGCAATTAAACATGATTGCACTAGTTTTCCTTTAGTCTGAGTAGTTTGAGGTGTGCCATATTCAAGGAGTGTGTCCTGTTTCATGAGTATGTTCCTTGTTTCAGCACATGTTCAGGTCAAAAAATAAAAGATATTCTTTGCTAACATGCAGATTGTCCAGAGGTGTGTAATATGTATCTTTTTTTTTAGGTTTAATTTTGGAGATGTTTTTCTATAAAATACATTTTTAAGCAAGTCAGTCTGTGAGTGATCAAAAGATTATGGAGTACAAGATCCTGATGTAGTATATTTAATAAAACTCTCAAAAAATACTGAACCATTATTTAATATTATTTTAATAAAATTTATTTAGAGGTTCATGTGAACTGTCAGTCTTTGAAGTAAGTAACAGTGATGGACTGAACAGCTGAAAAGTAGCAGATGGGCATCTGCTGCCCTGCTGTGGGTTGTGGGGTTGTTCTGGGTACGTGTGGTGAGAACACAGGTATGGGATGTTAGCCATGTGGAATCAAAGAATAGTTTGCATTGGAAGAGACCTTTAAAGGTCATCTAGTCCAGCCCCCTGCAATGAGCAGGGACATCTTCAACTAGACTACTCAGAGCCCCATCCAACCTAGCCCTGATTGTTTCTGGGGATGGGCACTGTGGTCAGTTTAAACATCCCCTGTTCAGTCCTGTAATCTACCAGAGGTTTGGTGGTTGCTGTCTGAGGATGGTGGGCCATACACGGTGCTGCTGGGGAGACCTCGGCCTCTCTGTGCCTTAGTGGCTCCCTGCCCCTGTGTGGCTGCAGCTCGCTCACCTGTGGTGCTGTAGCAGCCACAACCCTTCCCTGGGGGTGCATGAACAACTGACAGTGTCAGTACAGAGGAGAACATACAGTGGTACCAAAACAGCGCTTCAAAGGGGACCTTTCCTAAGAGCAGCTGACCTAGCCCCCTGTGCAGGACCATTAGAAGGCTCTAGAAGTACACAGACATGTGAAAAGACTATGGTACCCGACGGCTGCAGAGGAGGACACGGAGCTTCTGTCGGCGATGTCCTTGGCCCACCCTGCAGCAGTAGAGGCAGCAGAGCTGTCCTGTGGCTACCTGTGTCCTGCCACCAGCCGGGAGGTGGCTGGCATGGAGGTGGCTGGCATGCCGGTGCAGCTGGTGGCCTGGAGCAGCGCCAGGGTAAGGACGGCTGCTCAGGGACTATCGGCATGAGGAGCTCTGTGGATCTGGATGGGTTCAGTCCTGCGTGTGCCCGGTGAAGGGATGCTGCCCTCGCTCCTCTCACGGGCTGTCAAGTTCAATACCGTGGTGTGCCTGGCGTTCCGTGGCTTTGGCATCGCTGTGGAGGCTGCCGTGCTCCCTCCCTGCGCTCACCTGCTGGGTCCCCTGGTTTTGGGCTTTGTTCCCTGCGTTTTGGGACTCCATTGGCTTCTCTGGGCATTTGTGCTGCACATTTTCTTACCATCAATGTTGAAACGTATGTGCCTGTGTCTTTGAGTGAAGGGAGACAAAGGGAAGGCCCTGTTTTACACGTTTTCTGTATTTTCGTTAATTTAATACCGGGGCCTTTTAAGCCCAAGGAGGGCTGCGTGCATGTACACGCTCTGCTGATGCAACGGAGGGCGCGAGCTGCTGTGGATCTTACGGAATTGTACGGGCAATGGGAAAAAATAAAGTTGCTTGTACGGGAACAGACTGTGTCGTGTGAATGAAACCCAAACGACAGACAAAGAGCAGATTTCAACACACACAAACACCCCTCGGTTCCCCTCCCTGTGCGTTCGGCAGGCGGGGTTCCCGGCAGAAGCCGGGGGGGGCCAGGCCCGGCCAGCGCCCCGTCCCACGGCCGCAGTTCCCGCTCCCACGGCTTCCCCCTCTCCTCGCGGTGCGAGACGCGGAGCCCCAGCGCTGCAGCCGGACGGGACGCCATTCGATCTGTCGGTCTGTCAGTTCGTCCCCCGGCGGGAGCCGCCCCAGGACCTTCCTCCTGCCCCGCCTTCCCCCGCCGCAGCTGGGAGGGGCGCTTCCGCCTCTCCGGTCCTGTCCGGCCAGGAACGCTTCCGGCCGGAACGAGAGGGGAGCGGGACGTGTTTCCTGGGGGGGGAGGGAGTGGGGACGGATCCTCCGCCGCCTTTACCTTCCGCTATGGCTGCACGGCTGCTCTGGCGGGAGTCGCGGCGGCTGCTGGCTGGGGCTGGGGCCGGACTCAGGCTCAGGCTCAGGCTCAGCACCGCGCCGCGCCCCGAGAAGAAGCGGTGGCTGCGGGCCTACCTGGAGCAGCAGCGGCTGGAGGCGCCCCCCCAGCGGCGGTGAGAAGCGGCCCCGTCCTGAGGAGATGGGAGTCGGGGGAGGAACACAGGGTGCCGGCGGGGCTGGGGGAAGGGCTGAGACATGGGTTAAATCACATTTCTGCACCTTCTCGCCGGCGTCGGGGCGGCGCCGGTGCGGAGCCCGGCGGGGGCCCGTCCTGCGGCGGCGAACCCACGGTGGTAGCGAGGGAGAAACCTCCCTTTGAGAGGACCGGGCTGCTGAACGCTGGGTCGGATCTTAAAAGCTAATTGCGTTTTTCGTTTCTGCCATCTGAAAGGCGTGACGCTCGCAGTGCGGGCACTTTCCAGCTCTGTTTCTGAATCCCTTTTCTTGCCCACGCCTGTAGGTCCGAGAAGCCCAACTGGGATTACCACGCGGAGATACAAGCTTTCAGCCACCGGCTACAGGAAAACTTTTCTTTGGATCTCCTCAAGACTGCATTTGTTAATTCTTCTTACATTGAAAGCGAAGAGGCAAGACGCCGAGAACTTGGGATAGACAAAGAAACGGTTGCTCTTAATCTACAAGATAACAGTAAACTCGCTGAACAAGGGGTGTCTTTTTCACGTTCTTACCTGACGCAGTGCTTTGAAGGTGCCTACCCAGATTTACCGGCAAAGGGGATTGGAGCACTTGTTGATTTTCTTACCAGTCAGGAACTTGTTTCTTATGTGGCTCAAAACCTGTCTATACAGGACCTGACGCTTTGCAGAGAGTTTCCCGTCCCACCAGATGTGCTACAGAGGACATTCTTTGCTGTGATAGGAGCCTTGCTCAATAGCAGCGGGCCTGACAAAACAGGGATCTTTGTTAGGGTAAGTCATTACTTATTGCATATTTTTGTACCAACAACAATAACGTCTAAGGGGCTCAGAAGTTACAGGGGAAAAATGCAAAAAACAATTTAAACTGTTTTGTACCTTAATGACCAGAAATACAGGGAGATCGTCAGAAGTTTGACAATAATTTCATTATTCCATGTGAGGTCACACATATCTTCAATTTTAAAAGACTCTTTTATATAAAGCGGGGGCTGAGCTCATAGGTTTTGCATGTAGGAGTGCAAGCACCTAAAGATATTTCATATAAAAACGTTCAATTAAAGTGCTGTGTAATGTAGTAGTTTCAGTAGCTACTGTGTTTTCAGTTGTCCTTTTCACTTATTTCTAGTTCTGCACAGGAGAAAAAAGAAATGTTAAAATGTTATTTCTGATCCGAGGCCATTCGGAAGTCTCTGTAAGAGCAAGTAGCAGTTAACAGGCAAGAGACTGATCCGAAGAGGTGAAAATCCCGTGGATTTACACTTTCCCTTCAGCCTGTTTGCAGGGCTCTTCTGATGCACAACTTCTGGCCTGGAAGCAGCTCTGAGTTGCTTACCTCGTGCTGGGAGCTGCACATCCGTGTTGTTGTAATCCCCGTCTCGGGCTGGTCTGTTCCCTCTTCACATGTGGGTTGTTGGCTTTGTCCGAGGCACACGTCCTGTTGGTGGCTCAATGGGGCAGAGCTGCCGAGCGTAGCAGCACTGGTGAGCTGTGCTTAGCTGCCACGGAGCACTGGGGCGGTCTCATCTTGCACTTCAGCAGCTCACTCTCGACTGTATTAATGCCTCTTCGTATTGTATTTTTCTTAGCAGATACCAGAAGCTAGAGCCTTCGTGACCTTTCCCGTTAATTGTAACTTCTAAATATTTTTGTTTAGGATTTTTTTATTCCCCAGCTGATCGGAAAAGACCTGTTTGAGATCTGGGAAGTTATAAACCCCATGGGCTTGCTAGTGGAAGAACTGACCAAGAGGAATATCTCTTCTCCAGAACCAAGAATTACCAGGCAGTTGGGAGTCAGCACAGTTCTGCCACTGTACTTTGTTGGGTTGTACTGGTTAGTATAATATTAATTTAAAGTGAAATGGATTTAAGCTGGGGGAGAGGGGAGGAGGGAAGATGGTCTTTTCTATTTGTGCTCTTTGGTCAAGTTATTAGAGATAAGAAACCTTACAGTGACTTCCATGTCAAAGCAGCCATTTAAGCGTTGGCAATAGCTTGCTGTAATGATGCATTAAAAGAGTCTCCGACTAAAGGGCTTCAAAGTCTAAATCGGGCTCGTGAAAGTATCAGGGTCTATGTTCTGGGTGACCTGACATTAGGAACTCTGTGAATACCGTAACTGAATGGCTTTGGAGGGACCCCAACTCTGTCTAGAGCTTATGGAAGGGTCAAGAGACATAGACATCAAGGGAGGTGGGACTAAAGAGACACTTATTTTATATTCCAGAGAAGTTGTGCAGTTTTCAAAGCATGGGCACTGTAAGCTAGGCAAGAGGAGTGTCTGTGTCCAAACATGACTGGGGAAGTGCCAGCTGTCCCTGCTGCACTTGTCTCTGGCGTGGTCAGCACTCATCCTGGTCTCTTGACCAGGGGTAACATTGCTCCTCTGGAGCAGAACAGGACCTTCTTGCACCAAAACCAACATCGTTGTTGTTTTGCTAAGTGAGCTGCAGATAAACGCATGGGCAAATCGCCTTAACTTGTTCTGATATATCATGCTTCAGTTCCTATGCTTTCTAAGATTTATTTTCTTATATAAAAGAAAGCAACTTTGATTATTTTTCCTCTGGAATCCCTGATGTCCCTTCATGAACTGTTCATGTG
Organism: Gallinago undulata; assembly: GCA_026546715.1. NCBI lineage: Eukaryota > Metazoa > Chordata > Aves > Charadriiformes > Scolopacidae > Gallinago > Gallinago undulata. The sequence goes on along the minus strand of JAOTQQ010000052.1, from coordinate 18,216,948 downwards.
CCCACAGATGTTGATTAAACAGAGCTGAGCACATACTTCATAACATTGAGAATTTCTCTGTGAATCCTTTTGAAGAAGTTTTAAAATGCTTTCTTACCAGGGGCGGTAAACTTCTCTGTTTAATCTAACCAGAGTAACAAATTTGCATGTTTTGAACAGGGCAAACAAATTGAACGCTGCAAAGAATCAGTGATATGTTTGGAATCTCAATGAACAAAGTTGTGTTTTTCAGGAAATGGACACATTTCTGATTTGAGTTTCCGTTGTTGAATATACCATCACTAATCTTTGCAGGAAAGACTAACGGAAATGTTTACGTGTGTGTGGATATAGAAATTACCTTCAGTATTCACAGACATTGGAGAGAAAATCTATCAGCCCTTATTCATAGTAATGCATAATTGTGCTCAGGACTTCTTGATGAAATGGTTTCAATTTTATTTTTTTTCCCCCAAGCGATAAGAAGATTATAGCTGAGGGTCCTGGTGAAACGCTGCTTGCTGCAGAGGAAGAAGCTGCCCGTGTGGCGCTGCGGAAACTCTACGGGTACACAGAGAACAGGAGACCTTGGGATTATTCGAAACTCAAACAAGGATTGGCAGCTGCAAAGGCCATCAGTAGTAACTAGACAATAAGAGACATTTCAGGTTTCTCTTAAGAATTAGTGGCTTCCATGCTGACTATAGATGTACTTAGGAAACCAAATTCCGTTTGGGTTTCTGATCTTAAGTGCTTGAAATTTTAAAATCAAATATGGTATTAAAATAAAAAGTCTTTTGCACAGCGTTTAATATTTGCTCATTTTCCTAAGCATAACAAAAGTACCCTTTTTCTGAATTTTTATCTTTTGGCTGAGAAGTTTTTCCATACATCTCAGGAAGGGTGAGATGTGAGATTTTTAAGGGTGTTCAATAATGTGTGATAAAGCCTCACTGGGTAGAAAAAGGTTTGGTAAGTGCTTCCTTTGGGATTGTTTTGAGGGTATGGTTAATAAGATGAGTTGAATTACATGTGCAATACTGGTTTTTGGACTGCATCTGGATTCATTTGTCTTTGACCTTATGAATACATGAAATGTGATGTCAGTGATAATGATGCTATTGATGGTCGAATTTACAAAAAAATATATGCAAATGTCACTTTTGAGGTCTCACTACTTGCATAGAAATTTCATTTGCCCTACACATTGGGTTTTATTGTTGGAGCTCTGAAAGACGTACATTTTTGATTTTGTAAAAAGGAAATTGAGGTTAAAAATTTGTAAAAAGGAAAATGAGGTTCATGAAGCCCTGAACTCAGAAGAAATCGGAGAGCATTGTTTAATGCTAGGCTATTCAATAAGGCACAGCTTTCTCTTTCTTTTCCTTCTTTTTTTCTTTTTTTACTTTTTGGTAGTTTTCCTGTCTAGTCCAGGTACTTCCATTTTTCTCCTGTCTTGGCTACTTATTTTAAGTAGTCACGTGACTAAAGCATTGGATTCAGTGAAATCAGTGTTTGTTTTGTTTGCAGCATCTGTGGTCCTTCTAATGTAACTCCAGGTAAATGGAAAGTGACATCGGAATAACTTGGGTACCTCCATTGTGTCCCTGTTAAATGTCATAGAAACACAGTGTGTGTTCCAGGAGACAACAGATCCATGAGAATTGTCACTCTTTTGGAATTGTTTCCTTTAAAATGGAGTGAGAGTCTATTGCAAACTGGGACTGAGCCCTCAAAAGAAGAAGGGAAGAAGCTGCATGTAGGACAGTGGTTAAAGAAGTGTTTCCTGCCTTATCCCAGTGTGAACACTGGTTAAAAAAACCACAAGAACAAAAAACAAACCCAAAAACAACAGGTAAATGTGCCCTAACTAATAAGGGGAAAAAATAACGATGCAAGTGCTATTCAAGCATGTTTGATGTTTCTGTCCCTAACAACGTGCATCCACTGCCTTTGGTGCCCGAGATGGCTTTATGTGGAGGACACTTAGCAGCCAAAGGTGGTGGCTGTTTAGCAAGGTCTGTGGTGCAGGCAGGTGGCACATTCCCTGCGGCCCCAGGCAGAGGAATGAGACCTGACTCTGCTCTCCCTGATGAAAACAGATTTTCTGGTGTATTCAAGCAAAAGAATGGTTGCCTGCGATTTGCGTGTGTCTGGTGTTTGGTGTGACGTGCATCTTAAGCATGTATAAAACACTTACGTGGCTGGAGAGTGGCAAAGTCTTCCTTCTGTGTTTTGGCATGGGAGATTACACGCAGGAAAGCTGGAATATAAAAAGGAGAGCAGAAAGATCAGTCGAGCATAAAATACACATAAAATTGCTTGTGTTAAGTGAAAAATTCCAGCTAAGTAATCTATTCTTGCTTATATAAGCAAAGCCAATAAGGTCACTCTATTCCAGGGGAATAACAGCAGAATCTGAGAAAAGGATAGAAGTTACTCATGCTATTTTTAGCTTCCAGATGAGGTATTTCTCTTACCTTTACCTATTTTAAAAGGACAACAGTGAAGGTGGGGTTTTTACATCCAAAGTTTGATCTACCTACTATCCTTATATATGTATTTCAGGAGAGACCAAAAAAAGCAATTTTCTGGCAGTTTACCTTAAAAGAGTGTTTAAGATCTGCTTGCGGTGGCTTCACAGTTTGGAATATAGGCATAAGTCTTAGGAGAAGTGGATTACTGAATCTGGAAAAAAATTGAGTAATGCAAAGTAAATAAATTTCATTGTGTAGAACATATATGGAATGTCTTAAGCTGAAAACGGAAAGACAGTTTGGGGACATGGAAAGAAAGGACTAGATTTTTATAGAGGTGTGAGTGGAAATGGAGTTTTTGTAAGAAAACATGTCCTAGTTTCAAGCTTCCAAAGGTCAGAAAAGCATTTTACATGGTATCTGTGCTTCAACTTCTGGCACTTAAGTTTATGTATTTAAGGATTTACCATTATTATAGTGGGATGATTTACATACTTCAGCTTAATAACTTTTTTCTTTCTTCCTTTTTTTTTTTTCTTCCCTTGAATCGGGAGCCATAACCAAGGTCCAAGTGACACTAAAAGATTGGTTAGATTTACAGAAATCAGTATCTAGAGTCTGGTGAAAATGGCAGCTTTTTGCCTGCTAGAAACTTTGTTCATGAAATTCCATGGTAGTTTTGTTGTCTGAAAAGTAAGCTATTTGCATTAGTTGTAACCCAGGTACTGCATTACCAGTGCATTTATGTTCCTTTCTCAAATCACATATTATTTATCTTTCAGAGAAGGCAATAGATCAAGCAGCTTGTCAATAATTGACTGACAGAAAGGAATGAGGGCAGTTTGTTCTTGCAACTCATTTTAATGATGATGGTTATGAATATTCATACACTTAACAGTAGGAAAGGATATGTTCTCTCACATTTATGGAATTCTGTAATGGGTTATCATCTCAAGAGTCAACTTTGATTATGCTTTTCTGTACACTACCTTTAACGTTATCTGATGCAGATGTTTCTCTTACTGTATTTGCATTTATCCTTCAACTCATTCAAACCTTATCTCCTAATCAAGATGTTTTCTGTTAAGTGAGAAGTATAATTGGTAAAGCAGAACACAAATAACAGTATTTCTTCACTAACTAAAATGTGATGTCATGTGTGTACCAACAGCTACATTTTGACAAATGTATAGTACATTCTGCTAACCCTTTTTTTAGCTGTCTTTTCTTTCTCGATCTTGTATTAGTTTGCCTAAGAATGCCCATGTGCTTAGACGTAGATATAAATTGATTTATGAAATAAATGGACACTAGTTGTTAATCCATTAAAAGCACTGTCAGTTTTGCTATTGATTTTGGACTAGACTTGGGTTTACTTCTAATGTTAAGTCAACTCAGTGTCTTCGGTTACTTTACATCTGTCATCTAGATCCTTTGTCTTTTTCTTGAAGGTATTTTAAAGGTGATTTTTGTTTTGAGAAAGGTAAGAGAAGTTCTACTGTATTGGTCCCAGCTAAGTAATTAGGAGAAAAGCTTTTTAACGTGATTTCATGCACTTCTGTTAAGTTACTTTGGCTATCAGTATGTGCTTTTGCTGCTGTGTCTCAAGCTGTTTAGTAATGTAACTGAACACTCTGTATTATCTCCTTTTCAGCTCTTTGTATGGTTACAATAACCAGATGTTTTGCTGTAATTTTCTCTTAAAATATATATTAAAAAGTCCAGGAATAATTCTTGTGTTAATTGTTCCAGAGATGTAAAGACAGGAGCTTAAAGTACAATCATTTTACAACTATCTCCACATTAATTTGGAGTTTGAAATTGCCAGTGAGAAGTTCAAGTTGTAATTGAAATCCCCTGTACCAAACACTTTTAGTTTTTTATGATAAATCAAGATTTTAAATAAGTTGCTCTGGTGTTATATTGCTATAAAAAGCAGTGAAGAATTCAAAACATCAAAAGATGTGGTGTCGTTTTTGTTTGCAGGGCAGGGGGAGAGGGATGATGCAGAACAGAAACATTAGAGGAGCCCTACTTTTGCTTGTCCTTAACTCTACTGAGTGCTGCAGTAAACTTTAAACAGGCTCTAAACTATTTGGTTTCTCTTCTAAAGTACATCTGAGCTTTGAAGGTTAATATTAAGGGATGCATTAAGTGAAGCAAACATCTAAAGACAGATTGTTTTCATTTTTTCAAATTGATTCCACTCATCCAATGGCACTGATTTTATGCATTTACCTTTTCAGCTTGTCGAAGAAATTGTTGATGAATGAGGAGGATAAAATGGTCAGCAGCTGGTCAGTGAGTAGCCACTGTCATAGTACGAAGCTGTGTAGTGGGAACAGAGTTGATGTGCGTGACAGAATGGGAGCACCAAAGGCTGTCGGTGGTTCTGTGCATGACGGGGTGTTCTGCAATGCAGCTCCTCTTGCTCCATCTGAAAACGGGGCTGGTCTTTGGGAAAAAGGTACCTCTAGGGAGAAAGTAAATATTACCATCCCTTTCTATTTTTGTGCGATAAGTATAATGTTCCTGCCAGTCTGTGCAGTTACGCTTGTGACTGTGCTCCTGAACTTCCAGTATTATGTTCAAATATGCTATTTGAATTACTGGACTGTCAGGGACTTCATGGATCATCAAGACAATTCATCACCATCACGGTGGTGTCATGAGCCTTTTCCTAAGCAGATTGAGCTCCATTTTAGAAGCATTACACTTTTTGCTCCTATTAGTCCAGCTGGCAATAATTACAGAACCTCACTGTTCTGATAAGAAAATGAAAAATTATACCTTACCTCTGTAAGTACACATTACCAGTTGTGCTCACATGTTCTTATAACAGTCATCTTTATCAAAAGAAGTCTGGATTTTATTGACATTGGGAGAATGTTGTATTTAATTACAATGAGATGAAAATGTCATTGAATTTTGACATGCTTGAGAGTTCTCCCTTTTAGAGTGTCTTGATAGCTCTACAGTCCTATGTTTTCCCCTAATCAGGCTGAGAGGCTTATATAAATCAGAGCAACATTTATTTTTATAACTTGAGTGACATATTTTAGATTAATCATTACCTGACATTTGTAGTTTAATACTCTTTGTCCTGAAGCCATGATATTGAATTAAAGTACTTAATTCTGGTACTTTATATAGGTAGTCAAAATTAATCACATCAATAGGTAGGTGTGTCTATTAGAAAATGGTATTTTCAATAGTCATTCAAATCACAGCCAATTTTTATGTAGCATTTCTAACTCTTAAAAACATGCATGCTTGCAAAAAAAAAGTTCTGAAAGAATGTTTTGATATCCAGCTTCAAAGAAACTTTTTGACACAATTTAATGCAAGTTGTTTCAGTAGAGAGAGACAATAGCTATAGTCCTTTGGTTCTGGCAACAGATTTTGTAGTTTCATGATTCACACATATTTAGCCAAGTATTAAATCAAATCTTCGGTTTGTCAGTGTCTCTTTCCGCAAGTTGTGGCTGGTACCTGGTGCGGGGAGGGAAGTACCACTAGCAATTTTTCCACCTCACAGAAGTGAGAAAAGAAACACTTCTAACTGGTGTGGGAGATCAGATTCTGAAGTTTCTAGGTTTGGAAGTTTTAAAATGTTCTCCTCTTGCTTACTTGCCCATTTCTAGAGAATGATGCCACCATTAATGTAAAGCTGACAGAAGAGTGGGGGCATCTCTAGGTTTGTGATTAATATCTCTGAGGTAATTGCCAGATATTGCCAGATCAAACAAATAATTAACCTAATTGAACAAAGAAATCATTAGGTGTTCCTGGAGGCTGAAGGAAGCACAGTAGTGGAGCATTGCTGCCCTACATTAGACATAAGACGAGGTTTGAGACCTCTTAAGGAACCTGAAGGTGCATTAGTCCATGGGACCTGATGAAATCCATCCACAAGTCCTTAGGGAGCTGGTGGATGAAGTTGCTAAGCCCCTTTCCATCATATTTGAGAAATCATGGCAGTCTGGTGAAGTTCCCACTGACTGGAAAAAGGGGAACATAACTCTGATATTCAAAAAAGGAAACAAAGAAGACCTGGGGAACTACAGGCCAGTCAGTCTCACCTCTGTGCCTGGCAAGATCATGGAGCAGATCCTCCTGGAATCTTTGCTAAGGCACGCGGAAAATAAGGAGGTGATTGGAGACAGCCAACATGGCTTCACCAAGGGCAAATCGTGCCTAACAAATTTGGTGGCCTTTTACAATACTGCCATGGACTTGGTAGACAAGGGCAGAGCCACTGACATCATCTACCTGGACTTATGCAAAACATTTGACACTGTCCCACATGACATACTGGTCTCAAAATTGGAAAGTCATGGATTCGATGGATGGGCCATTCGGTGGATAAGGAACTGGCTGGCTGGCCACACCCAAAGGGTTACAGTCAATGCCTCAATGTCCAAGTGGTGGCTAGTAACGAGTGGTGTTCCTCAGGGGTCAGTACTGGGACCAGTACTATTTAACATCTTTGTCAGTGACACGGACAGTGGGATAGAGTGCACCCTCAGCAAGTTTGCTGACGACACCAAGCTCGGTGGCGCAGTTGACATGCTGGGGGGAAGGGATGCCATCCAGAGGGACCTGGACAGGCTGGAGAGGTGGGCTTGTGCAAATTGCATGAAGTTCAAGCAAGCCAAGGGCAGGGTCCTGCACCTGGGACGTGGCAATCCCAGGCACAAATACAGGTTGGGCAGAGAACGGCTGGAGAGCAGCCCTGAGGAGAAGGACTTGGGGGTGTTGGTGGATGAGAAGCTCAACATGAGCTGGCAGTGCGTGCTGGCAGCCCAGAGAGCCAACCGTGTCCTGGGC